>JACSYO010002153.1:897500-1497500 GCA_016806645.1 Ophiodon elongatus
CAGAATCACAAACGCACTGGCCTTAAACACACAGCAAAGTCTGTAATCATAAAACTCTCCAACCCACTTAAACCTTAAAGGGACCAACTGACCTAAGTCATAATTGCATCCACATTGCTTCTGTTTGAAGGTACATTCACGCAGCGGGATAGGGGTTTCAAAGGACAGTAAAACAACAACAAAAAAGCAGACAAGTAAAGTGTTATTTCTAATGACATTTTGTCATATTTTGGCAGGGGAAAAAATAAAAAGACAGATTTATCTGGGAGATTATGGACCACAGCAGCATGAGTTTTATATTTTATTTTTTATGTGTGTCAGAGTATAGAAAATAGTTTCCTGGGGGTTTCCTGGAAGCAACATATGGAAAATGTTCTCACTAAAACTGTGATGCTTCCAGTAGTAGGCCACAGCATGTCTGGCTTCTACACCTAATGTTTACAATTAATTGCAGCAAAATGCGATCGACCCTCCGAGGAACACTGAATGTCCAACCATAGCCTAGCAACCGTAACCAGGCATGGTAGGCCTTTGGATTTCTCCACATGCCGAAGCAGCTCGTGCAGGGCTGAAGTAAGATTAAAAGAATTTAGAGGGTGGTGTGGTTGTTTTAGCCTCTCCAAAACACACAAGCTTACGTGTATGGAATGGATTCAACAGCTTGCTGATCTAACGTAAAATGAAATTGTTAGCTTGACAGGCTACCCAGCTTAACTACCTAGTAGCCTACCTAATGTAGCAACAGAGCGTTATTTCCACAGCCAAGCAGCACATCATTCACAAAATACATTTTGTGGAGCTATAGGTAGTATAACAATGTGTTCTTTATTGGATACGGGGAAGTTTGCACTCACAGCAACCACAAATACAAATTAGCCAGTGGCAGATAATTAGGCCTAAAGGGTGCCGGTTTAAGAAAAACTAATGCCTCATGTGTCACACTATAAATGGATAAAGCTGCATCCTAAAAGTTTTCTTTATTCTATAAGACACAACCTGTTACCGATTGGCGAGGCCTGCAACAACTTTCTAGATGTAAAGAGAATACCACAGCATTCAAAATTGTACATAATTCAGCATCAAAGGAATAACATCTGTGTGTTCTGTTTTAGGGTGGATTCATCTGTTAAACACACAAGGCTTGCTGCACACCCTGTGCTCTGACTGGGCAGAGCTTAATAAAAGTTTGCAGGCTCCAAAAAAACTCATCAAAAGAAAATAACTCTGGGTGACAAGTACGTCAAATATTCTTTTCTCGTGTAGTTGAAAAGCAAACAGGTACAAATCCTCAACAGGTAATATATAAGAAATAGGGATGCTGTCTGCTCTTGCCATATTAAAAGTGGTGTGTCAGTATGACAGGTGAAGTGCTGATCCATCTGACAAAAGCCTTGTGAAACACTAGTTGAGTACATTTTGTACAAGAGGAGAAAAAGAAAAACATTAACAAATGAGCACCTGATTTAACTTAATCTGATGATACATCACATATGTGTTTACACAGTGTCAAAATAATTGAAGCTTATATTTACCAGCTCAAATGCATGAAATAGTTTGTAAACTAATAACTTGGAATCAAGTTGGAACAGTGAGCTCAGATCATTCACTTGTTGATTTTTCCGATGCAGTGTGAATTCAGGCTTAGAAGATGAGTCAGAAAGAAAATATGTTTTTAGTCTTTACTGATCTAACATAATGAAATACCTATAACTCTATCACTCACTCTCGAGTGTATTTTTCAAGATCCAGACTGGTTATTGATGATCAAGTAAAAGGTTTTGGATTCTCTGGTTCCTTCCTGTTCCTTCCCATCTGCACCTAGGGGCTATGTCTGACCATGTCTTGGTCTGTGTTTACGGTGGAAAAAAGGGGATGAAAAGTGAAACAGTGATTTATTGTTGCCTTGTTGTAGATCTTTAGAATTACCCCTGAGGGCACGAGGGCTGGCGGAGGACGGGCTGGGTGGAGCTGAAGGGGGGCGTACAGTAAATGGGGAGGTAAAGGGAGGGGAGAGGGAAGGAGAGAGGAGATGATCTTTGGATTATCTCTTCGCTGTCCCGACATTACTTGATACACAAACGCTGTTTGTGTGTATGAGGGTGTGTGTGAGCGTGAGCGTTACAACAAATCACCTGTCTGTCTAGCTGACACTCTATTGAGGCTCAGTCATCACGTTCTGCTACTATTCGAGATATTACATTGTAATCAGCAATCCAATCTAACCTGTCATCAGATGTGATTGTCTGGGCAGTGTGACCAAGAAATATATACAAAGATCGTACGTTCATAACACACTTACTATCAGCTACGGTGATGCATGTTCATGTAAAGTCTAGGTTTGAGAAGAATAGAATAGGTTACCATGTTAAACGAGGAACAGAGCTAATGTCTTAAAGATAAAACAAGGGACAATGATACAGTATATGTCCCACTGCAGTCCTTTGGCTTACATTGCACGTATACTGAGCGATGTAATTGCTTCAAAGTCAATGGTGGTCGGACCACAGTTAGAAACAAACATCTGGCAAGTTTTAATTGGCTTAGAGTAAGACAGAGGCTTCTATAAAACAACCCCAGACAGAGATCAAATACAACATGTTGGTGGCAGATTAGGACAGCAGGCTACATAATACAGTAGACCGGGGAAATGTGCAGCCCACTGGAGTAGAGCACAGCAGACTACCGTGCTATGAAGAGGAGCGGACGAAGTAAACCAAAAATCAGAGCTGGTGTCAGGCCTTGGTAACACAGTCTGATGCTTTGGCTTTACTAGAGAGGAAGAATCAAAAACCAGACAACAAGATCAGAGAAAGAAAGGGTGAAGACACGTGACCGAGTTCCCCAAGAACCACAAGAGTCTCAGTTATGTGGAATATTTGACAACTAGGACAACTGTACTCTCACACTTTGTCCTGTTTATGATGTTTTTCTCAAGACATGATGTCGTAGGTCACGTTGTGGCCAATCAACCCCATTTTCTGTTTTTTTTAAATTTTGTTTTAAATTAATAAAAAAGTGTCAAATGTGTCAATCAACTATTTTGCACATGTTTAACACATTCCCTTTAGCAAAAGTCACTAATTATGAAGCACATTTTCTCGAGCACGCAAACATAAATAGGCAGTTTTTCAGTCACATCATGCAAGTGCCTGTTGCAGACCTTGTCTTAGTAAAAACCTCCACTGGACTATGCCAACGGGGAAGGATTGTTACCACGCTCCTTTTAGCCTGATCTTACACCTGATTTTGTCATCCTGACTAAATATCAATATTTGGTTATGTCAATATTGACTCAGTAGCAATGAAGGGTGACTTACAGCAATTTTTTTCTTTGTAGATTGAAAGTCCTGTAGCATAAAATGCATAACACCACCAATCTTTGATGGAGGGAGGAAACAGCCAGTGAAGAATTGAGCAATTTGCTCTCTGTCTGTGCTTGTAGCAACAATAATGTGAAATCCCACACCAGAAATATTCCTTGTTGTAAAATATGTGAACCCATCCCTGTATAATCTTTCAATCTGTTTTTTATAAGCAACATGAGAAGTCTATAGAAGTGTGCTATTTAGCATAAAATGCTTGAATTTTGGTCTCAATTTGAAACCAAATTAATAATCAAAACATATTGCATTATAAGACTTATTAAGTAAATATTCACCATGTTGTCATAACAAGCTGCACTGTACCAGTACATGTATAATTTATGCCTTATTCCCTGTTTTGTTGGGCGCATTGAATTTAATCATTGGCCAATCCCTGTGTCATCACCACAAACCGCTTTTTGGGAAAATTCTAATCTAATATCTTTGTGTCCCACAATCGACCCTTCCTGCTGATAAACAGCAGATTAGTCTGCATGCTGCCTTGTGTTTGTCAGTTCAAAGACAATCTACTAAATGGCCTTTAAAGCCAAGCAGAGAGCCAAGGCGATATCAAAGCACACAAACAAATCCCACAGCAGCACATTAAGCCCAGACATCACTTTAAACAAATCAAACGCCTTGCTTCAAAAGAACAGTTAAGCGTGCGCAGACAAATGCACACACACACACACACACATGCAAACACAATGACATGCAATTACTGAGCAAACGCATATCTACAGTATATAGTGAGAACTACCTTAGAACGTGTTTGTGTGTGTTTGTGTGTGTGTGTGTGTGTGTGTTTGTGTGTGTGTGGATCTGTAGTATTTACTCACTGTTAATTGCACACAATGTCCACAGCTCTTACTTACAGACTCTTGTAAAATGTTATAACCAGCATAAGCACTTCCACCTGCTGAGCTTTTAAAGCATTTGTCTCTGTGTTTATTTACGTGTAAGTGTGAGTGTGTGAGTAAAGGAGAGGCATGTACATATGCACATGATTGTTTGTGTTTGTGTGTGTGTGTGTGTGTGTGTGTGTGTGTCTGTAGTATTTACTCACTGTTAATTGCACACAATGTCCACAGCTCTTACTTACAGACTCTTGTAAAATGTTATAACCAGCATAAGCACTTCCACCTGCTGAGCTCTTAAAGCATTTGCCTCTCTGTATATTTACATGTAAGTGTGAGTGTGTGAGTAAAGGAGAGGCATGTGCATATGCACATGTGTGTGTGTGTGTGTGTGTGTGTGTGTGTGTGTGTGTGTACACGTGTTGGTGTGTGTACCGTGCAGGGTGGGTCAGATCAAATGCTCTGCCGTTGCACTGTCAGGACTCTGGAATGTACTGCACACCACTGATGATATGAAACGGCCTCTGAAGAGCACAGGACCGAGGGAGCACTAATGTTGCTATTTTTGATCAAACACACTTTGCTTTTCGTGTGGGTTCTGAGTTAATGAATTAACGTGAATGGGCTCTGCAGAGCAGTTTATCATTGCTCAAGGGTTGAATTAGGCATAAAAGGATCCTTGGAGTCCTACTATTGCTGGTTTGGATCAAGAGGGGGGGTGCTGCTCTAGATTCATCATGGTTTAAATCACTTTTACAGTCTGTTCAATGCTTTGGTGAAGCAATGCTGTGCCTTGACTCACACAAAAGGTCTTCAACTGCCTGAAACATCAGCTTCTTATAGATAATAGTTGGTGGCATCTCAGTTCTCACCACAATCTTCCAAGGTGGGGCAGGTGGCTGAAGTTATTTCAGTTTTGAAACGAAACATTCAGTACACCATTATCAGCAGATGCAGTAGGGGCTAGCATCAGACAAGACTAAATAAAAATTTTGCCAAGAGGAAGCTGATGTTCTTTTACAATGGCTACAATATGAGAATATAAATATATTGATTCAATTAGCCTCAGATTGGTTAACACATTTAGTTGCTTTGAGTCTTTGGTCCTAAGAGAACCATTGCCTCACAAATTGCACTTGCACTTTTCCCTGGGGTTTGGCTATGGCTATTGGGCATTCAAAAGCCAGTCTATCACAAAATAGAGGGACTGGGAATAGAGAGCTCGGCCACCTCCACAATTTGGATTTTGTGTCATAGCATGTAGTCCCATTTCTACCGCTGCTCATTTACATGAGCCTTTGAATCACTCGCTTGAACTGCGAAGAAAGTATAAAATACAACTGCGTTGCATGCTGTTAACGTGGTCTGAGCAGACCCGCAGAGCAAATGCAAATCCGAGTCATTGTTGAAGACAATGTAACATAAAAAATACATTTTCCAAATCCTAGGCCTGTGTCCCTGTGTAACTGGTACATGCCAAATATAGCAATTATATCAAAATCCTTCTCTTTTCTCTTCCCATAATATTTTGATGGCTCATCTTAATAGAATCAAATACAATTTGTGGCTAGCCTTCCATCATATGGAGCCACACTTGACCGTTAGCTTGAGGGTAGTAGTAGCTAGCCGAGCAGCATAAATGACTGATATGTGTGTTTGTGTATCTGTGACCAAAAACTTTGCCAACAATCACTTTTGACTGATACAATCAGATGGATTTCATTTAAATCCCTCTTGCAACTATAACTTGTCCACATGCGCCGACACTCCCACTTACTGATACTGTCAACATCACAAAGAGTCAATAAAATGCCAGAGACACAAAAATTATTTAGAGTGAGGCAGGGCAAATGTCTCAAATGTTCAAAAGAAGTTCCAAGAATTGAACAGCAGATTGGCTTCATTACAAATTCGGATAGGAAGTCAAAAGAAGTTGAAATGTATATTGTATTTCTTGAAAATGGGATACCATCTTCCCTTACTCCCCTGAGGTCAGGCCCTGATGGTAAATTGTAATTACTAGACAACGCTTGCCAGTAACATGGCAGACTGTTGCAGAGCCAGCAATGTCACCACCTACCTAATGAACCGACAGGATTCAACAGAACCTCTGCATGGCTCTAAGCTGTGCAACATGAACACAGGAAAGCTTGCCAAGCATTTGTTTTGAGGTGTGCTCACTAAACGATGAAGAAGAACGCTCAGGAAAAAAAAAGAAAAGAAAAACTTGGCCATGAAATTTACTGCGCCGGTTAAGTGTTTCCATGTTACAAGCAGCCACTTCAAACACGTAGTCAGGCTTTTAAAACCGCTCTTATTGACTACTGAACAGTAGTTTGTTTTGGTTCACTGCAACAACACCATGAAGGACTGAACTGCACATCTTCACCATTAAATCAATGCGGAATTCAGACCACTTGCAAACTATCAATTCATATTAATCTGAAGATGCCATAAATTATAGGTTTGCAAAGTTGGGAGGGGATTTATCTAACAATGTAGATGCATGAAATGTATTTAACTATTTGTTATTTAACTATTTGTCCTATTTACACACATTTGTATATATTATTATATATATATATATTTATTTTTTTTCAAATGTAAACAAGCAGCTGGTAAACTTTGAACATCACATATTCATGGCGCTAGTGATATGCTGACATCATATGTGTACAAACCTCCCCTTTATTACCAGACATGGGAGGTTTAATGAAACATGCAATCCAGCTGCGTTATTGCAGTTGTAGGATCAAGTCTTTTTGGAGCTTGACCCATACCTTTCATTAATGTCTTGTGCCTTCTTAGTGCTCACTATTATTTCTGCAATCAGCCCTGCTGGTGAGAAGTTGGAGGAGGCAGAGCAGCAGTGGGGGAAGAGAGGAGGGAAGGAAGGGCGAATCTCTTTCTACTTTCCGCCCTGGTGTTTGAAGTCTAAAATCTTTTGCAGGGTTTTAAACATCTGTTTCCAAACTGCCAGCAGCCACTAATTAGGGCTAAAAACAAGACGGAACGTCGTGAGAACCCTGGGGTGGGCATGAGGCGACATGCACACCCCACTAAAAAACCACCGCATTCCTCTGCCTAAAGACTACTTCTCTGAAAAGGGGGAGTGGGGCCGGGGATGGAGGGGAGGAGCGGGGCAGAGGGAGGTGAGGCGGTGGTAGTGTCGGGTCGGTGGGAGGAAAGAGATACGGGAAGGGTAGGCGTTATTTTGAAGTCCCACCTGTCAGTGTTTTTTGTTTGATTCTAGGGGTCGTTTGTGTGTGTGTGTGTGTGTGTGTGTGTGTGTGTGTGTGTGTTTCAAGCTCTTAGTTTTTGTTGAGGCTTTCTATATTATTTGAAGTCATCAAGGTGCATGGTATTTTAAAGTTTAAAAGCTCTGCAATGACTCATTCTAAGTTTTTCTTATCGTCTTCGTGCTTCAGTGCCTTCTTTCTTTATGTTTCTCTTTCTCCTCTCGTCCCTCTTTCTCCACAGCCAGGAACTGCCTCAGTACGTTACACTTATTAAAGCACTGACATCCAGCCTGTGTTGAGCTGTAACAAGCCAGCCCTTTAAGCATGTCCACGCAACCAATGATTTGATACTTAAGCTCACATCGTCTGCTAATGGTATGTCTCTATTGTGCATGAACGACATTCATGAAGCTCATTTAGTAATTTCAACAGCACAGTGGGGATTCTATGTCCTCTCCTTTTTAACAGTTTGGAGATGCTTTCTTTGTTTCTGTGCAGCACGGAAGTAAAACCAGATCGATCAGAGAAGTGAGGAGTCGAACGACTTTAGCTTTAAACCCTGCCAAGGTCATCAGGGGTCGTCGAGCTTGTGTCCAAGTACAAGAAGCAAAGGACAGGTGAAGTGGGTGTCAGTTAGTCCTCTCTGGTCATAACCAGAATCTTTTCCAAAAAACGAGGGACCATCTCTTTGATGTTGATGACTTTGAGTCAAAGTCTCTCTTATTTGATTGATGCTCTCTTTGCCGGAAATTCACAGCCTGGCACACAGAAAGCTAAATTTATTGTGAGGATTCTGAGTACCAATATTTAGTTTTTATAAAGAACCTACTGGAAAAATCAAACTGTAAATTAAAATAAGGCAGAGTAGTGTCAGTTTTAATTTGTTTTCTTTGAGCTGTTTGCTGATTCAAAGTTTAAAAGGGTGTGATTAAATATTCAGAATTTGAAAGACTTTCCTCAGGGCACCCCACCTGCCTGGTGAAACCGGATTGCTTTGATAAACTTGTTTGTAATGGTACATGATTTACTGTATAAAGTTTTCCTTTAATTGTCATCGGGTCTTTGAAATTTAGGCTCCCATATAACAAAGTATAGCACCCAAATTAACTTCTTCTGTCAGTTGTGGCATCCAGAAACATTTGCGGTTTAAAGTTGGATTTTCTTCAAATCTATAACACATCCCTCTGTCTATTGTATTTTGTTTTGCAGACATCAAGCCATTATACTGCCATACAGTCTAAGCCAAAACAGAAGAGAAACATCAGCTTGATTTTTCTCTCTGGAATTTCCAAATTATTTGGTACACTTTTCAAAAAATGAACAGTGACGTCTATTTCTCCAGTGTTTTGCCAAACAGATCGCTGTAATAGTCACTTATCACATGTAATTGAGGTTATGCCTATTGTAGAAAAATGTGAATCTAATAGGCTAGTTGGTGTCGTGTCATCATGCCTCGGTAAAGGAATATTATGTAAAGTCAGCGGTCAGTGACGATGGTATACGACCATCTCCGCATGTCATTGTAAAACTAATGTCTTGCGTTTTGAGGCCAGAATTTACAGCAAAGTGAAGGTTGGTGATTATTTCAGAAGCTTAAGTTGAACCCATTATTTTGCATGTTTTACATATTAGAGGCTCAATTACACACCTAGACAAGAAGAAAGGTTTCAAACGCTCAAGGGCATTTCCACAGGATACACTGCCTCAAAGGAACAAGCTAACAAAGACAGACAAACCTGTTTTAGATGTGGAACAGTTTGTAAGTATTCCTTCATCTATCAATTATTGACAAGAATGTGGCCTCAATAGCTAAAACAAAGTAGAGTAAAGACAACATACATGAGGTCACATTGTGACCCGGCCTGTTACCATGTTTCTTAACCTTACTACATCCGCACAAAAAGACATGGACCCAAAAGACAAATTACTCTATTTCCTTGGCTCATTAACTCATGTCATATCAGCCCCACCCAAAGTTTATACTTTCAAGTCCACAACACTGGCTGGAATTTAAGTCACCAGTTCTACATCTGTAACTATTTCTACCATTCCAGCTACTGCAGGGAGGCCAGTCAAGTCCGGCTGACGCGCTCCACATTTGTGTTTTGACTGCATAATCAAGGAAACCAGAAGTAAACTGATGGAGAGATACGGGCCCAAATTACTCAAGAGGAAACGGGGAACAATGAGCAATGTACGGTCGCTTCTTGTCTGACCACAGCGCTGCTGTATCATCATTTACATCTCTTTTCTCCCATTGTCAAAGGCAGAAACCTCATTAGGAGTGTGTTATTTTATTGATATTTTAACCTAATAATGTTTTAATTGTTAATTAATAATGTAACATATAGATTTGATTCAATTGAATCTACTGATATACTCAGTGTTAACTTTTTACTCGGTCAAAAATACCCAACAATGAAAAGAATTATGCTGATGATGATTGTTGATCATGTCAAAGGGTGTATTGATTTTAAAATAATCATTACTAGAAGGGAAAAAAATAAATAAAATGTCAGTGCATCCACATGGGAAACAGGAAAAGTCTTCTTCTCCGCTGGAAAGATACCTAAAACTATAGTCGAGGCAGGAATGGAATTTGATATTCAAAAAGTTTTTTTCATTAATGTATTATTGAGAGACTGACTCCATTAAAGGTGCAGTGTGTCGGAATTAATGGCATCTAGTGGTGGGGTTGCAGATTGCAACCAACTTAAATTTCTCCCGTGTACCAGTGTGTGAAGGAGAACTATGAGTGGCCGACCCAAAAACACAAAAAGCCGATGGGCCTTATCTCGGGCCAGTGATTGGTTTGTCCGTTCTGGGCTACTGTTGAAACATGGCGACCTGCTCTGGGAAGTGGACCCACTCTGTAAATAGATATATCATTCTACAGTAACAAAAACACAACGATTCTATGTCTACTAAAACATACTTATTAATATTATATTCCATTTCTGCCAATAGACCCCTCTAAATGCTAAACACTGTTCCTTTAAAAAGGTTGTTTTTTTCTTTCGGAAAAAACAACTTCTGCTGCCCTGTGGTGCCACAAAAAGTGTTAGAATACAACCGTAGTTGTGATAAGATCTAATTACCATTTGAAACACATTTTTTTTATCAGAATTGCTCCAATAAATATACAACGTTATAATTAAAGTCCCATTTTGATTCGAGTTACTTTCAAATAACAGGATCACAGCTGAGGAAAAAACCCTATAAACACAAACACACACACACACAGACACAATCTCCGCCAGCAGAAATAAACAGCAGTCTAATAACGAAAAGGCCAATGTTGACCTAGCCAACGAAATCAGATAGTGTTGTGCACTGTAGCGTTATCGTTGGCCCAGTAGCACTCAAACCACCAATTCTCCACCTGTTTTACTGTGTAATATGTTTTCTTGTAAAAATCCTATTAAAGATAGTGTAATATTTGTATTGAGAGCAAAGGAAGATGATGTCTCTACCTGTGATTTATTCCTTCACAGGTTTGTAGTTACATAAAGCACAGCAGAGTTAGAGTCAACCTAATTTAACCTCGTCAATTTAAAATTGTAAACGCCTACACGAGTTGATATGTGGTAATATTATGGTAATATCTGAGTATTATTTTTGCACAAACTACCCTCTCACACTGAATTATTTTCAATTTAAAGGAGGCCTTAAGTGATTTGGTTTCGTAAAGTTGTGAGGGACAGATTTTCTTTTTTTAAATGTTCAGAATTGGAACAGCAAAGGCTTTGCCTTTACTCCCAGGTATGGGTCAACCTCCAAAAAGACTTGATCCTACAACTGCAATAACGCAGCTGAATTGCATGTTTCATTAAACCTCCCATGTCTGGTAAATGCACGTCTTTTGAATTCCTTAAAACTCTGAGAAACAAGTGCACACAAACAGCCACATTCTCTCACCATCCCCTCCTCACTCACCTGTCTCCCAACTCTATTGTTGTGCAGCCTCATGCGAGCATGGATGTCCTTGTAGGTTTCGCGGGCATCCAAGAAGTCCCTCGAGAACTTCTCGCCGAATTCCACATCGGGACTGCAGCCGCCCCACTCCCAGGAGTCTTGGGGTCCCGGCAGGTCGGCGGGGAAGTGCTCCATGACGCCGTGTACCATACCCTTCCCCCGGTGGATGGCCTCGAGTTGCAAGCGGTGCAGTTTGATGCGAAAGGCCTCCTCGTCCCCACGCCGTTTCTCGTCACAGCTGCACGCCTTCAGTTTGCCCATGGAGCATGCGTTGGCCACGGCGTGCACGACGCCTGCTGCTGCGATGGCATACGCAAAAGCACTCTCCCTGAAACCTGCCGGGTGAAAGGACAGGATAGTGGTGTTATGCCTCATGTGGAAGTAGAGGGTTATAAGAACTGTCACAGTCAGGAAACCGAGATAGGGAAAGGAAAGACTGGGATATTTTGTCTCAGAGAACGTGTTGTAACACAAGACGTGTTTTCAGTTCAAATGAAAGTTATCAAGAGGAAGATGGAATTTAAATTCACTTAACTGACACTGTGCTTCACTGGTCCAGAATGACACAAGAAACACACGAAAATATAATGTATTCAGCTACGTGACATGTTTCTTTTAAGAAGCCGCTGTCGAGGCATGAAATGTTACAAAATTGAGTTTGTGTGAAATGTCAACAAATGTTCAATAACCTGCAGGCACAACATGCCAGTGTGCATGTGTCATGAACCTGTCAGGTGAAATGAGGTCGATGGAGGATGAAATTTGTTAACAATCCAAATCCAGATTACTAAGGCGCTGTTTACAAGTGCGTTTTAGTCGTGTTACATTTTCTATTTTTAACTGAAACATCATCAAGAATAGCAACGAAACTATTTAATTTTAAAGTTCTGCTGTAAAACTGCTGGATACAACTTTAAGATGTCAAGGGATTTTCCTGGCCCTAAAACTCAGTTTAACAACAGCTAAATGAGCGAGAGAAAGACATTTTCTACTTCTGTTCGCAGCATGTGTCCAATTTGTGAGGTTGCACACTTTGTTTCATGCACATTCAGTAACGCCGTAGTAAAAGAGCTTCCTCTATTTTGATAAAGATACACATAATAGTTTATTCACACATTTATACTTTATACCCTTATACCAAGACTCGTAAAACTTGGGGAAACATCTGGAACGATAGCAATTAAGTGTTGCAAACACTTGCGTACTTTGTCTCTGTGGGCCATCTGAACATTAACAGACCCCCACCACTCCCATCAGAGGACCCACAGAGGACTGAGACACTAAACAAGGCTGTGTCTCCTTCTTTTGTACAATATATGTGGCTATGCAACTCATTGCTGTCTACCTACATGTACCGTCTGTAAGTGAGTAGAATGGTGCTGGACCTTAAATTTGTGCTGCACCACTATACTAAACATTTCCTCTGGCTCCCTCAGTCCAGCTTTCTCCAAGTGTTACCGATGCACTTTTGAAAGATCTTTGCTATTCTCTTCTTCTCTAACTGAGAAGCATCTGATGGCTGATAGTTTACATTTTTTTTGTAATTTCACATCTTAAAATGACGGCTTCGGATCAAACTGTGTTACTCTACTATGCTCGTGCATGTGTTTGGGTTAGAGAGGCAGATTATGCCACACCGCGGCTTTTACCTTGTAATCACTTCCAATTGACTCAGACGGACTACTGCTGGAAGAGGAGGTGGTTAAATGGCGGTGTGCATATAATCTCTTCATACGACGTGCGACTGCTTTTGCCTTAATGGCTAACACATCCCTTTCTCCTGGAGAGCAAGTCTAACTTGCACGCGGCACATGTAATGATTACAACTCTACCACAACTGATCTGTAATTCAGAAGACTAATGTTACAGTGCTCTTCTCTTACACACACGCACTGGCAATATAAACACACATACAGTACACATTCATCCTGTCCGTGTTGATATATTTCTGGAACAAAAAAGAAAAAAAGCCTTGTCCAATTGTGGAATCCATGAATATTGAAGAATGAAGTGCGACATCAGCGCTTGCACTCGTACACTCTACAGTGTTTGTTGTTAGATCTCATCTTACTGCCTGTAAGCATGGTGCCCTCAGGTTCTATAAAAGTAGCCCCACTGGCAGTCACTTACTTGTGTATGGAAACTTGTAAAGAAAACATGAAAAGAAACCACTTAGGAGTTTATAGCACACTGCTTGAAGGGGAAATGATTCAGGCTGCTTGTTGGAGTCGAATAAAAGGCTGTTAACTGGAACTAACCCTTTTAGCACTGTTTGATGTGTTTCCTTATTTGTATATTTAAGTAAACTTCATAGTATTTTGATGTAAAGTTTGACACATTCACTGTCACGCTGGACTTATTTGTCTTTCTTTACACTGCGCACATAAAAAGTCAAAGGCAGCGCAATTACGAGTAAATAAGAAATTCATCCATGGAGAAAGTGACCGTCTCTAGTTCTCCCATGCAACTGTACTGCAGGTTTGCAAGTACTAGCAACACAGTGTGAAAAAAAAACACAACAGACACCAAAGCCCTTTTATTTGAATGGGGCCAGTCGGTCAACACAGGGGGCTCTGGCAAAACAATGCAGGGTCGTCCGTGAAAAAAGTTGAAAAGGCTCAACTTTGGCTGGAACTCAATGTAATTTGGCAAGGCGTCGCATTAACCCGCAGGCCTTAAACAAGCCCCCCACCAAGGCAGCCTTCAGCGCTGTTTTAATGTACGGCTGTTTTAACACAGGGCTGTTTTCAGTCTGAAGCACTGATTAACAACTTGGACTTTGAAAAAAGCAGTGAGCCGACCAGATGCCAGTTGATTTTTAGTGAGCAAGGAAGCTGATTCTGATCCTCATTTCAACAAGCTGGCTACATTACCCTCAGTGTCTCCGGCTGCACACAAACTGCATTACTTTACAAGCTAGATACACTTTTTAGGTTGATATGACGACCATGCTAGCAAAAAGTTCCATATTAACATAAACAGCAAATGTGCAGCAACATTAGCGTTCACTTGGAGTCATATTTATGTCCCCCTGATGAATCCAAATCCAACATTCACTCTCCTTTTAACTCAGTTTGTGGTCTCCACCAACTCTTGAGAGACATATCTGGCTCTTTAGCAGCTATATGCTACTATGTGCACAAGCTAGTTGATAACTTTGTCTGACGTGTGTCTTGTCTTGTGTGCTAACCCTAACCCTAACACACAGTGGGTTTATTGGAGCTTTGTTTGCTGAAAACAGCTTCATAGTCAGCAGTCAAGTATTCATTTGATCTGTGTTTATTATAAAAGAATATTATTATTATTATTATGGCAGGTTTAATGTTCAACTTATGATTAAGGACAATTATGAATTTGGTTTTATATCAGCAAAAAAAAAAAAAAAGATGCACACACTCACACTAACACATGTATAACTTGACTAACTAACTCACGATTCGCTCGCCCCACTCCTCCACCCTCACACCTATACTCACACAAGGTGGGGGAAGTGAAAGGGATGGCACTTAGGCACATCCTCATACATAGAAAGACTGTTTTAGCTCTTGCCCTGCTCTGAGCCGGGCTCTGCAACCCGGGCCCCCTGAAGACTGGGAACAAATCAATCTAACAAATAATTTATTGGCTGCGACACGCCCGGCTGAACTGATGGTTGAGGAAGTGACAAAATGAATTAAAGATTCAAAGGAAACTGTCACTTTGTGTTACGGAAACCGACTAAACAGGTTTATGCTTTTGCCGCGGAGAGTTGGAAAAGTGCTGAGAGCAAATTCACAAGCACTTGCACTGGCAAGGGAAGTAAAAGCATTAGGAGCAGCCCAGTGAGGGAGGACACAGACACAGTGACAGAGAAAAAGAGGGAGAAAGAAAGAGAGAGATTCTCCTATTTCTGTCTATCCGTGATTTGCCTAACGTCCTCTTTAGCCTAGTTTTTGATGCAAGCTAAACAGGAATGAACATGGGCCCATAAAAGTTATCAGAATCAATCAGCAGCATGATAAGTGGCAGAGCTAGAGAGGAACAGAGAAGCATCTGATGTAGTAAAACTAGACAGCAAACAAACATTGAGATACAGAGCTCCTGATAGACAAATCCAACACTTTGTAGATTATCAGAATATTTGAGAAAGCTCTGCAAGAATATTGAAACAGGCGAGGTTCCAATTCCTTAAAATATTTAATTTATATCTCGTTTTACTGTACAGGTTTTGTTTTGTAGTCTTAAAATAGATACATTTGTTATTATAGTATATTATTTAAAAGCAAAATACCAGTTTGGTATACATACGCCTTTCATATATTTTTCTGTGGGTAGTTACATTTAAAATATGTGTGAATCTCCACAATTATATTTTATCCATGTCTGTAACTCTGTGTCGATGAAAGTACTGCCTCTTTGCAGCAGCACGCAACAATGGCTGCAGCACGCTAACTTACATCCATTTCTTAAAGCTTCTGTGGAGGTTTTGTGAATGTATCAACTTGTAACAGATGAATCATCCAATTTAAAAAGGTTGTTTATGTCAGTGGTTTGGAGTTTCTGCACCCGAGGCAAACCAGGGATGCCAGACAACCAGCAACTGCCTGTACTAATAATGACAAACAGCCTTTCAATGAGTCAGTAAGGAGTGAAAATAAGACTAGAGGTGTGTGCGCAAACTGTAGTTACCAGTTAATAGGTTTTTTTTTCTACAGAGATGACAGGGAATAAAGTCCTCAGTGAGGGTTACAAAACTTGAGTTTCATGATTTAATTTGCGAGAACATAAATTCTAACAACACCCCTCCAGGAAACATCTGACACATTTAATCAGTTTTTTATTTTATTTTTATGATGGGGAATTCCATCAACAATCTAGTGACAAGATCTATAAGGATACTTCAAAAAATACAGATTTATACACGTTTTTTATACTTTGCATACTTATTTTGATAGACTAAAGACTTTACATTTTAATAAGTAAATAGATTTTGTCGTACCAAAGCCAATACACTATAATACACTATAATGCAATACATTAATATAAAATGCAAGAAGCACCATTAGAGCACTGTGATGCACTTCATCTCAACATGTCTGTGAAAATTAACAACATTTTAGAGCCTTATTTTTCAGTAATTTCTAAAGATTTGGATCTATAAATAATTCAGCTTTAAGCACTATCTTGTTCCTCATGTGGCAAAATAAAAATAAAAAATCAGCTACCAACCACATTGTGCACTGTTCATCCATCCAGGTACCCTGGCTATTAAGAAACTGATGATTTTTCCAGTTATTAACCCAAATGAGTCCATCTGAAGGACTTCCCAACTCTAAAGATCATCTTTCATCCTTTGTGGCTTACTCATAAAGCTCCAAGCTCTACAAACCGTCATAGAAAACTGATCTGCATGAGGTTTGCTAATCTTGAGGTGACTAACTGCTTTTGAAGTTACTTGTTCTTTTGTGCTAGCTATTGAGTGGATACAGTGAGGGTTAGAAAGTAGATACCAGTCTGCTAGTCACTAGAAATCACTTTCCCATTTGGAGGACATCATACTTGTGAGATAATATTCAAGAAATGTATGAGAAAAAAAATGTCTGTGTTTGGAGAATAACATTACGCTAATGCTTGTTTAGGACGTGTATTTTTGTGGAAACTAATCTTCATAAGCCCATCCTTTCAAGGTATTCTATCAAAGTGTGTTTGAGGATGAAACCACAGCCTGTTTGAAGACTAAACTTTTGAACTGCATGTCTGAACTTCATTGTTGTTTTTTTTCAACAGGTACTTTGAGTTGACATCCGACCCCATTGCTGTAAATATGTCTCTTAAGTTTTTTCAAATGAGATTTGTGCATTTTATAACTTTTAAAATCTGCAACATCTTGCTTCTCAAGTGCTGCGATTCCATTGTTTGACGGAAGAGATGCAAAACGGTTAAAAGAAAAGCAGATTGTGAACTGAAAGGAAACTGTACAGTCTGCCTTTTTCTAAATTATATTGTATCGTAACCGTAAAACTGACCTCTTTTAAAGACGATGCTGTCGTAGGGTATTTTGTTTCTAGTTTCCAGGCTGGAGCAGTTCCAGCGGTGTCCTCTGAACTGGTGCTGGCACTCGTGGATTGCAATCTGGATTCCCTGGATTGCTGAAGCTGTCACGTCAGGGTTCCTCATGCACACCTCCAGCTGGCGCCGCGTCAAACCTGGCAGTGTGAGACACACCGTGTTGGCATTCAGGATCGGGTCGATGTTGGGGAGCTTCAGGCCCAAGATTTCATTGGAGTCTACCCTGCATGGAGCATACAGGTCAGGTTATTGACAAGATAAAAGTACAACTAATAAATCGTTTGTTGCTCACAAAAGTCTACTTGGGACAAGTAGGGTTTCTGTTGGTCCACAGCAGTCAATTCCCACAGTACCAAACAGACACCCTGACTTGATGGTACCCAGCGTAAAACCTCAATATTACACATACTGTGGGTTGATCTACACTTTCTGGTGTTTGAAATGCACTCTTACATCTATGCATTGCTTTTTGTTGTTTTTCAGATTGACTCACTTTATGATCATGCAAAGTTGTCACCAATATAAAAAGAGAGGTAAGACTATGACGTGGTTTAAAAGCCTGCACTGAAACCGGCAATGTACTGTACTTGCATTTAGTGTTAATTGAGGCCAAATTCAGGTTTTGTATCCTGATCTTCACTTTGATGCTGTGCATGATAACAGCTGTTCGGTAGGTCAGGTGAGTTGAAATGGGGAGTAAACAGTATCCACTCGTTGGCATGTAGCCAATAGGTCCATTTAGAGTTTTAGATATACAGCAGGAAAAAAGCAATTTACCCCTTGTACTGTAAAATAACCTCAGGAAATCAGTAGGCAAGAAAATTCAATGGCTGTTTAGCGGCGAGGTGTGTCTTTAACTGTCTTCTGCTTCTGCTGCAGATCAATCATATGAACAACAGTAATTTAGCTGACAGCGGTCAAAGCTCCTTTCTATATCACAGAGAAACAGTAAGAGCTGTAAAAAGGAAAACACAGGCTGCACTGATGATGGCTTGAGAGCTGAAAGGTGCCCAGCTTTTTCTTTTCATTATCATTACAAGTAAAACACAGGTTGTGTGTCAAAGCGTTTGTGTGATTGAGACACACAAATCAAGATTATGCAGGGCTGTGGGCACACACACTAACCTCCACATCTGTGTGCACACATGCTTGCGAAGACAGACATGCACACACACAAATACTCAGGTGTAGGGAGGAGTGTACGGTAACGCACACGCAGGCACTCACACAGCTGTAGAAACTTTTCTTTCCATAGTTTCTTCAATATGTGTAACTGCAAGTTTCTTTTCTGTGAGCCTCTTCAACAAAGAAACAGACTTAAAGGTTAAATCTTTCCAACTGAAAAAGCAACCAGTAGTTTTGGAGTATAATTACAAGCTAAAGTACAACATGCCGGGACATCAAATGTTGGTAATTTGCATATAGTGGTGCCTTATTTTCGAGGTGGCATTGCATGTTGAACTGTCTCTGTAATTCCAGTTTTGGTTCCTACCTGTTGTGTTTTGAGAGTAGACCTGTTTCAACAACTATCTTTCCAAAGGACAACTGTTTATTGATTGGCAACATTGTTCGGTAATGAGAGGTGCCTGGAAGGCAGACAATTGGCAATAGACTGTAACCTTGTAAAACGTAGACAAATGTTTTTATATGTTAGCTCTCAGCATGTCAGCCAAGACAGTGATGGGAATTCTGCTTTGAAAGGGAAAGCTGACGTTAATGTTGTTTAAGTACATTATTAATTCCCAGAAACTAATAAATGAAGCTATGAACAAAATAGATAAATACTTACAGTTGTTAAACACATTTTCATTTCATAATAATAATAATTAAAAAAAAAAACAGAGATGCCTTTCGTTGTAATAAACCAACACAGAGATTAACTTTTGTGAATTAATTCCTTATTAAACTCAACTCACCTTTTATCCAAGAGACAGATAACCACCAAGATGCAAGTTATTCTGAGGATCGAGTGTTCCATTTTGTGCCTTGTAATTATATAAAAAAAAAAATTAAAAAAAAAATAAGAAATAAAAAATAAAAAAGTTTTCAAAATAAAGAGACAAAGAGTTTTTTTTTTTTTTTTTTTTTTTTAAGTCCAGTTATTCCGCCTTAAAGTTTCGGGAGGACGGAACAGAAGAGCGGGGTCAGGTCAGGTCCGGCTGAACGTTGGCGCTGGACTTGACAGCTCCGACGACGTCCAGATGTGCCAGCCAGCGGCGGGATACTCATTCACAAAAAAAGTTTCAGCCACCTCTCAACTTACTGAATGGAGGAGGTTGCAACGAGTTTACGGGAAAAAGTCGGTGTGGTCTTTCTCATACACATCCGTACACATCCCGGTGTCTCCGCCGAGGCTTTTGCATTGATGTAGTTACCATCCGAGAGGGTCGGCTGAACCGAGATAGGCGCTCTAAATGAGGTCTGCTTGACTAGTGGTGTTTCGGTGCGCTCCGATAGTCCTCTAAACTACTGCACTTAGCGCTTCGCCAGCCCACTTTTTTTTGCGTCACCCGGGGAGAAGAGGAGCGCCGAGGGAGGTCAAGTGCCTCGTTAAAGCAGGATAGAGATCCTTTTAGATAAGGAAACCAGAAACACTTAGCCTGCGCCCTCTGTGAGGGAGAACATTTATATTCACGGGAGGAGATGTGGTGGACTGCGTGGTGTGGACTTCATAGAGTGGATGGCAAAAGTGAAGAATATTGTCTTGACATCAGCGATTTGGTTAAAAATGATGAAGAGGATGAGGAGGAGGAGGAGGAGGACTGAAGGAGGAAGATAATTATGATGAAGCCCAGGGAAGACTGACTTTTTATCCTCAAATCAGACCATTGTTTTAAGCTACTGTGTGTGTGTGTGTGTGTGTGTGTGTGTGTGTGTGTGTGTGTGTGTGTGTGTGTGTGTGCGCGCGCGTGCGTGTGTGTATGTTATATTGTTATATCTGTGTACAATGGCACACTTTGTGCATCATGCAATGACAAAAATAACTATTAAACAATTTCCTTTTCACCTTAATTCTTAATTTTACTCTTTACTTTTTACAAAATTCAAACAACTTAAATTATCTTCGACCTACATGCTTATTTTACCCCGCCTTGAATTATGTGAATTGATATTTAATTTATTTTGTGTTTACCTTCCATAAAGTTTGAGGACACTAAAGATAAATGTTTATTAAAAAAAAAGATTGATCAAGAAAGAGCAGAGGCTGAAATATCCTGACTTTTAATCCCTACATGAATAAGCATAAAAAAAACTCTGGATCGTTCACTTCCTATAATGCGACAGCATATTTTCTTTACACCCTCCCCGCCGGGTAACCCCCATTTACATCATCAGAGCAGGGTATTTTCTCAGAGCCTTTTTCTATGACTGTTTTCACAGGCTGAGTAATGCCAAGTAAACTGATTTTGATGAGTTGTCCTTTAATAACAAGCGTCTACGTGTGTTCAGGAGGGTGGGATTGCAAAGTTTGAATTCTCTCAATGTGAGGACCTTCTTGTGCTCTAAGAGAAGAAAAAGTATCATGAAATAAACAAGGGCTTGTTAAAACGTCGGCAAGTCCCCATTCTTCTCTAACCGTGCATGTGTGTCACGGCCTTTAATCTTTCAATTTAAATAACTATAAAGTATAACAAAAAGCTCCCTTGTTGATGAATACCACATGATATCACTCATCTCAGTGCTTTATGAGTAGGCTAGAATAAAGATTCAGAAACCACGAATAAAAAGGTTTTCCCCCACCATTGGAGGGAAGGAAGCGCTCTCTGCCAGCATGGAGTCACCAGAGTAGTAAAACACTACACGAGTGCAGCATTCAGACGCAATTAAGTTGCCATACACAAATTTAGAAGATCAGGGAAACAATCCCACATCAAATTTTCTCCCAGAGGGATTTATCACAGCACCGAGATCTGAAAGAGTTGGCATGGACAGAACTCTGCTTCATTATTTCAAGGAATGACGACTTTCTTGTGACTTGTGATTCTACAGCAGGACGTTTTGAATGCTGTCATCCGGATCTCTCTGTGTCTCTTGGTCTTGTCATGAGTGGTGAGAAATATGACTCATACGTTACTCCCATGTCTCCCCCTGGAGAGTCAACAACAGCGGCTTTATTGTGACCCAGTGAGGCATGCTATAAACCAAATCATGAAAAGGTGTTGAAGGTGATTTATATCTCTTCACTCTTTCACAATGTCAAAATTAGCCAAAATTAACCCTTTAATTACTAAGACTTTAAAATAAGACTATGTAACCTTTTAAGGAAGAACTTCCTATTATCTCTTAAAAATCAAAAGTTAGCACTGGTCAATAGACTCATTAGTTTTGCCGATACAGCCTTGCTTGATCTGGCATGACTATAGCTTACTGTGACTAATATTAGCAAAATGCTAACAAACCTTAGACATTGTTTTGTACATTGCGTGTGCTGACTTCATGACTCTCTCATACAATCTCAATTAATAAATAGCACTACAAGTAAGAGGAAAAATATGTATTTCAAACAGAACCTCTGAGTGTACATATTTTTCCTCTTACTTGTAGTGCTATTGATCAATTGAGATTGTTTTGGTGTGAGTTGCATCGTTTTGAAGATATCGTCTATAAGCCGTCACAGCAAAACAATTTGGATTGATAAATAGCACAACGGGTAAGAAATCTGTATTTTTTAATTTGCGGTGAACTGTATCTTTAAGTGACCTGTTTCATATATTGTTGAGAGTAGTCAATGTCCAGTAACTTTAGCTGAACAGCTGCCACTGTGGCCACAAGTGACAATTAAATGCTATAAAAGTACTGTAACAGGAGCAGAAGTAGAGAAGAACGATAAACTCAGCATAATGTCTTCTCTAGGTAAATCCACCAGAAGTTAAATAACACTACCTATATGCTGCTAGTTATATAGATAAATTCCACTTTAATTTCAAAAGAGGAATGCATTTTTTTTAAGTTACATAGTCTCGCTTTAAAAAGACTATAAAAAAGAAAGTAATTCAAAAGTCAAAATCTTTTATCATGACTAATTTTTAATAGATTTTTCATCTAACTTTAATTTGTTTTAGCATGTCTACAAAGAGAACCTATTTTATTTTCATCATGATGAACTTTTCAACGTTTTCTTTTTTTTTTTCATTTTTCTTGCAGACATGAGCTTCCATTGGGACCCTACTTTGAAGTGATCCAATAAGTTAGAAATGTCAAGTTTGTGCTCAGATTGGTTGTCACTGACCTCAACTTATTCACCAAGTATTCAGTCAAAGTCAATGTGGCTCAAGCAAATACCATTAAGAACTGTGTTCATGCATTATTACTCTCAAAATGTGTCGGGGGTGATGACTTTGGGGCCTAATTTTTTTTAAACTCGAATGACAAGTGCAGGTCCCAGCAGGCAACAGCACTTTTTTACACACACACGATACATACACATATACATATTCATGCCGTGGACCTATAACACATTATTCATAATGAAAAGAATATTGTGCGCACACACTCGCGAACATGCAGACACATAATACACACAGCTTCCACATCTGGACCAGAGTCCTTTGCCAAAGACTTGGGTCTGCCGTCTTACTCTCCCTGCCTCTTTTTGTGTGTGTTTCTCATTCTTCCTCTGTCTGTCTCTCCCACACACGCACACGCACACATACACACACACACACACACACACCTTTATTGCTTCCCATGTTCACTTACATTCATTAAAAATGATATGGGAAACATTTCAGTGCTAGTCCCAGTTCGACTTGACTCCTGCGTCTAGAGACACAAAGACTTTATTTTAGTCAAATGCTCATGCCAGGTTCATAGTTCCCTGTGTTGTGCCTGACTTTTCTTTTTGTGTTTTTAACATGATGTTCCTGCAGAGCTTGATAACATTTTATCATCTTGCACTGCTCACTCTCACTCACTCTGCTACGTGAAATATGAACCTGCTGAACATCTAATTCAATAATAAAGGAAAACACAGAGTTTTCCCAACAGCGCCAGTATTTCTGTGGAGATGCAGTGTCTGGTTCAATTGAAACTTTATTGTCCTGCAGGGAGAGACACGGCCGAGCTAAGTTTTCACAGTCTGGTGGCGAGTGCCATGTAAACACATTAGGTCATACAGTATTTATGAAAATATAGTTTCTGGTCTTGTGCAATCAGGCTGTTACTTTTAGTGTGTTTAGTGTTTTAGTGTCAGGGAACAGCAGTGATTTACTACTGATATGTATGGTAATATAAGACTGTATCTTTATGTTTGTGCTGTTTCTGTCAGATAAATCTAGCTGTAAAATGTGGGTTTTAAGAACTAAATGCAGTAAGTGTTGAGACTGGATTTGTGACGTGGCCTTTACCTCAGGCTCAACAGAAAATCTCTCACACCAAGACAGTGGTCACTCCTTTTCCAGTGATCATCCCCTGAGAGATTTAGTAAATACTTTCCTTTGCCACGTGTACCATGCAAATTTAAATTACGTGTTATACAAAGCAAGACCTTTTTTTCATAAAGTGAAAAAGTGACATTCAAAATGTTTCAAAAGGGAAACAAGTAGTTATACATGATATAAGTAAATCCTTGCTTAACAAAATTATTGATCTTTAAATGACGTTGCCTTTCTAGTAAATTTGCTTGAAAATTAAGTAATGATTTATGCCCACTTATAATTTGTACTTGCTTACTTACTTGGGTACACATTTTGGATTGATATCCACTATACAGTAATGCCTACTTATTAGATTATTAAATCACCATTGACTTTACAAGTGTGATAGAAGTTATGGATTTCAATAAGCCAAAGGAAGAGGAGTTCAAAATGATCCAGTTTTGATCCAATTTAAAGCAATAATTGCAATTTAAAGCAATTTAATATTTTGCCAAGTTTTAGATAAGAAGATCAATACCACTCTCATTCTGTATGCTCATCATGAAGCTATCACCAGCAGCCTGTTAGCTTTGCTTATCATAAATACTGGGAACAGATGAAAACAGGCTAGTTGCTTCAGTTTTGTACAATAATACAAAAGTAAAAGTTTTACGCTGCTTTTCACATAATGGCACATTGTTTTCGTGAAACGGTTACGGTTATGTTCAGGCAACACAACTGCAGTGACGGCTTCAGTAAGGTTTAAGCAACAAAACCACTTAGTTAGGTTTAGGGAAAAAATCATGGGCTAAAAACAAGTACATAAGAGTAAGTAAAATACATACAGAAACAACATAACATAACATGTCAAGAACTTCACTTATCTCACAAACGTCACTATCAAAACATTAAAAAAAAAAAATATTTGGGACAACGGTCTTGAACACCGGTCTCCTGTGTTTGTTTGGCTTACAAATTGCCATGTCATTCATACATCAATTGGTGAGACTGTTTCCAGTCTTTGTGCGAAGCTAAGCTAATCTGCTGGTGGCTGTAGCTTCACACATAGCATACAAACACAAGAGTGCTTCTCATCTGACTCTTGGCAAAAAAAGGATTAAACCATTATTCTCCAAAAATGTCAAACTATTGCTTTAAACTGGATCAAAACAGTTTTTCAACACTTTGTTCTCAATCTCCACTTGGTTAGCATCCAGATGATCTCCTTCCTAACGACAGTTCCTAACGAGTTCAACTGCATTGCTGCTTTACTGCTTGGCTGCAAACCATGGTAACTTTGGTCTGATTACCTCTGTCACACTTGTAAATTCAAAGGTGATAGATAAAGGGTGATGCAGTATATTTTTGCCTTTTACATTGAAGAGTGTTCCCATTGTGTCTTGACGCTGGTGCATTTTACACAGTACAGTATTGAGCTTTCATTAGTTTGCAGCCTCCCCCCTTTACTGCCATGAACTTTTTAAGCTTTACTTCATTGTTGCAGAAATAGCAGAGCGGGTGTCATGGTTACTCTCACCATTTGATGCATGAACAGGACTATCATGAAGCCAAACCACTGTTAGTGTCACCCTGGGATCTCATACCAAATTAAGTAGAAGGTAGTGCACTCTGATAGGATTTATGATAGACGGTCAGAAATAATTACAACATACAGTAATATAACGATAGCTTGTTCTCGCTCTGCGTCTCTGGCTGGTCTCGGCCTTTCTGAACCTAACTCGCTGTCACTACATGGGCCAATAACATTGTGACAGTACAGTGTGCAATATATTAACTGACAGAAGTTATGTTTGTCACACCCTCTCTTTCTGTGTCTCTCCGAGAAGGGAGTTCAAGCGAAGTTCATGTTTCTTGGAGAGTTTTGGACCGAGCTGACGAAAATGAGCAAAGCAGAGGAGAGCGCGTCGAAGCAGAGGTTAGTCAATTACAAGGCTCAACTCTAGTAACAAACTTCTAAAAGGCAAATTCTTGGCTCTGTGCGTGTGTGTTTGTGAGAGTAGGAGACATAGAGAGGGGAGAAAAATAGTATGGGTGCACAAGGCTGTCAATAAGCACTGGTGTTTGAATGCTTTTGAATGCAGGGACACATGTTGTGTGATGTTGTGTGAAATGTGGAGAGCAGGCAGGACAAACAGTGCAAAGGAAGGGACAGCTGTGCAATTACACCAGAGGGAACTGAGACAAATGACAGGGCTGTCAGTTAGACAATCAGTATTCCAGATCCATGGCATCTGTCATTGAAGTGTTTGAAAAAGAGAAAGTTAAAAACAAAAAGTACCCATAAAGCATTTTTACTCTCCTTTTCCCCAAAACTCGACTTAATTTCTTTCTTTGTCGAAGTTCTTTTGCCCAGGACACTGAAGCTACAATATGACACCGTTGGGTTTTATCTGGCAGCAAAACAGGGTTATCACTTTCACATTAGCAGGTAAATGAGCAGGGCTCTGAATGGATTTCTTCATTATGATTGACATTTAATTTTCTCTCATTTACAGTATTACTCAACCACGTTATCTTACTGGGGAACTACGCCCATTTTCATGCCTGTCTAAGACAGTCCAAAAACAATTGTAAAAACAACTCTCTTCAAAATCCCCAAACCTGAGTGCTAAAACTCAAATGTGTGATGTCACCAAGTGTGGAACTGCTCCATAGACAATACATTGGGAAAGACGTTATAGATAAACCTGAGAGCACACATGTTCTGAGTATGTGCACTTTTTCTGTATCAAAAATGACAGCGCTGCAATAGAATAAAAGTCATTTGGGTATAAAAAAAGAAAACTAACATTCAGTGGGTGCACAAAATCAGTCTCCCATCCAGCATCTATTGAGAAGCTCCAAACTTTATTGTTGATGGCATTACAATTTTGAGACTTACTTCACTGGTTTCTGGCATTTTCCAAGGGCATGGAAATAACATATTGGAATTCTTAATTTGGGAGGTGGTCCCCTTTATTAATCTTAACTAATCGAATAATCCAACCACTCCTGCGATGGTACGCTGTACACCTAATGTTTGTTGTACCTTCCAGTGCCAGTAACACATGCATGTTATTAGAGCAGTCACAGAGCTGTTTTGTACTTTTGTATCTGTGTTGCAATCCCCATGCCACGACCCCAGTGTGGTTCTAATCAATTAGCCCGACACTGCGGGGAATGAAAATATCCCGAGGTTGTGAGCACTGGCTTTATTTTGGATGATCCTGATGATTCACAGAATGTACAGCGAGCACATGCCTGAGGGGAGGTAAAACTTCGCTGAGGATCCGTTAACAAAACAGGCACCAAAGAGGGATGCAAAATGTCTGTGATTTATTTTTTTCTCCCGGTGAATGGAAAATAACATGTTTCTCAGGTTGTATGTTTTGGGGAAAAGGGAGGAAGTGAACGTTTAGAATCTCAGTTCACAATAATGCCTTGCTTAGAATTAGCTTACTTCTGTCATTGCACTTATTTTCTTCTTTAAACTTCCAAAGGAGCATAAAAAAAAAGAAAAAGAAATAAAATAGCCGAAATGTTTGCATCAAAAAGGACACACAACACATTTGACAGCGTCAGCATTGTAAATAAAGTACTTTGTCCATGTAGCGACCCATACGTGCCGGTGTTTCCTTCACTAATGTTTCACTAATCACCATGTCTGATCACTGGAAGCAGGTACTGCGGTTCAGTATCTTCCTCACGAACACTTTTATAAGTTGGCTTGACGGTCTAAGGCGTATGTTTGACAATAATGTCCTGGTTTGAAACCCAGTTCAGAACCCTGAAAACATTATCTTTCTTTACTCTGCACATTACTTAACAAAGGACACAATCACATGGTTTAAACTACATTTTCTCAACTCTCCAAGCAATCAACACATCCAGCAGAACACCAGACCAAGGTACCCCATTACATATGTTCTGTAACTGTGCTGGCCAATCACGGGCATGGATAAGATAGTTGAATCATGCTATCTTGAAGACTTAAAGATTATTTTCAAAATGTTAATACATGTGTTATGCACACACACAATTACTCACTCCTGCAGTCCTTTTTGTTTAGTGGAATCAGAAGTTCTTGTTTTCCTTCCCGCCTCACTTACCCCTGGGTATCTCTAATGAGGAATGATTACAGCATGTTTGCATGCTGTTGTTGTCTCAATGCCTTGTTCTGTGTGTGCATGCCTCTGGAATAATGTATTTTTGTTTGTGTGTGTTTGTGTGTGTGTGTGTGTGTGTGTGTGTGTGTGTGTGTGTGTGTGTGTGTGTGTGTATGTGTGTGTGTAATTCAACTAGGTATGCAAAGTAGGAGGCACAGCCAACCCAACACTGTGTTTACATACCGTTATCCTTTCTTCAGAGCGAGCCGTATAAATAACATTCGGATAATTATATGGATTACTAAACTACAAATTTTGATACAAATATCTTTTGGGCTTTTTGGCACACAAAATCACATACAAGCACACACACTCACACAAACACAAATATAAGCACACATTGTTCAAGCATAAATGGTTACATAGGCTTAAAGGTTTAGCTGATTGAAACTGATCCGCAATACGGACAGCTGTACTTTAATGTGCATGTGCAAGTAATGTACGCTTAATTGTCAATATTGTATTATCATGCATTTCACTCAACTTTACTTCAGTTGATATTCTTTTGTGATTATGGTTATCATTTCCAGCCGTCCCCTCAGTCTAGTCTGAGTGGGATAGTTGTACTCCAAGGACGCCATCTTGTGTTCAAAAAACAAAATGAATGGAGCATCTCAGTCCACCATGTGTACAAATATAATATCCAGCAAAACGAAGGAAGTAAAATTCTTCTATAAACAATGCTTATCCCTGTATTATTGTTTTAGTGTCATAAATAGTAAACAGATATATACTGTATGTTACAGTAATATCATTCTTCATTTAAACACCGTAGCAGCTCACACGCTTCTAAGGTCAAAGGTCTTATTTAAGGATGCCTTCATGTCTGTGTGCTGTGCAGGGAGAGTATTACCCACTCGGTATCCCCAAATGGAAACGATGCTTTGCTGACCAAAAGTTGCCCATGCACATGTGCATGTGCACACACTTCAGCAAGCTGGTTGTCTGCTTCCCATCAAGGCATTCCACGACTGTTGTTGCACAAACAACCATGTTTATTGTCTCTGCCCTAAAGAGAAAGAGACCTTCCTTGTCTTCACATGAGAACAGTGATCCAACGCAGCCACTATAGACGGCAGCCCCCACTCCGTCTCCCACCAACCTCTGGCGGCCATGTTTTCACAACCCAAGATAACAGAGAGAAGGCGTGAAAACAGTTACGGAGTTTGATGAATGACACAATTGCGAGGAAGATGTGATGGAAAGAGAGAGAGAGCGAGAGAGAGAGAGAGAGAGAGAGAGAGAGAGAGAGAGAGAGAGAGAGGAAGATGTGGGACAGATGCAGGGAGATTTAGGGTGTGTGTGAAAGAGATGAGTAAAAAAAGATACATTGCGAGGTCATCTCAATGTTTATCCACCCACGACAATGCTGTGGGTCAATGAATGTTTCTCAAGGCACCGAGTGTTGTTTCAGGATGTTGCAATGATGACAGGTTCCTCGAGGAAAGTGCTCATATTTTCTCATGAAGTGCATTTCTCAATGAGGGGTATTTTGCCAAAATACATTTTAAAATGAAACTACTCTAGCTGAGCTTTATCTGCACAGCAATTTGTCTGGCTTAACATTCGACTCACCTCGCGTTCAGGGAACAGCCCATTGCATCATAAGTCATACACGGGATGTGTTGCTGTACGGTAAATGTCATTTCAGGGTCCTGAGGCAAGCTGTGCCTAAAAGGCAGAGATGCAATGTTTTGCACAAAATGAACTATTAAATCTCACAGCGCTGGCAGCCTAGTTGGGTGGCCTGTGGAACTTAGGCAGCAGCTGAGCCATCACCTCCGGGGCCTGCATTAACTCATAAAGATCACTGTCTCTTCCAAACACACTGAGCCAAAGTGGAGGTCATGCGTGTTCATGCGGATGTGTGCAAATGTGAGAATGTGCATGTCTCTGTCTTAAAAGCATGAAAAATGATACTTTTAGTGCACATTTCATTTGTAAAAGAAGTACGCTTGCTTCATTTGACGGTCTGAATTAAACACGCGTGTGTGTTTGACTCTCCCACTCCTATAATTACATTCATTGGTATCAGATGAAACCCCACACAGAGTTGATCTCGAGATGTGCCCTTTGTGTAAGCAACATCTCCTTGCTAGATTGATGGAGAATTGGAGGAGTTCACACAAATGGAGGAGCATTATAGTGTTGGGTTACCTCTAAGTTATCTCTCTCTCTCTCTCTCTCTCTCTCTCTCTGTTATCTACTCAGTCTTTCCCTCCTTTCCTTTGTCCTTCATTAATAATTTTCCCTCCCTTGTCGCTCATTTTTCCTGCAATGGCCCACCCATTTCTTATTTTATATAATCTCATCCCTCCTATCCATGTTCTAGCTCTCATCTTGATTTTTTTTTTCTGCAAGTGAACACAAACACACACATGTACAGGAAATGTGCGGTAAATAAAAGCAGCAGACCACCTACACTCCACTGTAGGAGATAAGAATAGGAGGACTCTACTTATCTGACTGATTTACGGAAATGACTGTCTGCGGCTCAACACTATGGATCCATTTACAGTGGCAACCCTTCATTAATGCTTTGTGGGAGGTTGCATGTGTGTAGGCACTTAACCGTCATTGTAGGTGGAGACAAAACTCAACTCTCATAGGGACAATGTTGCATTCCTCAGGCACTATTTCTTTCTCAGAGGGACACATGGAAAAATTCTAACCTGGCCGCTCACTCTCTCACACACACACGCACACGCACACGCACACGCACACACACACGCACACACACACACACACACAATGACGAAGACAGACACATGCAGCCACATGCACACAGATGTCGACAGACTACCATATTTATACCATTGCTCTAATAAATCTATCTGCTCACTTGTCTATTTTCTCTGGCTTTGCCCATGCAACACTGAATGCCTGCACAGCTTAAAGACAGAGGGAGAGGAGAGGACAGGAGAGAAGAGGAGAGGAGAGGAGAGGAGAGGAGAGGAGAAGAGAGGAGAGGAGAGGAGAGGAGAGGAAAGGAAAGGAGACGAGAGGAGAGGAGGGGAGAGGAGAGGGCAAAGGAGCTACGGTAGGGCATATAGGAGCAGACTAAAGCCCCCTAGCATTTTCCTGTTCTTTGGCCTACCTTTCCATGTCTTAAACACAACTGCTGGCCCGACTCTGCTACACACCTCCGTGCAACAAATTCCTGGAAAATATGAACTTGTGTCAACTTGTAGAGCTCAAACTAATGCAGGCCGACTCTTTTCCCCCCCTCCTTGTCTTTTCATTTCTACAGAATAAATACCTCACAACAACAGCTCTTTTTGCTGAGTGGCAAAAATAATCTAATCAAGGCAGAGGTGCGGAAAGGATGTAGAAAGTGAAAGCCCTGTCTTTGTATAAAATAAATGATACACTCATACAGTGCGTGGTAGAACTCCGAAAGGAAAAAAAGTGCTATAAGAGGTAAGTAAATTAGTCTGTAAATGTTTAATGTTTCTATTAATTTGGTCTGGTTGAAATCTTGGATTTGTGCTGTTTAAACCAATATAAAGTTTAAACTGACACATTCCGTAACACAAAACAATTACTGAGATCAAATATGGTATACAACAAATTCATTTTTCCTGTGTTTTCCTGAATGTGTTTAAATGGTTCAAATAATGAATTTGTCCAAATATACAGCAGAATTCATCACATTTAAATCATCAAAATGAAGGTCTCAACAACTCACTTCTCATATGAGCTTGATACATGGAAAGAATGAGATCAAATAAGAAAACCTGAATGTTTTACTTTTTATTTGAATAGTGTTTTGACTGTGAGTCACACACAGTAGTTTTACCCTAAATGAAAATGCAACATAACATCTAGATATGAAATGATTTCTGAAGAATACAAAAATGAAGAGCATAACGAAATGTGAATCAAACAAAATGCCTTTGAATAGATAACAAAATGATGATAAGTTGTTGACACAACTTAGTTGGCCAAAGATGAGTTGCATTATTGTCACTGAGGCGTTTTATTATTTCCAATCTTGTACACATGCTTTAATCTGCTCCTTCCTTTTACTCCCTTTTGCTACATACTGTTGTTTCCCACCAAACCTAGTTGAAATATTTGCCAAAAGTACTTTGAATGTGTTTAATTTAACATATGCAGATATTGAACGCTCTTAGGTCCACGTCACTCGACAGATCAGAAGTTCACAAAATCAGACAGCATTCCTAATGTGACTTTATCTTGAGCCTTTTTGTATTCTCAATAAAGGAGAGTTACAGAAGGTATAGCTATAAATTACATTTTAAATCGCTAAGTCAGCCCAAAACGTTATACAAACATCATATCATGTTGCCATCACCTCATCATTCCTCACAGTATAATAACACAGTCAAAGTTACTGGGAAACAATAACTAACTGGAAAGCATGTCATCATGATTACCATGTACAAATATTTACTGGCCCTTTCATAAAAATTGTGTGTGAGAGTTGTTGTTGTTGATCTCATTCTAATATTAAATATATGTATGATCTTCATAAAAAATACTCTCAGTTGCTTCATTGCTGCAACAGTGATCATTGTAATAATGACCCATATGTTGCATTGAGTCATTGAAATGACAAGAATGCAGTCTTGCAACGGCACATGCTAAATATGAGACTGTGGGGACGAAAATGCTTTTGAGGATTATTCTAAAGACAATCCGAGTATTGTCTCTTAAATGTGAGGCTAACAGCGAATATTCACTTTGACTTAAAATATACTGTATACTAGTGTGGTTTTTTTTTTTACTTTGAAAGTAACTGTTTCAGTATGTAACAGCCAGATCTGATAATGATAGCTTCCAGAAGCACAAACATCCCCAACTGTAAAATCACAACAAGCTGATTCTGAACCTACACACTCAGAGACAACAGCAGAGACAACATCCTCATCAGAACAAGTGAAGGCAATGTATTATCATAGTTCAGTATACTTACTCTACATTGTCTGGTAGTAAAACGTGAGTGTAAATGACATGACAGGTTTATGGGAAACATACTTCCTCTGAATATGAGCAAATATAACATCTTGTCTGCCTCACACAGAGGCAGAGAGTCAAAGAGCAATGTGCTTTTAATAACCAACATAATGCAGTTTAACGTCAGACAGCAACTTGATTGAAGATATAGGCCTATAAAAGGTACTGTCAACGGAAGGATACGGTGATAACTGGCCAACCTGCACAAACACATACTTAACACTTTCTCTCAAACACACACACACACACACACACACACACACACACACACACACACACATACACGCACACACACACACAGACACACATCTGCATATACAGCATCAAACCAAAGCTAACTTCCAAAGTGCATTATTACATTAGCCCTGTATATCATAACAGATAAACAAAATACATTATATACATTTTCTCGATACCAAACAAGGAAATGTGAATAAAGGTTTCTCTTTTGGTTTAATAGAAACAGACAACCGCAAAAGATTTTATTGCCAAGCTATTGAGAAAGTCCATGGCAGCCATTGTATCCAAAGTGCTTCTGAGAGAGATGGAAGTGAGTAGTCTTGTCATCATATCTTTATATAAATAACAGTCTTTGCTGGCAGGCCAAGTCCACACCTGCAAAACATGGTGTTGACAGCATTCTTCAAATATGATAATGTAATACCATTTCCCTTTTTTTGTATATTTTTGATGCAGTAGCAGAAAAAAGACCTGCATTTGTATTTGATGTTTGATATTTACTTAAAGCTACAGTTAATGTAACTGAGAGACATATTTATAACATTTTTAAAGATTTGTGGTAAAATGTAAATATTCTGTTTGCCTAATTAGGAATATTGGGGCTTAATCTTTCTGCGATCCTGTAGATCTGATAGACTTAAAATAACGGATAACACAAGAAAGAATTGTCAGAGACTCACAAATTTCATAACAGTCATTGTGGCCCTCATAGATTAGCAGCCAATTTATACAATTGACCGTTTGCTAAACCTCTCCCCAATTAGCAATTGTCCAATCATAGCTCAGCAGCCGTAATCAGGGTTTCTCCACATGCTGAAATGATGTGCATGGGGCTTTAGTAAGAGTGATGATCTGCATATAAAGAGTTTGCAGGGTGGTGTTTTTCTGAAACCCATGAGACAAGAGTAAAAGTGTAAAGAATGGATTACTCCAATGAAGGCTGCAATTGTTTGCATTCTTTCTACCTAAAGTGGTAACCTAATGCAATTACGTCGAAGGTCAAAGAGACTTTTTTTTCATTCGGAGGCTGCACTTTCAACTAGCTCATCAGCTACACCTGATAAAAGCTGCCAGTGACAATTGCAACTTTACCCAGCAAAACTGAAGCCTGACTTTGTCTACTTCTGTCTGAAATCAAGGACGAGTGGTAAATCTTACGCTGTTATTATAGACTGTATATGTACAATGTGAGAATGGAAAGCTGGACAGGTGTAGCAACAGGAATTATTCTTGGAGGACGGGGCTTAGGGACTTAGGGAATGGGCAGTTATGGACAGTTATGGAAATTCCATAACTAAATCAGGTGCATCAGCACAAGGTGAAGTTTGAAACTCTTTGGTTTTAACTGACAGCTAACACCACCAGTCAAACTGTGTTGTTTAACTGGTGGTGGAATTGATACCAAGGAACTTCCTCTTTCAGTTGAGAAAAAATACATATTTTGACATTCTTTGGTCCTTTTTCATAAACAAGAAAAAGAAAAATAGGTAGCTCAAAAACAAATAGATTATCTATTTGACTTCCTTTAGTCCCCCTGCCTTTGTTTCCATGTGGTTGCATTAACACACCTTTTGTCAGCACCTCTTATGTCGGTCAAAATTCCTGGGAACCAAAAATCCACAACTATAATCAAATACTATTTAAAATGAACATTTTCGGGGCACTATCTGAATGTGACTGGTGCAAAAACGGAAACAAACGGATCACCATGACAATCCAAATCCTTTCCATCTTTCACACCGGCCAAACTAAAGCAAAAACCTCCAAATGTAACAGAAGTAACCAAGCTCAACCTCAGTTCATCAGTGACAGAGACTAAGCTCTTTTCGGACCAAGCATTTCTTGCACTGGACCACACAACACCAGTGGAAACGACACAGACAGTTCTCCTCCAACACCACTGTTTCCTCCCGGTAGCCGCGCTCGCAGCACAGCAGGTCGCAGCCGCTGATGTCCATGGCTGTGCTGTTGCACATGCGCCCCCGTGTCCCCAGTGAACCAGTTTTCCGATTCGCGAGGCAGAAATCGGGCGACTCGTCGGAGTAGATCAGATCCTGCTTATCTGGTGGCTTAATGTTCTGGCCGACAGGGATCAGGGTCTTGCCGTCATTGCCGCCCATCACCTTGGAAGCACCGTTGAAGCGCTCCAGCAGGCGGTCACCCACCTCGCGGAAATGAGGCATCTTTTTCCAGCACGTGCGCAAGGTGCACGACCCCGACAGACCGTGGCACTTGCACTCTGTCCGCATGTAGAGCTTCACCGCCTGGGAAGGTCAGAGCGTGGAGGGGTCGGTGGGTATAAGGTTATGGGTGGCAGGGGAAGAGAGAGATGGTTCATCAAACAGAGAAAAGATGACAAAGGAGACTTTTAAATTTGTACCCTGTAAGTGAAGCAACACTGCTTTTTTGACAAATAAAAGTTCTCTAAAGAAGTCATTTATTATTGTGTTTTAATATTATATCACAGACAAAGCCACTGGTTCACACACACACACACACACACACACACACACACACACACACACACACACACACACACACACACACACACACACACACACACACACACACAAATACACACACTGATAGATACTGAAGATAAAAGCAGACGCTATTCAGAAGGAATTTAACTCCCCAACCCCCCTCTCCCTCCATGTTGCCTCTGGCCTTCCTACATCTAACAAGCCTTGACAACAGATCATTCACTTATACTGCACATAATTAACCCATCACACACACACACACACACACACACACACACACACACACACACACACACACACACACACACACACACACACACACACACACACACACACACACACACACACACACGCACACACACACACGTACTTGCAATATGAGTATGCACGCGTGCTTGCACATAAACAGACATGCATGCATCCCAACATGCTTATTTCTCAACCTCTGGGCATTTTGTGTGCATGTTTCTCCTTTTGTTCAAATGGTTTGTTCGCTAATGCTATAATTGGATTAAGTCCCAAAATCCTCCCCTCTGCTCTCTACCTGCCTTTGACCCCAACCAAAGTGAACTTTGTGACTCTGTGTTTCGCTTGTGTATGTGTCAACATTTCTGCAAGAGGGTGGAACAAACTGAGACGCAACACTGACAGCTAAAAGATTTACCGAGCTATATATTTAAATGGACGTAATTAACTACTCTCCAAAGTTGCTACTTTATCTCCACTCTTTCGGTAGCACGTTGAGTTGTCGAGGCCATACTTCACTCGCCGTTCATTCGGGCAACAAAGAGGAACTTTAAACTTCTACAAGGGCTGTGGAAACATTAGAAGCTACCTGCCTCGGAGGCTTGAAAACAAAATGTGTGGCACGCTCTTGTTTTTGTGTTTCAGAAACCTGATTCTTGTTAGAATATCAGCTTACGCCGCTACACATATATGGCTGGGGGCGATGTCTTTCTCTTTAGCATGTTCGTGGAATGATGGAACATTCCACAGGACAAGCAACACCTTTGCTGCTAAACTCTTTGAGAGTTAAGTGAAATATCAAACACTGGTGTTTAGTACAGCACAGTAGCAGTTAAAAAACTGTTTTTATTCTCACATTACAGTTGTGTTCAATCTATTTCTCACTCTACCCATTCAAGATGTAAACAGAAACTGCACAGACATACTGAGGTTCTGATTCTGAAACAATTTCTTACCAGCCGCCCGGCCTCGTTGTTGTGCAGGTCAATGAGCGTCCTGATGTCACTCTTGCCCCTTCTTCTCTTGGCATCCATGAACTGCTTCGACTTTTCATAACCAAACTCCACATCATCTCCGCAGCCCCCCCACTCCCACTTGACTCCGTCTCCGGTGGGGGAGGATGAGGACGGCCTTGGAGGTGCTCTGTTCCTGGTCGCCTCGCAGCCACACAGCAGGAGGTCTCCCATACTGCAGGCCTGGGTCACGGCGTGGGTCACACCGGCCGCTGTGATGGCATAAACAAACGCTGTCTCCCTGATATCTACGACACAAGGAACGAGGAAAAAGAGGGGTTTAAGTTTATTGACTGCTTCCCAAGTTTGATTTGCACACAAGTCCCCGAAATGCAGGATAAACTGATATATGATGTTATTGAGAAATCTGGTAAGATTTCACCACAGTTTAAAAGAATCATTTATAATCTAAATGTAAACAGCCACAACATTAAAAGTCAAAACAATGGATTTAAACTTGCTAGCTAAGCTAACCAGCTGCGTTGCTAGTAAAGGTAAAGCAAATATGCATATTCCCAAAATGTTAGACTATATGTTGGAAACACATTTTAAACAGGAGGTTGAAAACAGGGCCATCATTTGGAAAATAGAATGAGCAATCCTAATACGCTAAAGCATTTTCATTATGACACAGTGACATGCTCGTGATGAATTCCTTTACACATACCGTTACAAATTACACCGCACCACACTCAGACATCTGTTGATCATACTCATACTCAATCAATCACAGGATAACAACTGGGGGAAAAGAGACAACTGCAAATGGCAGAAGCTAGTTTCCATCCATCCAGTCATCCATGCATCTGTCCCTCCATCAAGTCGATTAATATTGCAGCCACATGGAACAGGATAAAAGCACCTTTCTCTCAATCCTCGTCCATGACTACGATCTCAAGCGCCATTGGATTTGTGGTGTTGAGAGGATGTCTATTTCTCCCTCTGTCATTCACACACCACAGCTGCTGGTTTATTTTGGGTGCAGAGCTTAACACTCCTGGCTGAAGGCATGTTCAACCACAACTGCAAATTGATCGTCTGTCCTCGCCGGTGGCTTCAGCATCATTCTCACCCTCGGCCCAACGAGTCTTTATCCACAGTTATTGCAGCTATGAAAGAATCCCAGAGACCTACTTGGCTAACTATCTTATGCATGTGTTGTCCTCTTTGTCCAGTGAAACACATGTCATGAAAAACAAGCCTCATTGTACGAGAACCATTCTAATACCGTCAACCTTGAAGATCTTTCAAATCAATTTAAACCTCTGTGTTTAGTTACTAGGGTTAAATCAAGCATTGCTTAGGAACAAAATAGTAATAAAAAGGATAAAGCTGGTGATACTCTATATTGTTATCATTATGAGCAAATCCCATGAAAAACAAGCACTTGGTCAGCGGCTGGAAGCTTCAATGTATGAGGCTCTATGTATCACTTTAACGTCAGTTTTGGATGTGTTAAGGACGGTGTGTCAGTTTCCACTCATTAAATGCATAGTGTCTTTTCAAAATAAACTTCCTTCTTCAAAGGCCCTCTGAGGCAAATTTGTGATTTGTATTTTTGGGCTGTATACAAAATAGATTTAATTGAATTGAATTGGAAGGAAGTTTAGGTTCAGGCAACAAAACCACTTATATAGGTTTCGGAAAAGAGCGTGTTTTATGTTAACTTGACGACTCACCTGACGACCGAGTGACTAACGACTCGAGGTGTATCTATCCACTGCTGAAAATAGTCCCGAACAAATGCACTTTTTCCTACAGTTTGAGTAACGTTTGAGAGAAGCTCTAGTGCCCATCTGTTTCAGGAAATCACGTATCCTTTTTAAAAACTGAAATATACATTTGTCCTCTTTTATTTCTATTTCTATTTCTTCAGTAGAACCCAATGGGCCTGGGGAGACAGATTAGTGCTTTGCTGAATTTTGGTCTCTTCAAAGCATTTGTTGACAATAAGTCTATGTAAATTTTGCCAAGAAACAAGCAAGCAGTGGGAATTGTTTAGGACATTGATGATTTCAATGGCAGAACTCTGCCTAGATTGATGATAAACCAGGGACTGAGTGTGTGTGTGTGTGTGTGTGTGTGTGTGTTTGTGTGTGTGTGTGTGTGTGTGTGTGTGTGTGTGTGTGTGTGTGTGTTAGAGAGAATGAGAGGGAGAATAGCCACTTAGTAAGCCCTTCTATGTGTATTCGGAGACTAAGGGAAGGACTTTTAAGAGCTGGAAGGCGGTGAGCGTGCAGTCACCACCGTCAACACTGCCAACTCCATATCGCATGATTCAGTGAATGGGATTCATTAGGAATGGTAACACACACACACACACACACACACACACACACACAGAATGGGTGGCGTGCGACGAGACATGCACACCCCAGTACGCAGTGATATCAATACCAGCTGTACACCCCAACACCCAGATATGTCTCCAATGCAGGCAAATATGTGTACGTTTGTGTGCATGTGTGTCAATGTGTGAATAGCATTGTTTTATTTAATGAATTTAAAGCAATGTTTGGCGGGTCTTATTTTGATGTTTGTTAAATGACCGAGTCCTGTGGATTTTCTATTTGGTTTGTTTGGGATTTTCTGCGGTTGATTGCAGATTAAATAAATTACTTAATTTTATTTGTGTGTGACTTTACATATGCATGGTGGTGCATGTACAGCTACAGCTCTACACAGCTTCTGCAACTGTGTGTGTGTGTGTGTGTGTGTGTGTGTGTGTGTGTGTGTGTGTGTGTGTGTGAGTGTGAGTGCGTGCAGCTCAGTTAAGACCACACCTTGCTGCTCCTGCTGTTCAGCAGAATAGGGCTGAGATTTTCAGGAGCAGCAACATACTCAGATCAAGATGTGTCATTATCCAGAACCTCCCTGGATTTATGAAGACACACATGTGTGAATCATCAGCACACAACTCAATACTAGTTCAATATGGTGATAGCTATACGAGCTGTGTCCAAACAAGCTGAGAGCATGTCCAGATGTCCCCAGATGCTCTAGTGAAACACTGCATTTACAGTGGTACAAGAAGGAATTAAGGGAAAGATCATGTTGAATTCAAGAAAATAAGTACTTTCACAATTATAACTGAAATTGTTATTTTGGTTTAATAACAAAGTATCAGTAACCAGGAGCAAAATATCATCAAACTAAAAGTGGACAAAAAGAGAGCGCCAAACAAGAGAGAGTTAAAGGAAATAAAAAAGACAAAGCCAACAGAGGGTTGAAAGAGAGATAAAATATTGTTATGCATAAAAGAAGCTACCAGAAATCGGATTATTTGAGGCCCCCCCCTGTTTCATATTTTCCTCAGAGACATAAATTCCAAATAAATTCTCTGCCACGGCGGGTGTCTGGGCCTGTCTACGTCTGCTTCTAATTCAAAAAGGCCCTTCGGCAGGAATTAACACATTTAACACTTTGACTTTAAGGGTATGAGATGTAAAAACTGAAAGCAGTTCAATATAAAATCACCTCACAGTCCATAGGCATAGTTTAATAAAATAATTATATGTACTGTATATATATATATATATATATATATATATATATATGTTTTCTCAGAGAATCTCAGAGGTTTTAATTCTGAGGGTTGTCTCTTTGGTGACCCCCACTGCAACTAGTGGTCACAACAGCTGCTTTTTCAAAATGCACATAACAGGAGCATGCAGAGAGAACACTAGAAGACTGCAATGCATCCTGCAGCATCTAGTGTGCCAGTCTGTTTGAGCTATGGCTAACTGTGAGCACCTTCAAATTAGATACTCTGTGATATCAGGCCATCGCCAATCTGTAAATACATAGAAACCGTGAGCTAAGTAAACTATAATAATTGACAAAAGGTACAACAAGTGGAAATAAATCCAAGAAGAGTACAAGAAAAAACAATAAATAACACTTGTCTAACTTTGCCATGGATCAGAAATTCAAATGAAAGGTGTAAACCTGACCTAACATGGACATAACAGTAGTCTATGAACCCAAAGACTGCAATACTCCCAAGAGAAAACCCAAGAAAAACAACAGCATCAGTCTTTTGGTCAAGTGCCCCAAAACAAAATTTGTTTACGCTCAAGTGACAAAGCCCTCCATGGCTGTGGCTCAGGGGTTAGAGTGGGTTGTCAACTTATCGGAAGCTTGGTGGTTTGATCCTCGGCTCCTCCTGTCAGCATGTCAAAGTGTCATTGGACAAGATACTGTCCTTGGACTCTTTTTTTTTTTTTATTATTATGATTTAAAATTGATTTAACCAGGAAAAGCGTCATTGGATTATAAACCTCATTGTGTTCTGGCCAAGACAGCAGCCGCACATTAAACAAAGTTTCAGACATATAAAAAGCAGTCACAGACAACTTGAGTAAACAAAAAGAATACGACTCAGGTCATCATAACCCTAGATCACATAGGGCATTAGTGTACAGAAAGCACGTCTATTTTAGAGGAAATGGATAAAGTGTTTTTACATTATAACCCCGTTAAAGACCTTAACTCCTCTCTGTGGGGCTACCTTCTAACCTCTGTGCCATCCCAGCATGACAGCTCATATTTGTTAAACACATTTCTGGTTCGAGTTACTGCTCACAAGTGGGATTATTACAAACTGGTCCACGAAAGAAATGATGTGCCTGTGTAGAAACCAACACACTGCAGCGCCCTTTCTCATTGATGCCAAAACGCTTAGCTGGAAAACAAAACAGCCTGACATTAATTACTTTGTTCATTTAGACAGACACTCTCTGCCTGGTTTTTGTTTAAAAACCCTGACGAGTGAAAAGTTTTTTAACTATTAGTATCACTGCATCATACTGTCTACCAAACATACAACACAGCAGATATACTCACTTACTTTGGATACCAGCTAAATATGAGAATACACAAAGTGTGTAAAGGTTTAAACGTGTGTATACCTGTCTCTAAACCTGCGTGTCTACCAATGAAAATAATTCATGAGAAAATGACACAATTGATGACTGGTTTAATTAATTTGCAACCACTGTACAGCCCAGAGAAAGAATCCTTGCTCATTCCACAGCAGAACAATACTCCAAACACACATTCTGTACACAATCTATGATGACTTTCAAAGTACAGCAACATCCCTTATCACTGTACAGTATGCTGGCTGACTCACACTGCCAATAATGAGCGCTCCGAAGTCTGTATGTGGTTAAAAACACGGCGAAGATCAAGGGGAAAGAGGATGATAACTACCAATTAATGACGAGAAGCCAGGCATTTGACCTTGTTTTGAAACTGAATACACGGGAAAGGTTCATGTCCAGAGGATAACACGTTTCAGTACCGATGCAAAATAGGTTTTCATGATTGTGTCGACATGTTCATTCATTTGCACTTGTTGCAGTGAAGGTGTGAGATGGCAGGGTTTCAGTAATGTTGTGAAATCAACTAAAGCCCCTATTATATGAACACACACACACACACGCGCACCAACACGCACGCATGCAGACACACACATTTCCACACCTCTCTCTCTTTAACTGGCTTCCTGGAAAAGTGTTTTCAAGTCAAAAAGTGGATCATGGACCATGCCACATGAATGTCTGTGTGCATGTTTCTTCAGCCACACAGCTGGAGATGTGACGTATACAAAATCGTGTTCATCATCTGAGAACATTAGAATGAAAGAAAATACAAACACACATACATGTACAGTTCTCATCAATCCCTTCTTGTCTCATTACTCCACAGACAAGCTTTACAGTCAGACACACGTTGACATGCAGCAGCGTTAGCAGTGTTAGCTAATGAACACACCACACAACACAAGTGCTGTAAGCTTTGAATAGTGGGTGAAGATAGCCCAAAGATATTTTTTCAAACTGGGAAGCAGAAAAGGATGTTTCAGCCAGCTTGGCTATGCTCCCAAACACCCTGTGGCTTTGTTTTCACTGTACAGTTATGACCCTAACATAGCACACAATGGAATATTCTTTGTCCAGAAATCCCATTCAAAGTTATACAAATGCAAACAGGGTTGCAAACAGACGTCATTACGAGCATACATAGACCAGCATGACTGTATGTTAATCAGATTAGCTATACAGTTCCTTTGCTACAAAGTCTTTACTAAACCACTTTTCCAAACATGCATGTGCACACATACACATGAAACACACATTAGGGACTGAAGCATCTATATAAAACTAGTTTTGGTCGGCAACATTTCATTATAGTTTACTGTGCCAAAGCACTGGTACCCTCTACAACAACACAGGCAGCGGTTGAGAGTGTCACATATAGAGTGCTGCAGGAAGGAGTTAGCAGTTTTCTTCATCCGGCTCCCTCGTCTCAAAGTCAATGGGTCTTTTGAATGGATTTTTGGTTAGATGCCTGAACTAAGGTCTGTGGTAACACAAGCTTAAGAGATAATAACATTTTGTTCTACAACATGAAATACTACAGCAAATATACCATTCTTGAAAAAGGTGGTTGCTAACAAGTGACTTACATTTTGCTAAGAGAGTAAATAAGACTAATAAATGTCATCATGCTAAACACTAGTCCGCCTAAGTGATGTTACTGTGGTGTGGTTCTTTTATAGCCTAACGTTAGCTTTTTACTTCTGCGATTGCATTTATGCTTCAATAATCAAAAAAAGTGGTGTTCATTTGTGAAGATTATTGAGAAGTATATCATATATCATATATAATGTATTTGCCACAGATCTTATTTTCTGTAATAATCCAAAAGCCAATAGATTGGGATGCTAACTTCCGAGATGGCTTACAAAAATTCTCTAATACTACTATTCTAGTACTAGGTATGCAATACACTAGTCTGAGGGGAAGAGAGCAAGACCTCCACCTTTAAAATCACTATTTAAAGTTAAAAAATAAAATGTTTTTAAAAAAGAATTGTGGGATCAAATAAGAAGCATACTAAAAAGCACATGCTCATGCCTAACACACAGGGATGAATGGATTTAAAGCTACGCAGACTGAACCAGCTTTCATTATGATTATCTAATTTCTCTACAAAGAAAACATAATGTCATTAAAATACTTTGAAAGAGTCTATTATCACTCGAAATCGAAAAAGAGGTCGATGAGGTTAAGTAAACCACTTTGAAAGAGTGAACATTAAATACAAAGGCACTTTTATTTTGACATTTACTGCTACTAGTTCATGATAAACAGCCATTAAGAGCAGATCCAGGTAATTGAGGACAAAAGCTTCAAAACAGAGGAGCACTCTGGCCTACCTTATAGACAGGCAGGAATTTATGATTAATTACTAGTCTGTCTTCTACTGGTAGATTCTTGTCCCCTTTTTTCTCTCCCTCCCTATCGTTGTGTCTGCATTTCTTTTGTTCTTCTTTCTTTTCCTGCCAGAGACAGTGGCAAAAAAAAAACAACATGATTTTTAACCATGTAGTAATATTCATGAGTTACTGATAAATAATTTAAACTTTTCAGATGGTGTGAGGTCAAATTGCTGGTCCTAAAAAGTGACTTGTCATTATTGAAGATTGAATGGCCCAGGATATTTTCTAAATGAAAATGTACCTCTTGTGTTTAGAGAGAGAACAATTCTGCATTCTGAATGGCTTCATGTTTATTAGCTTAGTATGTGATAAAAAAAAAGTAAAAAAAAAGATCTTATCAATTACAATTGCACAGGACTTGAAAATGAAAATGAAAATGAATGAAAATGTCAGTATCCTGCCTTTGCTTTCTGAGCATATTAGCTTCCTGACTGCAACATATAACACATTTAAGTTTGAAAATCTGCAGTGTTTGGAACAGGACAAACACACACTCTAGTCCTCACTTTTTCTTTACAAATGATAGCACACTATAAGACTGCAGCAGTGAAAAGTTATGGCTCAGAGGTTCTGTGTAAAACAAAATAGTGTGAAATAAGATTGGCACCTACACTTGAATGTTAAATGGTAATTTAAATTGAAAATAACAATTCAGTATTGACTGTTATATCACGACATGGAACATGTATATGATTAACATGTCACGTGACACTTCCTTGAGACAATAATGGCAGACAAGCACAAAATTTCAGTCTTCTAAAAATGAGACCCAAAATGGATTTAATAACATGCTTGGCACATTTGTTGTTGTGTATATTAATATCAGTTATTCCCTGTTTGTTGACTAAACACAGAGATAAAGGCTCTCTTTAGTACCAGTCAAAGAGGAGACAAGCAGCTCTCTATGAATCTAATCATACAAGAGAAAAACCAACACAGTAATTGGGGGAGACCTAGCGGTGACCCAACATCAGTTATATTACAGACTTCAAAGAGCTGGAGGAAGATGTTAAGAGATCTTAAGAGAGATGTTCGGAGCAAAAGGGCAATTTTAGCTGATCATTTCAAGCGTGCCCAATCTGATGAAGAGGAGAGTCAGTCAAGTGTGAATACGTCTGGTCTGAAATACAACAGCTACCCTTGTCTATTGAAGTGCCATCAGACAGGAATCTGTCCTCAAGTTGACGTAGGACCATCAGCTGCGGTCATGAGGTCATGGGTTCAGATCCTAAGGTACTCACGGCTGAAAAATGGGACATGACAATATTTCTAATTTGTTCTTTAAAAACTCTGTGAAAGGCTTTTGGAAAGGCGGATGGAGAGAATTTCTGATCAATACCACAGTCATATCTGTCCATTCAATATGAGGCTACAGAGCCAAGTTGGCTTAGCTTCACAAAAGGACTGAAAACAGGGGAAAACAGCAAACCTCGCTCTGTCTACAACTGCCTCTAAAGCTCACTAATTTACAATTTTGTATGTATTGCTGTAACCCCAGGAAGTCACTGTGCTGCTTTTACACTTCCATATTTGTAAGGATTAAACAAACAAGAAATAACATGTTAGTGGGCTTTCGAGTGCTTTATAGGCTACTTTTATTACCTTTGGTTTGAGGAAGGCTAGCTGCTTCCCCTTCTTTCCAGCCCAACATAAGACAAGCTGCTGGCTGTAGCTTCATATTGAACAGACAGATAAAAGAGTGGTATTGATCTTCACATCTATCTCCATATTAGATAATAGGAGGAAAAGACAGGGAAACAGAGACATGAAGGTAGTTACCAACACGCAAAACACATTCCTTCCTCACTCACCTTGCTGCAGTATTTTGCCAAAATACTTGTTGTGGCTAGTGCAGTTCCACCGGCGATACCTGAACTGGTACTGGCACTCCCTGACGCCCAGCCTGGCTCCTTTGGCCACCTCACTGACGATCTCTGGCTGAGTCTGGCACAGCTCAGCCTGCTTCCCCGCCAGACGCTTGGCCTTCCTGCAAATGCTGTTGGGGTCCATCACCAGCGGACTGCCCACCGCCCTGGAAAAGTTGAAAAAATGTCAGGGAAAAGAACAATCTCTCAGTAACATGATAACAATAGCAAGTTCCCGCTTTTATTTTTGGTGAGCAACACCTGTTAACTTAATCGCACAGTAAACAATGTGGCTGCACTAATCAGCAGCCACAGACCAAAATGCAAACTTGGTTCTTTCTGTGGCTGCAAAGCCTGCCAAGTCTACCCACCACTTCTTAGCTGCGGCAACAGTGTGCTTCTTGAACAGGCACATGGGAGACAACAGAGCACCCAGTTTCCCAGAAGCTTCTTAGCGCAGACATCAGATTCACAAGTCTGTATTTTGCTACTGGACTCCACTTGAGAACTGTGTGGTCCTCACAGAGCTGGAAGTGAAACAGTTGGACGTCTCTTAACCGACAGGCCGCTTAGAGTTGATCTTAATGCAAAGTTGATTTTGGTGAACCAGAAGGCAGACTTTCTAGATTTCCTGATGATACGGCCTCTCGGGAGATTTTGTAGCAGTTAAGGAGTTCACCGCTTAAACCACATGTATCGCTCGAATCAGCACTGCTAAAACAATTCCCAGATTAAACCCATCATGAGAAACGCACATATTATATTACTTATAAGAACAAAAACTGAATGTTTAAATGTGTGGCAAAAAAAAATAAAAAATCCAGCACGCCTCATGTAGTGCAAATATTTAAAACATTAAAATATATATATACATAAATCTTGTATTTGATGAATACGGACCTGGATCTCCTCAATAGCTTTGACAGATGAGTGTATATAATAAAGAAATAGTTTATTCTAACTCTTAATGGGAAAGAGGGGCTTGGCTCTGCCATTTAGAAGCACTGCCAGCATCTGTGGCCACTTCAGTGGCTTTATGAGATGACTTTATTTCCATTATTTTTCTCCTCACCTTGCCTTAACTGTCCCCCACTCACCCCCGTCTATGCTGTTAACTTTATGTACATTAAATTCCTTTTTTTCACAACCCCCTTTCATTTGCTCCATCTCTCTCTTGACTCTTCTCCACAGTTGACTTTAAGCCACTGAATGTCAGCAGATGTGATCCATAACTTCAAGTTTTACCATGAAATGGGAGTCGAAAGGGTATGCATGACAGAGAGAGGGAGCGCAAAGGAGCGAGAGAGAGCAAAAGACTACCTCATAGGTTTTCATTCAGCCTTGTCCCTGTTAATCGCACCGCCTGATATCATTCATCTGCTTCGAGAGTTTGTTTTAAGAAGCAGAACAAACACTCTCGCCAATCCCCTCTCCTGGCGGTCTGATACTGAGCAAGACATTTACACGCACACACACACACACACACCTACACACACACACACACACACTCACACTCACACGCATGCATATTCATCCTTGCACACTCAGTCGATGTGTTTTTGAAGGTTTTGAAAACCAATCTATTTTTTCATTTGATAAAGATATTTATATGACAGACTAACATGTCAACACATGATTGAATGAAAAAACTATTCACAGGGAATCTTGTGTCAGCCTCTTAGCCAATAACATCATGGAAGGGAAGATCCAGGGGAAAATTGCCCAAATACTGTTTTCCACCAGGACTTAACATGTGATAACGGCAGACAGCATGGATTGCAATTATGATTTCCATTCCAATAATTCAATTTGTTTTAAGATTAGGGGGAGTACATGTACTCAATCCTACAGTATATGCCATAATATCTGGTATATAATGTGGAAATCATAGAGAAATCATAAAAGATGAAAAGTGTATTGGCACACACACAAACAAATACCTGAATGAACACTCCAGGGACACCCACTGCTGCATTCCTTCTATGATTATTGAGAGTGTAATGACAACATCACTATGGAAACAATGCTGTATTTTCAATACAGGTGGTATTGTGTGTGCGGGACTTTACAACTTGTCTGTGTACGTGTGTGTTCTGCTCAAGTGTGTGCATGTGGAAGTAACACAGATAAGCAAATCATATAGACAGTCTGTGTGTGTGTTAATTAGCAGATACAGATACAATACTTAGCAACGCACACTCCCTCTCAACAACCACTCATTATATACCCACTGCTCTCAGGCTGCGTGTGTGTATGTGTGTGTGTGAGAGACAGAGAGAAGGATGCATTCAGGTGTATTTTGATACAGTATGTGTAAATGTTTATGGATGTGGGAAAACTGCTTTTGTGTTTGCTTGTGCGCGTGAGTCTGTGCTTGTGCATGTGCACGTGGCAGGGGCAGCGCTGGGAAGCTAGCTGTGTCTGCAGCTCACAATAGCCTGCTTGGTTTTTACAATGGGAGGTGTAGAGTTGTAAAACTAGTGAATGTACTGGATGACGTTTGGATGTAGTCCTGGAAGCAAAAGACAGAGACAGTTAGAGGGCTTTGACAACGAGAGATACGTTTCCTTATGATCTCCTTTCGCAAAAAAAGCAAATAGTGCAAAGTGAACTGGCGAAAGAGATACATTGCTTCTTGTGGAAGATCAGATGCAACAATAATTGAAAATTGCAATTTTTGTGTACATATGTACTTTATAATGAACTGTGGTAATTTGCAAACACTTTGTTTGTAATGAGTCTAAAACTGACTGATATATGACATCATGTTAAAGAAAACGTGACTTTAATGTTTTGCTTTCTCTTTGTTCAGTTTCCATGTTTGACATTTGGCACTGGAGATGAGTCCTGGAGAGTACTTTATTAGTGTGTAGTTTGGATTTGGGTTGCATCTCTTCTCTTTCCTCGCTTCTCACAACGAATGAGCACAATTAATTCACATGCTGCCTTCTACCACATCATGCAACTGAATTCATTTCAACAGTATCTTCCTAAAACTGGGCAGCTTCTGCAAGGGGAAAACAATGGAGAAGGACATGAGCGACAGCGGGACTTAGAACTGTCCTTTGCTTAAGTCAAATGACAGGGTTTTGTGAGTTTTACCAATTAAAACAGATTGAGTATAGATTAGGTCGTAAGTAAGTAGGTACTTCGAAACAAAATTGTGAAACCCTTTTGACACGGTAGGGTGAAACTATCCCTTCATTTTGGTTAAAAGCTATTTTGATAATCCCCATGGGACTGTCTTCAATATCAGTTTAGAAACGGGGCATGTTGGGAGGAGAAATGGGAATGAAGTTTGAATCGGAAAGTGAAGTGAACTGAGGTGGAAAAGCACAGTGCTGGTGTTATACCCAAAAATGGGGTGCAATAATTGGATGATAGGATGACAGTGAGCGGCCAGCATTCTTGCCCTTGTTTGGAGATCGGTACATAAAAGTGTGCATCCCTGCGAAGCTGAATAGGATGTGGGAATACTTTGTAGACTCCAGAAAGTGCATGTGACAGGTGCAAAGTAAATGTTTTTAATAAATTGACCAGAGCTAGGGTGGCTTAAGGAGGTGTATGTGCCTGCACAGTGAACATTACTAAAGAAATCAGACATCAATCTACTCTTCACTTCTCTTCTTTCTTTTGGTTTCCATGGAGCAGTAGTGGACGAAATGGTGCACTGAATAGCGTCCTTTGTATTTTTTACTGAATACTACATGCAACTGTTAGCCTGACTCAAATCCTACAAGAAACATTACATTTGTCTACTGCTCCATGGCCTTCTGCGGCCTCCATGAAGATAACAACACTATCTACTGCATCATATAAAGATAAAAGTCACCCTGTTAAAGCTCAAATACTCAGAAAGGGATGCTTCAAGAGGATGCACACATTCACCACTGGGCAGGCATGCACAGAGATAAAAGCACACTCGCAGAAGGAACGACAAGGCCAGACAGCAATCGCATCCTCTTCATGCAAAGTGCCACTGTCATTTATGAAACATCTCTTGAAAAGATAAGAGCAAAACACCATCCAGGATGTGCAGTCATTGATATTATCAGGGGCTTTAGGGTAACACTGTCTCGCATGAATAGTTCTTCATGATGATAAAGTCCCAAGACAGAGATGGGCGGTCATAGAGTAAGAGATAAAACAAGACAAAGCGACAAAAATACTCATATCAAACATTGAGTGATAGCAGGTCTGTCCATGCTGCTAACACCTTTGACAAGTTAACAAGTAATCCAATCCCAACCTTAACCTTGTGCCTGCTTGTATTGCTTGAAAATCTAAATAAGATCATATCAGTGATCAGAGGTTTTTACATTTGTTTGTTTTTCATTTTGTGGCGGAAAATTGGGAACAAAACACCCTTGAGGTTTTATAGAAATAGATGCCTTATTCAGTGTGCTCTGAGCCCAGAGGTGCGTCAGAAAGAGATTAAACATTGGTGCTCAAAGCAACCTCAGGTTTCATTAAGGATCTCACGGCACCATAGATAAAGTGCTGTACTGTACGGGGCCCTTCTTTTTTTTTTTTCACTCCGCCCACGAATGAGTGAATTTCATCCCTCCTTAATCCCTCAAGTATGCTGCAGATGAAGACAGTCACGACAAGCGCTAGTCTGAGACGCCAGTGTGAGAGAGAATAAGGAAAAGGGTCAACGAGAGACAGCTAAGGAGGGGGTGTGAAGAGAAGGAAAGAGTAGGTGGTGGTTCAGTGTAAGATAAGAATGAGATATAAAGAGATAAAGCAATGACAGAATGATCAAGAAACAGCAATGAAAATCAAAACACATGTAAAATGAGTCTGGTTTTCCCAAAAACACAAGATTGAAAATGGATGGGAACAAATTCAGCACCTTGCCAGCGTCCCTGCGTCGAAAGTCTGCTACAGGCTGCGTGCCCTTAATGATTGCTGACTTGTTTTTCTGACCCTGTAGTCTGGGACACGTCGATCACTTTCAGACATGTTTGATCACGTTGTTTTTGCTGATGTAAAACGAGGTCGAGAACAACGGAGTTTGTCTCAATGAAGCGTTTCAGCACTCATAATTGTGAATGCTCCCAATTTAAATAGCAGCAATACGGTGTGACCAAGGGGAAACCAACAACACTAAACCAATTTTACATGAGAAAAACATTCACAAGTTCGTTCTGTTGCTACAACTTGGAACAGTGACACACCCAACAGCAAAGACAAAGGCAACTTTTCTAAGAATGGATATATTCAGATGAAAAGGGGTTGGAAAGGTATAACTATGAAATGTGGAAAGCAGAGCTTGGTTCAGACAAATGTAGTATTAATGGCTTTAAAAGTACAATTGGTAAAATTGGTGTATGCCTAACCACTGCAGGGGATTCCACCTGTAGCTTTGCTTACTGTGAGTAACATAATTATGCTAATAATATGGTATTTACTGCAGCATCATGGTCATCACAGTCTTCCAACACATACAGTATGTTCAACACTTATGCATATGTGAGGCCACGCATGTTGTGTTCTACAAGTTAGCCATGAAAAAAACGTTTTCCGATGAGACTTCTGTTTTTTCTTTAAGATGCGACTAATTTGTAAAATTTGAAGCGATAATTTGACGTGTTCTCCATTTCAGGCAATATGACATATGAGACCGGATCGGGAAACTGTGATAAAATGAGTAAAATTTAACAGTAACATGGAAAGAACTCCACACAATAGCAACGCCCATTTCTTGGTGAATTGTAGATGCATACATTTCTTGGACCATTTATACCCTCTGCCCTATATATTTCTGACACTGGAACATATTTAAAGTATGAATGCCCACAGAAATAAACACGTTTAATTCAGCTCTCTCCCTGATGCCAAACCCACATCGTCATTATCTTTATCTGTACCCATCTCACTGGTCCTGATTAGACATCTAGCTTTTCAGACCAGGAGTGGAGTGGACAAGATAAGATCTGTTACAATGAAACTCTCCTCTGGTGATCATGGCGGTTTTGACTATAGAGCCTGTGTGTGTGTGTGTGTGTGTGTGTGTGTGTGTGTGTGTGTGTGCGTATGTGCATATATTCTCCCATAACTGACTGAATGAGTGCATTTGTACATCTCTGTGTGCATGTTAAACAGATTAACCAGGATCCACTGGTTGGAGATGTATTTGGACTGACACACACATAAACACACAAAAGAGAAATCTGAAACACACACACACACACACACACACACAAATGCAGTGTGTGTCCACCTGTAGGCCTGTGGCACGCTGCAGGCGGGCTGCCGGCCAAAGGGGGGCTGTGACACACACACCCACACCCACACACACACACACACACACACACACACACACACACACACACACACACACACATAGAGCAAAGTTGGCCCTGCTAAGCACTGCAGTCAAAACCAGTATAAGAGAGCAAAGACATTCCTCACTCCTCTGAGTCTCTGAGCTGTGCTCTCTGCTCTCTGGCCAAATGATTAGAGCGCTCTAATCAGCAGAGGCTCTGAAAGGACAGCTATCTCCCCGCATTTCATCTCTCTCACTCTCTGTCCATCACTGCAGCTCTCTCTCTCTATCTCTCTCTCTTTTCCCTCAGCGACAACCTATCTGCATGATAGGTATTTTCCTTCAAATAGACAAGTATGGCAAAAGACATGCGGAGACACTGAAGAGGAGCGAGCATGAGACAGAGAAAGAGAGATGTATGATGGTATGTCCAGCAGCTTTCAACAGAGAGCATCATTGTCCTGGCAGACTGCGGAGCAACCCACAGGTGTGGCTTCACCCTAGCTGCTCCACAGTCAGCCACTGTGTGTGTAGGTGTGTGTGTGCGTGTGTGTGTGTGTGTGTAGGTGTGTGTGAATCTTTGCCTGAATACATTCACATGTGTGTCTGTGTGAGTGTGCAAGTCCGCCAGCGAACAAGTGAGTGAGTGAAAGAAGATGACAACGTGTGTCAGTGGGGATAAAAAGGAAGTAGCAGATTTCTCAGTGTTGATTCCCTTAATCCACTACAGTTTTATTTAAAATGAATCTCCTGAGTCCTGAAGAATGTGCTGCCACTAGAACGCTGACATGGCCATTACAGATATTGACTATAGTTTAACACAACAGCTACTTAAGTTCCTCACAAATTCAGATTCATGAGTTATGATGTAAGTGTTTAATTTGTCGTTATATTGCCTTTATTGTGGTACTGTATATATTATCTCATGTTGCTTTTTGTTTTTGTCTTTCTCTTTTTCAATTGGATTCAGCCCTGGTAGATGACAGGACTTTTCAAGTGTTTGAAGGCAATGTAAATGACTGACGTCACAGCACAGTTCAGCAACACCAGCACCACTCTGGCTAAAAGTGACTTGTTTTTGTCAATACTATAACCTCTATCTACACTGAGGCGTCATTTTCACACCTGAAATCTGAGGTTTTCGAAAAAAAGCTGTCTACAGAGACCCCATCTCTGAATAATCCGGTCCAGTGTTTCAGTGCGCACAGGGAAAACTGAGCTTTTGAAAAAAGAATAAAAAAATCCTTCTCAGGCACTGTCAGAGGACATGTTGCAGTAAAGTTACGACAATTTAACCCTCTCTGGGATCAGTCATTTTTAAACAGCAATATTGACGATCAAGTGGTACACACGGTGTCACTAACCCACATCATGTTGATTCATTTTGTCAGACAACTTTGAGATCATAAAATAGTCATTCAGCGTTGCAGTGTACGAGTTCTTGTTTGCCTGATCAACAGGTAGCAATTTTTTAGCCAATACCTAATTGCTGTGTCCAGCTTGAATACAACAGAATAATATGTAAAAGAGAACCAATTATGATGAAGACACACTAACGATGGAGAGCATGGGGTGAACAGAACCGGTTTAGAAAAAAAACCTTGTGAATGCATGTCTTTTATACATATAAACTGCATTTTCTTATTCTGTGACACCCCAAAGGGTGACATGAAAGGAAAGCTTGAATCTATGTGGACCTTATGGTCTGTCAGTATGCAATGTTAACTCCACATTTACAACATGATTAAAGGTCCTTACATCAAATCAGTGATTTAACCAGGGTCATGCGGAGCGGGTTATTTTTTTTCTCCATTCCATATCCAAACTCATTTGTCCTAACAATGGCAATTAGCTGTATTCTAATAAATCCCCACATGTTTCTTGTGTTTACCTCACATAATGACTGCATGTGAGGAGACACCTCCTCCGATGCTGCCAGTCCATCTGCCAGTCACGCAAGGACATTCAGTGGACTTACACAGCGTCTGTGACACTACAACCCACATTGACCTTGACTGGGCTGTGAATGAACAGTGGGAGGATTCGCAGGGTAAAAAAAAATAAAAATAACAAAGCTTCACATTCAAACACTGCCGCTTTGCAGAAGTGTGTGTGTGTGTGTGTGTGTGTGTGTGTGTGTGTGTAAAAGAAAGAGAAGGAAAGACAGACAGAAATATTGGATGTTGTCTAATGACCCAAATGTATAGAAAATATGTAATCAGCAGATCTATAGGGTCTGTCGGTCTGTCTGTCTGTCTGTCTGTCTGTCTGTCCGAATGTCTGTCTATGTGTCTGTCTGTCTGTCTGTCTGTCTGTCTGTCTGTCCGACTGTCACACACCTTGCGAAGCTGAGCCTATATGGATTGTTTTATGATGACATATCCACTGCGCCTAGAGGGCCACCTGACATTCCTGACTCTGAACCCCCACTACAGACACACACAAACACACACACACTACCTCCACCAATCGCCCTGTCCTCTCTCCTCCATGTATTACTGCAGGCAATGAACAGCAGACACCTCTCTCACCACCCTGTTTCTCTGTCTCTTTGTCCTACACACTGGGGACCCATATGTGCCAGTCTCATTGAAACATACTTTGATTTGAGGGTGTCATGATCTCTTGGTTATTAGCACATATAAAAGTTGTAGTCGTAGTTTGATATTAAAGAAAAAAATTAAAAAGTATTAAATATAAATAAATATAATAATGACTGAAGTGAATTATTGTTTTTTTTTTTTTTTTAAAACACTATTAATTACATATATTACTTACATCTAGGCAACATGCATTTTTTTTTATCATTACTGATCTATCTGCTTATTTTGTTATTTTTTTATGAATAATCTTTATTGGGTGAGCTCTATTTCATGTGCACCCTGCTATTGCAGCCTTGCATTTGATGATTATATTTGTCTTCGGAGCAGACTCTATAAGAAACGCAGACGGCTCCCGGGCTATCCTGAGTATTTAGGTGAAAAGCCGGTCGGCTAATGCTGAGTGATGGTGCTGCGGGTAAATATAGTTCAACCTTTTTATACGCCCCATGTTTGTGCGCGGAAATCAAATATAACTAAGTCGGGTGAGATCGTTTTAAATCCCAGGCTGACACAAGACAGATTAACATAAAACACGTGGTAAATTCAGAGCACTTACCACCAGAGTCCGATGATATTGACCGGACAGAGCAAGATAAAGAACAGGGCCAGTTGGATCCGTGATAGACGAACCGTCATGGTGAACGCAGCAAATCCTCAATGAGTTCCCCCAGCAAAGTTTAAATTACCGACGAGCTCAGCCAACACCGAGTTGGATTATTTCTTAAATACATAGGAGGTACCTGTTTGCTGACGGTAGCAAAAGCTCACTGGAAACTGTCTGCCAACAAGAGCGCAAAAAGTTCCTCATCCAACTCCTCTTCCGTGGGGCGCATCTTAATGCGCAACAAAGTTGGTCAAGAGGCTACTGGAGAGATGTCCGCGTTCAAAGGTGTGGTTAACCTCTTCATTGTCGTCCTGCTCTATCTGTCGCGGCGCATTGCATGCTTACAAAACGGTCTGAGGAGGAACGAGAAGTGACTCCGAGCAGAAAAGTCCTCCCTGACTGCGAAACAGCGCGCGGTGGTTGTGAGGACACTGGGAGCCTCGCCACTCCGCGTGCGATATTTAAAACAATGATATGAATTTGAGAAGAAGGGTAGCACCGCTGCTTTTAAAATATATAATATATGTATATATATATATATATATATTTTTTTTTTAAAAGGTTGGATTTTCTGGTGCTGCTGGATGTTGCTCGTCTCGTCCCCTGCGCGCTGAGAACTGACGCACTGATGGACTTGGGGAAGTGGTTTGCGGTGCGCACCGGCTGCAGGTAGAGGCGTCCGTGTGCCACAGTCTGCCGATGTGTTTTCTTTGGATGATAAAGGAAGGAAAAATGCGCTCGTCTTCTCCCACCTTGGTGTGACGTCGCTTCGGGCGAAGCGAAATCCTCGCTGTCACTCAGAGAGAGAGAGAGAGAGAGAGAGAGAGAGAGAGAAACTGCAATTAGTTTCAGGAGGACCCGGCTGAGAGCGGAGAGGGAGTAAACACATACACACACACACAGAGAGAGAGAGAGAGAGAGAGAGAGAGAGAGAGAGAGAGAGCGAGAGAGAGAGACCTGTCATACGGTATGTTTACAGTGGACCCGAAATCAGAGCTCATGGAATGAGGTGATGTCAGCACAGGTGTGGTGGTACCTTTCTGATACCTGTGCCAACAGACTGGCACGTTCTGAAGTCATCTGGGTGGGTGTCTTTTCTTTGGCTAAAACCGCCAAGATCACACCGTGTTCTGCTCCACTGTGGTCAGAAAGAGAAATTGCTGTTTCACATAATCTTATTTTACACAAAAGGTGTCAAAGTTAATCAATTGCCCTCAAGAAGAATTGTTTTGTATGTTCTGCATTCCTAAATGTGTGTCTGTGTGTGTGTCTGTGTATATGTGTGTGTGTGGACTGGGTAGTATTATCACCTATCTGGCCAAGGGCATATCCATTGAAATCCAACGCCGCCGTACTGTAGTCGCTCATAAAAGCCCTGACACCCGACTTCGTTCCACTGCAGTGATGCAATCAATCACAAGTGTAACACAAAGCTGACTCAGCCAGTCAAGTACCCCTGTCTTTCACAAGGGCCTCGGCCCCATTCGCTTATGCACAAACCGTAACCTTGGCTGTAACTCCTTGCTGAAGTTTGACAATTAAAAGTGTCGACTTCTAAATTTTGACAAAAACTTTCCAAGTGTGAGAAATAGAATGAAGTCCCATTTAACTCCAATTTTTGCCCATAGTCTGCAAAATATGGAGTCCGACCCGTAGTGGCAGGTTTCATTTATTTATCCAAACTTTTCATCCATTGCGTGTCAGTGCCATGTGCAAGGGTTGAAACAACTTGAAACAAGTCCACTGAAAACACAATGGAGTTTTTGCTTGATTTGGTCCATTTCGATCATATATACTTCACATTGCTGCTGACCAAAGCACACCTTAGCGTTTTAGAACTTCTGATGCTTTTCCCTTAACTATCAGACACTGATCGTTCCCATTTATTTCCCTGCAGCATGAACATCAAACACGCTTGAGGTCATTTGTCACATTTAATTTCATGCTTTTTATTGGTCAACCTATCATATATTGTAATGAAGCTGAAAACGTGGCATGAAAAGTCAATCAGAAAGGTGCATTAATGTGGTGCCAACAGTACTGTCTTTCTTGGGAATTGGTCTTAGTCTTAATGCAAGAAGTGAATATATTTACTTGACCTCGTCATGACACCCATATTGTTGTATTGTCCGTCATCTAAGTTTGATTTATAATTATTTATAGCTTGAGAAGCTGTTTGGCAGCCATTTATTAAGTCTCAGATGTCAGAGCTTTTGAAAATGTATCTTTCTTCTCCATTTTGTCCTTATAGCCACAGACATTCCCGAATCAATTCAGTCCATCCATTCAACGGTTGGTCATATGGTGGTAGAAGACAAGACTTAACTGTTTTCTATTGTATTCATAAAGTTTGGAATTGCAATGTGGTTGGCTGGCTATAGAAAATGCAGATATAAAGGAAAACCTCCACGCACTGTTGTGGTAGTGACCTATGCTGCTAATTATAGCAGGTCCCGATCTTCTGCTGTTGTTAAATAAAGTCTCATATCTATGGATGAGGCCATTCACCCGTCAGCTAATCATATGCGTAGTAGCGACTGGATAATGAGCAAAATCTGTTGAAAAATAGCTTTTTCATTTCGCCCAGCTGTTTGCACACTATTCAAATGAAGCTAACACATAATGTGATTGGATGTGTCATTCCTTACACTTGGCACCTACTGTTTAGTGCAGATGTTTGCGGTTCAGCCTTATTAGGAGTATCACAGTTTCAACAACTTTCAAGTTGTCCACTGCCCCAGTTAACTTTTACCTGCATTTGGCGGGGTGTTGGGTGTTCATTCCAAGGCCTCCAAATATAATTATATACACAACGTATTAGTCATAGGATTAGTGTTTGAGTGAATGAGATTTACAAATCTTTCACATTTCTTTAGTGCAATAAAGAAGTGCATTTATGAGGACAGAAAATATATTTGATCCCATAATATTAACAGCAATTTGCCTGCTGTTATGGGATTCTTAACAATAATACTGAAGTGTCTGTGAACCCAGACAAGGACTCTTGGTCAAAATGCCTGCGCAGCGTAAAATGGCCGAGCCCTTCATTGCCTCAGATTTTGACTTTCAGTATGGACACATAAATGTAGGCATTGGTCTTTAAAAAATGTGCACTTCTCTCCGATATATAGAGTTATATCAAAGAGGTTTATCAGTGAGGTCTTCATGCAGCATTCACATTATGTCAGGTGGAAGGTAGTGATGGGGAAGTGTGTGACTCGTTAAGTGTTCACATCAAGATGGTGATTGCTTCCTGCTGTTTGTTGACCTTATGTGGAGGTTACAAATTATGTGCATGATCTTGCCATTTGGGCTCAGTTACCTTGAACAATGTGCTCTGACTGACATGAAGTGGCTTTCCAGACACTTCTGTGCCGTTTACTGAATGTAATGCAGAAAATGTCAGAAACAAAAATATCCACATATTGCCAATTATTATTTTTATATTAACAAAGGATCACTGTACTTTGTGTAATTTGAGAGAGTTCGCTCATTGTGATGAATCCACAAACCTCTGGCCTCTGCTTTTCCCCCGTAGCGCCACATGTAGTTTTGGTTCACTCTGACCACTCTTTGTGTTCTAGTTCCAGTTCCACCGACAGCTGTTTTCATCCAAAAAAGCTCTGATAAACACGCAGTACACGACATGCCCGGCACCAAACAGCAGGCAGACAGAGTTAGTAGCTGGTGAACACAGTTTCTGCTTGATGTGCACAGCAATGGTATGCTACCAAGTTAGCCAAAACATCTTAATGAGGCCACAGTGTCAAAGTAGCTAGCTATAATAGTTTGTGTGGTGTTCTGTCTTCGAGGGGTCAGAAAAAGTATTAATCTTGCTTTAAGTTGGAAAATGACAATTACATCCACATAACATGAACGCAATATAAAACCTACCCACAAGCTGCGGCTTGTTGATTTTCCTGAACTGAAACTCAAATGTTTTTAATCAATTTTATGTAAAGCACTAATTACTCCAGAGTGGTTTACAGCCTGGGCAACCCTCTAAGGGTTCCACGTAGGGATGTGATTATTCATATCTTGACATTATTGAAATTTGTCAACCGGTACAGATTTTGCTATACTGTTTTGACCAAAGTAGCATAGGTATCTCTGGTAATGTTAAGTCATTGCAATGTAGTGCTGCAAATCTGTGAGAAAAACCCTTTCTGGCAATATTGAATTTGCAGTATTTTTTTCATTTATAAGATAACGATAGTTTGATTAAATATATTTGAACAGCTAAAAAAATCTGGCTTTTTGAGACAAGACACATTCTGTGTAATCCACCTGGACTCGAGGAGGAACTGAGTATATATTGGTGGTCAAAGGTCAAAGGTCAAAGGTCACTGTGACTTCACTCCCAACTCATTTTTCGTATATGCGATATTTCAGGAACACCTTGAGGACATTTCTTCAAATTTTCACAAACGTCAACCTGGACTCAAGTATGAACTGATGTGATTTGGGAGGTCAAAGGTCAAGGTCACTTTGATCACTTTATAGTTTCTACAACTTCTTCAAGACGTAATGCATTTTGTATCTGCTATTCCTTCAGGTGTGTCTTAGCTCTCTTAAACTTTCTTTCTAACCTACATTGTTTAGTTGACCTTACATTCCCTCTCTGTTGTTGCCTCTATCTCCATTGCCCTGTTTCCCTCCCTTTCAAATCTCACTTCACATGTGGTCAAAACAAGGTGAATATTTAGCATACAGTGGCTGAAACCGAATACACTCTGATGTTCTAGCAGAGAAAGCTGACCCCAGTGGAGAGGGCTGTCTTGATATGTGAACTGGGACCACCCGTAACAAAATTAGAAAGTTATGAAAATTGAGTTATCTCTCAATGACCTATAAATAACTGTGGCATAGTTGTGAGCATGATCATTGTTCTCTGATATGTACTGGCTGTTCTCTCTCCACATCAAATTCTCAACCACCTTACCGGCTCTTTCTTCCCCAATTTATTTCTCCATTTCCCTGTTTGTGTCTCACTCACCCCCAAGTTCTCTCTCATCTTGTGTTTTGTTAGGGAGGGCTGATTCTTCATACTTGGCTGAGGCTTTATGGACAATAAAGATCTGATTTCAAAGTCCGGCAGGGTGTTGGGCCTGGGGTCTTGGCTCACAGCTTTAGTTGCCTGCTGGGAGGAGACACTGCACAGCCCCTAACCAGATGGCCATCAGCCCACATACAGTAGATTCCTATTGTACATTATGTGTATTATTCAAATTCTTTTCTGTGTGTAGTTTCATACTTTCACCACCTCAGAGTCACCTAGCTGCACTGATCTCCTCAAAGTGACCACTAACCGTGTAATAATACTTTGAAATTGTATATAATATATACTGCAGTACTGAAAGCAAAAAAGCATTTCACTTACAAGCCATTTTGTCTGTAAATAAAAGACAAAGATGTGCATGTATAGGTTTCGCATGCTCCGGTTGATATTCCTGCTGACTCTCAAATGTTGGAGTTTCCTTGAATGCACCAATGCGGTTGAATGTCGGTGACTTCTCTAGCCTGAGTTTGCAACCGCATTGCCACACAATTACAAATTAGATTTGACAAGGAATAAGTTCAGTGTGTTGAATTACCAATTTCGTTCCAGTTTGAATAATAAATTGAGGCAAGACCAAATGACTGCTCAGCACTAAATCAGTCCAAATACGGTAAGTTTTGTAGTTTATGAGCTTAAACCATCAGTTCTTCCCCTTCCCATGATGCCATGTTGACCGTAAACAGTTTTCTGATCAACTGAAGTCCCCTTAGTTGTTTATACTGTTTCTTCTTAATCATAGCTCAGATCTGAGATATGTGACGTGTCCTTGCAGCATGTAAAATACATCTGTAGGGACTTAGTTCAGTGTTGTAAAGGAGAACGCCCTGATAGATACGGGAGCTTCAATAGGCGTGGCCAACAGTACATTTTTTTAATCATTTCATTTAACTTATAACTCTGTTTTTGTTCTGTAGGATGTTTGGTAGCAGAAGAAGAGACGAATGACAGGAGAGAAATACATGATGATATTGTGTTTTAGAGAAAGAGAAGAATGACAGGAATTGATCTCGGAGCCCATGCCCTTCTGTGTTAGACCTTTTTACTACCAATGTTTCCTTTGGTATCCCTAAACTCCAACACTTTGCATATGGGCATTTTAAGTCAAACGCATTTATTGTATTTAATTTCACGCTGGTTCACTCTGATGCAATTTCACACAATCACAGTCCCTGTCAAGTGTAGACTCCTTGCTGTTTCAGTACAGTATAGGTGGGTTTGTTTCATAGCCATCATAAAATGTTAAGTATTTAATTTCATGAATGCTCTGGATGATACAGCTAACATGCTAAACTGAGATGGTGAACACGGTAAACACCTGCCATGTAAGAATCGTCACTGTGAGCATGTTGCCCTGCTAGCATTAGCATATAGCTCAAAGCATTGCTGTGCCTTAGTACAGCATGGGCTTTTTACCAAAACTCACATTGAATATAGGACCTAAACCAGCTGTACCCTGATACTGAAACCTCCTGCACAGCACAATGTCCATGTTCATGTCACACAAGTCACAGTGGATCATTATAAAATACTGTTACACACTGTACTGGAATACAGTATTGCACTGTATACTGTGTCATACCATGTTTGGACGATCTCATATAAGAAGGTACATCTGTACAGAAAAAAATAAAGAGAAAGAATACGTTGCAATAACTTCTGGTTTCCCCTGGGGTCTGTCACTGATTGAACTGAAAGAGCATTGGTCCGGGTTATGGAGGGTTCCCTCCCTCCCTCCTCCGCCTAGGAAAAGCTAACAGGCCTAACCCCTGTCCTGCCACACCTATCATACGGCTACACACACATTCCCCCTCTCACACTGCTTTCATCTGGGCGTGAAATGGATTCCTACTGTCTGCCAGAATGCACCACCTATCTCTGGATGTGATCCTCTTTCACGCTCCTTCTCTTTTCCTGTCTTTCTTTTTCTGTACCACACGTGTGCCCTTTTGTTTCCATAGAAAAAAAAATGCCTCGCCCGCCCTACAAAGACCACAAAACACATTCCCGGGCGGTTATGCCCGAAAATAGATTTAAAAAAAAAAAAAAAAAATCCCATCGGAGCTAATATTTTATGTGACAACTTGAATTAGATCTAAATCAGAAACACATGACGGTCCTAACCTTTTTTAAAACAAACCACAGTCATCCCTGGAATCCCCAGGAGAAAGGCATGTTCATGAAATTCCTTCATAACTGGCACACACACACGTACTGAAAGTGTGAGAGAGGTTGTAGTATAAAATATTGATACCTCCCGCTGCCACATGATTTTACATGTCTAGAAAGACTGTTTTCGAAGTGGAAGGAACTGAAGTTATGCAAAATTATGGTCTTGTTACAGCAAGTAATGAAAGTAAATCCTTCTCTACGTACATGACTCTCACTGAGAACGGCTGCAATCTGTCAACAAAAGCTACATCATTTGGTGTGATTCAGATATAGCTGCTTTTGCTCTCTCATAGGGCTGGGCCAGTGTCAGCTCAGTGACCCTTTTGTAAGACAAACACTATTTGGATCTTAAACAAGAAAACCAGCTGACCCTCTGGAAGAATTAGTTGTAACTAATAGGCGTAGGAGTGAAACCGGAAGGTTCAAATGAACCAGGTACAGATCAGTTCTCAGTAAGTTCACTTGAGTTGTCAGAGGAATCTGAATTGTTCAAGTGATCTCTGGCGGAATCTGTTCCATATTTGTACACCAGTACAGAGGAGAGGGAAAAAAAAAAAAACACTTAACTACGTGGTGTCTGTGCTTAGCTCTCAAGTTAGCCAGGTTTTATTGCTTTATAAATAACTTGTCACCTCGTTTCAGGGGATTATTTTATTGCTGTAAAGGCAGAACTATAAAGGGAAAGCCAAATTCAAAACATGAGATGGAAAAGCTTTCACTTTCTTAGTTCACATTGTAAATAAAAAAAAAAAAAAAATGACATTCTAGTTCTAGCTTTAGAAGTGTGCACAGAGTTTAGCGTCACTTCTGTACCACTGTAGTGACTGTAGTTGTGACATCTCAACCTTACCGTGCGCATTTCTATATGGATTGAGTGTCTGCTACTTTCACAGTACTAATCTGCTTCATAATCAAAATACATAGAAATCTCACTGAATACAATAAGGCACCTTTAAATTGAAACTGAAGCCTAACATGGTCTTTAACAGCAGTTATGCCAGAGAACCAATTTAACATCTTTTGTCAAGTTTTAAAAATTTCCCAGGGAAGTTAACCATTTGGACTGTGTTATTTTTAATCCAATAGAAGCAATAATTTAGGCAAGACGAGGACAGAGTAGACATGAGTAATGATAACATCACTGCTGAACCTTTGATTATTAGATTAGATTTGGCAAAAGCGTGATGTGATGTTATTCCCGTACACCGTGTGTTTGTGTGTACGTAGATAGATGCTCGTCTACTGGGGTGTGTTTCCACTGTTCCACAGTTTTCTTTGTCTTTTTCTTTTATGTTAAGTGTTTTAATAACATTTCAAAGGTGTATTTGTGTTACAACAAGCTGGATACTCAGTGAGTTCTTTTATGATATATTTTTGGGCTGAAGAAATGATGCTGCGTGTGTAAAAGTTTCACAGCGCAAATGTATTAACACAAAACTGACTCAATTTTTACACACATTTTTCCACTTCCCTCACACTGCACACACTGCACACACACATGTACACACAGCCAGAGTGCATATTCAGTGTGATTCATCAGCAGCATTACCGGCAGAACAGTAACTTTATTATAACAGATATTATCTGCTCTGCCCTGCTCACCATTTGAAAGCTCTGGGTCTTTTTACTCTTTCTTCTTTGTCCAACTCGTGTCCAGAGGGCTTGTGGTGTTGCAAAGAGATAGAAGGGGAACCAGCCAGATGGGTAACACACACACACACACACACACACACACACACACACACACACACACACACACACACACACACACACACACACACACACACACACACACACACACACACACACACACACAGATTGTCTTGGAGATATGGGCTGCAGATGACTTTCGGATGAGCCTTCATACGCTACTCTGTGTCTCGCCAGCCACACACAAACACAGAGCACTCAACACAGACACATAGCTTTTTTTAAACAGAAGCACATTCCGGTATTGACCTTCTTAAACTCCAGTATCACAATCTATGCTCATCACCAAAACCAGTAGCCTACGACCTCAGTAATTAACAGAAGGAAAACTCTGTATTTGAACCGTTTTCAGACACGCGTATTAGAGCTGGGGCAAAGGAATACAATTTTCTCATTTGTTTGTTGAATGATAGAAACTCTATTTCCAGCTTTTGTGATTCCATTATGGTGCTCTGTACTCGACGAAGAACTTTCTGACTGGGACACACGTGTTTGAAGCAAGTTCTCTGCTGGCCAATATCGGCCTGTTCTCTCCTTTAAATGTGGATAAATTCAGCTCAGCTGTGTCTTCAGGCAAAGTGATCTATGAGGCAAATCGGTTTGTTTGTATGTAGCACCATCTTGTGGGAATTGTTAAAAGCTATGGGCACTGCCTGCCGGACCACGAGGAAGATGATGTGAGTCATCGAGTTTGCTGACACAACTTTCAACATTGCAATGCAACTGCATAATACTTTGAGTTTAGAAATGTTGTGAATGTGTTAAAACCTAATGCTACTGTTGAGTTCACACACAAATAAATATTCATGACACCTGCTTTGCTCTGTGCCTTTTGTGTTGGCTTTAGTGTGGTTTGAAGGAATATTTGAAGAGTAGCTTTGGGGATAAAATATCAAAGTGACATTTTCTGATTAGCCACCCTTCATAAAGTAATACTAGTAGACTAATGGCTTTATCAACGTTGCTAATGCTTTATAGATCAGTGCTAACAACTTTTAGGTTGAAAAAAACAGCGGAAAATATTGATAAAAACCCATTTGTTGACAATTTATTAACACAACTGCAGACTGATTCCTTATTTGGAACCGTGAAACCTGCATGCAATTATTAATATTTATTTACATGTATTATTGTTTTTTCTAATCAATTTCCTTGATGTCTGAAATCAATTATTTTTTATGTGAGAGTAAGGTCATTCAAATTATGAAATCAACGATTCAGTGCCGCTTATGAAGACGAAAGGCCGCATCTGGGTTTCCTGCAGGCCCCCCCCTCCTCACCTTCCCGCCACTGGATTTGAACCCGGCACGGCACGGCACGGCTCGTGAAGCACGTGAGTGCACGTCAGGCAACCAGCCTGCAGTTCACAGTTTGACCTCGGAGGGGCAGCACGTGTAAACACATGTCATCTTACACAAGCTGTTACCGAACGCTGAAGGCGAGTTTTGTAATGTGCTGCAGCCCCTCTTCATGGTGCTCCTGTCTCGCTCAAGGTAAGTCGTCTATTCATCTGACAGACAGGGTGGAGTTTGTTTTGCCTCAGATATTTTATGTACAATTTAAATCATACGTGTAAAAAAAAACATGTCGGAAGCCAGGTACAAATCCGCTACATTCTTTTTAAAAGCTGGCCTGTGTAACTGCTTCCCTCACCTTTCTCTGGACTTAACAAAGTCATCTCTGTGCGTAAAAAGCAGGGCCACGCACTGACGGTGACTTTTCTGTTCCTAACTGTGTTCTGTGACAGGAAGGGGGTCGTTACGTCACTTAGACAACAATGAAGTCCATCGCCTGTTTCTCCTCGTCTGTCAGAGCGGCGTGTCAGCACCCCGCAGCTTGTTTCCCTCTCACTCGGGCTCTTAATCTCTGCGGTCCGGTGGGCAAGACTGTTGTTGCGCAACAACCGCGCGCAACTTTCCACAATACGCGGGTCGCCGCCACAGCGGTCCAGCAGGTGAGTGCGGCCCCTCTCCCCGACCCGGGACCCATACCGGGGAGAACTGGGGATGGACTGAACGTGTACCAGGTTGGCAGACGCATGCCCCCTAAAACGGCTGCAAGACCCGCCCCGCACCTCTCTCCATACCTCCCTTACACCAAGCCACAGGGCAACGCAGCCGCACTAGTCAACATCCAGACTCTGATTGAAGGGGAGGTGATCCCTGAGCTGTGCTCCCGGCTGGCAGACTTCCCCAGCGATGACAGGGCAGATGGACTGGCCACTTTGCTCGGAGCATGTGTCGAATTTGGCCTGGAGTCCCACAGCCCTCTGGTCCTCGGGCTGATAAATGAGTGTCTGGAGCTCCTCTCCAGGAGGGACCTCTGTGTGTCACAGCTCTGCCACCTGGGCGAGGTGGCCTACGCCCTGGAAGGCCGCCAGTCAGCCATGGTGACAGAGGTCCTGGACTCTCTGTGTGGGGCCGTGGAAGAGGACGTCGTCTCTCCCAGCGAGGCGGCCCGGGTCTACTCCCTGCTGGCTCTGTGTCACGATCCTGCCAGCCAGCGGCAGAAACTCATGCTGTCCACTTTGCACAGACGCACACAGCGGCTGGTCCACCGGCTGAAGGCCAGTCAAGTCAGCGATATACTGCAGGCCCTGTTGAAGCTGCAGCAGACACAGGTAGGTGGAGCAGCCACTTCTCAGCTCTTTGTGACGTAGAATGAGATCTCACTTGTGTCTCTTAAGGGACACTGCGTGTTTTCTCTTCTCTTGAAGGGCCACCCTGTAATTGGTGTCTTCACACTGAGAAGTTAATGAAATATAATACTGACCTTTTTGTTTCACAGGCCATTTCCCTGATGCTGAGGCTGAGTCACAGAGCATCACGGGTCCTGAAAGCTTTTAGTGACGATGAAGTCATCAAGGTGCTCTCTGCGCTGATGATCCTGGGACATCATGATGATGAGCTGCTGTCTGCTATGGAGAACCACCTGCCAGGTGGGGTTTAATGTCCTCAACTGTCGTCGTCGGTCTAAATGGATCAGGGATGAAGTTAATCCTGAAGTACTGTGCTCTGTGTGTGTGTGTGTGTGTGTGTCAGGGAGGCTGGGAGACTGCGATCCGGAGCTGATCAGCACCGTCATGGAGTACTGTCTGCAAATGAGGTGCCGGTCCGAGCCAATCTTCGAGGCTGTGGCTGAGAACTTTGTATGCCACGCTGAGAGGCACGCCACCCTTCAGATTGCCAAACAGATCGTCGCCATGGGGAGACTCAACTATCTGCCGCGGGTGAGGGCTCCTGATAATGTCGCAATACTGTTTCTAAATTTAAAAAGACTACAAAACGGAAAGAGCAGCGCGTGGAGCGTGTTTGATTATTGGATGATGATGCGTCCGCAAACAAATGATCTGTTCTCCTTGATGTCTCCTTTGCTCCTCAGTGCTCCAGTGAGATGTTTAAAAAGCTGGAGAGCATTTTGTCGACAAGGTTTTCACAGTTCCAGCCCCGCTCCCTGATAGAGGTGTTGCACGCCTGCATCCACCTGGAACGCTTCCCACTCAACTTCATGTCCAAAGTCTTCAGCCCGTGCTTCCTACAGAGGCTGCAAGGTATGCAAAAATGTGTTATTGTCATGCCAATCTTTCCGCATGCTGCCGTCACTCCACATGTAGACATATAGAGCAGAGTCAGTGTGTGTAATATGTATATAATGTCTGTGATGTAAGCTGTCCTTGTCTGTCCTACAGCACAGGGGGAGCCATTGGACAAGAACTCACTGGGGCAGCTGACACAGCTCCATCTCTCCACCTCATTAGAGTGCACTTACTACTGGGTGAGCGCCACACGTTTGGGATTTTATTTTATTTATTTTTTTTTTTAAGTTTGACAAATGCGTTTTAGTTTACTATTATTCAAGTAGTATAACAGAGTGTCAGAGTACTTGCAGTAGTCGCCAAGTAAATTACGCAATGTCTTGATAGAAAAATAGTGGAGTCAGATAAATGGTAACGTTAATGAATTCTCCATACTTTCTTCCTCATCAGGGTCCCAGACTGCCCTACTTCCTCCATGTGAAGCGGTTTTCCTCTGTGGACCAGGCCTTTGAGATCCCCATGGAGAGTCTCCTCTACAAACAGGTCAAAGGGCCACTTAAAGAGCTGCTGGGAGGAAAGTTTTACTCCACCAGAACCGTTACTCACAGTGGCTACACAATAGGTAAGCAGGAGTAAAATATTCAAATTCACCAAACTATATGATTTAACTGGGGAAATATCAATTGAAAACAAAGGTTAAGTTGCACAACATCAGTGTATCCTCTCTAGATTCAGAACGAATCAACCGTGCGGCTCATTTAGTCGATGGCTAACCTGAACTGCACTCACGGATTCCATGTTCACTTCTCTCCAGATGTGGAGCTATGCCTGGATGAGAAGGGATATATTCTGCCTCTGTCTCAGTGGGAACACACTTACAGGAGGTGAGAGACGCATTCTGCAGAGCCTTCCGCGCGGCGCAAGCAGATTGACACGCCAACCGTTTATGATTTTTGAACCGAATGAAAGTGAGCTGCGTGGCATTTGTGCCTATTCTGAACTGATCATTTGAACTTCTCCTCCACGTCTCGTGTCATGTGCAGGGTGGCACTGTGTTTGGATGGTGAAAAGCGTTTCTGTAGCAACGCACAGCACCTGCTGGGGAAGGAAGCCACTAAAAGGAGACACCTCCGCGGGATGGGCTATGAGGTGGTGCAGGTACGCTTGAGAAACTGGATCACTGCATTATTATTTAAAGTAGTGTACTGTGTTTTTTTTAGTTTTTTTTTTAATGAGCTCCACTATAAGAAACATAGCAGTCATTAACAGCTGATCATCTTCTCTACCAGATCCCTTACTTTGAATTTGAGAAACTGATAACTCCGGAGCAACAGGTCCAATATCTTCACAACAAGATCTTTCCCACCATCTTCAAGTTCAGTCGCTGATCTTAGACCCCGAACAAGTTCAACGAAGGATTCCTCAGTGACTGTTATTGGTTGACGCGGTTGATGCTTATGTTGCTGTGCAAGTCAATCAACCTTCCAATGAGCTGCACGGACATTTAGCGGAGTGATGCTGAGCACTAATTGTGTCCAATGTGAAGAAGATGAAACAGAACTACTTTTATTTGTGATATTCAGATTCAGATTCCTGCATATCTTAATGCGAGGATGCTAATGTTTGTAAATAAGGCAGATTAAAAGATTTCACAGTTTCATACAGCAAGCGCCAAGTAACAGGAATAATTTAACAGGTAGTCTGTGTAAAAGAAGAATCGGGCATGTTTGTTTGTAACCTTATTTTATGAATCAACCTGCCTTGTTTTGAGCAATAAAGTAAAAAAAACATGTCAATGAATAGTTTTGCATGAAAGACTTAAAAAAAAAAACAGATGATGAAAGAAATCACTCTTTTAGAAATTCAGCTCCTAAAAACTGAATGACTGCATCCCTGACCTTTTGTGTGACTATGTATTTTACTTTTCCACCTTTTTATGACTTCTGTTCAACATTATTTTTAAAAGCTACTGTTAAACTGGCTTTGCCACTGATCTCAGGGAGCAAGACTTGTGAAAATAATACTGCCCATTTTTGAGTTGTTAATTTATTATGTTAAATGAACATAATGGTGACTATTTATGTGATTAATGTGAGTACAAAATATCAGTGACACAGTGTTGTTTCAACCTTTGCCCTGTTCTGCCATTGGTACCCGATTTCATTTGGGATATGGAAAATAATGTGACCTTATTTACTGGAGAAGATGCCTGAGATGTTTGAAATGAAATGTACATGAGATGTACAAATGTGTGACTTAAAATATGCATTTATTTGATGTTTGAAGGTATACCATAAATTGCCTTTAATATTTATCATCCTTGGACTGGTGGTTGATTTTTCAAATTATGAAAAACTGAGAGCAGTTAATTGAACATTTTCCCCAAATTTTACAGGGTTTAATTAATTTCAGATCTATTGTGAAAAACTGTGACAGATGTCAAAAACAGCTATTAAGAAATCCCCCTACTTTAAAAATTCCAATATTGTTATTGACTGCTATTGCTAGTAGTTTGATTAAACAGTTAAACAGCAACACAGTGAAAGAAATGCAATCGAGGCCTACAGTTAAAAAAAAAAAAAGGAACAGGACTAAACCTGATATGCAAAAATTTTAATCCAAATGTTCTTTAAATGGTTGTGTACAATAAGCAGTATCATATTGTATCCATATATCATCTAACAGTCTTGCAAAATATCACACAAATGCAATGAGAAACAAAATCTAGTATACAATATACCATGACCAAGTCACCTGTGGGAACATTTTATATCATTGCCAGTGTGAAGTTTCTCATTAACATGAAGAGAACATGGAAAAGAGAGAAACTGACAGACAATAAGTTACATTTGAATGAAAACAGAGGGAGAGGGGCGTTGGGTAGACGGTGAGACTTAAGTCCCGGCTGGTTCCTTTCTCTTCCTCAAGATGTCTCTCTCCTCCTCCGCCACGGCTTTGGATATCTTCTTGGTTCTAAGAGAACACACAATATGTTAGCCATTTGGTGTAATATTTTATTTTCTGACAAATAGAGGAGGGAGGTTAAACTACCAGAGCAGCTGAAAGTGTGCGTCTGTCTTCACCTGGTAAAAACAGGTGGCAAGATAACAGTGCGGGGGTGTGCTGTAAGGACAAGCTCTTCTCTGACAGCTTCCATCATCAGGTTCTGGAGGGTGTTCAGCAAAACATCCTCACTCATGTCCGCAGGCACATGCTCGGTGTATGGTGCCGAGCATGTGCCACAAAACAGCCTGTTTTGTGTTCGGGGCTTGTTTCTCAGACGTCCCGCAGTTCCCTTACTGTCCACAGTGTTGTGCTGTTCTTTCTGTGCCGCTGTCCCACTCAACAGAAGGTGAGATGTGGGGCAGTGAGAGGAACTCGTTTCTTGAAGCCGGTGGGTGATGGGCTTAGATGGCAAAGTAATCAGAGAATGGGTGAAGGCTGGATCATCTAGTATGCCCCTGGAAAAGGAGAGAGACTCATTAATACACACACAAATACACAATCTCCCTGCTACAATAGCTTAGTATTTAATGCACATTAACAAGGTATGTTTGTACATGGCACTAGGTCCAGTTTAATATAAAACACAATTTTATACATTATATAGAGTAGGGGGTCCCTGCTCCATCTCTCTATCAGTTTGGGGGTCCTTGGCTTGAAAAACATTGAAGACCCCTGCTCTAGACTGTGAATTCAACCATCTCCATAAAAGCTAATCCTAAAAACAAGTAAGTTCATAGGTCAGGGAGGATGTCTGAATCTATAAGTCTTTACTGGGTGTCTGTGTAAGTGTTACCTGAGCAGAGAGGTGAGTACATGCATGGTGATGTCTCTCTCGGGGCCGTGTGTCGTTGAGGGCAGCCCAGCAGGGGAGGGAGTGCTTAAAGAAGATGTTTCAGGTTGCAGGGGCTCGACTGACTGGAAGCATCTAAGTAAGACAGCACACGTGTAAATGTTTCTGTGGTGTGCATCAAAGCTCAGTCTGTCTTTGTGCCTGTGATGCAAAGAATAAACTGTATATCCTTTACCCATAGTGCTGACTGGACTGGTCAGGGAGGTGCGCAAGGTACTCCAGAAGCCCGTGACTGTGTGCTGTGACCCTGAGATGCAGCACAGCAGGTTGGGGGGCTTCAAGGAGCCTCTGTGATTTTGCGGACTCCCGCTGGGCCTTACGCTCAGCTCTTGTCATCTTGGTACATATCGTGCCCACTGGTTCACAGCTCCCTTTGGCACAGATGGGAGGAAGAGTCTGGTGGGGAGAGAAAGAGAGGCGTCATCGACATGAAGCCAGGCATTTGTTTTTACTGCACGTCTATAATTGAATTTGATTACTTTCATATTTGTTTCACAAGAGAGGCCTTATATTTGGACCACCTTGTATTTCCTGAGTGGTGGCCCTTTTCTTACTGGAGCTGCTACGGAATCCTGTAACAAGACAACAGATGAATATGGCGAAGAAGGCTGTTTCATCGCTGTCAAAAAAAGATACATTTGAACTTGAGGAAGGACCTTATCTATCAGAACTCCTTGGCTTTCTGTAAGATTGTTATCCGTGATGGTTAATTCATCTCGCTGTCTCTTTTTCTCTTCCTCACAACGCTGCAAAGCATCACGATACCGAGTCACTGCGGCTTCCTGGATAACCTGGAGAGCGGAGGAGAGAACAATGTGTGTATCATCCGTACTCTGTAGAACAGATGAACTTCCAACAATTGTCTGCCAAACCAGAATGAAAATGTCATTCAATATTAGACTAAAATTCACCTGGGTGAAAAAAAATAAAAAGGCAGAACCCTTCTGTCAATTAATGGAGCTTGAAATCTACACTAGCGCTGCTGTGGTACCTGGCAGCTGACATCTATCTGATAATAAGTGGGGTAGTCAGTAGAGGTGAAGGTAAGGGCACAAAGGGCACTCTCCCCTGGACACAGAACTCCTTGTTCTGGATGGATCTGCACCACCTGACACAACGCAAAAACACACATACAAATATTGTGAGAATCCCCGATGTACAACCCAGGTATATTTGTGCTGTGTATGACAGACGGTCCGACACACACCGGGAGGATCTGCTTGTATCTTCTTCAAAATAGTGAAATGTACACACACATACATAAGATGTTATTCACAGGCTGCATGTGCACCGTTCTGTACCTGCTGATAGCTCTGCTTGTCCCATTTATAGTGGACAGAGTCGGTGTGGGACACGTTGGTTAGGAAGAGGATTCTTGAATATCGTGAGCAGACAGGGATGTTGCCAAGAGAGACACTGTCCTCCGACAGAAATAGCACCTACACACAGACATCGAGATGAACGCATACAGGCTCAAATGGTCACAGACACAAAAAGCAGAAGACTTATTAGGAATAGACTGCTGGTATTAAGCAGATTGAATTAAAGAAGAACTGCTCTCACCTGTCCCGGGAAGGGCACTCTCTTGACACAGGGTTCAGATGCCTTAGTATCACTGCAGTTAAATGGCTTTGTGGAGCCCAGTGTAGGAGAATCAAACCCACATCCTTCAAACCTCACCAGCGTGGAGTCTCCATCCTGGACATGGATAGGAATATCCATCTGGTGATGCACAAAGACAGACTCAACATCACAGGGATTGGACACTCAGGTACTTAGCTAATGGTAGAAATGCTATGGTGGTATGTGTCATTATTCTGAATAAATTAATCAATAAAAACTCATTCAATTCTGTATCTGTCTGTGCCAGCTTCATTTCTAAATTGCTGTACATTTGATGACAATGCTACAGAGAAAACGTGTGCAAAGGAAAGAAGCATGGTGCCGACAATACATACTGCCCAAATCAGCTGTATAAAAGGTTTGAGGGGACAGTGGTCAGAGGGCAGAGGAAGGAAGGACGTATGGCTCAATCCTTACATGGTACATCTTAGCCTCCAATGGAGAGAAGATCCATTCCAGCATGGCCGTCTTCCCAGGTAGGACCTCTCCCTCTGGATTGAGGCAGACCAGCACTGGATGGTTAAAGTTGTCCACCTTCAGCTGAGACAACACAGCCGTGTCCACCTCATAACGGACTGGCACTGCACCGCAATTATGGAGTTCATACACCTGCAGGACAACAATGGATTTCCAAACACAGTTATTATGGAAACTGTATTTTACGAAACAAAAAAGGATTGTTAATCTCAGATTGTATGAGTCAGTTGCTGCTTAGTGGATCACAACTATGTTGAGATTTCTGATGGGATCCAGTGCTGCAGGTTAAATAACACGATACATCTGTGGAAGCTGTTTCACTGAATATGAGTTCATATATGAAAAATTATACTATCAACTAACTAAGAGTGTGATTTATTTCAACTCACTGTGAATAGGCCACTCCGAATAGGCTACATGTTGGAGAGATTTAACACACCTGCTTCGGCGGAGTATAGTCCCCAATAGTGACAGAGGTGAAGACATGTTGTCTGGAGGCAAAGTGGAGATAGGGCCGGTCTTTCTCCACCGTCAACCCCCGAAAGTTCAGCTGCACACAAAACCACATCACACGCATGTGAAGTTAACATAAAATATCAAACAAACTTAAAGAGTTCACCACACTTAGTGACATATTAGGTGATATTAGGTCAAGGGACAAACAGGAATAGTACCATTGAACTGGAAAAAACGTGTAATTAAAATTTTTATTCTACTGTTATAGTCAATCAAATTTAGTTTTGGTGTTGTTAGACTAAGAATAAATATGAGGATCATAAAAAATGTATATGGAGTTCTGCCTCACCAAGATCTCTCTACCATAAGAAAGTTTGAGCATGACAGGAAACCGATCTGTCCCAGCGAAGTTATTGCTGTGAAGGACAAAGTATAGATTATTGTGGGATCATATTATTAGTGTTATCTGCTCTGACATAACTCTCCTCCTTGCCTATATTAGCAAAGTGTCTGATGTATTATTCTGTGCTTTATTCCTTGCAATAATATCTGACCTGTAGGTGAAGTGTACTGCCCTCTGCTGGCCAGGGAGCAAAGTGCCAGAACGGGGAGAAATGCTGAACACATGGTTGTCTTGAACCTGTCAATGACATGAAGATATGAGAGGTTAGTGTCAGAATGGTTTTCAGAACGGTTATTTTTTAAATATTATATTCTCAGTCAAGTTCAATCACGTAATCAAATCCACAATTCATTCCTGTTTTTTCAATAAAGAAAAGACATGCCTGACCTTCATCTGGTACAGTTCAGTGCTGCTGAACTCTCCAGTCTCTGCCCAGTACTCCAACTCTATCTGTTGGTCCGCTGGAAACAATAAAGCCCTAATATTGAAGAGAAGGCCAAAAATCATTAAATCAAAGATAAGTAGAAAAAAGTAAATTTGAATTCCTCTCTACTTCACAATACATAGGAGAGGACACTGCACTGTATACATACATTGAGCAATGTATGACAAGTATAAATACAATGCTGAATGCAGTTATCTTTACCTTGGATTGACTGTATTCTCTACATTCTGCTTTTTACTCACCAGTCCACAGGGATGGAGCCCGGGTTGTGAAACATCAACACAAAAATTGAGGGCTCAGAATTCATGGGAGTGGCACTGAAGTTGAAATCCAACATGGCTTTGGTGAAGACTGAAGGAGAACTGCTCAGATTAGATGCAGGAAGAGAAGACATAAAGACAAAATATTATATTCAAGTATTATTCCATTGTCTTTTGTAATAAAGAAACAATCAAATCATTATAGGGAAACAAAACAACTGACTGGAATTCAAAACCTCAACAACTGTCATAAAATAATCTATCTTGGTATATTTCATTTTTCTATATTTATAATTTTTATAAACAATATTTAAATAAGAATGAATAATTCTTCCCCTCACCTGTGCCTGGTAGGGGTTCTGTAAGTGAGTTCTGCAGGGGACGGGTTGGACAGCATGTGCTCATTGAGGCTGTCCAGGGAGAAGAGTTTCCACAGGTGCACCTTGCTGAGTCTGCCCACACTGCCACCACCGCACACATCAATCACCTGCAGGGTGGGAAACACGCCTTTAGCTCGCACTTCACACACTGCTTGGGGAGGGGACAACACAAATCCTGGGGAGAGAGGCAGACAGATAGAGAAAGGGAAAGAGCATTACGTATTAAGTAATAGAAAACAAAATAGCAGAATACATTGAGGTTTGTAGTGTTTGTTGTTTTTCCACCTACCACTGGCATTCAGCATCTGGTAGCTGATGGTCCAGAGGTACTGGGCTCGTCTGTGTGGTCTGACAGTGGACCGGAGCAGCAGTGTGGAGCGTGAGACGATGGTTCCCCTCTCACAGTCCAGCTGTAGGGCTAAAGGGCCAGACAGGACAATGTTAGTGTACAACAGCATCTACATCTGTATCTGTTGTGGTCAGCAGTCCATCTTGTTTCCATTCGATTGTCCGTCTTCATTTGGTCATAATATTAAGTTAAGTTAGAGCAGGTGAGGTCACAGCACTGGTACTGACTTACGGTTGACGTAGTTGGAGTTACTTTTCAAACAAACCAATATGGAACCAATTTCGGTTTTCTGTTTGAATGGTTACACTAATAGATGCTTTTTCTTTATACTTAGAGCACATTAAATGGTTGATTGGTCACAGTAATGGTACGGTGCAATTGTTTGTTGTGCAGTCATAACATAAAATCCACATAGGCTGTGCAGTGATCACTCTTTGTTTGCCTAACTGGACGTGCTAAAAATCAAAAACTCTGCTGAGAGTTGATCAATCATGTAAATACAGGATGCAAAAGGCAGCAAGGACCTCACAAAATAAAATACCTTTTGGCTCAGTCCCGGGGTCATAAGTAAGATCCTCATCCAGAAGTGTCTGCTGCACAGAGAGACAAAAGGAGACAGGACAGGGGCTGTTGTTCACCAGAGGAACCTCAATTGCCCGACAGCTTCCAACCAGAATATCTCCCACATCCAGAACTGCTTTCTCTGCCTGTGTGTGTGTGTGTGGGGAAAGGGGGGTGGGGGGTAAACAAAGATGCATACACTGCTTGAAAATGTACATACAGCTCGAGTACATACACACATGCATACATCCATATATATACAGTATATATATACACACACACACACACACATACATATAATGACACACAATGACAGTCCCACCTCTATGAACCCTTTAGAGCCCAACCCCACCACTTTAAGGGTGAGGTATGACTCGTTACATCCAGGAGTCTGGATCGGCCAGAAGCTGAGAGTAGGTTTGAGTGTGTATGTTTTTTCTCCCAGTGGGCTGAAGGACCATATCTGGACCTGTAATGCCAACCAGTCACACACAATAGTACGAAAAAGGTAAACAAAGTTAGTTGCTAAGACATTTCATCAAAAGCGCAGTCTCTGCTTTAATAAATATGATTCTTTCAGTCTCTCACTGAGCTCTCATTGGGATGCAGTTCGCCAGCATCTGGTTCAACAAAGATAAGCTCCTGGTCTGGCTCTGGAATGCTCCATTGGAATCTATCATAAAGGACAATCACAGAAAGCCAGCTGTAGACAAGATTAATGATGCTTGGATAACTCCAGTCTATAAACAATACACTGAAAAATGTCACAAATTCAGCACTGGAATAACAACCATTATGTCAACCAACCGTAGAGGTAGGCGGCTGAGGTTTCTGATGTGGTGGGAGCGCTGCGTCCGAGAGCCCACAGCTGTTGGCTGGAAATATAAACTGTTATCTCCTTCCAGAGAGACACACAGCTCTTCCACCACGCTGACAACTGTCAGTTCCTAAAGGACACAGAAACAGATGCACAGATAAAATAGCCTGCGAGCAAAGTGTGGTGAGTGCTACAGCGTTTGTCCTCTGTGTTCCTGTGGAGTGTGTATGGTACCTTTGTGTGTTCAGCTGCATTGAGCTGAAGGTGTAAACTGAATCCCTGTTTGGGACTGTCTTCCGTGGGCGTTGCTCTGAGGGTGAGGATTTGGTGTTTCCCAGGCTGGATCAGACCACAGCTCGGCACTACGGACACTACAGGCTCAAACCCTGCATTGGCAGGGTTTGAGTCCAGACAGAAAGTGAGGGGCAGGTCCCCACAATTCTGGAGGAGCACTGTCCGATAGGAAAGAACACTGAGGGCTGGAAACACCTTCAAAGAACAAAGTGTTACAGTTAACAGAGTATTGTATATTAGTGTATGGCAGTGTTTCAGTACCCTTTATACAGGTTTCAAAGAAACTGTTTAGTTTGACAGGGCCTTCATCTTTTTTTTTCTCTGTGGGGAAATTAGCATAAATATAATCTTAATTGTTTTCCTGTTTACTGAGAGAATGGCAAAAAAATTACAGATAAATGAAAGACTCCAAAAGAGAGAGACAGATATGTAACATTTGAGTTATTTCTCTTGCTTGTATCTCACCACTTGAGGAGGCTGCAAGGAGCAACATGGGATGAAATGCTCTTTGCCCGGCTGAAAGGAATGGCCTATGACTCGGACAGTCACACACCAGGGCGGACACAGCAGTCGCCCCGCTGTGTGATGATTGTCCTGCAGCATCCAGGGAAGAAAGACAATAGTCACAGCAGTGATGTAGTTGAACTTTCAACAAAGTGAGGTGACAGATTTGAATGGTTTGAATGATTTTTGAGATATTTATTCAGAAAGAGAAAGGCACAATCACTTGATGTGATGGAATTTCGTCCTCGGACTATCGAACAGCATTACCTTATAATATGCAAAGCACTCAAGTTGCGCTCCGTGCAGAGTATTGAGCTGCTTGGGGTCATAGGTCACTCTGAATGAAGTGGATTTTAGAGGAGCCAGGTCACATGATGAGGGAGACACAGTGAACGGAGAGTCTTGGGCAGCAGTCCACACCAGGCTGGAGCAGAATCACACGCAACAGAAACCAGATTGAGCAAGAAAAACAATAAAACAGATATTCTAGTCAGGTTTTGTTCAGAAATAAAACGCGTGCGTACGTAGTGCCATAGTGAGAAGCCACAATCCAGTGCAAGAACTGGTACCTGAGTTTTCCCCTGGAGTGGTTGGTGATGGAGACAGGCTGAGACGAAGTGGATGAAGATATTTTGTGATCAAACAGTAGCTCACTGGGCACCACCGATACATGTGGGGAGGATGAAGAACGGCAAGAGCCATCCGTGCAACTCAAGCAGGACTGATAATATTCCTCCATGGGAGTTATCTTGTCTGGTCCCTGGTGTGACTGCTAGAAAATGACACAGAGAAAGAGTGAGAGAGACAATACCAAACCTAAACTGTGCCCTTTACTGGTGACATCTGGTGTTCATACTGGAAGTGATCTAACTGTTAATGTTTTCTTATAAAATATAAAAAATCTAGACAAATTTGCACGTTTCATCTCTCTTTGGCACTTTACCTCCTCCCCCGGGCAGAGCACTCCCTGTACTTTATTTTCTCGCTGCATGGCTGTGAGAGTGTCTGGCGGGTCCTGTCTGCGGTACCAGTGGAGCTTGTAGAGAACCAAGTGCTCAGGTTTCAATATCACTGGTTGCTGGAGCTCTGAGTGACAGGTACCAATCAGGTCAAGGAATATGGGCTCCTACAGGAAAGAGCAAGTAGGTAGATAGAATGAAGATTGATGATGCGTGTGTGTGTGTGTGTGTGTGCTGTGAGTGTGTATGCATCTGCATATTGGCTCCTACCCTGTGCAGTATGCTACATGTCACTCTCCTATGATGTGCAATAGGCTGCGTGGGCCTATAGACAGCCTTGAGCGTGGTATGGCTGTGTGGGCATACGGTGCCACTTGCTGGCTGGATGCTGAACACACTGTTCCCAGTACAATCAAGGTCCCATTGGTAGAAAGCCTCAACAGGCGCATAATTAACCAGCTCCACTGTCTGTACGACAACTCCTCCTTTCTCAACACAGCCAAAGTCCAGCACAGAGGAGGACAAGGACACTTTGGGACCTAGTTACAGAAAGAACAAGTGTTTATATATGTATCTAGTTGTAGAAAAATATGCTAGTGGGGTACGCATTTATGTACGCACTGTGTGTGTTCCTTTATGTGTGTCCCTTACCTACACAGTTTCCAATGAGCTTGAGCAGAGTTTTATTTAATGCGCCTCTACAGTTTATAGATAAGTACTCCACAGAGACACTATCCACCACAGCAGGAGTGTAGGCGACTAAAGCCCGTAGTGATCCTCCAGGTGCTATCTTCCCCCTGGTCACATCACAGCAGAACTCTGACTCCAACGAATGGACCCCACTGGATGGTCGTGAAAGAGAGAATGACGCAGTGACCTGGAGGAGAGCGGCAAAAAGAGCGATGACAGAGAAGGTCATTGAGAGTGTATGTTTACATTTGTGTATCTTTGTGTGCTACTTACAGGGGAGGGGTTGAAGATGTCAAAGTGTTTCTGTAAACTTTGTCCGATAGCCACTGAGCCAAAGTGCAGCTCTGGACCACTCTGTTCTTTTTCATCCTTGGTATCTGGATTTCTCAGCTGAAGACATGGGTATTTGGCTGAGAAGGAAGTCAGAGACAAGACAAGAGGAAAGTGGGAGAGTATCGGTTCCTATTTACCCATCATCTCCTCCTATTTAACCACATACACTATATCTAAAATCAGTGGATTATTATTCTCTTTTTGACCTGTCTCCTCTAGTTAGTGCTAGTAACAGTACCTAGTCCCTGCAGCAGCACACTGCAGCAGCTCTCTGCCTCGTCCTCTTCTCCTCCAAACCTGCAGTTGGCTTGTTGCTGGTACACCAGTGCCTCTTGTGGTTGGAAGACCACAGTGATGTGACACTCCTGACCGGGCTTCAACAGGCCTTGCTCAGGGCTTAGCTGGAACGGTCCTGTGCAGCTCCACTGGAACCATGTCTGGAGTTTACTGTGGGAAGAAGAGTATGCAGGAAAAGAGGGAAGACACAGAAAAAGGAAAGAGGGATTGATTAACAAGAGTGAAGTGGAGTGAAAGGGGAAAGAGTAAAGAGTCTGACATCATTAGTTTACATTTTTTTCCCAAGTTATTCATCCCTCTTACTTTTCTGCATTAGTCTAAAACACACTCATACATACCTGACATTTTTGAACAGGAAATTAGTATTGGAGGAGTTTTGAACAGCACAGAGTGGGAGCAGCACGGAGTCAGGCACCTCCAGGGCATGGCAGGGAATGATGGCACGGAGACATACCTGGAAGCTGCCATCTTTACCTTGAAACTCAATGCTGTCTTCATACTCACACTGTCCCAAGCAGCCAGACAGACACACAAACAGACAAAAAGACATGGATAGATCATGTCACATCTCTTGTATATGGATGATGATCGTTCATCATTTTAAAGCCACATCTGCTTCTTATGGGTCTGTCAGTTCAACAAAGATATACTCATAATAAAAAAGATAATAACGGTCTAGAATGTTCTCAATTACTTTTTTGTAATTGACTCATGTCCCTCAACTATCCACCCTGGTTATTTAGACTGACAGTATCTGACCATTTATAACGGTAAAACTGGAAACGTATTTGTCTACAAATGTCAATTCAGCCCACATTTGACAGCCCTGGGCCACAATACTTTCAAAAACTCTATTAATAGATTAAATTATGTCTAAGATGGTGTAGTGTTACCCTCCGGAGTGGTCTAAAGTAGATTGGAATGGAGAAAGAAGTCCCTGGGCTGAGAACTATTATTTGAGGAATGAAGGTGGTGAAAAACTTGGACTCTGGAGGCCTGTGAGGGGTCAAAGGATAGGATATTGTGTGAATACATAGCTTATACGTTATGTGTTTGCATATGGATGACCATGTGAGTTTGTAACACCTGACATGTAGCTTCTGCAGCTTGCAGTGAATATTCTTTAGCACTAATGTCTGGGTGAACTCTCTCCCCAGGTCCCAGTCCTCCCAGACAAGCTCCGGCTCCAATTCCAACCCGAAGAGACAGCTCCTTTGGCTGGACGCTTGTCGCTGATACCTTCCACCCTGTTGCCTCTGGCTCATCCCTGGATCCTGCAGAGTGGGGCATTGCAGAAGATGTGACTTTCGGAAAGTTTTGGACACAGATCAATTACTTTTCAAGAAACTTCAGATGACGCCCTAAAGACATTTAGTATTTCATGTTTATTGCAGGGCTTGAACGGCCACACTCATAGCTATATCGGAAAAGGCCACAATCTCTACAAGCACTGAGTTGTGTAATTAAATGAGAGGTATATAGACTGCTGTGGCTCATGGACCATTTAGCTTATTCAGGGAGTGACAAAAACTGATCAGATTTAAACACAATGGTTCAGTAAAAATGAAAAGCAGACCACAAGTTATTCATTATTAATGGAACCTACTTTGATGTCTTTCCCAGCGGTCGAGGGCTTCCACGGTGCTCCTGAAGCCAAAGGTTCAGGACCCCGAGCCTCAGCTAACATGGCTGGAAGAAGGCAGAAGGCATCCAACGTTAGCTGGGCATCAGCTCCACATTACAACATATAAGTTAGCTTAACTTAGGTTAAACTACAGAGGGACAGCTATTAGCTAGCTAACACAGGGATAGAAGGCTGACAGCTGCACACACGGACATTATTTCTAAATTAAACACACTAACGTCTCCTTACCTCCTTTCAAACGTCAAACAACCAAGCGTGCAAACTACAGCTGCTCATTCCTCTTCAGGTCTGAAAACACCGCTGACAACAATCAAAAGTTTCTGGGCCACGGCGTTACCACGGCAACAAGCAATTGTTTGACATCACCATAGTAATTACGGCAGCGGAGGAGGGAAATTTACAACTCGCGAACTGTTAGTAAGACTTTTTTATAATAGGGCAGTGGTTCTCAAATGGGGGTACGTGAAGGTACTCCAGGGGGTACGTGAGATAAACATTTATATATTTAAAATTAGCATTAAAAAAATCCTTTAAAATAGTTATTTAATAAATATTCAATAAAGTATAAGTGTAAGTTAATAAACTGAATTGTATATATTCTATATTAAATCAGACACTGATGGCACAGCGCTGTGTATTACATCTTTTTTTCAACAAAAAAGCTTTGCGCTCGTTAGGGGGAACTTGGCTGAAAAAAGGTTTAGAACCACTGTACACTGTAGTGTTTACATTTAGGACATACAATGTTTTGACTTATTGTTGTGAGTTATTAAGAAGTTGTGATACAAATAGTGTCCATTAATCGATGACAAAACTCAAGCAATTCCCTTCCAGCCAGAAAGGATTGCATTACTTCCATGTGTTATAAATATTAACTGTCCCTTTAATTGTAAATGAATTCACTCTCTTGATTAGACTCAACACATATGAATGCAACTTTATTTTTCAAACTATTCATCTCCACAAAAACACTAGTGTTGCTTTTAGAGTAAAATATATTAAATTATATAATGTTAAATTATATATTGACAACATAACACATTCATGTGAGAGCAGTTTACAAAATACAGGGAAAACCATACAGTATGTGCAGCCATTTCTTTGTGTGTGTGTGTGTGTGTGTGTGTGTGTGTGTGTGTGTGTGTGTGTGTGTGTGTGTGTGTGTGTGTGTGTGTGTGTGTGTGTGTGTGTGTGGCTTTAACTAAATATAACATGCAGTTTTAAAAAGATAGTACAAAACAAAAGGTTGAATATTATACAACAACATTTCATGATAATAAAGCCAAACCTAAGAACCCCAAACTTTAATTGGGTGAATATGAATCCATTATTTGTATTATTTGTATTATTTGAAAAAATAAATAAAATGGTGAAATATTTGTCCAACATTTGTAACAGACCTGACACCAATGTAACACTGACACTCTTCACAACATGAGTCTCCAAGTTATTTTTTCTGTCTCTTCATCCACTACCATGAAAGTGCTATCATCCCCCCCATTTATACAGTTTAAGTACATATACATTCACAGATAAATTAGTTAATTGCAAATGACAGAACAGGAACATAAGCTTTCAGTATGTTTGTACTGTTTAAATCACAAGTAAATCATGCACAAAAAAATGCCCATTATAATTCAGAATTATTGGTTGAGTCTGAAGTCATAACTCAGATGGATTACTGAGCATTAAACCGTCAAATTTCCAAGCACATAAATGTGGCAATATGGGTCAATGTTATCAGTTTTAATATCCAGCCCAATCAGCAGATGTCAACATACCCTTTTTCTAATTCGGGTGCTCCAGGTACAGATATGGCACCATGTTGGGCTGTGAAAAATTAATGATCCTCTTCATGCCACCATGTTTCTGCACCTGATTGCATTGTGTATTGTCTTCTCAAGAGTAATAAACATAAAACGACGTACAATAAAAGCATGCTAGACTTTATAACTATGCGTAAACCCCACTTCTTGTTCTTGAGCCTCCCTCCTCCAGTTCCTCCTCAGAGTAAGAACTGTAGTTCCCTGTTCCTCCTCCAGCATGCCTCATGAAGCCTACAGAGCCTAAAGAGCCTGCCCTCAGCACTTCTAACTCCTCTTTTTCATCCTCCTCATCCCCTTCTATCTCCTCTTCATCCTCCAGGCTCGAGCTGTGTGAATCACTCTGAGGCTTGGTGCAGTGAATATCCCTTCCAGCTCTTTCTGTGTCAGTCAGTGGCATTGCTTGGTCCTTGGCTTTCCGACTTCTCTTCCACTTCATACGTCTGTTCTGGAACCAGATCTTAACCTGGGGAAACACAACAGGAATCATTACAGTCAAACCGTGTCAACATATTTAGTCGTGTGGTGTTCAGGCTGTAAAAAATGTGCTCTCCTTCTCTGAAGGGATTTCGTTGCATGGGGATGGGAAGAATGTTGAAAAAGCAGGGCGCCATAACCCTTTCTTAAGATGATGACGGTAAGCATAACAACTTAACAGTGACTTGGAAGGATGTGGATAAAGGGAATACACTCACACACTACAAAGCAATATTTAATACAGTACATCCTACAGGCTCTGACTCTCTCTCACCTGAGTCTCAGTCAGCATGAGTGAAGTGGCCACCTCAAAGCGTTTAGGCCTGGACAGGTACTTGTTGAGCTTGAACTGGTTTTCTAATTCCAGCAGCTGCTGGCTGGTGAAAGCTGTCCTGGGCCTCCGACACTTCCCCAACAAACCTGCCTGGATCGGGACTGAACAGGGAAAACAGAGAGAGGCAGAGAGGGTTGTGTTATTCTGTCCATTTGTCATTATTTACATTTTCTCATTTCCATCCGCTTACTACTATTATGGATAGTGGGCTTATCATCAAAAAAGGCCTACAGAAGCCTAAAAGTGAAAGACAGAAAGAAAAAATAGCATTCTATTGCTGGATGATACTCAAAATAAATCTCCAAACGAATCCTCCCAAAATCTTCCAGTTTGGTTTCCCTTAAGGCCCATCAGCCCATCTGTCTTCCTGCCTGTATATCTTGTTTTCTATGTCTGTTAACATTTATTGCCATGATGTGAGGTCGTGGTGAGAGGATATTGCTTTGGAGGGGTAATAAACCATCACAGGAGACCATTACCTTAATGAAAACACTGTAAATGTTATCAACTGATTAAGTACATATATTGCAGGTGTTACCTTTATACTATAAATATTGCATGTTTTTTTATGATATACATTCTTCTTAAGAGACAGCATTTCAATGTCACAGCCCTTTCAAAACCAATACCCAAACACAGGTGTTAGGAAGCTCTAAAAACATTAATAAATTGGCTGTTGACCTTCCCATTATAAAAAAAAGTAACAAAACTTGTCGAAAAACACACAGCAACTGCTTAAGTTAAATAACATTTTAAATAAAGGGAAACAAATGTACAATCCATTCATTTTAATTAGGTCTAAGCTGGAGTAGTTGTTGTATCCTGCATTTACAAAAAAGATGTGTAAGTGAATTAGCATATATAGGATTATTATTATTATTATTTCTATATATTGATTATTTTATAAATGAGAATAATTAATACAATAAACAAATAAAACATCTTTAATATTTACAATTACATAAATATAGTACTTTATTAGTACTGTATAATATTACATGATTATAATTAATTCTATGAATTAAATATAATAATGCACGTTTAAACATATTATTATTAAAATAATAATAATTATTATTATTATTATTATTATTAATTTATTTATTTTATTATTAATAATAATTAATTATTATTATTATTATAGTAGTAGTAGTAGTAGTAGTAGTATATAATTATTATTATTACTTTAAATAGCTAACTTTGACTTTTGTATCGTCCATGTCATTTTGAAGGGATTGTTTAACCTCTGGATAAACATAATGCATTTTAGTTCTCTCGCCATCTTAAGTTACAGGAAGTAAAAATGATAAAGTTCAGAAAACAGGGAGATTCTCTCACCTCCATATTCTCCGAATCTGGGTATCATCATCCCGGCTCTGATCCAGGACTCCAGCGGGAGCGTCGCCATGGCCCCATTCAGCTGCTCCGGGTATGGTTGGACCAGCTGCGTAAAACCGGGGTATATGAAGGCGGGGTGCTGGCCTCCGAGGGCTGCCAGAGGATACATGGAGCCCGGGTGCATTCCGAGGAGACCCCCTTGGTGCAAAGCAGTGAAGCCTGACTGGGACAAGCTGAAGAGCTGTGATTTGGATGGGACTCCTGGCAGGGCTGGAGAGGAGTTTGTTGGGTTCGGATGAGGAGAGGGCGACTCTGAGCCGCGGTTTGACACCGGACTGCCGCCGGGACTTCTGCTGTAGCACAACCCCGGGTGCGCACCATCACCGTCCGCCCTCTGCTCCACGTCGTGCGCCAGTAGCGCATCAATACGAAAGTTTTTGGATTTCTCCATGGTGGTAGTCATTCTGTGAATTCAAAAACTTTGAAGTGAAGTGTCTCTAATTTCTGAACACACTAAGTTGTCAAAAACTGCAATATCCTCACTACTTTTTTTTTCTTGAAGAGAAGTCTTCTGTCGGACCTACTCCTCTTAAGCGTCTGCGTAAAAAAAAAAAAAACCACTTCGCTCACTCCAGCAGTGAGCTGAGAAATTACCCGCACACAATAGCGCTATAAAGTCTGCTGCGTCGTGATTGGCCAGAGCCCTACAAGGGCCGGGTATGCTCTTTCTATTAAAGGGTTAATATGCAGGCATTGGTGCACTCCTGCATGTTACATTCTACAAACACTATTCAATAGTAATAATTATTTACGTTTCATTCCTTCTGAAGCATTCACAACCCTATCACAGAAGAATAAGTGTGTGTGTGTGTGTGTGTGACTTTCTATCTTTCAGTCTCGGAGTCTTTTATCTGTCTGGCAGTTTGACCTCAGATATCATCAGTCTCAGGCTTGATTGAGGTGTAACTTCACACACACACACACACACACTTGAAAGCTATATTGAGCTGATTACTGTAATCTCACTGTATGACGAAATTCATCTTTTTACAAGTCTTCATTACATTTTATTGCCTGCTAAGGTTGACAGAAACCCAACGGTTCTTATCAGTGTTGGCTGCTATGATTATCGGTCATCACCACACCATGGGGCAGATAGAGGGGCAGTAAACGGACAAGAGAGTAAACTCATTTTCTCTCCCAGCAGACCAGAGCCACACACAACGTATGGACAGGTGAGACAAAGTCCTGTAGCAGTTGTCTGGCACTGACTCCATCACAATACACGTTATAATATGCAAGAATTCTTATAAAAGGTAGTAAGATATGTGCATAGGTAGCCCTTAACTTATTTAATATTGTATTTTAGGGCTTTTATTGTGTTTATTGGAGCAGCTGGTGAATGACAGGAAAGGGGGAAAAGAGAGGGGATGACATGCAGCAAGGGCCGCAGGTCGTACGGCTCTACCGGATGAGCTAGTAGTCCATAACTGGATGAAACTGTACATTGCAAAATGTTATATTGTGCATACAGTTTTGCAAAAGACACCTCGTTGTCAACCTAAAGCTGACTCCTACCTGATCTGGAACAATACCTCAATGTAAGACTTCAAGATGAACCTATTCTGTTTCATCTACAGCGTCCAATCCGCATCTAGCTGCCACAGTTTAACCAGTGGGGATTTCCTGCTGGTTTTTACTGGACTGATAAGAGACAGTCAGAGGCCTGGGAAAACAAACTGCTCCCACTTCAAAGACAAACACACCCACACCTGCTGAGCTACACAACATATAAACTTAAAGACATATGGATGCATATGTGGTTGCAGGCATGTGTTTATATTGTATGACCATCAAAGCAAATGATTGTCTGAGTAGTATTATCATATGACAGTTTTCAGACTTTACGTTTAACCAGTAATCAATGTTCTCCAAGTTGCAAATAGAAAGGATTTACATTTTTTTAATTACAACAGCAGTTGAAGATGAGACTTAGTTTAATGAACTCGCAAGTGATAAAGCGTCTTCCTTTATTTCACTCATAAGACACACAGACATATGAAGAGGCATTGATGTTTCGTGCTTAAAGTCATCTCTCAGGAGAAACGGGTTAATAATTAACATGTTCCATCATCAATCATTACTAAGAATCTGATAGACGCAGTCACACAGGTAGACCACAGAGAGTCAAAACCAAAGGTTTAAGAAATGGCTGTAAGAAAGCCGTCATACTGGATACTTTGCACATGTTTGTAATTTGTCAGTCTGTTAATCATGCTGCTTTTGACATTATCAATTGTTTGAATCTGTGAGAATATGAAAGCAAAGCAAGGCAAGGCAAGTTTACTTGTATAGCACATTTCAACAACAAGGCAATTCAAAGAGCTTCACATAAAATCAGTAAAAGCATCAAAACATAATGCAAAAGAAAAGAAGATTCAAAAACAATTAAGAACATTCATTTAAACATTAAAAACAGTCAGTAAAACATTAAAAAGCTAAAAATAGAATAAAAGTTGCAGTGCAGTTTAAGAATTAAAATACAGTAATGAAATGCAGAAATTGATTAAGATCCTTGAATCTGTTTCAAAAACAATATGTCTGTCATCATGTGGTGAAAGTCATGTTTTATCTACGAAGTCCATAAAACAACTTAAACCCACATTAAGCATTTATACAAGGTCTTTTTAATCTCTTTTCTTTTTCTTTTTTATCAAGAGGAGGTGATTAAATTGCTAATTAAAGGTTATCATGTTACATGACATTATTTATGGCAAAATAGATGCTTTATTCCTTGGCGATTAGGCTCTTTGTTTCCATGCCCTTGATGGTGAGATAGGTCACAGTAATGTGTGAAGTTCCAGGATCGGACTGAGGTTGTAAAAGCCAGCTGTAAAATAATTAAAACTCTGTGATCTATTCTACATTAGATATGGGAGAGCAAATCTCACTATTTAATAACGTTTGTACAACATTTATTGATATCCTAGCACAAATATCACATCATAGATAAGGTTCGGCAGATATTAAGGACATTGCATGCAAAAAATTCACACCACTGAGAGGTATTATGTTTGGTAATAGATTGGAATTGTGATTTATGGTCATTAAAATTGCCATGTTAATAACCCTTAACAAAAGAGTCTTTGTAGCCTATTCATATCGTTTTATCTATTCAAAAATAGATAGCAGTCATAGCCTGATACTTTGTACAGTAATATACTCTGCAGATGGAACGATCACATGTATGAGGTCAACCTATGTCTTGTTTGATTAGAATGGAAATATGTTTCATTCATGACATTCCTTCATCTCCAGCAGCATTTATTAAACCAGAGGTCGTGAATCAGGTCCGTTTCAACTAATTTATTGTGGTTATGTGCAGTCCAAATGTTTTTTAGCTGTCTGTCTGTCCATATTACCCGTGTTCATATTAAAAACAAATTTAAAACATTGATTTAATATATTAAATTGATTTACAATCTAATACATTTGAATATCTGATTTAAAGTTGGCTTAAACCAAGTTAAAAGCTGAGACGGAAGTTGCTAGTACTAGTACTAGTACTTAGTTATATTAGCTTTAGCAGGAGTTCAGCAAAGTTTTTATTCCTCATCTTGATTTAGCAACTCACTTACAGTAGTAATTTAGAATAATATACTAAATCCCCAAGCTGTTGCTACATCTAAGGCTAGCTGTGGTTATCTCATCATCCAGGTTTTAGTTGGGCAGTTAGTGTGACGGCACCTTGTAGATTATCCGACCACATTGCAGTTACTGCAGCCTGGGCACCAATAGAAGCTCTAAATGAAGGACAGGTGTTTGGGTTATGTTTATGCCTAGTTCTTTCTTTTTCTTTGCTTTCTTTTTTTACACTCATTTTGCATCGATTGCATTGAGTATTTGAGTTTTGGTTGGCCGGTCCTATACTCAAAACTATCCAAAATTCTGAAGTGCTATTGAATGTTGTTCTGGTCAGTCACACTAAATAAATACAAATAATCTTAAATGTCAAACAAATTGGTATTTCAATATTTTTGATCTCACAGGCTACACTGTAGGTCTTCAATGTATTATCTTTTTTCTGAAGATGAAAGAACACACAAACACATTTGCATGCACAGGCACTTGCACTTGCTCACACGCGCACGCGCACGCACGCACACACACACACACACACACACACACACACACACACACACACACACACACACACAAAGCAGATAGACAAGAGCAACAATGCGAACCACAGAGTCAAAACAGACAAGAGCAAGTCTGGGAGACACAGAGCCACTACTCAAAGCTCCTCTCTACCCTCAGCAGTAAAAAGCCCATTCATGTTGCTTCTATTCATACACAAATGTAAGAGAGGTTAACCCAGTGGGCGACTCTGTCAGGCCTCCATGGCTAAAAGGTTACGCCTTCCTTGCATGGTGGTGCACGGGAGAGGCTAATTCAAAACAGTTTGATATCATTGATGTAATCACAAGAGTTTGTTTTAATAATTCACATAACTGCAGTGGCCAAAAGACCTTCAGAATTTTTTGGAACATTAGCTTTTACTGCTCATACCAACTACTCAGCTCATGCTGCTGCCAGAAACATAAATGGAATCAACTCTTTTATTGAGAGAAAATGTTTCCCCCAAATAATTTGAAATCTTCCAAATTATGTCTTTAACCATGAGAGTGACTTGAGTGACCCTCATTGGCAGATGTAAGTGACTCGGATTAATACTTACTGTGTTAGTAAAGTAAAATATGACTATGTATCCCAGGAGACATTAAGGCTCGAAGAAAATCCCCAACTTATAGAGAATAATAAAGCCTGTTGTTCTCCTGCTGTCGGTGTCCTATTGTGGTTTCTAGTCTCATATCTGCGTTTGTTTGCTATTGTTCTATCTATTGTCATGCCCCAGTTTTGCTCTGATTGGCCTAATGGACCGCAGGGGAATAGAACATTTCCTGGTCGAGCAGTGGTGGGTGTTCAGGGTTGCAAGGTTCAACGTCGTTCAAAATGAGTTGATTAATGACGGCCGTCACAACTGAGACCGCACCATAATGAGGAGGACAGGAGGGAGGAGCGGAGGAGGAGGAGGAGAACAGGAGGGAGGGGAGGGGAGGCAGGAGGAGGAGGAGAGCTGAGATTGGATGATTATTACTTAGCACGGTAAACAGTGAGATGACAGTACAATGAGATGAGGCTTCAGGGGAGAAGTGGAGGGGGAGAGGAGAAGAGGCTCATAGCCAATTAGTGCTAAACAGAGGTCCGTGAATGAGAGGAGGAGACAGACACACGTAGAGCTGGTTAACACACAAAGACAGGGGCAGTGACGGGGCGGCAGAGTGGTGGCTGCACAGAGTAGTTAAACATCTGTTGCTCTGTGGGACACCCAGACTGCTCTGCAGGGTCAGGTTCCCAAAATACTCATTATCCAAATATGCTCTTCCTTCAACGCAAATACATGCTGGCTGTACACTTTTTAAACTCTTTATACACCATGGTTCTTCTGCGTAGGAAGGTTGAAACCATTTTCTTCTGTATATACAATACATACCTTATATCATTTTTTTGAAAGTTTAAAAAAAAGTTACAATGGCAACTTGATTCCTGTGCCATCTTCACTAAGGGAGCAACTCCTTCTTTGTGGTACACAACACGTGCTAAATTCATCAACACTAATGTATGCTGAGCATCAGCATGTGCCAAATCTAGTCAAGGGAAGAGGTTACTGTCAATCTTAAATCACCACTGCAAACGTTATAAATAGTAAAGTTACAATATGCAAATACCAAATAAATTTTGGCAATTAGCTACACATTAAAAATGATTGATTATTTAACACAGCGATACAATCAAGCAAGACTCCTGCAAGACCGGAGAGCACTCAGCTGTTGATGGGCAGAGTGTGGATGTTGGTGCAAGTCAACCAGAGTTAGCCTTCTGTAATGAATACAGTTTAATATGACTTGATGTTGGCACAGGATGCCATCAAAGGTATTACAAACAAATGTACCGAGGCAATCCACCCAACAGTTGTGAAGACATTCAGTCTGAAACACAAAAATGCAACTTCTTGTGGGGATCTTGAATATCTGTAAGAATTTTCATGGCAATCCTTCAAACAGTTCCTGGGATATTTCAGTCTGGACCAACGTGGTGGATCGACGGACCAACATTGCCAATGCGCAATTTTGTTCAGACATGACTATATGCCTCTGAGAAAGGGCCGACTGAATGATAACTCTTATCCCAATCAGTTGCCTCCTTTCTATGCATCCTTTCTATGACTATTACTCCTGCTTATTTAATGAGTCCTCATCATTCTCCCCATAACACTCCAACTTGTCAGAGTTGAGACAGTTCAATTAGCCTTGTGGTCAATGAACACTCCCACCAATCCATGTTTGTGGAGTTTAATCAGATCGGCTTGTGTGTGTGTGCATGTATTTGCATGCCTGTGTGTGCGTAAGGGTTAGGCGATGAAGGGAAACACATAATTCTTTATCACCACCTCACCTGACACTGCCATATAACCTCTCCCCTCCCCCTTTTTATTTATCTTCTTCACCTCTCGTTGCTCCAATACCTGAATATTTCCAATGAATAATTACCTATATTCTTCAAGTTAGAACGATTCATAAAATGGCTCAAGGGAGAAGCTTGTAACTTACAGAATGAGTGTTACAGGTTTCTAGAAACCATTGCATTGTAGGTTTGTTGCTACAGCCTGCATATAAGAGAGTACTGAAATGACCAAGTGATTTATGGCTATAAAGCAATTTGGATAAAAGAGGCAATAAGCAACATTGGTGACATGTGTCCTCTAAAATGATATATTTATATATTTTCCTTGGTTGCATTTAAAGGTATTTGGTTCATACAGTGCTTTTGTCTCGTTCAGCCGTGATGTTGATATGATGTTGACCGCTTCTGTTCATTTGAAGAGGTATAAAATATTAAAGACCTGTGTTAGCTAACAACATCAGTCATCAACAAGGAATATTCTGTCTCGTAAAATGCTGACAAAAAGGTTAAATTGCTGATGGAGCAATAGTAAGAACGCCTCATGAGCAGCAACAATCACTTCATGATAGAATGAAATTTCTATCATGAAGTCATTTAGTCAGTTAAACGAATTTATTCTGACTGCTTGTTCTGGATTAAAAAGCGTAATGTTGTTTAAAATACAGGAAACACGCAGAGAAATAGAAGTCTACTGTGTGCAGCCTGTGCTTGATTTACTGGGTCCTTGTGTACAGGAGGAGGTTGTGTGAGTGAGGCTATCCAGGGGTTAACAGGGGATTAGCTTTGCTTTAATTGGTCGTTTTGACTGACAGGCTGAGAGGCGGGGCTGTCACTGCTTGATGTATGTTGTCCCACACTGAAGATGAGATTTAATTTCCCTAATTGAGCCCCCCTCACTCTGACTTTACACCTTCTCTCCTTCTTGTTTTGCCCTACCTTCTGCCAGCATCCCCCTGTTTCTACTGTGCCTTCGCTTCTTTTCAATGCCCCAACCCCAGATGTTGCTTGTCTAATAGCAGTCGGAACAATTTAATTAGTTACAGTAATGTGCAATAAAAAAAACAGTTGTTGAGCGTCATTACAGGCCATATGAGCTGCTAAATGAAGAATTATCATTCTCACTGTGAGCAGCTCTGGACTAGTTAAAAAGTCGGTTTAACACTTCTCTCGGCCAAAACATAAAGCCCCTGAGGTAAGTAAGGATCTACACCCTGAAGAGTTTGGGTTATTATATATTAAATTATGTAAATTGTATTTTAGGGATCTCTGGACTAACGGGAGAAAAGAATAGGTGGCCTTGGGGCTTTCAGAAAAGGGACAAACCTGATTACGTTAAAGCTTCACAAAGTCTAACTTATATTTAGTCTTGCTCCTCTTCATCACAACTAGATTTAAAGACGGCAAGGAGCAGGGAGAAGAGAGCGGTACAAAGCAAAGCAGAAGGTGATGAGACGAGGACTTGACAGCATAATGCCCCTCTGCATCTGATATTGACGCGCCGCGCTTTCAACAAACTCCAATGTAAAGAAAAGTTAACTTTGAAGTTTGGTCACGTGACTCGCTAATCGCGTGAGTCACTAGTGAAGTTAGTCCCATTAGTCACATGAGTCGCTGGTCAGTCAAGTGAACATCAACCGCACTCTTTTCCCAAACCTACATTTTTGTGAAGACGGGAGTTTGTTTAGAAAAGACACTATGCATGTAGGCTACAAAACCTCTTAGTTAGGTTTAGGAAAAGAGCGCTGTTGACGTTAACTTCAATGACTAGCGACTCACATCACTACCGGGTGACTAACAACACTAATGACTCACGTGACTAACAACTCAGGTGACAAAATGTCAACGTTGACTTTTAATTTCCTATGGGACGCGAACACTAGTCTCCTGGACAAAAGTACTGTGTTTGTGTAACCCAGTACATCTCCAACACTTAATACTAGGTCACACTCTCTTACCACCCACCAATGTCACGGGAGGATTTAATTCGCAGTTAGTTGACCTAAAGTGGACCTCGATGCGTTGATCTCCAATGCAGAGGGGCCCTGACCAAACAGACATATTTGATGAGTTGGGAGTGAGAGTGGGTTGTTCTAAACTGATGCTAGTAGGGTACCTACAGCATCATAGTTTGAAACTTGGGCCACCGACCATCTGACGAGTTGGTAGTGAGAATGTGTTAAAATGACAGTTTTCTAAATTCACATATCTGGGACGGTGAGCAGATATACCCGCTCACACACACAAGCCTGTGCTCGTCTGTGCTCCTTTCCTAATGTCTGTAAATGAGCAGCTGATGATGTGTGTGCAGCTATTCGCTTATCCGTATCAGTTACGCAGCTGCTTGTGTTCACACGTACATGCAGACATACACACACACATGCCCAGTCACTTTTGTTGGTACAATGATAATTGAGCATAAAGATAGTGATGATTTATTATTTGACTTGTTCAAACTTTACTTACTTGTGTTTCTTCTTTAAAAAAAAAAAGAAAAAAGCAATCTACTAACTAAGACAGAAGGATAGAGCAATTTGAGTGGGCACTTTGGTGCTTAAAGATTTAATTGTTGGCAGATGTGGTCATTATTTTCTTTAAGAGGAGTGAATAAAAGAACAACGCAAATAAAAGTAGTAAAAATAATTTTCACCTTACTTAAGGAAAGCAATGACCATTTAGAGTAACTTATAATCACAGTGATTATATTGCATTGTAACAGTGATTTTATGCATCGTAAAATACATTGGTTTTATATTATTACATTATTATAAGATTATTGTCCCTGAGCACACTCTGTAGGTGTGTTATAATTAAAAATGTTTAGTCATTTTTAACACATCCCTTCTTAGAGTGAAAGGGAATTATAATACATGATTCTTGCAAAAAAAAGAAAAAAAATATCTGCGAGTGACCAGCAAATCTATATTTATGAGTGGTTATAACTTATAAATATGAAGTGTTATAAGCAGATTAAAAGAATGTTTATAATGCATTGTGGACATGGGTGTCATAGGCAGTATTACCAACTTTTGTTTTCTTTTGGTAAGCAACAATGCGAAATGTGTGTAACATAATTTGAGTTGGCACGTAGAACAATCAGCACTGTAACATATTTGTTTGCTAGTTAAATAATATAATATAATAGTATAAACATTTGGCCACGTTCAACTCACAGCTGTATTTTCACATTGTATATATGTATATATAATACGAGATTACTAAAGTGATCACTTCTTGCTTCACCCATGTTCACCTATCCCCAGATGGTGTAGCAGAAGCCCCTTTTTCCTCTCAATTCTGAACTCTCCTCCTCCCTCCATTCTTGCCTATTGACGGGATAATGGCTACAAATTGATGAAGCCATTGAGTGCGCTGGTGACACGAGGGTGAGTGGGGACACAAACTCTCCACCACCCAGTAACACTCATTAATCAGACCTTTTTCCAGCCCCCGTCCCTCCCTCCAGACTCCCTGACACACTGCCAGGGGCACTAATGTAATACTATGTGTGTCTGTCCCAGTCTCCGGGTGTCCCTCCCCCGTCTGCCTTTATTTCTACCTCATTTCTGTATTCTCTATGTGTCCACATCCGTCACCACGGTGCAGATTCGTAAAAAAAAGAAAAGAAAATGATGCTTCCGGAAAACTCTGATAAGTTAAAACTGTATTTTGTTGTTGTTAGAAATGTGAGACATAAAGACAAAAAATTATACGCTAATCAACCATTTGAAGAAATGATCAAGATGTTAGTTCACCGACTGTTTTGACCTTTAAGAATATTTCAATGCAAAAACAAAGAATGTGAGAAGAACACAAAATTACCTTATCCTCCCACATGGAAGGTACACTGAATTAATTTCCACCAAACGACAGACAGTCTGTTTCTGGTTTTGATGGGTGGTTTAATTTACATCACAGCATAGATTTATGTCAAAGTAAATCAGCAGGCTGGTGGCCAATGTGTTGACATCCACATCCTAAACTCCCTCACTCAATAATGAAATCAGCCTTGGTGCAGTGACAGCTCAATACAGTCAATACGGTTAACTAACCTCCAGCACACATGGGATGTGTTATCTGCCTTGCAAAATAACCCAATTTTCACAGTGTGAGTCAGTGAGAAAGTATATAGATCTTTTTCTGAAAATGAATGACATTCTTGCCATTGTGGAGCCGGTGTTTGTGCTATAAAAAAATAAAAGAAATCGAGCAGTGCACTGACTACAAACGACATCAGATCGTTTGAGATCAGCTGGAGAAATGCTTCTGATGTCCCCGGAGAAGTATTGCCAAGAGGCTCACAATATGCTTATTAAATTACAACAGTTAAATCACATTATGGCAATATCTCATGGTCCAATATTTTATGTAGAAAGGAGGTTACTCATGAAGATTTCATATCTAATAATATGCAACATTAAATTTATGGCAGAAAGAAAGAAAGGTTGGGTGAAGGAGAAAGATGGGAGGAGGAGAGGGCTGGATGTTGAATTTAGAGATTCATTAGTTCACACTGAACTTTGATCGTATTGACTCTTGACGGCAGTAAATTCAGGACTTGGAAAAACCCATGGTTATCAACCATGGGCATTACAATGGCAGCTTCCATGGCTTAATGTTATTTGGTCTATTTGGGTCTCCTTGGTGACCCTACAGTTCAAACTGCGGTCACAATTAACATAGTTGTAGTGGTGCGTTTTCACTGTTGAATTTTGCGGGAGGCAAGAGGCAAGAGGCCTTCTTTAAACACCGGTCCGGTGCGTCTGGAAGAAAAAACAAATCAAACATACAAAACAATTAGAAACCTCCTCTGGTAAGCCTGATGAGAAACTAATTCACGAGTAATGTTAGTCCATGGACTCATTGAGAAGATGTCACAGCAACATCAAATACATCGAAATGAAATTGCCAAAAGCAAGATCTTAACAGTTTTATTAGCTTCTTGACCAATGATGTCAATGGAGCCTGAAATTTCCTCCGTTCGGTCTAAAAAGTCAGTGTTTCCCTCGGGAAGTTATTGTTGGCCCCACACGCTGAATTTGACTGGCCCCTAGTGTCTGTGCTGTAACTACACCAATGCAACAGTGGCACTGTTATTATTCAGGAGCAAAGAATGCTAAACATTTTCTTGCTTGAACATTTAATGAAGGAAACATCACAAGATATAAGAGTCACAATTATTTAACTGAGATTTAAGACATCGATTATGCCAATAAAAATGACAGCTTTTTACTGAAAGCTTTAGTAAAATAATATTATTTTTGATACTTAATTAAGAGAACAAGCTCTTTGCAAAACCAAAAAAGCTGATTATTGATTTTTTTTTAGCAAGAACTGTGCACAGTGTTCCTGGACAAAATTGTTTAGCTGGCATCCAACATATCAATCGAGACTTCAGCCCCATCAGAAATACCCCGAGGAGACCTGCAGTATGCCACAGTTGCAGGAAAACAGCAGGTTATCAGAACAACACTCTTTCAGGCCTCCGTTTACTGCTACCGTCAGGTAAGCAAAGGCAACTTTCATCCCCAACCAATTACTTTTTAATGGTCAGGGATGAGTCACGGTGGATTATTATTTTTTTTTTTATCTTTTCATTCATGAATGCTTTCATTTATTTTACAAGAGAGAGAGAGAGAGAGAGAGAGAGAGAGAGAGAGAGAGAGAGAGCCTTTGGTTGAGGCTATAAATGTCCACTCTCTCCAGTACGTATTGTTATCTAGGGCTGTAGACGGTATAGTAACCGAATCAGGAAACAGCATCTTTTTGTAAAGTGGAGTCCATAACTGCAGCACACTTACCTGCTTTTCTTGCCTCTATTTCCAGCAGCACTACAGTCCACTGCAGCCGATAAGCTCTATGAAACATGAGACATTTATTTCGGAAATCGTTTGGAGTCGCTTTATGAAGGAAAACATTTGTACAATGTTTTGGTAATATAATAGCAAAAGGATGAGCTACCATTTCAAAAACGATACAGTATACCAACTTACTACAGACATGCTTGTGTTCATAGTCCTCATATTTGCTTTATAACACATTCATTTAGAATAAGCATCGCAGACTGATTTAATCTGCTGAATTTGCTCTTTCTGCAGATCTTTAAGGTCAACTATCATCAGTATTCTTTGTACATTATAGAATGTATATATATATATATGTATATATATTCCTGTTTGCAGTTCACTGACTCAATTCACTCAATATAAATATATACACAGTATATATACATTTTCCAGAGTGAATTGAGTCAGTGAACTGCAAACAGGAAGATCTTGCAATACCTTTGTGGTTTATAAATTACTCTAGTATAAAATCATAAGTATAGAAACTAATTCATAAGTTGCAAAAGTGTTTTTCTTATGGTTTCATATGTGATCTTTCATTCATTAAAAGTTTTACATATCAGCAAATAGCCATCACTTCGGACAACGTCTTCGTTGTACATCCTACTCCAGTGCCCGGTCTTTATTATTGTAATGTCATATGAAATCCATGGGATGTCACCAAAGACTACACTTTCTCAAAAGCAGCGTTGGTCTATAGCTTCCATTCACCTTCACTCTGTGAGATGGCGCTAAATGCTCACCATTCAGCACAATATGTCAATACCATTATGATCAGTCACAAATAAAACTCAATCGTATGATTGAAGTGGCAGAATCAGTATCCATTGAATCTTAGATGAATAGAGCAAATTTGATAAACATGTTATGAATTAGTACACGATTTAAAAAAAAAAAAAAGAAAAGAAAGTGACATGAATTTCTTTGAATGGTCTGGTGCAACAACAAGGACCTCCTGCCCCCGTTGTGCTGATTTGATGCAGATCAGCATCACGGTTTGGACGCTGGTTTAGCAGGATATGAAATTGTGCTCTGTACAGTTCCAACTCCCACTGAGGGTTGCGTATCCACTGGGAGGCTGAGACTCCGCCTTCCTTTCCCAGCCTGCAGAGTGGTGGGAACCGGGTACCGGGCAGCCCAAAATGGTATGCTATTTTTACCACTCTGTGCTCAATCGGAGGGCTGCTCCCCGGAGACCTGTTGCCGGCAGCTCTCCCCAAGCTGCGGAATTTAACCCTAAAGACAGCTCTCTCCAGATGTGATGGAAAACATCTGGCCAGCTGCTTGACAAGGCCTGGCCGCCCAGCATCAATGCTGGTAACCCCCACAAAATGTTTGTCCCAGCCAACCCCCTGAAGATACTGCTGATAAATAGCAACCAAGGCCCTCGCTGGAATGTGAAATTCAATAATCTGATGAACCGATGGCCGATTTCTGCCTGCTCACCGAGGGGTTCATGAAAAGACCCTTCAAAAGCCTCAGAAACATCACGCATCCACCATGCAGTAGTAATTTAAGGTTGGGAGTGTCATTCAAGGTGTAGGTGTGGATGATCACAAAGTAGCATTGCCGGTATAAATGGATATAAAAAAATAAATAACAAAATGTGTCACAGAATAACATTTATTTATTACAGATTTTTATTTAATTTAAAAAAAAGAAAAAGATTACTTGTAAATGTTACACTGAGTTCTACTGAAACATTTCCATGTTGTGTCTATCGGCACAGGTTGACATTAGGCACACAAGAATGCAGACATCATTTCGCAGCGCTAGCCATTGTTCAGATACAAAACAGAGACGAGGGGGAGGAAGATGTCACCTTAGCAGAACATTCAAACTGTGCAGTGCCAACGAAGAGAATACGTCAAAACTGGCATTCAGCTCAATCGTCTCTGTGTGAGGGACAACGGATTCCTCAAGTCCCTGTGTGTGTGTGTGTGTGTGTGTGTGTGTGTGTGTGTGTGTGTGTGTGTGTGTGTGTGTGTGTGTGTGTGTGTGTGTGTGTGTGTGTGTGTGACGTTAAAAAATAAAACGTACAAACCAAGACATCCTGGATTGCAAATCATGACGACACAAAGTTTGGCTGTGTTGCTCCCTCAGTCACCAGAGAAACATCTGGTTGACAATCAACATCACACAGTACTGTACTACAAGTACATCCGAATAAAGATTATAGTCAACATACCTGAACATATAGCACTCTAGTTGCTTCTTTGACAACCCAAATGGGCTTGCGTGTAAATGCGTGTGGGTACCAAATTTGTACATGAGCGTACTAGAAGGTGTAACTGGTCAGTTTCTTCAGATACGTCAAGAATCTATGGTCATGTGCGCTTAATATTTGGTCTTTACCCTTGAAAAATAAACATTAGGTCAGAGCGGGTCAAGCGGTACAATAACTCAAAGCTGCAGTGGCAAGAACAGCTATTTCACAAACACAGCAATTAAAATTAGGATACTACAGAAACCCTTTGTCCAGGCCGGGGGCGACAGCCTACAGAGCCTATGTACAGCTAATGGGCGACTGCTATGGGTTTGCCAGACAAAGCATTTCTTTTATTGCACACAACAGAAAAGATTAATAGCAAGGGGTTCGCTTTGCACCAGAGAACACTTTGGATCTGGTGAAGACGTTACGATGGGTAGATACCTTCCCTTCTCGAGACCACTAGACGGTCTGCATTGCGTTTGTTAACACCTTTAAATCGTGTCCCTCACAAAAGTGAGAGAGTCTCCTCTGACTCATGCGTGACAACCTAGGAGTCAAGGATATGAATTCAGTTTACAATGACTCTTTGAAAATGAAATAAAGCTTAAAAATGATTACAAAAATTGTACTGTACTTGGGGAGGAATTGAAGTTTCTCACACGTAGTGCTGTCAAAACTTATAAGAAATTGCCACCACAGGTCGATACGATTCCCCTTATTCAAACATTTTTTGGCAAGGATGTCGTGAAGAATGGGCTCAATCAACTGCGTGGTTTTCTACGTTTGCATTTGTACACGTGACAAGTCATGGGACCTGTTCAATGGCACATACAGGAGGATACAAAAGTGGTTTTACAATTATCTAGCAAATTACATTTGACTTCTCAACGGCCCACTGTTCTTTGTTTCAGAGAAAATATATTTATATATATAGAAAATAAAACGTACAATCAAATTCTTTTTCAGCTCATCCTCTTTTGGTTACACCGAGGTGAAAACAAGTGCAGTATTTATGTTCTTGAGAGAGTCTAAAATCAGACAAGCTGAGCCCAAAAGTTCCCAGTTCATCTAAAATTCTAAGCCGTCTGCTTAAAGCCAGAGACGCTTAAAAATGGATGAGTCAAGGCCAGTTGAGGCTGGAGCTTGTCACAACGTTCTTATAATGACATTTTCTCTGAAGAATAATTCAACATACAGGCAGAACAATCATTATCAACATTGCCACTGGTATACAGAAGTTTCTTGCGATATTTTTTTCATCCATTTTCTTCTCTTTACCCCAGTTTTACAAAACACCAGAGACATAATTGACCAAACCTCCGTGGCATGCATCCCCAGATAAAGGGTTTTCTTTGCCCCAAAAAGAAAAAAAAAACAAAAATGGCACATGGGTTACATCTATAGTGGTGCTGGAGTAAATCTAGACTGAAGAGACTGAAGGAAAAAAACAACACCACAACAAGCCAAATAACTGCACTGATTCTGAGGCTCAGGGTGGGCACTGGGGTGATGGTTCTTGTGACCAGCGGTTCGGAGTGGGTGCTGGTTTCGTTGTTCAGTCGTCCCTAATCCCGGTCGAGGGAGCTGCACTATACCGTTGTGGGCACAGACACCTCCAGCAGGCGGTTGTTCTTGCGCTTGCAGGACACACTGTTGCCGTTCTTGGGGGCTCCCTGGATGAATTTCACGCACACTTTGTCGTGCTTGAACTGCACCAGAAACCTGCCACACAGAAACATTAGCGCGTTAATTAAACGGCATCCAGGTGCAGAGCGAATTACCAGAGTAACCAGATTCGACTCGGCTCCCTTACTCGTCTGAGATGTCGATGTTGAGCTGCTCGCTGTCTGCAGCCGTGGCCCCGGTGCGGTGGAGTTTGGTGATGATCTCGATCAGATGTTCACTGCTGAGTAAGAAGTCTCCTTTGATGGCTGAGGCTGACCCCTGAAGCAGAATAAGAGCATTTAAAAAAAAAAAAAAAAAAAAACATTTATGTGTAATCATGTACTTCGATGTGACCCACCATCATTTAAACTAATAGCATGATTTAATTTAGGCAAACAATAAATCTACTTCAGTTAAGAACTTAGGCACATTAATGCGAGCTTACTTCCACTGTGTAGAAAAATGCTGTCTCATGTATTTTTTCTAGTTTAGTTTCTATAGAAATCTTAACACAAGTGCTCATTGTTGACTGCCGTGTAACAACCTTTGTGTCTCAGCGGGCCTTAAAAAGGGATAGTAGGACATGGGTTATATGAGAAGCTCGATACTGAATCATATCTGCCCTGAATCTAGACATCACAACAGGTCCGCCTCACCTCTTTCAGTTTGAGAGCAAAGAAGCCGTCACTCTGTGTGCTTACTGACACGCTGCTGAGGTCTGGCAGGGGAACGCTGACCTTCACCTGGCCGGTCTTCTGGTCGGCCAGGACGACGCTCTTTTTAGTCAGCAGGAAGATGCGAGTCGTGCCCTGCAAGCAAGAGCAGAAACTGTGCAGTCATTCTCGCGGCAAATTACACAGACCAAAATGTCTTCTTAGCCACATTTTCCAAGGCCCCCTCCGTCTGATCTCGAAACTGGGACAGGGATGAGCGTAAAACATAATACACATGTCCCGACGTGTCTGCTATCTGCTGGAACAAAAATAATGATGGCTGTTATGATGTCAAAACATATCAGGTTGCTGCACAGCGGGGTGAAAAACCCATCAAAACAACTTAATAGTTTCATGCTCCACACGGCCTGTGTGGAAAAGTGGAGCTAAACTCTAAACAGCAGTGTCTCGATGCAGTCGCTGCTTAAATGTTGGCCACGATCCACTTAGCTCGTATACGAGCTGAACACACGGTAGCTCGAGTGACCTTTCTTACCTTGCCGTTGGCCCTGTTAATCTTGTTGACCACGTCGGCCAGCAGAACCTTCTCTTCCACAGAGCTGTTGAGTTTCTGATATTTGGGGTTCTTGCTGATCTCCAGGTAGTCTCCTTTGAAGGGCTGGCTCACGCTGAAACGAAGACAACCCCATTACATGCAGCCCGAGAGGTCCGACGCTTTTAGATATTACTTTTATATACCGACTGTATACCATGAAACAAAGAGCACTCTGTCCCAGTGAATTTCAGGTACCTGCTCGGGTAGAGAGCCTTTTTATCTTTGAAGATCTCACTGGCCTCCAACTTCTCCTCATAAACTGCCTTCTTCTCCTCTGTGAATTGGCTCCTGTACTTCTTGCACTGAACACACAAACGGCAGCAGTTCAAATGAGGGTTGCTGTATTAAATATTACATCATTTATATTGCCCATCCAATGGTTTCTATATTCAAGGTTCTAGTTTGTTCTGTGGATCTTGTCGTTTGTTTTCTATAATCGCGAGTTGAATGCTTGACTAAAGTTGATGACCTTGGTGCCCATCTACCAGGTGTGCGTTAGATAATATTTGACAGAAGAAGAATTAAATATGGGTGAAGGGGACAAACAGAGGTGACTGACCCTCCAGTGATGGAAGACTGTCCGCAGCTCTGTGTGGACTCCATCCAGGAAGAGGTAAGGCCTGGCAGGCCAGCTCCCGTCTACGGGTGACATGGAGGGTGTGGTGCTCTTCAGGCCCATGAAGTATTTTTGCATCTGGACAAATGGACATGAATGCAGGTTAGCAACATTCTAGCAAAAAAAAAAAAATACCCCTTTGCTCATACCAAGGAACACAATCATCTATTCAAACAAGCAAATATTCAAGTCCCACTTACGAGTCGCTGGATGGTGAAGTCATAGATCTTCTTGCCTGCATTTGCCCTGAAGAATTTTCTGTACTCTCTGCGGACCTTTTACAGCAATAAAGGAAACAAACAAAGCAAATTGTCAATCACCTCCTGCCACCCATTAGTTTGATGTGAAGCAGGACGGAAAAGGAATACACTGATAGGACGATGACAGTATGCACAAACAGCACACTAGAACAGACGTTTGGTTAGTCACAAACAATGAACACCTGGAACAGACAATGTCAACTCCAAGCTGCTGGAATTCATTAAAATTACAACGATTACGGCATTTTAATTACTGAAAAGTCAACGACGGTTGTGACAAATGACCTTCGTGCTGACCTTAATTGCACAAATGGAGGCGTGAACAGGTGCAGTGTGGTCCATCAACACAATGAAAAGATTAAACACTGCAACAAATGACCAGTGTGACGACCAGAGAGACACGCAACAGATAAGCACCACAAAGTAGGACACGCACACACGTTACACACCTAAAGACAAACAAATAACAAGTGAAACAAATACTGTTGGGTAGACAAAGCGATGCTGCTTCATATCGGGTTAGTTGCACAGATGCAGAGGAAGCAGACGGCGGGAGACATTTAGATTAAAAACAGATCAGAAAGACACACAGACACAGCCTCTGCCATGTCAGTCAGACTGTTGGTTTAAATGTTTAGCAAAAAAATAAAATAGCAGCTGTCCCTAAATAATTATCTCATGTATCTAAAACTATGGAATAAGGGGAGGAAGTTAACCTTAAAACTAGCTTGTCACATCTTTTCTTTGCATTTCAAACCAAAGGATTGTTTTGAGTAACCAAGGCCTGGTTTGTCTTTTCAATGCTTTGGGCGCCCAAGATAAACTGGAAATATGTATTTATGGCGTACACTGGATATATTTTGTCTTTTGAATTCGGTGGACTACCCCTTTAAGATGAGATTACAGAAGACCGTAATCTTTATGGAACTACAATATGTTGCAGTGGTACAGCATAATGATCTGTTGTATATGCATGAAACAGAACATTTTACTGTTTCAAAATGGTGGGATTTGCAACAAAAGTTGACGCAACACATCCGCCAATAACCATGTGTATCCACTCATGTCCCAATGTGCTCAACCTCTGGGGTCTTTGCATCGAAAGCTAGAGTCTAAAACAATGCCATCATGGACAACATGTGATCACAGCACTGAGATGTGACTGGCTTCCTGTAGAGGTGTGCAAAATAGCAGATGGTTGAGGATGAAGAGGGTCAGGGGTGATGAGTAGATGGCAGACTTGGCGATGGCTGCGCCGTGGGGCAGGTAGGTACCTTGAGTCCCTGCCAGTAGGCCCAAATCACAGCGACCGCGTGCTTACGCCTGGCCTCTTCCTTCAGTCTCCTCAGCTCCCTGCGAGCCTGTTCAGGGGGTTGGCGGGAAGAGAGAGAGAGCGGGAACAAATGAAGCAAGAGGAGATGAGAGGAAGAAGAGGGAGACACTGTTTTGCCTGAGGTCAGCAAACATCAAATACACACTGCACACCACCCCTGTGTGACCACGGCGAGCCTGCAAAAGTACAGCTCGACTGCTCCAGGCCCAAGAAACAAAAAAAAAAATATATGACACATTTATCAGGGGAACTTCTGTAACGAAAACAGACTTTGTGCCATTTAGTGGAACTTTGACAGCAACGGGAGGAAAGCAAAATTTACAACACGGGCGACAAAGGTCACCTCAAAAGGATCAAAACAGCTCCCTCTAAAAAAGACAAACAGTACTGTGGTGCAAAGAGTAAACATGCATTAACTATACAAGGAGGAAAGAAGTCATGCAGAGGGCAGGCAGCGTGCACTGGTGAGGCATGGACCTTGGAGCAAGAAGCTGAAAACACACAAAAAACATGACCCGTCTGTCCTTGATGTGTGCGTTTGACTGTTATCTTCCCGAAAATGGTGGTGTCCATGTAACCCTGAGCTACTTAGATTAGTAAAAGTACTTAGGCTTTGGTGAAAATGGCTGTTTTGGCCATTAATAAGACTCCTCTTTACACTTCAGAATCTGACTGTACATGAAATGTGTAAAATGGGTTAAGCAGAATGATGGGAATGTTGAGTTTTTGTCTTGGAGGGGGAGGGAGGGGGTTGGAGGTTGGGGGTCGATGGAGGCGGCAATTCACGGCAAGACAAGTGAACAGGCTTCCCAAATACCTTGGTGCCCTGCCAGCCGGCCCAAATGACCGATACGGCATGTTTATTCCTCGCATCCTCCTTCAGCTGACGCAGCTCTCTCCGGGCCTGATGGAAAGCGGTGGCAGTTGCGGGGGAGGTTAATTTGAGTGACAATCAAAGCGTACTCGTCCCATGGGGAGGTACCGAGTAGGTGTGGAGAAAAAAAATCATTATGAGGAGACATTGACGAAAGACAACAAAGGATGTCAAGAGACGGCACAAAGGGGTGGTTAACGTCAACGTGAGAGCAACGTTCAGTGGCGCTCGAGTTTTGGGACTCTGAAAAGGTCATGCTTTAGAGGAAAGATCGACAAGATGACATCAGTGGGAGTGCGTGGACCATCCTTTCATTATCGAGCGCTTCATAAAAGCTGCTGCAGCACAATAAGATGCCTTTCTGTTTACTCAGAACAAAGTTCGCTTACGACACAGAATAATATTTCTACATTTATGATTACTACGAATTGATAGTCATTGCAGGTTGAGAGGCCATGAAAGGAAACATTTATTAACAACCAAGGATATGTCAAACGATAACACGGTTAAGTAAATTATGATAAGATGTTATACAGACTTAAAAAGTCTGCACAGAGGCTTTGGTTATTCACATCCACTGAGGTTTTATAAAGTAGCAACATATGTGCCGTCATATTGACAACATTTTATGTCAGCAAAATCGCTACACATAGAAGAGACACCTCAGCGGGAGCACGAGTAACTAACAATGAGAAGCAGCTGTGTGGTGGGCACTGCATGGTTGAACAAGATTAGAGAGTCGAGTTTCATACGTGTAGAAATCTAACTTTGGTTCGTCTCACCATGACGGTAATAAATGATCAACAACAACCGAACGCGGCGAGACAATTCCACTTGTAAGAGTTACGAAAACCGAAAACTCTGCGAACAAAAAAAAAAAAAAAAAAAACGCACATTAAAAATCAGGCCTGTGGGCAACGGAAGGACCGGGATCGAGGTTCATTCGGAGGGGGGGGGGGGGCGCTACTCTATTAGGCCGTTTTGGTAGTGGGAATGGGATGTGACGGGACATGGTGAACAGGGAGGACAAGACAGCTGGGACAGAGACACACTACGGCTGGGTGGAAATACCTTGGTTCCCTGCCAGTATGCCCAAATTACTGTCACAGCGTGTTTATTCCGCGCTTCTTGTTTTAGACGCCTCAGCTCCATCCGAGCCTGGTGGGCGTTAGGTAAGACAGGTTGAGGACGGAAGAAGGAAAAGAATCAAGAAAGGAAAGTGAAAGGAGTGGGTGGGGGAGGGGGGGGAGGGGAGAAGAGAAAGAGAAGTGGCAGTTGTGTGATCAGCAAACGAAGCAGGACTAAAAAAGGGAAACAGCAGCAATAACATCAAGGATAGCTTTGTTAAGGAACAGATTTTTCTCTGTAATACTGTTGGGCAATTAGGCAGGAACGCTGCATAAGATGAAAAAAAAAAAAAAAAGAAAAAAAAAAAAAAAAAAAAAAATCAAGGGTTTAATGCAATACTGTTAAGACTTCAAGAGCAGCTTTTTTTTCCTACATGGATAAAAAAAAAGAAAAAAAGAAGAAGAAGAAGCCTGTAACAAACACAGGCTGGTGCTGCGTTGTGGTAATAACCTCACTCTCTTGATATCCTTCTGCACTTTAATGCGGCAGTACCTGGGTGCCGTGCCAGAAGGCTGCGATGGTGGTCACCGCCTCTTCACATCTCTTCTGATATTTCAGCTCTCTCAGGAGTTTGCGGGCCTGGTGAAATATAACAAGCAAACATTATTTGACTTTTGTTTTTTGTTTTTTGCTTTCTCGTCATGATTTTTGCTCAGCTTCCGGCTACATTTCATTCTAAAAAACGGAAGGGAATTCACAGGGAGGTGCGCACCTGCCATCCTCTGGTGTAGGACTGCACCACAGTGGTGGCGCTCTTGATCTTCTGGTATTTCTTTTGTTGCTGCGAGATGAAGGGAAATATAGGGAATTAACTGTCAAGTCAAATTTGCTTTGTACACGATTTTGAGCATCGCATTTCCCCAAAGAGCCTCACCGCGTATCGGCGGTACCATGCCGACACCACTATCTGACTCTTCTTCAGCAGCAGGAAGTGGGTGCGGCACTTCCAGCCACGGTAGATCTTCTGAATGAGTGTGGCCAGGTCCTGCAGGCATTGCCTCCTCCTCTCCTCCAAGAAGAAGAGCTGCGGGGGAAGAGGTGCAAATTACATGCGTGAGGCGAGAAAAAAATATTTGTTTGTACAGTGGGAAGTCTGTTGTGAAATTGGCAAGTATCAAACATCAAATTTCCTTTTGGCAAGTACAGTGTCTTTGTAAACCTCTGCAATAAAAGGTCATAGTTATAAAATAAAAAATGGATGAAGGAAACTTCTCCCTCTGAGATCAATAGAATTTTTTTTTTTTTTATCTGAGCAAATACTGATCCGGTGATATCAAGTACAAAGTCCAATCTATCTGTCGGGAGGAGTGAGGTGGAGGGTGATAACCCTTTACTGCCCGGACTTATGGTGAGCCAAAAACAATGGACTTATCTATATCAGGGATGAGAGTGCAAGATAGTATTGCCTATGTAAGCCACTGAAATTTGTTCATCTGCAGGCAGCATATATTGGTCTTTTTTTTAATATATCACTGCTTTGCATACACGTTGGAAAACAGAATTTCTCTTTGCTTAATCTGGCCATTAATGTAAGGTACGGTTACATAAGGCAACTTATTTACAGCACATAACTTATAGGTAGAATCAATAATGTACCCCGAGAGCTTCACCGTTGATGCCTCATCTTGTTCCATGTTTTAGAATTTTGCCATACCTTGATGATAATTAAAAATAGGGGCGTGGCTGCAGGGATGAACAGCCAAACGAAATATCGTCTGGAAACATGGATGAAAATCCACTAAACTAGACTCCATGAAGTGATTTCACAGCTGCAGATATACGAGGCAGATAAGTTGATCAGACAAAAAATAAAAAGTCTCTCACAATGAGATCATGTTATTCCAAGCTTTGTTGGTCTTTTCACAGAGAAAGTCCATTCAAACGCTGCAGGGTTGAACTGTTGAAGAGCCTACAAGCGCTGCGTAAAGAAGCTCATTTCCCATGTTAGATGGGTGGGCTAAGTGAAGCCATGTGAGGGTTTTTCTTTCTGGTGGTTACATGCTAATTGCTGAAGTTGGGGGGGGGGGGGGCTCCGAGTGCAGCTCACCCTGCTTTACAAACATCTTACTGTGAGAAAACAGGGCAGCTGTGCATTTTATATTCAACCATTAGACACTCACAGCCTGATCTACCCGAGTACACAGCAGATGTCAACATTTGCTACAAAACATATTTAAGAGATGCAGGGCTGCTTTGTACCGATCTTGGGTTCCTGATGAAGATCTTGGAGCGGCCGTAGGAGAACTCTTCAGCTGAGACCTTGAGGTCACCCATGAGCACCTCCACTCCTTCCCTATGGAGAAGCCAGAAGGGTCAAATGGGTCATCCAAAGAATATGTGACATTCAAGGGGCCACGAACATCATAAGAGCAACCGTGTAGAAGTAGTGGGAAGATTTCTTTTTTTTTTTTTTTTTTTTTTTTTTTTTATAAAACAAGAGCAAACAGCACTGGGGGTGCAGCGTTTGAGAAAGAGAGAAAGAATGATTAAAAGAGAAAGAAATGAATCCAGAAAAACATGTGGTGGGGGGGAATAAGGAAACCGCACAAAGCACTGAGGTATGGCTGAACAACAAGATACCAATGCGTGGTACAGCAGATAGGAATCAGTGCTTTTACCGCCACAGAGGACGGAAAACAAGTCTGGCTGATTTGGAACAGAGGAGACCGATAGAGGATGCAATGTCTCAACGTGTTGTGGTTCAGAGAGGAAATGGTTCATTTCTGCTGAACAATTGGTGCAGTATGTGGCAAGACTGTTGCTCGTGTCTGAGAGGACATCAAGCAGAGTTATCGTGTGGTGCGTGCAAATACCTGAAACTGTATGTAATAAATAAGTTCAGTCACAAGAAAAGCAAACGCATTATCATACAAAAAGAAATAAAATAACCTTTACCTAAAAAGGACAGTGTAATCTACTACTACTTGATTCATATTTTTTTTTTTTTATACACCGTGTCAGTGTGTTGAGTAAACCGTTGTCAAGTTCAGCTGATTATTACCTCCCCCTTTGGAAAAAAAAAAGAAGAATATTTTATATATATATATATATATAGCTATCTGAGCCTTTTCCAGCAATAACCCGTTTCACATTCACACAGCTCCACACATTCACACCTGGGAGCTGCCCACTCAAATTGCAGTCTATTAGTGCTGGTCACAGTCCCTCCACTGGGAGTAGTCTGAGGCTCAGTGCCTTAGTTAAAGATACCTATGAGCGTTGCTCAGTTTCCACACTCGCATTCCCTCACAAAGACCCAGAGGAGGGATTTGTTTTGGCGACCTTCCAGTGACAAGAGCCCTTTCTCTCCACTTCCCTCAGCTGCCCAAGCAATTAAGTCTCCGCTTCAGAATAAACACGACCGTTACCTGGCAGGCCCTCTCCAATGGGGCCAGGTCCGCTTGCAGAGCATTTTGTAGCGCTCCAGGCACGGCTCGTAGGCCTGGCGGAAGGCGTAGCCCGCTCTCCTCACGCGAACGTTCTCCATCAGGCCCAGGTAGCGCACCTGATGGCAGACCAGAGAGTCGGTGAAGATGTGGGAGGCCTTCTTGTCATTGGGCTTGATGCACCTGGGAAGCAGAGAGAGAGAGAGAGGTCGTTCACACCGAGGTTACACTGATTACAGGATTTTTCAACATTAAACTGCTCGCCAACGATCATTTAGCTGAAGATACATTCTTTAATTTATCATTATTAGAAGCAGCAGTTTCAATACTGAAAATCTCACACACACACACACAATTATCCTTTACTGGCAGGTTAATAACTCTCTGGAGGAATGACAGGACTTTACCGGATGTAGTTTGGGTTCTTGGTCTGCAGGTTCCTCATCAGCGTCCCCACTGATGCTTTGAACTGGAACCCAGCAGTCAGTGGTCTCTTCAGGTTGACTTTGGCTGGGTTGCCCTCAGGGAACAGCTGTTTGATGAGGCTTTGGTTGGCCTTGTACATGGCCTGTGACAGGTCCCGGTATAACAGGTCGTTGTTCTTGTCTACAAAACCCTCGGCACGGTACAGCACCTTGATATGAGCAGGGAGAACAGACATGACTAAAAACCTTTTCTCCTCATCGTGGAAGCACAACTGAACAAAAACGTTTTAATACTACAGAGTGCCTATCAAGAATTTAATAGTCTGATGAGCTGCATAAATTAATCATATTACTATCTACATCTTAGCGTTTTCTGCATTCCCTTTATGACACTGTATCGCTCAACAAACATCGTCTTGTAATTCCTTATTGTTCTGTACAGACTAATGGTCCAGTACCTTGCCGGCGTAGTGCTGAATGCGGAAGCAATTGTGCGGCAGGCTGTGGTCTGTGATGAACTTTGAATTCTTGCTGAGGCGACTCTCAAAGTGCTGGTGTTCAGCGCAGATGGTGTTCAGTTTGTCCAGGAAGGTCTCGTCGGTGACCGTCCCCGGCCTCAGGCACTCCTCGTCCAACATGGCCAAGATGCCACTTTGGTGCTGGTCAAGGTAGGCAGGCATAACAAAGGTTGTGTTCAATACTCATGCTTCTTTGCCACTGGTGTCTAGCTGTTGTTTTTGTGGTCTGAAAAACACTTGAAGGACTGAACTGCTTCTCTGATAACTGGGAGAGTGACTTACATTCTCAATGAGGTCGCAGATAATCGCGTTGTTGAAATATTCAATGTTGGTCCACTCGATGCCCTGTAACAAAAGAAATAAAAAAGGTCAGAGGGACAATGGCTTTTCCATCTCGAGCTAACGAGACATCTTTTCCCCATCAGATAGGCTCTAAGAACTGAGCGGTTGACGAATCTGCTGCCTGTATTTCAACGCGTCACGAAGCACCTGGTCAAGTACCTGAAGGACAGTCACCTAATCAACACGGATTTCACAGAGGCCCTCAGGTACAAGTTCATCATACTGAACTGAACTTGTAAAAAAAAAAGTGTGATGCTAAACATAGCCGATGTGAAGTAGCCCCAGTTGATGGCAGTCACAACCAGAGTTGTGCAGTGAAGCCAATTTTCATGTGTATACTCAGGTTAGTCTCCGTTTGGGACATCCTCTCTTGTTGTACATCGACATAATCTCCTCCAGGCAATATATAGTGTCTCTTCCTCAAGCTTTAAAAGTCATTTCAATTCATTAATAATATAGTGATTATTTAATAATCACTATATTGTTATTTAATGAAATTTGTGATATATAGATAGATAGATATAGATATATATCTACATCTATACATCTAACAAATTTGGCTCAGGGGGCTTTACAATCTGTACAGCATACGACATCCCCTGTCCTTGGACCCTCACAGAGGATAAGGAAAAACCTTTCATCGGGAAAAATGGAAGTAAACTCAGGTAGAGCAACAGAGGAGGGATCCTTCTTCTAGGACGGACAGACATGCAACAGATGCCGTGTGTACAGAATGAACAACATCACAAAATGTACTACATAGAAAATCCATATGACAAAAATGATGCATGATTGCATATTTAAAAAAGATGAATCTAGGTCCCCCCTGGGCTGGATGAACGCAGATCCTGGCAATGTGCAAATCTTGAATAAGTCTCTAACTCTAATCCAAAACCATATGTTTTACATTGATATGAACCGAGGTTATACTCGGTCTAGACACATTAATATCTCTAGCACTTACATGGGGCATTTGGGACTAATGAGAACAAATGTCCTGGAAACACGAAATGGACTAGCCCCCTTTAAAGTTACATTTATCATTCCTCGTTTAAGCAATCTCTGATCACTAAATTTAGTGCAGTTTTTAAAATCATTAATTTAGTCTAAATGTTGGTACATCCATCTTCATAGCCATATTTGTCATTGCTGGATAGTTATTATGTTCACCAGGCCTTCTCCCCTGCTCTGTCTGTTTCCTATCATCTGAGCAAGGACGGAGCACAAAGCCTTTCTGGAGTGGAAAGGGAAAACATTCTCCATCTCACCCTCTAAAAACAGGCCACCGTCCTTAAAAAAAAAAAAAAAAGGAGTAAAAAACGACATCACCGACTTCTCATTCACAGCTGCTAATGGGTTGGGAACATAGCGTCGGTTGATGTAAGCAATGTGACATATTTTGGAGGGAGGGAGCGCAAATAGGGCGTGGCTTAAACCGATTTAAAAACGCTTGATTGGTGGTCCTCCCTCCTTTCTCCAGCCCCCGTGGTATTTTCCCATGCAGTACGCTGGATAGAGGCCAGGAGTGGAATATCGTTGGTGGTGGTGTTAGTGGGGAAGGGGTGTGGGGGTCACCACTGCAGCACTCACATACACAGAGCTCTGAAAACAAACAGAGCTTAAAAGGCCCACAGCGGGGAGTGTTTACTCTTGCTGGAGTGAGGGATCACTTCCGTCCTCGCAACTCCACAGAGGGGACACGGGGAGAGAATAAAATCAAGAGTGTGATGGACGACGGAGACGGGGTAGAGGACATTAATGAAGTAGAAATGTCTTTAGGTCGAGGGCAAGAATACAGATTTAGCCAAAACCGCACAAGAGGTTTAACAGATGAGTGACGCAACCAGGTTGGGGATCATGCTGCAGGGGAACTGCGATGATGAACTGTCAACACAACAACCCGAGAGCTGACATGTTGAATGATGTAGATGTACAGTTGCAGGTGAGAGAGAGTGTTTCCAGGGCTACAGGCTGGGCTTGATGGGTAATTTATCCAAGTGTCCACTGTGGATTTTGTGTGTGTGTGTGTGTGTGTGTGTGTGTGTGTGTGTGTGTGTGTGTGTGTGTGTGTGTGTGTGTGTGTGTGTGTGGCATAAACGCGAGGACACAAACATACTTCTCTGATGTACTCCTCCTGCTCCTCACGCAGCGTCAGCTCGATGAAGATCTGCTGCAGCTTCTCGTTGCAGTAGTTGATGATGAACTGCTCAAAGCTGTTGTCCTGAGGGAGCGGGAGAAAAAAAACAATCAGTTCCAGCCTTTGTAGACATGTGGTATAATGGCGGTGGCTGTTCACTCGTTGTCAGTGAAATAGCTTCTTTTTTCTTACTGCAAAAAAGGGGAAAGTGGAACTTTTCCATATCTGTTCAATTTCAGAAGCTATTAAATGGGAGAAGCTTGCTTCTTGTCGTTTCTGCTGCACAAACCACTACCGCTTCATTTTCTTATTTCTCAAAGCTTTAACTGCATTATTTCCTCTGCAAACATCCATAAGCATGGTCACATCTCTGCCAACTTTTGCTGTTTCCATCAATTTCCTGCAGTGTTCTATTAAAAAGGGGATGGCTGTACCGACAAGGAAAGCTTACAGGATGTTTTAGAGACACATTTTGCACGGCCAAAGATAGTTCCTGGAATTATAGCTTTAGTATAAAAAGATAAGATTTAGTCAATTTGATCTGAGAAATACATCACAGTGATGCAATCCCATTTTCAAAACCTGCAAACTCACTTCTGACACTAAAACTGGCCATGCAATATTGTTTGAAGTTGCATCCAGTTAAAAGATGTCTTTTTTGGAGCTGTGGAGACAAACTCTTTTTATTTTAACAAGCAGTACATCTGATAACACCTGCAATACTCAGCTTGAACAAACTATAGCCTGCAGCTCACTCCCTCTACCTCTTCACTTTAACAACCATCACCAAACAAACATGTAATAAATCTGGACATTGAACAACTAAAACCAGAAAATCTGGCTGTGTACTTTATGACCATAAACCTTTTCAGAACAAGTTCCTGTAAATTGTCAGGCGTCATTAAACATTGACGGAGTCTTTCTCAATTATCATTGACGTCAATTATGACCGTTAGGTGGCAAGTCATGCTTCTTGGCAGACAGCCCTATTTTGTGCAGGGTTAGGTTAACATTAATTTGCTAAGGACACAGCAGTGGTTAGAGCAGCATGTTTAGTCTAAGAGCTCGGAGTGAAAGACGCAGCAACGGTTTCTCAGCGACCAGGAAACGGAACACATAGCCTCATGGAGATCAGGGACTGATGTTAAGACTTCATTTCCTTTTACTGAGAAACATAAAGGTTGTCTTCACCCTTAATAAAACACACACACACACACACACACAGGCATGTCTATACCCAAGTGGCAGCAGGCACCGGACTGAAATTTGACAAATATTTCAGCTGAAACTGAGCCATTTTATGACAAGCAGTTTAAAGCAGCTTGAGGAAGCCACCATCTTAAAACTATGCCTAAAGTTAATGGTCACATTTCTCTGAGGTGTTGATTCACTTGCCCCAAAAGTAGGGGAAATTCCTTGCATTTAATATTAAGTGTAACAAGTTAAAATCTACATTTCCGGCAGGGAAAAGAGGCCTTACTTACAGAGAGGACTGGCCCAAAATGGCATTTCTACTTCCTTCTACTCTTTCCTTTATTTTACGGCAGTCGTTCATAATCAGGAATTTGCCATACACTCACCGTGACATAATGAATTGACGGCTTTAGTGTTCTCAAAATAAGTTGTTTATAAATTACCAATTCAGTCTAATCTGTATCCGTTAAAGGAATTGTTCAACATTTTGGGTAATGGGCTTATTCGCTTTCTTTCACAGAGATAGATCATTGTAGATGTCTGTACAGTAAATATGAAGCTACAGTTATGATACGGTTATCTTAACTTAGCATAAAATCAGGACTCAAGTAGAACTAGGTAAGACCCCAAAAAGTAAAAACGATCCATTTTGGTACTTTGGGACATTAAATGAGATTCAGAGGTGATGTAGATGGATTTTATTACTGTCAGACAGAGCCCGGCCCCCTGTTTTCAGTCTTTATGCTAAGCTAAGCTAAGCTAAGCTAAGCTACGCTAACGGACTGTAGCTTCATAGTTACCATACAAACACGACACCGGTAGCAATCTTCTCGTTTACCTCTTGGAAAGATATGGAATAAGTGTATATTCCAAAACAGTCAACTATTCAATAAAGTAGCAACACATTTAGTAGCCAGTTTATTAGCTGCACCTAGCTAAAACTAATGCAGTCTAATATAACAGCCTTGCAAGGAATAAATCCCTCTAAAAAAGTATTTTGTCTATCATTGATATAAATGGGGTGGACAAACCCTTCTCTGTTTAATGCAATACAATTCAACATAATGCAGCTTCCTAAACGACTGTTAAATTGCATCAGCACCTCTCTGAAAGCTCCACATTTTACAGCAACTTTTATGAATGTGGCGTTTATTGCAGGGCTGCTGTATTACACTGCATTAGTTTCAGCTGGGTGTACCTAATAGACTGGCAACCGCGTGTCAAGTCATGATTCAAACGAGGCCACGGCTTCTTTTGCATCGTTTCAGTCATGTGGCTATGCTGCACACCGGGAGCCCTGAATCGTCTTTAATGAGGAGCGGAATTAAGTCGCTTAGATCACAGCATGCACACTGGCACAGCAAACCGGCCGGTGCAGGTGTTACTTACGCCATCCTGGGGACCAAGACGCAACACGAGAGTGAGAGGAGAGGGATGACTTGAGAGTGAGTGGGGTGAACAGGCAGGGATATGAAAGAGACATGAACATATGGGGGGGGGGGATGGGGGAGGGGCACTGAAGGCATCAAGCAAATGTGCAACAACATTTATTCCATTTCCATTTAGTCTATACTGTGCACTCTGCCTCGTGTTTGCATGCACATGCATCCCTCTGTAATTGCCTTTAATGGAACTATATATCCCACACCAATTGCTGTTCTATGCAATGTGGCTGAAATAGCAAATGCATACTTTTAGCTGTGTCACGTCCTTGACACTGTATATGATGTGTTGTGCGTTTCCTGTGTTCTTTTTTTACCAGTTCCTTAATGTTGCCATTTTTCTCCTGTGAAATGCTGATTTTAGTGTTGAAATCACTATGCCACAATGAATAATTTCACACCTGGGAGCACTAAAGCTGAACTAATGTGATGTGAGTGTGGTTTTAGCAGCCCTCAGTTCTTATTGATAAGCTCCTCACAGGTACCAAAACACGCACGTAAACAGCCCGGGGCTAAACCCTTTTGAATGTAATAAAATGTTTGGGTGGCTTAGAACAAGGAGAGTGGGTTTGATCGGCCTTTTGTCTCACCTCAAAAATCTCAAAGCCATAGATGTCAAGCACACCCATGACCTTGTGGCGAGCTTTGGTTTGTGCCTGCAGGGAGACAATATTGTCAATATTAGAAACACAGTATGAAAGGGTGTACTGCCAGTTTGACGTAGCGTGAAAATGGAAAAATAGTGACGAATAAAAACTATGAGGATAAAATCAAAAAAAGATAAAAATGTTTACTTACTTTAATGCTTTCATTGATCCTGGTAACTAGCCAGCTAAACAGACGACTGTAGAGATTTTTGGCAAGGGCGTCTCGGGCATAGTAGGCCTGTAAATAGACACGTTACTGGGGATGAAAATGCATGAATTCATTTTCCCTACATCTTTGCACACCATTAAAACATCCCAAAGGCTTTTACTTGTGTGTCCAACGGGTCAAGAGTTTTGAATTCAAAAAAAGGCACCAAGCCATTAAGACTAAACATGACGGGCAACATTATTCTGAGGTCAGGTGAATTCTCTGACACAGAGGACCACGTTTGAAACATCCTCGTCACATGAAAAGTCGGAGTGAACTCACCAACCTCTTAAATGTGGCCTACATTTGAATTTCCAGGAGGAATTAGGCTCATCTATAATGGAGAGGTTTTCATGTTGCATTGACACGGATGAGAGTCGGCAGCCATAGGAGCAAGTCAGGGGGGGGGGAAATGGCCCTTTATCTTTTCATGCCGCGTGTGCGTGTGCGTGTGCGTGTGCGTGTGTCAATTCAAGTAGGACAAATACACATTGGCATAACTGGTGCAAGACAGATTTGTAGCTTTCCCTCTGACCTGGGCCACATTCAGGGTAGTGGATACTTTCTCCAGCTTCGCCTCCACTGTGCGGTAGCTGAACGCTCTTTCCAGCACCGACTGTTCGATCCCCAGTAGCTCACACATCTCCTTCAAATCTTCAAAAAGGAAAAAAGAAAAAAAAGGGATAAAAACAAGATTCAACATAATTGTGGCCACTATTCTTACTCTATATTGTATGTGACAGCTAAACATAAAGCTGGCCAATCAAATGGATGTAAACTTGTTTTCCCAGATTGTTATGAAGATTTAGATCGCCACAAAAAAAAACAACTTGCTCCCTCATTCTTGTGAAAAAGTTGTTGGGATTGTGATGCTTTACAGTTACTTTATTGCAATTATAAACCTCTTTTGATGATATGCTAAATCAATATCAACAGAACACTGTTTAATGTTTTCACATCTTTTTCATCTAAATCGAATGCATTATAACTAAGGAACGTTAAAGCAGAATATTAACCGTATTCGTTAATATCTATGGACCACATGATTATGGCTTTGATGACATAATAATCACGCTGGTGGAGATGGAAGTGCACTAAAAAGTAACTTTGAAAATGGGAGCATACAGATGCATGCAAAAAAAAAAAAGACAAAAGTGGAACCAATATGAATCATGCCACTGTCATGGATGAAATATGTAAATGTATTATTTGCCTAAAGAGAACAGCTGTGGAAATGATGACAAACACCTTGTGTCACGCAAATCATAAAAACACAAAGATGTAATGGGTGAGGGATGACTGAGGAAAAGATCAAAGCAGCCAATAGGGGGCAGCGGCTCGACATCAGGCCAGTAGGCCATGATGGTCAAAAGGTTTAAATGTCAAATATATTCACAATAAATCATCAGAATCAAAATAAAAAAAAAAGGATCAAATTAATCCAAGCATTCATTTTGACGGATATGCATCTGAACATAAACACCCAGACAGCTTAGTCGCCCACGACTACATCATGCTGCCAAATCATTAAAATGAAGTTGGAAATGAGTTCTAACAGCATCAAGAGATATTGTGATGTGGAGACTAATTGCTTGTCGTCCGTCAAACTCACCGTTCTTGTCTTTAATGCGGCTCTCATCGTTGCCGTTACAGCGAGACTCTGGCTTGAACTCAATGTTGCCGAGCTTCAACACGGCGGCCACCAGCTCCAGCACCGACTGCACCTCGTCCTCCATGAAGCCCACGATCTGCATGGCGTTCTGGAGGGGGACGACAAAAGAATGAGTCCCAGCTGATGTTGTTGAACCTTATTAAGAAACATGGACACAGGGTGGCAAAGGGGAACTACGCTATAAATGCATTGTAATGGTAGAGCCTTACAGAACTGGTGTGTTTGCACAGGTATACAAAGACACATTATTATTGCAGCCTGCAGCCGGAACTGTCATGATAATGACTTGGAATAGTCAAATAAGAAAAAGGGATTGAACAAAGCAGAGCTGCATTTGCCAATAAGCTGTGTCAACCAGATCACCATGTTTTTCAAAATCTCTAATTCAAGAGAAGAGTCTCTTCTGACTGAGGTCTCCATTTTGAGGGACTCCAGGCTAAGAGTCCATTGGATTTACATAATTCATGAGTGGCAAGAGAAGAGGAGACAAGCAAAAACCCATAAAACGTATTATCTCCCCATTAAAAACTGCAAATTACCCAATTCAATATTTAAATGTTTTGAACGGAATCCCAGACCATCACACAAGTGCCAAATATGAAACAACTTCCTTTACAAATTTAACAAAACAGACAGTTGATTAAGAGCTTCATGTGTCTTGTGGTGGAAGAAGTACTCAGCTCTTTTACTGAAATAAAAAGTAGCAATACTGCAGTGTAGAAATACTCTGTTACTAGTAAAAAAGTCCGCCATTCAAAACTTTCTGTAGACTTAAAGTACAAAAAGCATTGGCAACAAACAATACCTAAAGTATCAGAAGTAAAAGTATACATTATGCAGAATGGCCCACTTCAGAATAATGTTTATTGTATTCCATCTATCATTGTTGTTGTTCGTTTGTTGAGTATATTTTGTATTATTAATCTGAATCTGCAACGTTGCTTGTAACGAAAGTTAGCCGACAAATGTAAGGAAGTGGAAAGTACTAGATTTCCCTCTGAGATGTCAGATTACTCAAGTAAAAGTACATGTCAGAACTTGCAGAACTTGAATTAATTTACTTTGTTACATTCCACCACTGGATGCGGTACTTTGGTTTACCATTAACTATAGTACAGAGTTTAATGGTAAACCAAACATTGAACTAAATGTTTAAAAGAAAGTGTGGCTACATAACAGACGAGAGCCATTGTTTAGTGGGAACGTCCCCTTGTGTTTCCGGTGGTGAAACGCAGCTGTATGGGGAATACTGAGAGAACTCCATGTGAGAGGGGGTGAGAAGCAGGATGTGAAATGTAAGGAAACCAGTAAAGCAGAATGTGACACAACAGACTGCAGAGGCTTGTAGGGCAGCTAAGCGGAGCATGCTGGAGCAGGACTGAAAACAATGGCGCGCAGTAGAAAGAGTCTCTTATAGACACAACATCCTACAGTACGTGTCACCGTCAGTAAGGGTAACAAGTAGTGACAGCGTGCATGCGGGCGAGATATTGAATGCGTGTGCACGAACGTATTTAAATATAAGGAAGCAGCTGCCTGGTCTCCTGTGGGGTTTCCCCCCCCCCCAAAGAAGTTAAGCCATTTATTTAAAAAAAAAAAGGCTGCACATGGAATTGCCCGTGTTTAATCAATGTAAAACTAGGAGTTCATGTTTTAGTTCCCTTTCAAGTTCAAGTTGAGTTCACTTGGTTTTGCAACATGTGGGAGGGAGTCTGTTGTGGAGTGTTTTAACAATCCAGAAGATGGACTTCTTTAATCTACCGGAATGCTCTGTTAGTCCGTTAAAAACAGAGTAAGGAGAAACCACTGCCTCTACCCTCTGTACAGGATCTCGATTATCTCGGCATGACGAGTGTGTTTTCGTTGCTCTGTTCTTTTGAGAGAGCCCATTTGGAAAACTGTGATCATTATTATATATATATATATATATATATATATATATATATATATATATATATATATATATATATATATATAATATATATATATATATATATATATATATATATATATATATATATATATATATATATTTTTTTTTTTTTTAGAAAAGTTAAATAATTTCTACGAGCAGTTATTTAGGCTAATTGTTAAAATATCATCTGGGAGAATCTAAATTAGGATACAGTGCAATATCATTCAAGGAAATCTGTGGATGCACTACTCACTCTGACTGTCCTGAAGTTGGCCGCATCATCCAGCCCATTGACCGCGGCAGAGTCCAGGTTCAGGTAGTTGTACTTGCTGAAGTCCCGATCCAGCTTCAGCTTCTCTGTGACACAAAGCAAAGCATGCGGTTGCTATTCAAACTACATTTGTTTAAAGCGGTCTGGATTAAGGAAATTTAACTGTTATTTACATTAAATGAGCATTACACAACTACACACTAATAGCTAGGAAGTGCCCGATTTAAAAAAAAAAAAAAAGTATTATATATTTAAATGATTGTTATAAGCTTTTTTTTTTTTTTCCAAGGGCCTTCTAGAAAAGATAATCACTTTAAAAGGTACAAAAGGTTCAAATGTGACACCCATGCTCTTAATACACATTTGTCCAACACACTGCAAAACACAAATCCTACACAGGGAATGCTCTTAGAGTTACTGCTGTGAACACTATTATGGAAGATCAAATGGCATTCTTAAAAGCCCCCCTGTTTAGTAGCGAAGAAATCTATTCCTCTGGTGGGTGCACGTGTCGGATTTCATTAGTGGCAGCATTAACTACAGCTGAATCAGGCCGCTCTGATGTGTGTGTGTGTGTGTGTTCGTGTGTGTGTGTGTGTGTGTGTTCGTGTGTGTTCGTGTGTGTGTGTGTGTTCGAGTCAATGATGGTTATTTTGTTCTCCTGCGTTCCGGACATAAAACAATGCCCTCTGTCCACAGAAAAGCAAAGAGAGGGAACAGGTTTCACGGCTAGTCTTTGTTCTCTGTTTGTTGGGCAGGAAGATTGGGCCATTAATGCATCAGTCATGTGTTGTGTGCAGCTGCAATCCTGCTGGAAAATATTTATGTAAGATTCTTAACATAAGGCGTGGCATGCTGGTGCTTCCAGATGACGGTTAAAAAAAAAAAAAAAAAAAATAGTGGGTAAATAAAAATAGTAAAGTCAAATGAGGAGACACAAACTCCATGATCATGTTAACCAGACCGTATCTGGTTAACATGAGCATGACATAACAGTCTGGTGTATGACACCCTAAATGAAAACAAGCAACAGAAGATCCCACAATGGTGGCGAGTATAGTTTCCTTTGGACAAGACTGCTCCGCTAACTACTGTGAAGTTTGATTCATTAGTTCCTGTGAGCAGATGTCTGTATAGTCTGAGGAACAGAAGTTATTCAAGGCGATCGGGCTAAATATAATCACAACCCCAGTTTGTGGTTTGGGCCGATAAGAAGAAGGGTGCATTTAAGTATTTAAAAAAACGGCCATTTCTCTCAGATCCGGGAGCACTTTCATCTTCAAGTTAAGTTTGCCCCCATCTGCACTTAAAAAAATAAAATAAAATACATTGATGCTTCCATTCAATGCATTGCAGTGTTTTTAGGACTTACTGAGTGTGTCATCGGAGGCCCCGGACAAGAGCTGATAAAAGACGTGGAAGTTCCTCTCTCCTCGTGGCTGTTTCACCACACGGGACTTCTCCAGCAGATCTTAAAGAGGACAGGACAACAAAAGGAAACCATGACACATGATGAAAAAAAAAAAAAAAGTTGCTTCTTTATTTAAAAAGTTATTTCCTAATAATAGTCCTCACAGGAAAGGTGTCTGTGGTGATTCACTGAGGTGTCCTTGAATAGTAAATAAGGGGCTGACCTGCGATAGGAAGTACTCAGGATGCCCAGCATCTGTATGGAGCTCAGAGGGCTTCCTGGTGCAAACTACTGTATATATATATATATATATTCAAGTTGCCAAGGTGACCAAGCCAATGTTATTTGTGTGAGTGTGTACACACACACGCACACTACAGGAAGAGTACAAGAAGAGAACCACACAAGAATTTCAAACATCAGCCCTTTCTCCCAGGCTACCGACCAAGTGCAACAGTACCTGATTAAAAGGGAAGCCATCATCAGCTCACCGCATTAGGCTCAGTATGATTTAATTAAAGACCAACAGCAGAGTTCTGCATCTGAGGCTGCTTGAGATCCTCTTCACTGCCAGTCTGGCTGGATAATAGCATTCAATTTGTCGAGTTAAGAACATCTAATTTTAGGAGACTTAAGAGTTTACATTAAACTGACTGAACTGAAATAAAAATATCCACATGTACTGCCATTTTAACCACAGCCAAATTTCCAGGCCCAGAAAAAAGAGAAGAAAAAAAGAGAACTGCTCCTGGTGGGTTTTTTTCCAATCTTTAGACAAACTGTGACTCACCAAATCTGTGGGTGCTGAGAGGACAGAAGGGCCACTTTGCACTGAATCTGTGGATACGATAACTAGCGAGCTCTACACAGAGACCCGGGGCTGTCAGAGTGAGCGGTGGGTCAGGCTCAATGGGAATCTGTGGCACCCACTGGCCATGGAGCACATAAGTGACTCTATAGGAGCCATCACATCAATAATACAACATCCACGACTGAGTGGCTGGCAGCGGCAATATGGAGCTGTGGTCAACGACGCAGAGAGGATACGAACAATACCTCTGAAGAGCCACTTCCCTTCATTTCTGCTTCGCGTTGAACGGTTTTAATATACGTGGTCGCGCTTGATTTACGTTGGTGCAGATTTACGTTGGTGCAAAGAAATATTCCCATCCTAAGGGAAACAAAGCAACCTTTCACGTTGGGTCCAGCCAAACCCTTCAGTCATCATTTCATTGCTCTTTCTTTCTTTTTCTTTCTTTCTTTCTTTCTTTCTTTCTTTCTTTCTTTCTTTCGCCACAGTTTTCCATTTTTCTGTAGTAAAGCATCCTGAACATGCTCTGTTCACAACATGTTTCCTCTCCCTTGGAAATGCAACTGACACTAAAGTAGCAATATGGGAACAATATCCTGTTATGTTTTGATTTTGGCTGCCAAAAACTTCTTTCCACTCCATCATTAAAGCTTCGGAGGATTGGGGTTTTCAAAAAGGATAGCCATCTAAATCTCAGTTGTAGGAAGCTCTGAGGGCTCGACGGATGATCGTCTAGGGGGAAATAATGAGCTGGGAGGGGAAGAGAAATCCATCCAGGCTTGTCCTGCAAGAGCATCCTCGTCCATCTGTCGAGCAGGCCGGCCGACCCAGTCTGAAGCAGTCACATGTCAGTGGCTCTTCTTCACAGAAAGTCCCTTGTGCTGGACTAACTCGAGCCAACAGACAGAGGCTCGTTTGTGTCTTGGCAATCAGTTCCTCTTTTTCTGTTTCCGTGACCTCTGGCGGAGGAGTCCGCGCAGATGCAACAATGTGAACAGAAGCAAGATAACAGAGAAAAGAGCCGAGGGATGAAAGCGAGAGGGTGGAGGAGAGCACCCTGTTCGCTCCGACATTGGTTTCAATGAAGCGTTCTCCAATTCTAAAGCTTCTGTAAAATGTGCAACTATGCCTCAACAATTTGAAAACGTGAATGGCCTCAGAGATTGCTTTTGAAGATTAACACAGATACTTGTGTGTTTAATAGTACGGTTTAACCATGTTGCTGGGAGACAGTGTGAGGTTGATAAGAAAAAAGATAAAACAATGGCCAATATGATACAAGACTATGATTGAATATGGCGTGTACATCGTCGTGTCAATACTACTCACAGTTGCTGATGACTCCACCAAGAGGGTCTCCCTTGAAGTCAAACTCAATGTCCATGTACTTGCCCTGTGGAGAAGAGCGCAACATTTAGAACAAGACTTGTGTATACGAGTAGAACTGAACTTTAATATACACTGAACACAGTGGGTCCAAAACTCGGCACCAGCTGCCAATCATAAACAGTTAGGAAATGACTGTGTAGAGGGAAAGCCCCCCCCACCATGCCAAGTTCTTTCTACTGGAAAACTAAAACAAAGCATTTCAAGCTGTCTCTCTCCTTCGATCTGAAACTTGGAAGCTAGAACACAGAGTCCTGTGTGTTTATTTTTCCCCCCCCTCTGATGTATTAATAGCAGACAGGTCCTCGGAGCAGGCCAAGCTCTGCTGGTGAGCGGGCTCCAGCCAATCTCAATAAGCCTGCTGCACTCCGCAAAAAGAAGTGACAGTTTGATTCACAGGTCTCTGATAAACTGATGGAGCTCTGATGAACTGGCATCCAGCGGGGAGGCCTGAGGTCCTGGTCTAGAGGTGTATGCCAAGGTTACCTAAATATAAGCAGATCAGGAGCATAATCCTTTATAATGCCGAGCTCCCTGTTACAACTGCAAGTCCAGGCATGCGTTTGCATGTACCAATGTAGGTAGATGATTGAACAGTGTGTGAAAAGGAAACCTAAAAAAAAAATCGGGATTGGAAAAGTTATTTGGCAGTTGGCCTGCTGGCTTCTCCGATATAACAAGTTTCCATTCAATCAAGCGCACAACATGTACTGGACGTTTTCAGATAAACTGACTCGCTTTTCTTTTAAGAATTTGCAGCTAAATAAACATTTGTGTTAGAAAAATGGTGGCGTGATAGGGGTAATCTGATGCAATGTCATGTCATGAGGGAGGAACCTGGAGCAGCCTGATGCTTTCTGGATCGGGCCTCCCTGAAAACCACGAGCCAGACAGTGTGAGAAAACACCCGTCTCATTCCAGTCGGCCACTGCCTGGAAATAAATCCTCTCCTGGATCCGTCTACACACTGAAACACTCACGATGCTATCTCTGCCATCGAGATAAGACTCATGTTTCATGAATCAGTCAGTCAATTCGTAAGCGCGTGCAATTGCGAGAGACTAGCAGAACTTAAAACTGTGCAACCGTAGGAAAGTTTGGGCAAACTCGCCGCGGCATCTGACTCTGCAGCTGACGAACAGCAGCGCACGTCAAAGGCCTTGTTCTGTGCTTGCGTTATGCGACGAGCATTCACACAGGCCAGTTAACATGTGCTCGTGGAATACATCAAGCGCGCGAGGCCCGCCGTTACCGGAGCCGTTGCGTGGGCAGGTACAGAGCCAATATACCGCATGTCGTCACATGATATGGGAAAGACATTCGACCATACATGGGACAAAATCCCCTTCAAGGACTTTGATTTGTTGCCTTTGAAACACGTCCTCATCATGAATCACTTAAGGACACGCGGCTACAGAAAACATCAGCCTGCAGGCCTTTTCTTAAACCATCAAGTCGTCACGAAGGCTAATGTGTCCGGACAGAATTACTGGGAGAGCTGATCCAGCCCCAAACATTTTAGGAAAGAGGAAAATAAAGCTACCGCACCATTGGAGAGCTCCACTAGACGTTCAATTTGGTGAACGCCAGACTGAATCAAGCACATGAATGAGAAAATCACAGTGTAAAAGAAATTAAAAGAAACATTGAGGGGGGGGGAGACACAAAAGTAGGGAATTAAGAAATATGTTGCGGCTCATTTTGAAGGAAAGAGGAAAAAAAACGTAGACGAAAGTGGCGGATGATGCACTGGCTTGAATAAAGTCTGAATCAAAACATCTAAGCTGTGCATGCTATTCTGCAAATAAAGGCCTCATTCAAGAAGCAAGCCCCTAATTAAACGACACTAGTTCATCAATTCAGTGGCAGATACTTACAAATCTGGAAGAGTTGTCATTCCTCACTGTTTTGGCATTTCCAAAGGCTGAAAATCATAATGGGACATGAAAACATTACAAACAATGCATAATTTATGCTAATCCATCTAAAAAAAATAATGTTATAGCCAATAATATCAAAACAAACCAACGCTCGTTTAGAAATATACCAAAGCGTATCAATGATCCTTAACGTCGCGCCTCACTCCAGCTAGCTGTCAATCATACATGGTCTGGATGCCAAAGCCATTTGTACCGATGAAGCCCCATAATTCTGCGTGGATTAGGCAAAGCACCGCGGCTTTCCAGGCTGAGGAGCGGCTGAACTTTGCTGTCGCACCACATTCAAGTCAAAGTGCTTCAATATGTAACACTGTTTATAAACAAACACGATGTTTAAACACAGTGTTGCCATGTACGAGTGTGATCATAAAATTAAAAAAAATGCATCACAAACATGTGTGCACGTCTACGCCTCGTATTATGTGCATAGATGAGCCTTTTAGGACAGTATGTTTCCATCCGGAGCCCTCTCAATTCGCGCCGGAGCACATTTCTACATTAAAATGCTATTATTGCGTCATGCATCACAGCGCTATTAGCGTATGAGCTTGATTGCTGACAAGCGGCTGATTAATGTGCGTTTTCCATTGTTGGTTGACAACAAATGGAACCAATAGGAGGTTCTGAAAGAAAGCGAAGCAGAGAGTCACAGAGGGCGAGCACGACACATGGCACATTGTGTGTGTGTGTGTGTGTGTGTGTGTGTAGCACGATAACCGGGCTCCCCGCTCCCTTTATTTCAGCGCGAGGGCAATTATATCGGTGAGGGCTAAACTCTTGCAGATGTGCAGGGTTGTCTGCAGCAACTCAACCCGGGTATACAGCTTCATCATTCATGGGCATTTCCTGTCCACTGCCCCCAATTAAAGTACAGCTGTTTCTGTGCCAGCACTGAGCTGTGAGATTGAGACAGTATGTGTGTGTGTGTGTGTGTGTGTGTGTGTCGGGGAGAAGTAGAGGAATCAAAAGTGTGTGTTACACCGTATTCACACAACCCCTAAAAGTTATTTTGCTGATCAGCTTTACTTGTCTGTGACAGTACAATTCACATGTTTATGCGTTTGTCGCCGTCTATGCGCTAAATAAAAAAAGAAAAATGTGCAGTTGCCGTGTGACTTATTGTGTTCCTGAGCTAATAAATCAGGGGTTTTGCAGTGATGAAATGTATTTTACTGGTCATTAAATGTTTCAAAACCAAGCAAAAATATAAGAGATTGTCATAAAATGCGATGCAGAGTGGGCGAGGTTGCAAATATACAATGCAAGACGATTTACGTCTTCAAAACGTTGGCAAAAGAAGCTGCATTTTGAGGAGCCGCTGAAATGTAACAGCGTTGTCAACCTGTTAACAGACTGTAACTCAGACGATGCAGACACTTGGATTGGAGTGTGAATGGCGCGGACTCACCCTCCAGCACGGGATTGGACTGCAGCAGCTGTTCCTTGACCTTATTCACCTCCTGGCCCTTCCCACACACCGCTGCCACATATGACATCACCAGCTTACTGGCCTCTGGAACACACACACATGCAGACACAACAAATATTAGGGCGAAGCCTTTGCTGGACATGACGGCAGCGAGCAAGAGCGGTTGCCCACCCATCTCCCCATTCCCTTTCAAATTCCCCCTTACCTCACCCCCTCCCCCCCACCCCCACCCCCCGACACCCATCAGAGTAGGGTGTGGGTCATTAGTCTGGGGTACAGAGCGGAGGAGGAGGCCTCATAATGGAGAGGCAGTTTGTTTAGTTAGACGTTGACCGTTATTGCATCAGGTCATCATCATCATCATTCAAATGACTGATTTCACTGGGAACCAAGAAGATGATTTGGATCAACAGAGATGATCTCCGTTCATCCACTTCCCGTGTAAGAGCTTGAAGCTGATCTGACAGACTCGGGAGAGAGCAAGTCTTGTGAGTGCAGTGTGTGTGTGTGTGTGTGTGTGTGTGTGTGTGTGTGTGTGTGTGTGTCCAAAACTTTTTTTTTTTTTTCCCCCGGGATGAAAAACACGACAAGGGCTCAAAAGGCATCTTGTGCTCGTCTGAAACAAGAGACATGCCTTGTTGGCTGCCTGCTGGCATCAGGCTCATCTCTCCTGTCCAGTGAGATGACAGCGACCTAAAACTGATGATGTGCGTGTTGTGCCAAGCAGGGATAGAAGAGAGCTCGACAGAAGTCGCGGGTACAGACTGCTGATGAGCCTGGCATACACACGGCTCCAGACAGGCTCGTACATTTTGCCAAGGTACGGGAAGGTGTGGAAAAATAAATAAATAAAATGCGTAGATCAAGAGGCCCTGCTCTGCTGAGTAACAAGGTACACTCTGCTTAACCTTCGCCTTTTTTTTCTTTTTTTTTTATCTGTCTCAGAGAAGCAAAATAAACTTCCTCAGTCATGTCTCGCAGAAAAAAAAAAAAAAAAAAAAAAAGGAACAATGTTATGTCTCCTGTCCGCCATTGCTGGCATCTGATAATACTGTTCGTCACAGCTGCTTGCTCATGTGGGAGCCACAACAAGACGGAGCACAAGAAACAGACATAAAAGTCAATGACCCATATCGATGGGATACGCACGTTTTTGATGGCCTTATTCCACTACAAAAGCTCCGAGGCCGATGCGATTACTGAAATCCAAATTTATCTCCTAGACTTGGCTGAACAGCTTCTTGGAGTGGGCTTTTTAATATCCATGAGAGCTTGAGAGAACCCAAATAAAGGCTAGCGAAAAACACGATCTGTCATACTTTACGGTGCTCTCCACTGGCTACGCTCTATTGTTGTATCACTGCATTACCCTACCGAAATTATTATTATTATCGTGTGTGACTGACAATCTTACAGTGTTGACAGTGGCTCTTGTTAAAATGGCTGTGCGGCTTGGTGGCTCCTAATGTTTGCTGCCAACGTCCTACAGGGAAAGTTGCATTGTTAAATATGAGCTCCAGCCAGAGATCAACGTGCAAATAAAAAACAGTGAGTGCGTCACATTATGAATACAGGCAATGGATTTGGCATCGGTGCAGTAGTGCACAAAAGAAACTAAAAGGCAGGGCTGGGCGATGGATTCAAATTATAGTAAGGAAGGGACAGCCATACATAAAAGAGCCATAACTCTGATTGAACTTTTGCTGTGCAATATTCAGGTCTTATGTAAATATGCCAAACAAAGAAAATGCTGCGATACTTGACGTTGATTTAATTATTTATTTTCAGTATTTTTCACCACTCCTTGATTAAAGCCACATGGCCAGCTTTAAACTGGAACCAAACGGACGCTGTGATTACAAATTACTCCTACACTTAAAGTCTGTCGCACACGTGCAAACCCAGTGTGTGCGTTTGAAGCCAACAGTGAGAGCCAACAAGTGCAAGGGTCGAACTTAAAAATTCTAAGTATGAATGCATGGCTGTGTCTATACTGTACAGGAATGCATTTTAGTAATAAACTGCGACTTCCTCCCTCCAGTTTGCACTCCGCCAACTCAATATGTATTTCACCTGCACCGCATCACTGAAAACAGAGACCAGGAAATTCCATTCCTCCTGGCTTTCCGTAAGGTATGTAACACTGCTCCCGACCCGAACATGGCCACACTACTATGATACCAACACAGCGTCCTCTAACATCAGCAGGCTCCATATTTCTAGTCCAATGCACCGTCAGACATGAGCGTGGCAGGAAGTGAGGAAACCATCTGGAAGCTGCCGGTCTCCTTTGATTCGTCTACCTCTATCATTTAACCCCCTCTCCATATACAGGTCATCAAAGAGTTAGTCACGTTTCATGTACCAACATGACGGTCTCAAAAAAAAAAAGAAAAAAAATTTCATCAAGCTACATCTGATCTAAATCTGCACTGTGGCTTTATACATAACAACCCTCATCTTGCAGCTGTCTCTACAAATACGGTTTGACGACACTTACAACAAGACTTTTGTTCAGCACCACAAACAAGAGGGGCCGGACAGACGAGAAGGCCTGAGGAGGCATTTTGTCATCTCTCCTGGGATTAGATTATTAGCTGTTCTTGGATCATTTATGTTTTGTTTTTTTTCTTCTTCCCATCGACTCCGGCTAATCTCGAGCAGTGCCCGTTTAGTACAGGCCGATTGCTCGGCCTCCGGTGTTGCCGCCTGTTGCTTTCTCGAGAACTGCTCGTCCAATCAGCGTCACACTGCGCTTCTCGCGACGTGGCCACTCTCGACGTGCTGCAGCACATTTCATCTCTGCGAGGCGCCTGATGATCGAGTTGACTGCTTTCACAGAGCAATTTAATTGTTTGGTGAATTCCCCCTCTGTTTACCTGCCGCCCCTGGCTCAAGGGTTGATCTGATTCACCTGCCACCGGGTAAATGCTGGTCAATTTGGCCCGTGGTAGGTGCCAATTTCCAACCCCTTTGTAGTGAGCAACGGAGAGCGAGCCAATGACCCAACATGCCGTTTAACGGTGTAACAATTATTGTGGGTTCCCTCTCAATACACGACACCGTGTGCACTACTCACAAATGTGTCCCGCAGATCTCATGAGCTCGCACTCTACACTGCACTTCCTTTGGTCCTCAACAATACTACACACCTGCCAAGTGTGAAGTCAAGTGGATGAACGGAAGATTGTAGGAAAAGGCATACAGACAGATAGTGACTCCTTCCTTTTTAGCAAGATGAAGAGCGTTTCATGTTTTCACTGAGAACAAACGCATCACTGATATCAGCAGCCGGAAGGTGAGGTAGGATCCGGGCATAATATTGAAACAGGGTGATGTCGGGCCGCAGTGTATGTTGCCTGATGTGGAGAATTAAAATTTCCCCTTGAGTGCACAGACGTCAAGATAAAAAGAAAAAGAAAAAAGGAGTGAGCACTTGGCTACATACCGGTTTTCCCAGCCCCGCTCTCCCCTGTGATGAGGATGCACTGGTCCTTGTCCTGGTCCCTCAGTGAACGGTAGGCCTCATCCGCCAAAGCATAGCTGGAAGACAAAAAAGGCACAAAGTCGTAAGCTTTCATGTTACAATTACACATCCTCGGCTTACATAACATCCAGGATATTTTGGGACAGAGACTGGGGTACAAGAAGTTCAGAGTAATAATACACTACTGTGCCAGGCCACATGGCGTCGATCCTAATCAATAGCACGCGGCTCTATTGGAAATTAGGTTGCATCTGTAGAACGGCCGCAGGACTGGAGTGACTTGCAAGCTTTATTTAGCTACACCGGCTGGTTCGCATTTGTGATTTGGCTTTGATAGTTGGAATACTGACCATTTCCTGTTCCTTTCTTCCCAACTTAACTTCTACACTACTGCTGCTGCTGCTTTTTCTCCGTATGCGACAGTTAAAACAATTAGTTTACATCACCGTGGGAATTTTTCCTGCTGCAATTATAAAAAAAAAATAAAAAAATGAATCTGCTTTGTGCCCTGGTGGGTGTTTGATTAATGCAATCACTCACTGTAAAATAACCCTTGGTGGATTAGTGAATTATAAAAGTAGAGTGCCTATTATAAAGCGAAACCTATTGTCATACATTCCAGGACAGTGATACAATGGGAAAGTGGAACTGATTATTGCAGTTTCACCCCCACTGAATTCCAGAACAATGTATTATTTGTTCTCTTTATGCAGGCAATCCCTTACGGTTGGAGAGAAGGGTGTGGATGGTGAGAGGGCCATATCACAATGACAATTCTTTTTTTTTTAAATCATGGGTGGCACAGTGGTCTATAATTTCACTGTCATACACCCACAAAGAAGTAACACCAAAGAGTTTTATAGCTTTCAGTTGGCAAGCAAACAGTCCTGTACAGTGCTGCGAGGAGCGTCTTCCAACTTTCTCCTCCAGCAGGATACGAGACTGCAAATTAACTCTCCTCCACCCCCCGTACTTTGGCATTACTCAGGAAGTTTTTTTTTCAAAGCTATGACTGGTAATAACTGTGATTATGTCTTATGTTGTTGGAAAAAATGGAGTTAGTTTGAGACTAGGTAAAGTGGAGTTGGAAGAATGTATCATCTAAGACCATCATGATGAGCTCCGTCAGGTTTAAAGGAGGGGTTCTGAGTCGGACTGTACTGGTGGACCATCACAGAAGGGAAGCAGGAGGCTAAAAGTGCCCTTGAGCAAGATGATGAATCCCTACCAGAGGTGGTGCCAAGTCATTGTTTTGTAAGTCACAAGTCTGTGCACTCAAGTCCCAAGTCATGTTATGTTTTGAGTCCTAAAAAAGTCCTAAAGTGCACTCGGTGTTAAAGTCCAAGTTGAGTTCCAAGCCTTTTTTGGATTTCGTCAATTCAAGTCTTAAACCTTTATCAAATGTGTGACTTGAGGCCACACCTCTGATATCAACCATCTCTACAAGAGGGTTATCTCTTACAATTCAAAGCTAGTGGCTTCAAAACCCTCACCGACGTAATCTCCCAACATTTTAAATATCAATCTAGATCAACATTTTTAAGTCTCATGTTTTACATTAAGTACAAGGTAAATATAGCTTGAGGTAATTTTGGAGGAATGCATTAAAATAGTCTCTCCCCAGTGTCTAATTCCTTGCCTGGGGGTTGGGAGCACTCCAGGTCTGAGTACCATTAATGGGAGTGCTAGACATGAACGCAGGAAGGAATGTCTGACATTTACAGATGCTGACAGGGGTTTTAATACAACACCAACCATGGGTTGTACCTAGGTCTGAAATGTTGAACTCCCAAGCATGGTTGCTGAATTTATATTTACTTGAAGAGGCAAAGCTTTTGTCAGATTCAAGCACACTGCATATCAAAATGTAGCGTGGCACCGAGCAGCAGGCTAAAAATCTGGCTAGACGGGGTTCAAAAAGGGATTTCTGAGGGAGATGTTCAGGCTGCAGTTCAGTCTGTATGCTGAACTGTAATGCTGCATCACTCTGCAAATCATTATCTAGTTCAAATATCCCCGAATACACCAAGTCATGGAAAAAGATGCTAATGTCTGAAGAAAAAAAAAAAAAGAAAAATCTAATTTGGGGTACAGCAACTAAATGTATTAGTGGAGTCAGTGCGGTTAGGAGCAGAACTTGAAGCGTATAATAACACGCTAAACTAACACTGACCTCCAATTTGAGAAGTAGCTGATTGCTAGTAAGAAGCCATGACAGATAGGTTGCCCAGAGATGGACGGCCAGATGAATGCATTCCAGGCCACAATACAAAAGTTAAAGCTCAGGCGGGCTAATGGAGCTTCGGGTTCTGCACCGTCACACATGGTTTGGGACCAGAGCCCATGCAGCCCGGCAACCAGTCCTCTCCCTCGTCGACCCCCAGCGTGGGTCGTCCACCGACAAACACTCAGGAAAACGGGTACGCTGGTGCAGCAGTAACTTCCTTTGAGTCAAGCCGCTGCAGTGAGTTAATAGGCTTGTGAAGTTACTGAAAAAAGGTGCTTTTCTTTTCTTTTTTTTTTTTTTTAAAAGCACATGAAGCAAAACATATCCCTACAAACTGCACAGGACAGTAACATTTATAAATGTGTATTGCATGAAAATTATGCAATGTCACCACACTATTCAACTGATCATCATTAGCCAAGAAACTAAGCGATACCCCCAGCAAAATGCAGGGAAGAAGACGGCTAAACAATGTTAATATGGATGTCAACAATGCAGGTTTCCAAATATTTAGAGAATAAATTACGAAAATAAATCGGCATCGCAAAAGTTTATTAAAAAAAAAAAAAAAAAAAAAGGAAAGAGCTGCATTCAACACACTTGGGATTTGTCCTGGGGAGAAACACAGAATGTAATATGAACTTTACAGGGAACCTTAAATGCAAATTCTTTCGCGCCCTCGGTTTTTTTTTTTTTTTTTCCTTCTGTCTGGCACAAGCCTCTCACTCAGAAATCCCCACCCACACAATCTGTAATCACAGCCCGGCCCCGGCCCGCTCCCGTACACAGAGTCTGTATGGACGAGACTTGCCACAGGACATTACGTCACTGCTGAAAAGGGCAGCACAGCGCAGCAGATGTCTGCTTTGTGAAAACACTCCTTTTGCCTGACCTCATCCTGACAATGAGCAAATCATCACACAATTATGTCGCCCCCAGAGAAGGCCAGTGGGAGGGGGAGTGAACCACGGGAAGGTGAGGGGTGTGGAAAAGGAGGGCCTTTACACACAGAGATAGTCATATGCATATGAATGGCCACCTCATAATCACAACATGACTAGAAGTCAGGAGACCACACCCAAAATTGTGCATATTCAGATTATATAAATGTTTGAATTTTAAGCATTTAAAAATAAAAAATAAATCCAAGCCACCGCTGACCTCTCACAAGATGCTAATCTGTATTTTTTTATACCCACGTACAAAAGTAAGAAAAACAAGGCAGAAGTAGAATTAATGTTCACTCCTGCGGCTGCAACATTGTGCTATCATTAGGAGCATGAAAGCAGTATGAATAGCAACTGGCTGTACCACTTCACAAACATGGAGTTCAAAATGATGATGAAGCACCAAGGTCACCATCAAAGGCAGAGGAAGCAGCGAGTGAGGCACTAAAATCCCCAAAGGCCTCCCTGATCAGTGTGTGTGTGTGTGTGTGTGTGTGTGTGTGTGTGTGTGTGTGTGTGTGTGTGTGTGTGTGTGTGTGTGTGAGGCTGGGAAGAGGGCCTTGAACCATAAGTGCCACTTGGCACCTCCCCTTCACATCTGCCTGCAGGCTGTAATTTGGACATGCACGTGGCAGCGGTGAACACAGAGCCACACTGGTATGAGGTAAGCAGTAGAAAATAGCCTAGTCAGTTCTTTTCACAACCAACCTCTGGTAACTGGGGCACAGGAGGAGCCGATGGTCCTGCAGTGCGACCAGAATCTAAAGAGGGTGGAGTACTCCGAGGGCATCATTTATAGATGCTAATGAAGCTGTAATATATGGGCTGGAGCGCAGCCCAGCCAGCTACTGGGAGACGACAGGACTTTTGCAAACAATAATAATCTTCTCTCCCTCTCTCTCTCCCTCTCTCTCTCCCTCTCTCTCTCTCTCTCTCTCTCTGAGCCATGTCTTCATACTGACATGCACTTTTCAAAGTACAACTTTGTTCATTTTCTGGCCCTAAAATACAAAAACCTCTTCAGTACTTTGATGCTAAATCCAGCTATGTTTCTATTCTCTGTTTGTATGCATGGGGGGTAGGGGGCTTTGAGCTCAGCATGATCTGGCTCCTCCGGAGGCCACAGGAAATCCGCCTGGCTCTGTTGGAGCAGCCAAGGAAGCCACACTTTCCTGAAGCTTTACGACCAGGTGGAAGAGTCGCTGGCTGGTGCAAGAAACGCACACACGCAAAATCTGTGCCCCATCTGTGTGTATTGGATATGACAATGTGTTTCTATAAAACAGGTGGCGAGGAAAAGATCTGACACAAGACCACGATCGCTAAAGAGCACTCTGAATGTGCAACTTACAAGGTGCAATAATGAATACCTCCAACTCTCTAAATTAAAAGCTCAGGGTGAGGCACTGCTGCCAAAGATCTCTAATTTATTCAACACTCGCTCAGGGTTGCCCGAGACCTCTGCTAAATTACTCATTGATACTCCCCCACCCATACATCAAACCTCGGGGTCCAGGGCTTTAATTTACTTTACTGCACAGCAATTTAGTGTTCCACAGGAGGGGAATACACAGATTCAAGTTGTTGGTCTGATCCTTGGAAAAGCAGGAAATAATCATGCTGAGTAAGTTAGCAAGACATCCTCAAAGTAAAACTGAAGCAATGACTTCTGAGCCTCTTTCAGCAGGTTTGAGGGAAAAATAAAGAAATAAAAAAGAGATTCAAATGACTTCCAATTATTAGCTGTAAAAAGGGGCTTAAAGATTGTCTGAGACAACAATGATGAATGAAGGCATTGTGTCTTTGTCTAGAAGATATAGAAAAACACATTTAAGGAAATAATAATAATAAAAAAAAAAAAGCATACAGCCACAGGTGCACAGCCACAGACAGGATGATGGAAACAGAGGAGCAAGATGTCTTTTTATAGCCCCGAAAGCACCAGCTCTGTCAGGTTTGAGGACTTCCTCTCTTCGTCCTGCTCTCCATGTCTCAGCCTTCCACTGTGACACTTCCGGCTCTCGGAGGCCTCGCAATGCAAAACACAACTTGTCACGGAAGCGTAGTCCTGCTGACGTATACGAGCCCAATAGACCGTCCATGAAACTAACTGGACTAGACTAGTATGACCATTTTTAATAGGGTGCATTTGCATTCCACAGTGTAGCGGGGGCTGAACGACAATCATCGCCTCTATTTTCATGACTTTTTAAAATGACTAAACACTCTTTGAGCTGGATTTTTAAGAGTTGGAACTAGGTGATGTCAGTGGTTCAGACTCTTTTCAACACTTACTGAGCTATCAGAAGTCCATTTTTCATTACAGTGTCTAACTGTCTTCTTAGTGTGTCGTGACACATTGAGATTAATGGTGTCGTCGTGTTGTTTGGAGCGCAATAATATAAATCTCAGAGACCAATAAGTCAACTGATAATCATAAAAGAAACTGTAAGTGGGGGAAATCTAGCAAATAAATATGGTGACAAAAAAAATAGTGAGCACACAAGTGTGTACTAAATACTGTTATTGATATCAATATATGCAGACTGTAAAACATTATACATTATATATTTCAAAATGAAGAAAAATGAATGGCGTGTTATCTGTGAGCCCTACAGGCATCGCAACATCGCCTGCACACGCACACGCACACAAAGACTGCATAGAAATAAACTGCTATGCCTTATTTAGTACAAGATCACTTGGTTCTCTTCAAAAGGCTTCACAGGGTTTACACGTGACCCACTGACAACAGACAGAGTCATTGTGGGTCTGACCCACAGTGTAATGTTGGTCCTGCAGCAGCACCACAGTGGTGGGGGACAACTTGTCCTGCTCCACACCATGTAATGAGGAGGCCACAGACCAGGAAGTTTTGGTGGAAAGGACTAAAGTTGTCAAGGGGTCCTTTTGCTAGAGCCAAAAAAAAAAAGAGAAGCATTTTACCCTAAAATTACACAGTGTGGCGGCATTATGCCAGAGTTGTTTGGTTCGGAGTAGAAAAGCAAAGCTGGCGTCACGGCGGCAATATTGTGGGATCGCTGTGCATTTTATAGCCGAGGTGGGCAGCCTTGGCTGAAATAAAGAACACCTCCAACAAAAAATGTAGTGAAAAAGAGCTTTAAGTGGTCATTACATGTTGCAAGTGAACATCACACAACCTCAAAATGTATTTTGACTGCAGGCTAATCTCCATGTCTGCAGCCGACATTCAATTGGGCACAATAAGCTGGATTCCATTTTGTTTTTTATAATAAAACATTGATAATTTTTTAAACACCCCCCCCCCCCCCACCCCCTCCCAGAAATTAATGAACGTTTTAGAATATAAATTACCCGAGCTCTAATGCAAAAAGCTAGCTTGGCAGCGGACATTACCCGACACAAGCTTAACCCCGCTACGATGTCAGATTAGTTTTCCCATTAGCATTTACAGTTTCTCTCTGTTACGTCAGCCTGACCCTTTGGGCTCATAGTTAGGTCCTGTGGGAGGTCCTGCGGGAGGTCTTGGCCAAATTTCCGCACCCAAATGAATCCTCAATCTGCACAAATAACTTCCAAATCAGTTTGACAGCATGTTTTATTTCATGTGACCGATTACATGCTGCCCCACCGTGACCGAGCACCAGCTGCAGCAGTTCAGCAGCAGGAGCAGCAGTCCTCCATCAAAAGCGGATGTTTCCTACACTGTCCAAAATCACTGCAACTGCAGCACTGCTGTGTACGGCCTTAAGCTATTTTATAATAAAAAAAGAAAAAAAAAAAAAAAGAAAAGCAGCTTAAAATACAGATGAGGCCTAAAAAGAAAAAAAAGAAAAGAAAAAAGGGGATCCAGTCGCAGTTTGTGAAGAAAATAGTTGTGAAACATCTACAACAAATTAATGGAAAATGTGTGCCACTTGATGATTGGCACCAACAAATAAAAACATTATTGGTTCTATGGTGGAACAATATTCTACACAGCAGTGAGTCTTATCCATTTACCTCCATTTTGGTATGCCTCTACCGTGTTGTTATGCAAGCTGTGTACACAGATAAAAAGCCAATACCTATTGTTCTGGCTGTGAATAGACAAGAGTTTACAATGGGGTTGGGGACAGTCACAGATAAAATGAAATCTATCAAATAAAATCTTATGCTCACAGAAGCAATAAATGACAGCGCAGGCAATGTATAATCAGTATCGTGTTAATCTACTGGCAGGTCGGTGCATTACCTTTGAAATCAACAGAGGAATTCATAACCGTTCACTATTAATGATTGCCACTAGGTTTAGCAATCGCAGCTACTATGGGCTAACAAACAGAAGCCGGTTCACACAGTATGAGAAATTCAATATGCAAAATGGTACAGCCACTAATGTGGAACTAAAATTACAATAAATACAAATGATAATTAAAGACAATCGTCTTAACTAGCATCAGGGTCCTATGGCAACTACAAGTTCATTTAAGATGGGTTTTATGCCATCCTACCTAAGGATTCAGAACTTGGGAAACACTTTAGGTAGGACTGTTTTGTAATTGCTAAATCTTATCCAAAGATAAGATTCATAAATGCAATTAGGAAACATGTTTCTGTAATAATAAAAATCCTTGAAGATAAGATAAGATAAGATTTCAGACTTTTGTAAGCGTTGCGTCGACTAGACCTGCTGCCTCTATGCACAAATGTCGCAGTCGATTATGAATGGTTGCATCATCCACTTAAATACATTTGCATTTTATTCTTAGGTTGAAGAAGTGGGTGGACACAAGGAACACACACACACACGAACCTCTCGAGGTTCACCCCGCTCACCATTACGCCAACACACATTCTGGAGAGGACTCACTCTGCCCACCTGAGTCAAAATGCCATTTCAACAAGTGCCTACCTACGCTCAGGTTCTGTGTGGCAATTCATGTAGGCCTCTTTGAAAACGGTCTTATACAATACCATATCAGTGGACACGTGGTGTAAGCTTGTTACCGCATAACTGCAGCTGGATAAAATAACAGAAAGAATGCACTGATCGAAACCGATATGAACCGTTTCACGGAGATGTGCGCGTCTGTGGCTCACATCTTTTATTTGACAGTCAGAAAGAAAAGGATATCAAACAGGACTTTCTTATGACTACCAGTCTTGTGCCTTAATAAGGGCCTCCTGGGATATCAGTTTTCTTACAGTTTGAGATTTGAGTGCGCCGCAGTCACACAGCTGATATCAACTTGGGAAACTCAATTATTCCACAACAAATGGAGGTGAATATTTTGTCAGATTAAACAAGGGTGCAAATGTATTTGGGTGAGCTGGCTCTAAATTATAGAGGGAATTTCCAACTTGCACTTTTTGATCAGTGTTCCAACTGACAACACTGGAAAGGTAACCACAGCTATGATGCCATGAGACAGTAAATAGCTCCAAAGTCCAGCCTATCTGCGGCCCCGGCGCTAGGTTACCATGGGTCTTTTATCTTAATCAAACATACTGCATATAAACAGTCTTATGCCTCTTGATCATATTTGAGATTAATCCTTACACAAATGGTTCAATGCCAGTTTTGGGTTGCACATTAAGGCATAATTCATTAGCTCTCACAAACTTGGCAGTGGTTTAACACAAAGAAGCCTGAAGCCATGCCAGGGCTTCACAACCCGACAATGGATCCTAATGGAGCGAAACACGGGACTACAGCAGAAGCCACGTGCACAGTACCATGCAAAAAAGGTCGAGGACGTAGTCGTAATGCAAACACACACACACACACATTACGTAGGACGAGATGGCTTAGAGGGGACGCTTTTAGTGGGATCCTGGCCAGTCAGGCACTCGGTACAAGTAGCTCACTCCCCCACGTGTGACCTCTGGTCTTCTTCAGGTCTTTCACTGGAAACTGCCGTTACGGCGCGATTCAATGTAATGCGCGTTTCACGTTCTTCGGAAACACCCCGGAGTTTCTTCATTTTGTGTTATATTATGGTTCTGGACTCATTCTAGAGATATTACAGAAAGTGTTTATTACTATGTGGAGTAATACAGCAGTTGCACAAATATTTTTTGCCAAACTGAGTAAAAGCCTGGTTATCATCATAAGGGCATGCTATGAGCATTGCAAGGACACACAGTCTTGAGAAAGAAAATTAAACAAATAAAGATAATATTCCTAGGTGTCAAACCTCTACAACAAAGCCGATTTCATAGCCGAGCTGTCCTAACCATGTGCAGAACAGCTGAAAACCCTGACATGCGCCTTGCACGGGGCCTCTTTGCTCCATCAGTCAGTCGTGATGCCCCCCTGCAACCAATGCTCTCGTGGCATTAGGTATTGAGCGCAGAGAGCATCAGGGGTCTCAATACCTCATTAAACGTTAGGGAAATAAGATCCTACCCTAGAGACGTGGGGCTAGCTGCCTGTCCCCCACACCCACACGCACACGCACACGCACACGCACACGCACGCCTGGCTTGGGCGGCAGGGGACGAACAAAAAGAGGACTCCAGGCCATCTGTAATGCCGCCGTGCGTGGAGAAAGGCCACCGATTAGTTCATCCCTAATGCTTCGACTTTGTGTAGAGGGGAGGAAAACACCTGCCAGTTAATTATGAGGCGCCTCATCTGGGCAAAGGAGCATTTTGCTAAATTGGCCGGCAGAGGAAATGATGGACACATGAGTGGTTCTCAAAAAAAAAAAAAAAAAAAGAAATAAAATCACATTTCCAGAGTCATTCACAGCCACATGCATTTTTTGTTCTTACATCCAGGCAATTTTGGTTTGATAAATATGACATTTCAGTTCAGTTATATTTTCAATATTACAAAAATGTGGGACTGAGCGGTACAATTTCCTGATTTAATTTGAATATATCTTTGCACCGTTTTAAAATTGTTGGCAGGAAACATCTGTCACTTTCTCCGGAAATGAGATTATTGCTGTTTAGATTTTACAAATACCATGATGTAGCTGGTACATGCATTCTCATGTCTTGGTTTTGTTTTTCCATGCGAGAGGACTCATTTCCTGCAAACGAATTACAATCTCTATATTGTGACTTGGTAAACTTCACGACAACTGCATGGAAACAGCCTCCTTTTTTAGAATTGATCAATATGAACTGGTCTCAGGCTTGTTAAGAGCCAGGGTATATCTGCAATAGGCCTAACTCTAATTAAGATGGAACTTAACAGGCAATTAGTCTACTAACAAGTTTAGAGATAGGGCACCAGCTGCAGTTCTCCCTCCAGCTGATGGGCACACACACAAACACATACCTCTATTTGTCTAGGGATTACAAGGGCAGGTGTGAAATGGAGGCACACACACACACACACACACACACACACACACACACACACACACACACACACACACACACACACACACACACACACACACACACACACACACACACACACACACACACACACACACACACACACACACACACACCTCGTGCAAAAGACACCACCACTCACACAAGGTATATCAGGCATCCTTAGAGATGCAGACACACCAGCAATGAGCCAATGATGATGCAATGGCATCAATTAACAAGGTAACACGTTTGACTAAACTCATTCTTTCACGGCTTTAACCAACAACCTTAAGATACAGTACATTCATCTTTCATCTCATCCAACCAGACGATCCAGGATGCCTGGTGAATTCCCACAGCACCAACGGAGACCATGAATGAACTTTCATACACGGCATACGCCATTTCTGAAGACGAAAGTGAGGACCAGTGATTGTTTTAGGGACAGCATGTGTTTGACATATCAGCTGACAAAGAGTCACAGAAAACAGATTTGTGATGTTCTGACACGGTTCTATACAATATCTTTAAAAAGACTCCAGGTGGGCGCCGCCAACCAACACGGTAGTGTTATTTACACCGTTACCATTGCTGAAGGGGGTTTAAGAGTTGAGCAATTATCTGTTGCTTGTTATTTGTTTTGTCAAAGATATTTGCAGTGACAGTAAGGTGAGAAATGCAATGGAGTCAGTAGCTTCATGCTTAAAAACAAACAAAACACACAAAAATGCAACACTGATATTTACTTATTTTGCTCTTGAATAGGTTCAGAAAAAAAATCCCCCTAAGCATCCATCAGACTGGGAGATTATTATCTCTGCAAACAATCATGTGACAAAATGCTCTTTTTGTTCAGCTGATCGGGCAATGCTAACTTGGTTCAAGGGAAATTGTATTTCTTTGATTTGTTAATAAATATGGTCATCCATTTACTGCCTAGCCATAGATCAGGAAAAAAAAACCTACCAGTGAAAACATTTGGTGAAATGGTGTAACCTTGAGTTGCCCAACACCTGAACATAACAGAACCAGGACCTATAATGTTTTCCACACACCAAGTCAATGGGGTTTCATATACACAACCCAACATCTTTAGGGGCTGTGGACAAATTCAAACATCCCACTGAACTACTTTGGCCTTAACTGGTGCGACCTGTTCTGAGCTGCTGACGTTATACTGTTCAAGTGTCTGATGAGGCAAAGACAGGAAGAGGAAGCGTCCTAGGACCCCCTGATGGTACCTTAATTAAAGCCAAACACTGATCCCTTCAGTCATTGCAGTAATAAAGCCCCTCAGCAGGTTGAAGCTCAGCCATGCAACAAATAAGGTCATGAAAAACAAACTTTTGAGTTTGGAAACACCAGGAATTGTGCACACTTCTTTTAGTATTCATCAACTATATATTTTTGCACATATATTATTAAAAAATAAATAAATAAATAAATAAATGTTCAGATTTATTAAAATAATATTAATAATTGTCATCATATCCTGCCAGATATCCAGGCATTGATTTTTACTCAACCTTGCTCAAAATTAAAATATAGCAGTCTTTGCTGCAAAGCTGTATGACTGCAGAGCAATAGCTAAATCAAAGAATAGGCTACAATACCAAAATATTAAAGGCCAAAATATTACAGGCACGGTATGGTGGGGCTGATTTTATGTCGCCTTAAAATAACGTACCCAAGTTAATGTGAAGATAAGTGAGCTCCAATAGGAAAAATAATTTGTGCAAGAACTTGCACGCCATGCATTTAAATCCCCTGTAGTGATGCGAGCTCTCTGCTCTGCTTTGAATACTAGTCAAGTCAAATGTATTCAAATTACAACATCACAAAGTATTTCCAAACCACAGCTGTCCAGCTGCTTAGAGATTTATATAAGAGTGCATTAAAAAAAAGTCACATTCCAAAATGTATCGCCTATGTGGGACAAGACCTTGTCAATATGGAAACAGTTAAGCACCAACACAGTATGGTTAGAAGTTCTGAGTCTACTGAGGGAAAGCAATACTAGCGATTTACGCTTCCTCTCTGGGCCTGGAAGATCCATTTTTGCATCATGCGCCGCTTTCATAGGAATAAACGGAGCGCCGCCTCCAACACTGTAAACTTGTCACGGGGCTTTCTGCCCTTAAAGCAGATGAAAGTTCCCATCTCTCTTCTCACGCTTTATTTAGACAGCTTGAATCTCCAGACAGAATAAATACACGAGTTAATCCATGACGCAATGGCAACGTACGAGAGTGACCAAAGCTCAAGTAGCCGACAGGAAAGACATGGACGTGACGCGACATGGAATTCAGAAGAACTGTGCCGACGCATTTGACAGGACTGAGGGTTTAACATTACTTGAGGACGATCAATGCAAAGCCCTAAGCTTGGTCCAGATGGCCTGACCGCAGGATTAAGATCAATTCATGTGGCATGTTGATACAATCTGCCTTTGACTGGCATTTTAGGTCCCGTTCAAGAGTCTGTCCTATTAAACGGGCTTTAATCTTCTTTACTTAAAAGACCAACGGTAAGATGCTTTTCAGCATGTACAGAGGATGTACATTTCAGTTAATAGAAAGCATTTCTTTCTGACGGTGTAACCAAGTCATCCATCACTGAAGATGCTGACATTGAGAACGGAGATGTTGCAGGCTTCTTTCCAATTCACCATGCCCCGAGTTTAGACAGCTTTCTGGTTGTGTATTCTATCGCAGCCGGTTCTGCTTTATCAGGTGATGGATGGTAGACATATTTCATTAAATCTCCTTCTCTCCGTTTTAACACCTTCAACCTGGCTCTGTGGATTCACAGATGGCTTAGTCATTGTCTTGGTCTTTGTCTTAAAGGTTTTAGCCAGATGAGTTGGAATGGCTCAGACAGACACCAAAGAAGTAATTGATTCCTGAAACTGGCAACATTCATTACATCCGTCATTTATGAGTCAAGAACTTTACGTTAGCAGCCGTTAAAAAAGAAAAAAAGGAAAAGGAACATACCAGTGATTCTACATGTTTCGCTGATACAAATCCTTAAATCACTGCATTTTTAAGAAGGCGACTGGATTCAGTTCATGTCAGTATGGTATGATAATGATTCTAAAAAGACTGACAAATGGTCTGCTATTTAGCCTTTGGTAACTATCTAAAGTATCTTGTGGTAATGCAGTTCGGAGCAGAGAGCATTTTCTTTTTTTTTTTTTTAAACGCTTGTCCACTGCCAAACAGCAATGTCGTTTATATGCCGCAATATTAATATTCCTTGGAGTGTCCTTCCAGCAACGTACATGTTTGGTTATTGTCAGAGTTCACAGAGGCTGGGAACACGTGGGGAATTTTGGCATCTGCAGATTTTACAGAAAAAAGAATGACAAAAGACATTTATTTCCAGTGCAACATTCTGTTTTAGGCATTAGTCATTTCGAGGACCAGAGCACACACACACAGCTTTAAGCCAACAAAAGCACATAGGAAGGAGCCATTTCTTGTTAAGTTGTCATCTCTCAACATGTAGATCTGGATACCTCCTAAAAATGTAATGCATTTATTTAATACAGTGCACTGTGTAGCTGACCATGAGAAGACCTCCTTGTACACACCAGCAATCCCCCACCAGCACAAAAAAAGAAAAGAGGAAGGACAGGCACTGGGAAATTTAAGGAAGAAAAAAAACAAAAAGGGGCAAAACAGCTTGAAACTATGTCATGACAGTTGTGTATAGCTGGCTGTAAAGTAAAGCCAAGGAGCAGGCTTTTGTCTGCAGGGAGTATGTCTGTTCTGGGACAAGGGCACTCTCGCTCTTTCAGTCTGCCTCTCTGAGGGGTTTTGCTGCAGCCTAGAGACGCAGCAGGCTAATTGACGAGTGCCAGGCTTTGTTTTATCTTGGTAGCCTCACAGCAATGTTGACTAAATGTTGCCAATGGACAGATGGCATGCCATGGTGCTGAATGGCCGGCAAGAGCACCAGACTGACCCTCCGTGCAAGAGCTAGTGTCTGTCTGATCTCAACCCCCTCCCCCTCATTAATCACTGGGTCCAAATTGATAATCCTTACAGAGGTTTGAAAAAAGAAAAAAAGAAACCCTGCTGTATCTTCAATAGACAGATGCCAGTTCCTGCTCAAAACATTCAGACTAGCAAAGCATTGACGCGCCAGCCACACCAGTTCTTTGCTGCAGCAAAGGAAGATTTTCACATGATAGTTCAAGTGGGCTTAAGCAGGACATACAATTTACATAGATACTGAGGGATTTTGGAGGATATCTGGGAGGCGGACTCACATGTGTGGACTAAGTTCATAGAAGTTCCTGTTGCGATACTCCTCCACTTTTTCTGGAGTGAAGATGGGCAAGGACCTGTAGGGGTTCATGGAGATCACCACACTGCCAATGTAAGTCTGCAGGCAGAAGAAGAAATAAAAACACAGTTAGAGCAAGTCAACTATTACACAGACTGGTGCCCTAACAACTTTTCCACCCCTCGGTCTATTTGGGAGTTAATTGTCAAGTCTTGGTGGGAGGAATTCTACCTCCGTCAGCTTCTCCGAACTGGGTATTCTTAATGCCTTGTTGAGGCATGCAAGGTCTGAAGTGAAACTGAAGACGTTTAAAAAAAAACAAAAAGTTTGTGGAATCTGTGGGCTAGGCAGTAAACACAGACTGCAAAGAGGTCAAGGTGCTGAAGGCGGGTTTTAGTAAGTGTATGTGTCCATGTGTTCAAGTATTCATGATGCCATACCGATGCCCAACAGGCCTAGATATCATGCAACACCTAAAACTCTAAAAATGAAATATTTCATGTAGCATTAGCAAATTACATAGATATCCAACAGGTCAGCAGTGGGCTTTTTAGTCAAACATAAAAAAAGCACTGTTTTCTCCACATAAAAGAACACCTTTTACGTAACATTTGCACAGGTACTGTTAAACAGATAACACTTCTGATATTTGTGAAAGTGAATGTAACCAGCCATCATCTTCATTGTCCGCCTACGCTCACAATGGAGCCCAGAGAGCACTTTCAAACAATAACCTAGAACATTTTCTTTTTTTGCTTTCCATGGTAATGGCTGTTGCATAATCCACTCTGACAAGAGTGGAGCATGGCCTTCCCTGTGGCAACACCACAACCTCCCACTGCCTCTTGTTCCCACCAGAGGCAAGAAGAGGCCATTTCAAATGCAGGGGATCGGTAAAGAAAAAAAAAAGAAAAAAAAGAAAAAAAATTTTTTTTCCAGCCTCTGCAAATCATAAAAAAATATCCCAACTTGCATGGGGATAATTTCATAAATCTTTTTAAATATATCATAAAATAGTTTTATCATTAGCCAATTACCATATAAATGGCTAAGAACTGAGGATGTCACAAATTTAAAAAACTAATTTAGTCTATCAACAAATAAACATAAAATGTGTATCAATCTTTTCCATCAAAAGTGATGCATTTTTATCAGATTCAAAGCAGAATGCTTGGATGATTCATCACTTTCCCAACAGCTACATAAATTAATCATTTTTGTCTTTGTCAGTTTTCTTTTTTTTTTTTTTCAACAACAACAATCCATCACTTCAGCATGACAGTCCGGAAATCTGTGCATAGATATGACTTCTGTTCATTTAAAAAGATTGACAGTTGCTCATCATGTGAAAGATTGGGACTTGGAATGAAAGAGCCTTTAGGAACTAAGGTTATGGCAAATAAAAAAAATTAAAAAAAATGGATGGGGCTAGAAATTCAGCAATTATGTAGAAAGACTTCAATAGATGCTATTTATACTTTTAGAGAATCCATTTAGGATGGAGACTGGGACGGATCATCCTGCTACAGTTTCGGTGCGAAGGAAAAGAGGCCATTACATCTAATCGTGCGACGCACAATGCAGAGCTAATCATGGCTAAAACAAAAGTGGTCTTCAGGAATTAAATAAACATGAGAGAAACCGTCATCGATTCTTCTTGCTCAGAAGAGGAGGAAGAGTCAGACATGAGAAGCGGGGCATCAGTTAACGGGGCGATTTTCATTCCCTTTGACTTTCAACCGAGTTATTGGATACATGACGCGCCGTCCCCCTGCAAAACAAGGCCATGTTTCTTCTGCTGCGAGCCGTCATATGATAGTTTGGGGTGGGGGTGGGGGTGGGGGTGGGGGGGCATTTGTGAGGAATGATGCCTCACGAGGGAAAAATACATTCACATGCAAGAGTTGTACACCACAGATTTATTGGATAAGTATAGGCTTCAGTGCTTTTCCTGGTCATCACTCTTGAGGTGCAGCTTATGCCACCAAAAAGCTCCCATTATATAGACTTGGAGCCATGATTTACCTTTTCCATAAAAATGTCACTTTCAAAACCAAAAGGGTCAAATTGGAAATACTAAGATTGTGCACCTTTTGGGAGGAGCGTTTATTAAATGAACAATTTTAAATGGCATGCTTTAAGTAGTTCCCCAAACATTTAGGTCAACACCACACAGGAGAGAAAAAGCTCAGAGCTTACAGTTTAGGACAGAAAATTGAGGGCATTTGAAATATGGAAACACGATTCCCATTCCTCAGCAGGATGTGGGCTGCATCTCGGCAAAATATCTAGCGCGCCGCGAAGGCAATCATCGCTATATGAGGTGACATCATCCCTTGGGCCCAGAGCCCTGTGAGCCAACAGCAACCAGAGCAGAGCTGTAATCATCAAGGCTGACGTCTGGAGCAGTGAGCGTAGTTCATCATCCCCGTTTCTTCTAGAGACGGCCGGCCAGCCTGCCAGTCCCTTCTTGTCCCTGAGCTCTTGGTAGTCATGCCTCATTTAAAAAAGGGCATTATCTACATTCTTTAGTGATGGGATTCATTGATTGGTTGGTTACTGTGGTCGAGACTTAAATGAGCGAGGGGAAATGGAAGAACAATGGAGTCATGAGAAGTGGCTGAGTGATTCCTGAGGGAAGCCGCCAGCCTTTGGGAGCGGGGACGGGCAGAGGAGTGGAAGGCGACACGGTGTCACGACTTGGACGTGGCAGACTTACGTAGATCTCATTGTGGTCAAAGCGGTTCCTCAGGTTCTCGATGAATGAGTCCTCGGACAGGGGTTCGAGGAGGACCATGTCGCCGACCCCGATCATGTTGTCTAGAAGTGACGTCTTCACCTCCATCTTGGCTGCCGGTGTCCCCCCCTGCACAGAAATACAGAGGAAGAAAGATACGTCAAACCTACTGTAGATGAAGAAAAAGAAAAAAAAAAGGTACCATGTGGAGTTTTTGACCAGCAGTAGGCGCGATAGAGAATGTTTGAGTACACGCATTCAGGCGGGGCGATCCGCGCCATCATGCCGATGGACAGGCGGTGGCGCTGCAGAGCCAGAGTCTGCAAAGTCAGTGAAGAAGAAAGCTGGCAGCGAGCAAATATGGAGGTAAACAATGCATGGCTTACAATATGTCTTTTAAAAAAAAATGAGCTTTGAATATGAAGAATAAAATGCACGTAACTCATTTGCTGGACTTCATGTGTTCTGGTGAAAAATGCAGGTCCAAGAAATGTATCCCGTTATTATTACACCCATTATTTGACGTTTGTTGTCCATCATTGTGAGGGCTCCGACAAAGTTTTTCGAGAGGCATTCTCTGATCAGTAAATAAACAGTCCTAAACTTAGCCAATGCAAACAAACTCCGGGGTGGACATGTTTGTACAGCAGCGGTTCGACTCCCGGGGAGGAGCGGGGCCTTTTGATTGGCTATTCAGTTCCGTGGCATGTGAGAATGTCTCATAGGCTATTGCATAACTAAGGAACTCTGCCCTTGACATCCGGGTGTCTGCTCAACTGGACTCCGCTCCCGTTTTGGGGCTTCTTATCAAAGAAAGCCCCCAAAACAGTCGGCTTCATAGTTTTGTCTGCAGCCCTCTCGCTTGTTGCAGCAATATAATATTTGTGGCCAGTAAAGGATCTGGGCTGGAGTGCAGCGTGACAAAGACTCTGCTGGGGATGGCAGTTTTCAGTCCAGTGTTGCCTCCCGTCTCCTTTTGGACAGTAATCCCGATGCTATGGGGCTGGAGATAAAAGAGGGGCCTCGGATACATTCAGGGCCTTGATACAGGGCTTTGCTGCACTAAAAACCCAATGTCTGCTGCTGTGACAGGCTGTCCACAACAGGCCATTAGATGGGGCCACGTAGTCCTCCATTGTTCACTGCTCTCTTAGTAAAGTTTGTCTTTTTTTTTTTTTTTGTCAGAAACAGACATTGGCTGGTACAGAATAAAGATATGGCAAAGCTGTAGACACACACATAGTGTATATGCATGCACTCAGTTTTAGATATGCGTTTCCAATGGGGGGGGGGGGGGAATATGATGTTCTGCATGGATTAATATTACAGAAATATCCAATAATGCAGCCAAAAGATGTTCCGTGTGAAGTTCGTGTTTTGGGGATTAAACCACTGGATCAGGGGATAATAGAGAATGTGATCTGAAACAATTGGCCGACAGCCAAACAACAGGGATGACTCGACGCGCCGACATTTCTGCACAAAAAGCCTCGCTTTGTCGTCTCCAGGACGCAACACTCCATCAGCCGTCAAACCAACTTTCTGCAGCAACTTAAGCGCCACAAGACATTCCTGGAGAACTCAAAAGTGGATTCCCTGCGTACACTTCCACCTCACTTTTCCCCTGGCTTCTGTTCCCCCTGCAGGGCACAGTGTTATTGGACCATAAAGAAGTTGCCAGGCTCTTAGTGGGAGGCAAGACTCAAGTTCCAAAACCACTCTCACTCAGCATGAAAACAAATCTTTGAAAGGTGAGCCGAAACTGAGAGGGAAGGGGAGGTGGGGGGATGTTGAAAAATTATTGATGTTTTATTGCAATTAAGAACAGCTCTATCTCGAATCGGAGACAGGTACAAAGCGGTGGGAGAAGTATTTGATCACTTGTCAACCCACTGTCCAGTGAGGCCTGGAACTTTGTGCACGCCAACTATAGAGTGATGCGTCTGTCTGATGACATCGTGTCAAAACAATCCCAGCAACTGCTCATGTCTACCAGCTGCTTTGGTCCTCTGCAACGTTGTTTAGAATCAAGGCATTTCCTTTTCACATAGTTGCCGATTCTCGGGAGGGATGAAACGCCGATCCTCTGCTCTGTGATCTCACCACATATGTTATCTGTAGGGTGGTATTACATCAGCTTAAATAGAAAAGATTCCGAGTGTCAGAATTTTCAAAACATTTATATAACTTACAAAATAGACTCAATGCCTGACCCTCTTTGCATATCGGTCATCCAGAGCATCAGATGATGTATGTATGTGGATTATTACAACCTAACTATGTATGTATGTATGTGGATTATTACAACCTAACTATGTATGTATGTATGTATATGGATTATTACAACCTATCTATCTATCTATCTATCTATCTATCTATCTATAAGCCTGCCACAATCAATACTGTTCAAACCAACTACTACAAAGCTAGTTAGCTGCCCAGCTACTGCAAACGTACCGACAGTAAGTGCATCAACATTCGACAGTGAAAGTGCCGAGTCTAGTCTGGGATTAACAAAAAGGCGTTTATAAAAAAAAAAAAAAAAAAAAAAAAAAAAGGACAAAGCTTACTCCTCAGTGAAAACAGATGCTGAAGCCCCAGACGACCCGGGGGAGAATAGAACGGGTCCATGTCGTCCAAGTGCCTCTGCCGGTCTGACCGCCAACATATTGCGTCTGTCGGCACCAGCCTGGATGCTGCGTGCCCTCAGCTACTCTGCTAATAACCCACTACCCCAGATTTGGAACTGGCCTCTAGGCAGAGAGTGACACAATCCCATTAATAGCAGTTGCGGCCTGCTGTTAACTGTTGTACTGGATCCAAAGGGGGAGAATGAGAGAAAACCTGACAGCCTTGATTAAACTCAGGGGATTATCCTCACTGCCGAATGGTGGAGAGATGAGAATACAGCCCGTCTAGGTTAGCAAAAATAAAAACTGTGATTTTCTTCAATGTGCACATGAAAGACAAAAAAAAACCTCCTAGTTATTTAATTTAACGAACTCATTGTATCCGTCTGAAATCAAAAAGGGACCCTAGCATGAACCTTTTTCAAATGACTAAATAACTGGATTAGAAGTGTCCCTCTCTATCAATCTCTGATGCAAAATGCATCAGAGAGATTGATTAAATCTCTTTGATGCCTGCTTAAGAGGTAAACATCACATGTGCCCACATGGTTTAGCTGCCATTAATCTCAAATCTAAAGCTCACGAAATCAGTGATGTAGCGAAACTTATGGTCAAATGCCCTCATCTGGATGCAGGGTCCCTTTTCCGGAGTGCGCTCTCCAAAACCTGGACCGGCACCGCGTGTGGCAGACGGGGGTTTACACATCATCCAAGTATGGCACATTGAATGCTGACCTTATGAGTCAAAAACATGGATCTGGAAAGTGTTTAAATATGATTCCCTAATAATTACTTTTTGCTGGAACATCCTGGTACAACGCTGCCATTAGTCATCCTCTGCCATCAGCAGAGGAGGATATAAACATAATATAAACAGAATACCTGCGGCTAGCACTAAATAGCCCCACCCCTTGACGTCATGCAATGTGCAGCATGCTGGCAAAAATCAACTGGAGCACCTTGAATGTCAGAAGGACGCGACTGAGTCACTGTTTTGACCCTACATATGACATCCAGTACAAGTCACAGGATTTCATTTTAAAATTGGAGCTTGATCTATAATTCCAACAGATTAAAGTACCGTTTTTAGAGGCGCGGGTGATTGCATGTGGTGGTCCTGGGATTTCGATGCATACCACCAATATTATGAAACACACTTTGCTTCCTGCCACTGACCTAGATTTCACAGCAGGATCAAGCAACATGAAAAAAAAAAAAAAAAAAAAAAAACGCCATTAAATGTACATATATTATTTACAGGCCTTAGACTTGGGAGAAAAAGGTCACGTAACCAAAAGGTCAACAACCGGGCAGGCATTCACGTGCATGCAAAACACACAAGTACTTGTGAAAATACAACAAAAATAAACAAACAGTGGAGTCAATAAACCAGCGGTCACTTGGCAGGGTGCACGTGCTCGATTAGAAATAAAGCCGCTCAAGAGTGGCTACCAATTTTGAAATGGCCATTTTCATCATAAAATCGACGAAGCAGGCCGTCAGTCTACAACGACATGTGGTCTGCGGGAAAGCAAAAGGGCATCGTGTGAGCCACACTGAGAGATGACCACCGTCACTCTACCTTGAGAGCGGTTGTTTGAGAACACAGAGGAGTCTATGTGAAAAGGGGGAGGGGACGGGAGGGGAGGAGAGGGGAGAGGGGGCGGGGGGGGGGGGGCCAGGAGAGCCACAACATCACAGGCTGCTGGCAATGATGGAGATTAAAGCCCTCCCCGACGGAGCAGCAGCAGCAGGGCCTTGGGTCGTGCCAAAGTGAAGGCCAGACCAGAGAGGGTTGAGAGGCACAGAGCGAGCTGCTGCTGGAGACAGGGACATGGAATCCAGAGTCTCAACACCGCTCCAGGTGCAGATCTGTGTGTGAGAGTGTGAGTGTGAGTGTGAGTGTGAGTGTGAGTGTGAGTGTGAGTGTGAGTGTGAGTGAGGCTGGCACACAAAACAGACTGGCGCTCCATTTGCAGGCACACTACGAATATGACTGCCGATTTGATGATTTCTGTCTGTCAAAAGCCATTTGCAAGTCAAAATGGGAGTTTTCATGACACACAACCCTGCGGCCCGGTTAAACATAAACCTGTAACCCAAACAAACACTGCGCTTTATTGACAGTACAGTTCAAACAGCAGGCAGACTGGCAAATTTACAAAACATGAGCCTACAGCTGGCAATCAAAATGACAAAAGACCAAACAATAATTAATCCACCGAGCATACAAAACCTTGATTGAAATGAGACGACCGATAGGAACAACAGTCTGCTTTGGCTTTAAAAAGAAGGCCCTGAAAGCACATTATTTATTAGCCTCTTCCTAAAAGCAATGGGGTCCTACATGGTCGGAACAATAATCTGCCAAAGTTGACATACCCTCATACGCATTTCCCTTTGTAGTAAAAACCCTCTGTAAAACCCGGGAGTGATTTACACACCATGGAAAGATCAGGTGAAGGCTGTGAGCCTTTACCAAGAATTTAAACTTGCATCGTGAAACAGGTGGCCGTTAACTTTGCCCCCTCCAGACACTCGCAGCCCCCTAAATGACGATGCCAGGCAACGGTCTGAATCCTAAAAAAAAAAAAAAAAAGAAGAAATACCATTACCTACAGAACATAAAGCACGCTCATATCTATGTTCACAGTCCACTTGTAAAGCTTTTAAAGAGGAGAGCTCCGGTGGAGTTGTATATAAAAACCTCGCCTATGGAATCTCTAGTGTGTACAATTAATATGGTCGGCAGTCATTTTTTTTTTCATCCTTAAGGTCCAAACCGTTGCACTTTACGAGTAACAACTGCTCTAAAGTGGCCAAACCGCCATTAGCTATCAAATACAAGCACGCAGGAGAACCCTGCAAGGTTGCAGATTTTTTTTTTTCCACCGTGTTAAAGTACGAGACTACACTCAAATGTTCCCCAGACTGCTGTGCATTAGCAGCACCGGCGTCGTCTGCAGAGCAGGCTGTCAAACACTTGGTCTGGCTTGGTTTGCCATAAGTGAATGGAGAAAGCAGCTGTAGTGGACTTAACAAAGCAACAGTGAGCTGAATGAAAATGCACAGGGTTATTACACCAGCTCCACGGGGAGACCGAGGACGGAGACTTTCACGATTAAACCGAATGGGTGGAAAATTCTCATAGTCGAACGGCACCGGGGAGAAGTCCTTTGTTCGGGTGGTGGAGAAAATGTGTGATTCTTTTTATTTATTTTTTTTTTTTTTAACCCTTTCAACTCCAAAAGTGACATGACAGGAAAAACAAAAAAAAGTTCAAATGGGATCTGGCACATCACAAAGCTGATGAGGCACTGAAATGGAGCTGCGACCACTCGTCGCTCACAGGACTTTTGGATGAGTCTTCAGAAAGTACTCCTTTAACAGAGTACAGTCAGTGGGGCCGCACACGCGTGTGGCCCGGTCGCCCCTCTGTTGGTGCAGGGCCAACACAAGACGCACGACTCACTACACCAAGCCACACAAGTGCAAACACCATTCATCACCATGGCGCTGACCGGGGGACTTTGTTCCTCTAAAAACACACACACACACACATGCCACATTAGACCACTGCATCTCAACTAACAGTGTTCATGAAGGAGGCTTTTGGCACGAAAGAAAACGGGGAAAAAAAAAAAAAAACACACACTGATGCAACTGAAAGCAGGCCAGCCAACAAGCTCACGCTGAGGAGAGCTACTAGAGAAGCCAACAGTCCCCACACACGCTGACGTCGTCCAAGTCTGAGCTGAAAGGTTGTTACTTTTTTTTTTGTTTGTTTCCAGGAGTCTCTGTGCAACTCTGAAGACTTGCCACACACACTACCTTTCACAGTCATCTTACATCACAGTTTGTTTGATCAGCGCGGGTAATAAAGTTCCCATCTGGCTCCCCGACTGAGACTCTGGCTAACAGAGGCGGGACATATTTGTGGAAAACCACAAAGAGAAAAGACACACACACAAAAAAAAAAAAAAAAAAAAAGGGGGTCTTATCGGATCCTCCTGGGAATTTCAAGTTCACCGATGGAATTACAAGTTGAAAACTGAAGGATTCAAAGTAGTGCCAAACATAGAAAGAATCTTCCATCGAAAAAAAAAAAAAGGCAAGCAACAAACTGGAACATTTAAAGTGTGAGAGGAACGCGAGCGTGTGTAACGTTTCCACTGAAGTCATGTTTTGCATCAGTAATGGCCCGAAACTTAAGAAGCACGAATATGTTTAACCTGGAAATGTGCGCATATGCTCGTAGTTGGGACTTAACTGCTTCACGCTTACAAAAAAAAAAAGAAGAAGAAAGTAAGATGCAAACACAAGTTTTGCCTTGACTTTGAAGTCAAGGCAAAACTTGTGTTTGGACTGGAGTACGATCAGCAGTTTCTGGAGGCCTTGACTCACGTTTGAAAACCCATCACAGTTGCTGTTTCCAATTAAAAAACGCTGACACGTTCAATTTTCTCTACAGTAACAAGAACATTACACGCATCCATGGTGTTTTTACAGAAGCATTTCTCCTCTGATATGATTTAGTGGAGTTTTTTTTTTTTTAAAGTGTTTTATCTGATGCAACCTCAGTGTATTTTAATACTGTAGAGTGATGTAGCCTTTTTTCCTACACCTACTACAGTTCCTTTCTTCCCAGAAGGCATTCCCCTCCTCCATTTGATTTTATAAGTTCCAGGCTGGATCCCACAAGGGGATCCCAGGAGAAAGAAAGCAGGTCAACTCTGACAAGAAGGAACTTTTTGGGATGTTTCTCGGAGAGGTGAATAGTTTCATTCATGCAGTCCGTGCCGAGCAGTAATTTATTCCAGTCAGCAGCAGAATTAAAGATCTCTCAAAAGCCCAAGGGCGACTGGAGGGTAAACCATACCTTTAAGTCAGTTTAAAGCCGACATTGATCTTCTTTCTTTTGGTATGGATCCAAGGGTATCCACAGATCATAAGGGGGACATGATGCAAGGATGTAATTTTAATGAAACGTTTTACTTTGAATGATCCCACCGTGAAAGGTCAGAGTTCACCGTGTTCATTTACCCCCCCCCCCCCATCTCCCCCTGCACAACAGACGAAACGCCCATTTTACGTTGGCACATTGTTCACTTGTGTGATGATAAGACGATTATCTCGTTGGGTATATGGAGCAGGCTTCTCTGACACAGCGCTGCCTGGAAAAAAGACTGGACTCTTGAATGAGTTTTTTTTTTTTTTTTTTTTTTTTTTTTAAAAAAAAAAAAAAAAAAAAAAAAAAAAGAGTTGACACATCTGCTGCTGTCCTCTGCACGAAGTTCGACTCTCGTGAGTTACAAAGATGGCACTTAAAGCCGCAGATGTATGCAATTAGCGACCGCACTTTCCATTAGCGTTGCCAAATCTGCCCAAGTTCGGGTTTGGAAAGAGACAAACGGAGAAATAAACTCGGACACACCGAGTCCAACCGGGTTTTAAAAATCATCCAACTAATGCAAAGCAGTACACAAAGAAAAAGAAAGATACCAACAACAAAAAAAAATCCCAACCCCCTTCATGCACGAAGTGAGGAGGTATGAATGAGTTGGGAAGCAGATGGTCCAAAGACAACCCAAAGTTAACTTTGGAAAAGAAAGTTGCAACAGTGCAACGAACGCGACACAAACAAACGCAGTGGCTACATTTCCAGCACATGGACGTCAAAACGTGCCTCTTTTACCTCTGCAAGAGTCGCTCCCTCTCGTCCTAAATCCACTCTGCGAACCAACAAAAAAAAAGTAGGATCCCAGAGGTGGTTCTCCGAGACTGGAGTGGCTCCTGAAACCCCTTTCGCCGCTGCTTTTGGTCTCACTCGTGTCTGCTGTGCTGGATGAGGCTGAACGTGGCTCTCATCTGGACCGCAGCACTTTGAATGGAGCGCTGGATGGACTTGAGGGTGCGGGGTCCGCCGGGCGTAGGGAGTGGCTGGAGCGGCGTCTCTGGGCTAGTCCAGCGTCCCTTAATCACCTCCAGCGCGGGGGGGGGGGGCTGGGGGGGGGGGGCTGTGATGCCTTCGATGTTGTCGGGAATTTCAGGAACTCTTCGTCCAGCCGTGATTGTGGGCAAAAAAAACAAAGCTTTCTACAAGCCCTATTCTAAACACCAGATAACACATAATAGGCTACACCTCACACCCAAACACCATAATCTTAAATGTTCTGCCTTACTGATAACCCAACCTTGGGCCAGAGAGTGGGCTAGTCGTATAAACGAGAAGAGACTTGAACAAATGATGGATGTGGGACGGATGAATGGACTGATAGCATGTGATAAAGTCATGCATTTTAATTATTATTATAATATATATATATACATATATATATATTATAATATATATAATACGAATTATAATATATATTATTTTATATATATATATATATATATATATATATATATATATATTAGCATATGTAAACAATAGCAGTCCTTGGGCTACAAGTTTAATCTTGGTCAAAACAAGGCGAAAAAATAATTGGCAAAACTCTGAAGTAGGAATCAGAACCAAGCTTTACGAGGTGAATGGTAAGGCAACATTAACGTTTTCCCTTCATCCGATTGACGGGTAGCCTAACCACCCGATAGCACAACATCCCCCTCCTGTGTCTTAATGATAGATAGCAACGACTTGTTGACCCACCATGTAATGCTCGCTTACTTACTACGGGTCAGTAGATAGGGTTAAACCATACACTGTGTAAATAAATACAAATGTACTTTATGTATAGATATATACTTTATAAACAGTCTATGGGTTAAACCAACTCTGATGGCCAGAAAAGTGACCCTGTTCAGAGTTTTTGGGGTGAAACACGTACCCTATTCATCCTTTAGCGCTGACACAGCGCTGTGCAGATAGGTGGCTACGCGTAGCCTATTCATTCAAGCGTTAACCAAACTAAATGACTACGAACTATACAGGGGGGGTAATTACAAAAGTTAACATTAGCAATCCATTTTACAAAGTAGGCCGACGGTAAAGTCAACCATATTGTATTGAATATTAATAATAGACATTACAGTCACCATGGTTATTTCATTCCGATAATATCTTCTGAGTTTTTAACAGTTTGGGATTTGTGTTTACCCCACCCAAGTGGAATGACCCACATAGAATCGGTGTTAATGCGCATGCGTTGTTGCGTCTACACTTTCCTCTCCCCTGGAATCGACTGCTAACGCTGCCTGACTGTAACGGTTCAACCAGTGGTATTAGTTTTTATTTTACGGACTGTTTTTGCGCATAACGAGGATTTCGGTGAGTCGCCGTTTGTCTTCGTCCAACGTAACTGAGCGACGGTCCTATATTGAAGCTCATTTTGGCACTGCGTCAGACTGACGATAGCTAGCTAGCTAGCTGACCTAAGCTAACCCAGCGTTAGCATTGACGTTTCCCCCGTTGTGGCGTGAAGTTAGACATCCACGTTCAGCTAACGTCCATTCGTCGGTGTCACAGTTTCATGCCATTTTGCCAGATCTTGATTAACCAACATTTTGAAAAATATATATCTATATATTCGCACCATAACTGAACACGCCCAAGACTGTTGCGTTGCACACTCTCCGTAATGCTGGTCCAACTAAATTAACGTTATTACTTTAATGACTCCCTAGAATATGTCGGGCAAAGGGGTAGTTAAGTGAGGTGGCTGGCTCGTTTCACCATGCACAATGTGCTAAGTCCAGTGTCGTTCCCTTGTTTGTTTCCATTACATTTAACGTCGTATTTTGGTTAGTGATGATTTAGAAACGGCCTTCACCTTTTTTAAATGTTGTGTTGCACTATGTCTTCAGTTGTTAAATAAACTTTAGCTTATTTTTTTCAATGCATATTATAGAATTAGAAAAAAAAATGTTATGTCCTAATCCTGATCTTCTTTCCTTCACTTTTTGTCTTTCAGAGTGTCTTTTATGAGTAATCAAAGGCAGCAGAAGCCTACGCTAACAGGCCAGCGTTTCAAAACCCGCAAAAGAGGTGACAGACTCTAGAGAATCACACAATTCTGCCCACGTGGAATTAAGAGATGTTGTTTGGCGGGTCTAGTTTTATTGAACAAGTATAGGCCTCCATCAGATTTCACAAAGACTTCCTGCTTCCAGCTTTTCATAGTACTGACTTTTCCATCCAGCCCCTTACCTGTTTACAATGACAGACACAGGAATACAATTGTACAGTTTTATAACTGAAGACCACGCACATTTGTTCACTCACTAGATTTTTATAGATATTTAACACATTTTATTTGCCACTTTGCATATTAAAGACTGGTATCTGGCCCAACACTGTGTGGAAAATGCATTTAATTTAAAGGGTGATGTGTTTCACTGCCACTAAAGAGTAGGCACACGTGCACGCAAGTGTGACTTTACTCTTGGATTTTACTGTAATGCCTTATGCAAGGAAGAGAATATGTGAATTTATATATGGGCCTGAACATGTCTTTTAGAATGTCATAAGTGGCAGGATAAACTCAACTAAAAATCTATCTTTTCAACAGATGAAAAGGAGAGGTTTGACCCCACCCAGTTTCAGGAAAGCATCGTACAAGGTCTGAACCAATCTGGCACTGATTTGGAGGCAGTCGCAAAGTTCCTTGACGCCTCTGGTGCCAAGCTTGACTACCGCCGCTATGTGGAGACTCTTTTCGACATCCTGGTTGCTGGTGGGATGCTGGGTAAGAAGCAGAACTCTTTGTCATATTTGTTTCATACATTATTGAGCTGAACACACTGTCATGAAACAAATGGTTCACAGGCAAGCTTTTATATTGATCATTCAGTTTTTATTGTTGCAATTGTAAAACCCAGTGGCGGTATGAAGCATAAGACCCATGACATTCTGAAACTGTTTCTTTTCAGCCCCAGGGGGTACCTTGTCAGATGACATGACCTGCACAGAGTTCTGTCTCTTTAAAGCACAAGAGGACATGGAGACTATGCAGGCATATGCCCAGGTGGATATAATTTAATTCCTGCTCAATGTTCACCTTCATCACAGGGAAGTTAACAATCAAAATAATTGTGTTTGTTTCTTTCAGGTCTTTAACAAGCTCATCCGGCGTTACAAATACTTGGAGAAAGGATTTCAGGAGGAGATTAAAAAGGTTTGCATTTGCTTATTGCAGGAACACATAGTACCTTTCCAGGTCAAGCTTCTGAATTCATGACCATGTTATTCCAACTTAAATGTTTAAAAAAAATGTCTAACTCAATTCAGCCTACAAGATTGTGTTTTGTTTTGTTTTTTGGCAGCTGTTGCTGTTTCTCAAGGGCTTCACTGAGTCTGAGCGCAACAAGCTAGCCATGCTAGCGGGAATTCTGCTGGCCAACGGCAATCTCTCTGCAGCCATTCTAAGCAGCCTCTTCAATGAGAACCTCGTCAAAGAAGGTGCCAACTTCTCTACCTCCATAGGCGTGCCTAGTTTTGTTAATTATTTTGCAAAAAAGAACTGCGGGTAGAAATAGTTGGACTGAGATTAAATAATTAGATGTTAAGTAGGGGGAGAATCATCTAATACCTTCAAATTAAGCTTGGAATTATTTGTTTCCATTTGTCTCTAGTACCTGTGATAGATTTCTTTTTTTTTTTTGTTAAAAAAAAGAATCCTTTTTGAAAAGCTTCTAATTTTATGGGCAAAAGTGAAGATCACCATAAATGTTTATCCTCATGCAAACCTAAGTACTTTACAGTTATTAGTCTATAAGTAGCTCAGACACTAGCCTGGGCACAGTTCATGAATCTTCACAATTTCAGTTTTTGAAAGTAAGGAGCGAAATCCTTGTGGAGTCTGTTGCTGAAAAAGCTGCAGACTGAAATGCCCTCAATTTCCTGTCCAAAATCTAGTGCAGACTTAATGGGGCAATGAAACCACCAATTTATGTTTTTGGAGTTGTAAAAACAGGTAAGCAGTAGGTGTCTACAATCACGTCTGATATACGTGGCATCTGAGAAAGATGCATCAAGCAATGAAATAATGTTTTACACTCAGGATTTCTGAGTCATTCAGTTCAGGTCATTCAGTTCAGGAAACTGAATAGTTTCTGAACTGCATGAACATCATTAAGATCTATTTCTTCCATACGAGTTAGTAAATGTGAGACTGTGGTGACTAATGGCTTGTCTCACACTCTTACTAAGCCATGTTGTACATTTATGATGGCTAGAGTTTTGTTTTGCTCTCGTTAGTTACCTGGAAATCAACACAACAATACTATATTTTTCTGAAACACACGCATAGTAAGCATTAATCCTTTGCAATTCCAATGACGAGACCATTGCTACACAAATTAAACATTTGGGGAAATTAAGTGAGTTGGCAGTCGCAAATGCACAAAACTTTAATCCATCCATAGATGAGCAAACAGGCTTACAAACTGACATGCCAAGCAACCCTCAAAGAACTAGTGCCAACAAAGAGCAGCTGATCAAACTACAGTCCAACCAATACTGGATTTTTGAGGCCAATATTGATATTTTAAATGTTTTCTTTAATCTTTTCCTACATAAATTCATAACTAAATAACCATTTTTATCCCTTTTTTTAAATAGGGGAACCAAGAATTGTGATTGTGCTGAGTGGGACATATTGCCTTTCAGAGGACCAATTATGAAATGGAGACAATGTTTCTAAACTACCTCAAACATATCTGGCTTTTCTGTGCTGCAGCATCTTGGTGCTTATCATCCGATTTGCAGTAATGCCAACACGTCTGCAGTAAACTTCTATGCTTTTCCGAACATCTCTTCATGTCAAAGGTTTCATGTGAACCCACCACAAAGCCTTCAGCTTCCATGCATGTACCTCTACACCCACATAGGAGGACATAAGTAGTTAATAGTTCTCATTCCTAATGTAACAAAAAAAACCTGAAGACGCATCATTATGAAAAGAAAAAATGGCCCATCATTTATGTGACTGTTTAAATCGGTCTTGTTACATGCATGGATGAATTGATATTGTCTGATTAAAAAGATGCAGATGACACAGTGATGTTTTGCTTTGACCTGGTCTTGTCAGCCAATTGTCTTGCTAGACAAAGGGAGAAAAAAAAATCTTCTGGATGGCTTCAGTTGGTCCCAATGGCGACCAATGATTGCCATTTGACTCAATGCATCAGGACCTTTTAAGATAACTGTAGGTAGAGGGGGAGCTGTTGAGTATTTCGTTTTTGCTGTGTCGCTGAAATTATGTTCACTGAAATCGTATATGGCTAAACATTTTTAATACACCTGTGTTCCAAACTAACTTTGTTGACTGCATCCTTGTTGTTTTGGGCATTGTTCCAGTTAAAACCTGACTAATCGCATCCTGTGAGGTTGTTTACCAATGTATTACTCGGGCCTAACTTTATCCTGGCAGGTCTGTTCGCAACAGCTGACTCAAATGTTTTTTTTATGCATTTGTTCAGGTGTTTCAGCGTGCTTCGCTGTAAAACTCTTCAAATCCTGGCTTTCCGAAAAGGACATCAACTCCGTTTCTTCCGGTCTCCGAAAGGTTGGCATGGACAGCAGGCTCATGGTGAGAATGAGAAAGGCTCAGATGAAGCAATTATGCTTCCCACTGCAGTAAGGGTCAGGAGTCTGCCTGCACACTTTAAATACGGTTGTTTTGATGAAAATAGGATTAACAATCTGTGTGATTGTGCCATGCAGTACTCAAGAAATTAATGAAGAAAGGCTTCTTAATTGCTGAAGAAGCCATGTCTGCCTGAACAGGGTCTGCCTCAATGTTTGACTGCTTTTTCAGGAGCTGTTCCCTGCCAACAAGCGCAGTTGTGAGCACTTCTCAAAGTACTTCTCAGACGCCGGACTGAAGGAGCTTTCGGACTTTGCCAAAAACCAGCAGTCCATAGGTGCTCGCAAGGAGCTGCAGAAAGAGCTCGAGGAGCAGATGTCACGCGGGGACCCCCTCAAAGATGTAAGCCCTTTTTTGTTTTTTTAGCTACTTTAACATGAACTGTGTCCCATTTTGCGAATCAACACCTCTGAGGGCAGCACTTAGTTTATACTCGTCGTGGAGAAGTCGGTGCGATCAAGTGACTGTCATAAATAGTTCACTGATAAAAGCACCATTTACATATCTAGAGATTATACGAAGGCCAATTTGTTTTGAGATGCTTTAGAAACAGGAGGTGTCTATTTTGCAACCAAATAAAAATTGTTTACAGGATATTCAACCTTCGTTAATTTATAATGCATGTAAAACTTGACTTGCTGCTTTACAGGGCTTGTACAAAGGCAGTAAAGTGAACCATGAATATGAAATATGAGTTTACAGATGATTGCAGTCCCTCCTCTGTATTGTGGAGGTTGGTTTATGGCTCTTTGCCGGTCACACCGGGTTACACTTGTTGTCTTTTTGATTCCTCACAGTTCATTGTGTTTGTACGCCCTGGCGTTTCGGAGAACAATGCCACAACGGCGCATAAAGTGTATATACGCCTCCGTGCATGTTTCGCGCTCGCGCGCCATCTGTGGAAACGGTGCCAAGCGAATAAACAAAGCTTTGGGATTGCTTTCTTCTTAACCTCTTGACCTGTTTGCCTTGAGGAGGGCTGGAGAAGAGGATGCAGTGAATCAATGACAAGTTGCTGAAATCCACTCCACCTCAACACATTATCTGCTCCTGCAAGCCTCGGTATCCTGCCAGGCTTCTTGTGCCTCAGACCTCTGCAGGTGTTGAAAAGCAATAAGCCTCAGCATATGCTGGCCGTGCTTTGCCCACTTTTCCAATAATGTGTTCTCCATCTCTGGACCCGGGTCTCACAGATCATCCTCTACGTCCGAGAGGAAATCAAGAAGAACAACATCTCTGAGCAGACGATGATTGGACTAATTTGGGCCAGTGTAATGAGCTCGGTGGAGTGGAACAAGAAGGAGGAGCTGGTCACCGAACAAGCCATCAAACTTTTAAAGGTGACTTAGCAGAGGAGATAATTGATTTACTAACCTGACGCCATTTCACCGGCAAAGTGAAAGTAATTTAAGAATTCCGAATAGTGCGTCAGACTTCTGTAGAACTCTTCTGTTTTACACCCTCAGCAATACAGCCCACTGCTGAAGGCGTTCACCTCCCAGGGCCTCTCTGAACTGACCCTCCTGCTAAAGATCCAGGAGTACTGTTACGACAACATCCACTTCATGAAGGCGTTCCAGAAGATTGTTGTGCTGCTCTACAAAGGTAAGCTCCCTTTTTCCATCCTCACGTTTGCGGGGAAAAAGTTTAGTTTTATATAGTGTGGAAGCTGTGACTCCATGCGTGAATGATTCCAGATGGCCAGAGATTACAGCCAAAAGTTTGTCTTGATTGATGTCTTCAACCTGCCTGCCGACATTTGTTTTTCAAGCACCTGTGGAAATATTTGTGCTGTTGGCATCATGTTGGACAGATTATTTATTTTATTTTATGTTTTTGTTTGTTTTTTTCTTCTCAAAGCGGATGTTTTGAGTGAGGAGGCGATTCTTAAGTGGTACAACGAAGCCCACGTTGCCAAAGGAAAGAGCGTTTTCCTTGAACAGATGAAAAAGTTTGTGGAATGGCTCAAGAACGCTGAGGAAGGTAAGCATCTCCTCTTTTCTGCCTTAATGCCATGGTGTGTTTGGTTCGACCTCTCGCAGCCCTACAATGCGCAACATGCCATGGGTTTGAGCTATATCATTTATTTCTGAATAACAAACGGGCGTATCAATTTATCCTTTGTATTTATTTATTCAGTCCCACTTCTAAGTTTAAATGACATTGGTGGTAATGCTTGGTGTGCATTTATTGTAACTGATTTCTTTTTTTTTTTTTCTTTTTTTTTTACAGAGTCTGAGTCTGAGGAAGAGGAGGCAGACTGAGGACCTCTACCTATAACTACCATTTTGCTTTCTGTTTTTACATTAACATAGCACCAGATGCAGTAAAAGGACTCTTAACAGGAGTCTGTCTGTATTTTGTTTTTTTCCTTCTCTATTCCCTACCTCCTAACAACTAGTTCAACTGTAATGTAAGGGCTTAAATATTGTTTAATTTCCACCATGTTTTCTGTCTGAATCAATACTTGTACTCTTCTTTATACTCCTTCAGGAGCCGGTCACAGAACCACATTTGGCTAAATAGATCGAAACCCATTTTATGTGACAAAGGGGGACTTTCTTTTGGACAGATGGTTCCCTTTTAAAATTAGCCCGTTTGGAGGCATATTTCACAGCTCTACTATTTAGTCATGGAACTCTATTTTGCCAGAGGTCTGTCTGTGTAGCTATGATATCTTGGTCCTCTGAAAGGAAAACTGTTTTTGCAACCTCATATTACATTTCTGCCAATTATGTGACAATTGGTGGCCATGACCCATAAAATGAACTTTAATTGTTTTCTACATCTTACGAAACGGAACCATGCAAATGTATTTTTTTTTTCCTTTACCATACAGTTTGACTTTTTAAAATAAAGGGAAATTAATGGTTTTCATTTTTGCTGGATTTACTGTTAAACTACTTATCAAATCACCATTATAGTGTGGACATGCATAATAGAAATATTACGAGCAATTAGAAGAATATTTCAGTCCAAAAATACACAGGCAATGGTACAGAAAGGGAAATCCTTCTCTCGTGTCACAGATCAACTTGTGTTCCACCAATTTTGGATTGTTTGATCTCCTGCAGCCTCACTTAATCCAGTAATCAAGAAAGGTAGCCTAGCGTGCGCGACCTGAGGTGCAAACAACCATCTCGTTTACCTCACGTCATCCCACTTTTAAATGGTAATTATGGCTCAGTCAAGCATGGCAAAAAATGAGTGAGATGGTGATTCAAGATGTTATGAAAACGGAGGTCCATGCACATTCATTACAAGTCATTTTATACAAGTCTGAGAAACGGACCGCTCATTTTAATGCCATACTGCAAAAAAAATATTTTGTGCATATTGAACCACATCCAAGGCAGGTGATCTCAAAATATCAGGAAACTTTGTATTGATTTCCCCAACCAACCAAAGATTCTATTTTTTATTTTTTATTTTTTTTAAGATAGATGGATCTATCCATGGAGTTACATCGGTAGTGTTGAATCAAGACCATTATCTCTTCCCCTGGAAAGGATCTATTCACGCATGCTTGAGCATTTTTGTGTATCTTCCAGAGGAAAATTATTCTTTTTAGCACCAGCAGTCATACAGTCACCCAAGGCCTGGAATGCACCGGAGTGGTTATGGTAGGAAATATTGTAAGTAAAGGCAAAGCTGAATGACTGCATAGGAATAGTCCAGATGTTGGTAACATTTTCTGAAGTGTCCTTCCAATGGCCTTGCTACGTAGGATGGGTACTATAATGTAGTCCAAAGGAGAATACTGTACAGCAGAGTACCGGGTAATCAATCAGTTTCACTCGGTGCCAACAGATGGCAGTAAGTCCCTTAAAAGACGCTCGTTCCTTCCATTAAAGCCTTCTACAGTTTAAGAGTTGAGCTCAAACAGAAAATGCCATTTTGAAGAAACCAGACTGGAAAGTATTAGACAGGCAGAACTACAAAGTATCCGACACCAGTGTTTTCTCTGTCCCGGGAGGATTTGTTTGCCTTTTGGTTTTATTTAGTCACTCTAAAAGAACATGAAACAATTTTGGAGAGTGACATTCGGGAATAGGGAAGGGGGGAGCGGGGGGGAACACGGCTGCTTTTGAGATTTGTGTGTGAGAGCGCGCGCACCGCTGAATCATAATGATGCACCCCATGCCTTCCCTGTGCAAAGCACTGGCAGTGCCATGTTGGTGCTGCCGTTATCTGCTTGTTGCCGGCGCTGCCTCGCTTCACACCGCACGCGGCGCTCCTCCCCGCGTGTCATTCTGTACAGGCGGAGAGGAAGGCTCTGGTATAATGAGCTGTGCACACTGTGCCCCTGACACATCTGTTTGTTTTGCTCCCATTTTTTTTTTTTTCAAACAATTACATATGCTGCTGGATATGCAGTAGGTATCCCAAGGCTTATGTGTTTCACAGTTGTATCTCAAGGTGTGGAAATTGGAGAGGCGGGGGGCCCTAAACACACTGAGCAAGACCGACTTGTCTCTCAGTGACGGGGAGGCCATATATATATATATATATGTATGTGTGTATATATATATATATATATATATATATATATATATATATATATATATATATATATATATATATATATATGTATGTATGTCTGTGTATATATATATATATATTTACAGACATATATACATACATACGTGTTTGCGTTCCCTCAGTGACTATTCATGATTTCATCTCGTTATCCTGCAGCATTCGTAACAAAAATATTTTTTGTAATTTAGTTTTTCTTTTTCTTTTTCTTTCAATGACACAACGTGTCAGCTAAATGGATAGAAAAGATCATTAACTTTTATTTTTGGAAAATTGTGTCTCGGTTGGACTTCCCTCTTGAACTGAACAGCGCAGCGCAACGTGCCAGGGAATGCCAGGGGAGTTGTGGAGAGCAATTATTCTGGATTTCACACTGCGGCTTTGGTCAGTAAACACGACTCAGACTGCAATGCACAACTCATCTGAATAATGCTGTCAGAAAACAGAGGGAGACATGGTTAATGGTTCGTTTGAATGAGAAGTGAGAGACTTGAGATAATTACTTTTTTTTTTTCGAGTAACCCCCCCCCCCCCTCCACCACCCCCTAAAAAAACAAAAAAAAACCACCACCCGCCTCCGACCACGCCGTGAAGTGCAGAGCACAATAGATGCACTGTTTGTTTTTGTTTCGGGCAAATCGTAAGCGATATCTGTTTGCTTTGCATTTCAAGCAGCATTTTGTCGTATGCCAGTTTTCTTTTTTTCTCTCTCTGCTCTGCCGCTTTTGTATTTATGGAAGACCGGCCTAATGCTGGGCTTAGCACACAGGTGAAATATGGAAATGAGGATCAACATGTTGGTTCACCAAATGCTGCCAATTTGTCCCCGGATCAACTTCTGCCAAACATCCTAAAGCAGTGCAGCTTCCCGACCTCAATGAAGTCGTATCATGGACAACTGAGCACCACTGTGACAGGAAATCGCTGCTAAGCTCTTAATTAAAACCAAGAGGGCCGAGGTTTTTTTTGGGGGGGTTATAGGCTGACAGCCACTGTTGTCTGTCAGCTGTCCCCCACTCAGCTCCTGGTGGTCTCTGTCCCTGGAGCCACCACTGCCATCCTCTCCTGGAGGCAGCCATCACGCAGCTGCCTATATAATGCTGGAGCCTGGAACCATTACTCTCAAGGTTATTCATCACGTATAATACCCCTGTTTCAGAGGCAGTTTAATTAAAGATGACAACTACAGGTTTGAACCTTTTAGACCGTGCCTACTGCCTGACTGGAAGTAATGTACAGTCCCCTGTACACCTTTCCACTTTATCACTGCTTTTCTATTTGTATTTCAACAACCTGTCAGCTGGTCCCAGTAATGTATGTTTCTTTAATAGGAAATGAACAGGATTATGATCGGTGAGTGGGGGCGGGATCATCTCAAATAACCCAAGTGTGGCTATTGTGCTCGTCCAAAAGGTCAGCAACATGTTATTCGAAACTGAGGTGTTGAAGAAAGAGACAAGACGAAACAAGACTCATGAAGGTGAGCACGACAGAAATAATTGAGAGGATGAAACGCAGACGTTGTGCAGACAGGGTTCATTGATCTGGTGGTCCCCACGACCTCAAATAAGGGCATCTTTGCCCCCTGAAAGCCCCTCTGCCAGCTTGTGGGGACCACACTGTGAGTGTGTAATGGCCTGGCTGTGAGAGTCTGGGGATTTAACAGCTCGACTCCAGTCAACACAGAGGCTCATCACAAACATCATTACTTTCTCGGCTTGTCCTTTTCCCTCTTCAGTGGTCTGATAGCTGTGTACAAACGACTGGGAGCGAAGGGATGGATGGCCTACATTGATAACGAATGACTCAAGGGCTGCTATTTACGTACTCGCCTCATGACCCTTATCCACCGCAATAAAGACACCTACCTCTTAAAGAGTCTTGAGGAGCATGTATTTTTCCCTCTCAACTGGTCTTGCTCACATTGCTTGTTAAAGAGCTTCCACTGATGCTTCTAATCATTGTCATCAAGGTCTAACAGGCTACTGCTCGAGGTACTGTAAGTGCATTCGGTTGGAGCTGTGCAAGAAGCGGAAGGGAAGGGGTGGGCACTTTGACAGAGCCCTCGCGGGAACACCAAGGCTACATCACAACACTTTGGCTGTGACAAACTGCTCTGATAACTTGCAAATGGAATGAAAGTTTGCATCTCCAGAATGTTTTTAACGAGTCTCCCTGGAGTGTGGCATAATGACTGTGGAACTCTGAGAGAGAGAGAGAGAGAGAGAGAGAGAGAGAGAGAGAGAGAGAGAGAGCGAGCGAGAGAGAGAGAGAGAGCGTGTGCGAGTGTTCGGTCTGCATGCAGCTCTCAGCTTTCTTTTGCCCGTTTATGCACCAGCGGCTCTGGGGACTCAGACATGCTGTGGAAAGACATGAAAAAGCCTCTACAAAACTGTTTGTTTTTGTAAGGAATGGCAGAGCAGGGAGGAGGAATGCACTTAATATTAAATGACTACATTAAAAAAAAAAAGGGAAAAAAAGGAAGAATTATTGCAGATATTCAATAACACCCACCCAAACATGAAAACAATTGACACTCTTAAAAATGCTATTAGCAAAATCTCCCTAAAGACAGATTAGGTAAGCAGCAGGAAAAGCTTTTACTTACTTTCTCTTAGTCATATGCACGTATACTGTATGTAGAGTCCAACAAAGAATGTATTCATTCATTTATTTGGCTATACATATATGTTTTTTTTAATTCCCTAAATAGAAAATTGAGGAGGATAATACTCCCTGCGAAGGTGAATATCTCACACTGAAGCGATGACATTAAATCTGATATCAAGATAATTACTTGTTTTAAAGACTTCTATATTCCGCTGTATGAGGGACTTATTTTTTCATCATTACCTCACAGCTGGGAAGAATCAACAATAGTTGGAAGAAACAAGGTAGATGTGAATATAGTGTGGGGATAAACCACAAAAGCTTTTGCTTAATCCAGATTCCTTCTGCCATCTTTGTTTGTTGTTTTTTTAATGTGGATTATGTTGAGAGAATAGCAAAGGCCTTGATATGCTCTCTATGTTGAGGAAACATTGAAATAATAATAAAAAATGTGGAACATGGTTTGATCTAATGAGCGTGGACACACACGATTATTCATCAGGTCAATATGGACATTTCAGCCACATCATCAAGCAGATTAATGACATGGGAAGGGAACAGATGTTTCAATGTTAAGTTGTTGATGTTTTTTGGCTCATTTTTTAGTTACAGGAAATTCATCTTTTTTTTTTCCTCCCAGAAATGATGTGAAAAATCTTGGTCTGAACTCAATTAAGAAACTAGTCATTTAATTGAATCGTTTTTCTTTTTTTTTCCTCAATAGTTTATCCATAGTTCCCGTGGTTTGACGAGGAGTGTTTTGCCTTTTCGCAGGGGATATCTATAAATGGCACCGTGTCAAAGTTAATGTGAGCTCTTCCTTGAACACAGCCATCATTCCGAGGTGATAATCTAAATAGGCTCCTATGGGGCCCGATCTCTGTCCACAACATTGCTGCAGGGCCTGCTCTCTGTAGACCAAAGGCCAATGTTGTTGAGTCCATCTGAAAGGCTTGATCAGTTCCACTGAAAAGGGGAATTAGTCTGCATATAAACCTCTGCTGTCACACCCTTGTGTAGGTGTTGCTTGAGTTATGTAAGTGTATGAATTGCTGTGAAATGCTAGGGCAGCGATATTATTACACAGCTTTAAAAAAAAAGAAAAAAAAAAAAAAGGTGGGGTGGGGGTGTTGTCACAGTCCTCCCCACCTTCTGAGGGATGGTTGTCGCAGCCTGACAGTAATGGATTCCTTCACACCTCTTTTAAACCATCAGTCTTCTGGTCCTAGATAGTAGCACATGGTCTTTATCTGTATATTGTCCATGTGGTGTTGAGTGATTGTTTAGTGTGCCTGCGCTGTACAAGTTTAAAGATGGCAATCCATGATTCTTTTTAATCAATATATTGAAAATACAGTGCAGTGGAGGTATACGGAGCACTCCTGCCCGTTTAGGTTTCAAGTGTATTTAGAGTAGACGCGCTCTTCATATTCTGCTTCTGAATGAGAAGATACTTTTGTAGCACATTATACATGAAGGCCAAAATGAAAAAGGATGAAAAAAAAAAAAAAAAAAAAAAGCATTTAAAACAACAAGTAGCGGGAACCAAAGACATACTGAATATACTATTCAATAAGAAAATAAGAAACTTATTGAAAGGTGACAGACATCTCAAGCCCTCGGGGAGGCTGTCATTGAAAATAAAGAGAGCTTCACCAGATTGAACTGATTCTCCCACAGAATACAGTGCCATGACCTGAGACTTCTGCATTGCTTAAAGCCTTTAAGCATTTACCAAACACATGGTACACACATTATGTACTTACTGGAGCGTTGACCAGGAAGCTTTTGCTCCTCTATAGAGGAGAGATTATTATTTAGTTTACTTACCCACCGTCATTATTCTCCACACGCGAGAAGAGTTGATTCTCACAACGTTTATTTTCCTGTGGACATTACCCTTGGTGTTGGTACACTATGTTATGTTGCTTTCATTACACAAATGCAGATTCTATATTCTAAAGCAACCCTCCTTCAAAAAAAAAAAAAAAAAAAAAAAAAAAAGGGAAAAGGAAAAAGGCATGATGCAGGAAAACACATCAAATCACACCAAAAGAAAACTCGATTTGCTTGAGGGGAGAGGAGTGTTTGAAATTGACAGATGTAACAATTCCATACATTGTGTACAGAGAGCTGAACATTTCCATTTTTTTGCTATGAATTGCTTTCATGTTATGCTCCAGCATTGTGTTATTGTTATATATTGCACAGCATATACACAATAAGGAGATTTTGTCTTTGTCACTGATGAGATGAAAGAGAGGTGAAAGCCATCGTGCCGTATTGATTTTGCCTTTCAAAGCAGGAAATGAAGAGGAATAAACCAGGCAGAGAAATATTTTTAAGAGACAAGCAATATGGCGGCGTGGGTGGGAGGTGCAGCTCAATAGCAGGATCATGACCATCATTTTACATTCTGTGTATTTTATTATATTCGGTTTTGTGCAGCACACAATATTCAGTGTGCACCTTTTGAGCTGCACCCATTGAGTCAACGTGTTTTTATTTAGTAAATAAAGGTGCACACTTTCCCCAACTTTGGCTTCTTAACCGAGCCATGGCAGTATCACCTGCACTTCTGTTTGCTGGCTTCGAAACGGAATTGTGTGAGGCGTTTGTTTCATTTTTCTATTTAACAAGAACGTGATCGTAGCCCACTGTTCCCCGCGGTACGCATGAAGTATACAGGTTTCACTCCATGCATCACTGCCCACGACTGGGCACGCAGGTCAAAAGCATCCCAATTAAACCAGCTTCATGCTGACATCTCTTGTGGCTCAGTAGACATGCTTACATGACCAAGAAGTAATTAATCACGCAGTAAAATATATGCTGTAACATGGACCACTGTTAGCTTTCTTTTATTGCAGGCTTCTAATTCTTCTAATAGTACCAGAGCAACCACAGAAGAAGAACCAAGTCTCAAACTGTGAGATCTTGACCTGGCAGCGTGAGATATTTGCTTATCCCAGGGTTATCAAAGTCAAAGTTGATTTGCACAGGTAATGTGATGCACTCGTAGCCACAACCAGCACTTCCATTTGCGCTGATCTGACCGCAACATTGCTCCTCAGGCCCCGATATTTTAAGAACCTTGCCGGGCTCATTGAAGAGGCGGTACAGAACAGAGTCTCAACTGTTCGCGACCCTCAGGCACCAGAGAAGTACTCACAAACATGATTCAGTGAGGCTCTTACTGCAGAGTGCGAAAGCCTTTAGAAGCTGTTCACTTCGTGTTTTTCCCCAGCCCAATTTAAGATGTAACGTCTCTGTAGGATGAGGACAACTATCAAGCTGCAAAGTAAGGATTTTTATTCATTTAATTAACTTGATTTGCCAAATGATTCCCCAGTTACTGTCATATTCATTTAGAATACGTGGCATTTTGAGACATTGTTGTGGTGAAACCTTGCTAAACCCCTGGCGGATGCAACGAGGAGTGTCGTGGGCTATCATTTTAATTCTTCTGCTGAGCGCCGTTTTAAATTTCAAAAAAATGTCAAAGATGAATCCTGTCTGAGGAGCGGAGGCCCCAGGCGTGACTCCTCTGCCATCTTGCGAGTGTAACAGATACCAAAGAGCTCTTCTGAGAGCACAAGTGGCTGTTTATCAGTAAGATAGGGCACACGTTTATACGCGCGGTCATCAGTTACCAGCGCGACATTAACTGACCTCAACAAACTATCACCTTTCTGTAGGTTACTCCTAAAGTTTAAGGCAAGGTGCTTCATTGTTGACGCCAAGGGTCCTGACCAAGCGTCGGTATGTGACAAGTTGGAATAAGAACTTGTTAACTGGAGTCATTTTTAATAAATAAACAGATTTGCATACCATCATATTGGTTGTACACTGCTTGAGAGATATGTATTTGATTGGTGGTGAATTTACCATTCTGGTTGTCTTATCTTCTTTTCTTTTTTTTTCTCCAATGTACGAGTATACAGCATCATTTCCTAAAGGCAGGCCATGTCTCTGTAGCCCTAGCATTTATTTTCACTGTAAAAAGGGATTTTCTTTTTTTGCAAATTGTAAATTTTGAATAAAATGTTTTTAAGCACAAGCCCTCATTTTAGATAACGTATCATCATAATCAGTTAGCACATCTGCTTAAGGAGATTGGACATAAAATATGCTGTGCATGCCAACGGTGTAGTGTTTAATCTTGCTGGTGAGGCGTACTGTTACATGAGCGAAAAAAATCCATATCACCAACCTTTTATTTCCTGTACAAATGTGTTTTCCGCCGCAGTTTAAGTTGTCGCCTGCTTTCTGCCCTGCTCTGCTATTAGAAGTGAAGAGCATCTCAACTTGGAGGCAGATGTGTTCCTGAGACAATTACAGCAGAGGTGAGGCTGAACCGACTCGACGCTCTGCCTTGTCTACTCACCCGCATCAGTAAATCCACGGCACAGGGGCCACACGCCAGCTGACGCTTTGTACTAATACTGTTGTAAAATTATCGTTGCAGAAATATACCCTGACGTTGTTGTTTTTGCAGAACGAGTTTGCGTTTGTTGTTTGAGACAGTTACACAATCACAATTTGATAATCACTCGGTGTGAGGAAACAGGCTTCAATCTGCTCTAGTCACTGTTTGTTTATCAGGATAATGATTTTCAACGCCGTTTGACGGTTTGAAACCCAGTTAGAGGTAAACATACGGCATGACCTGAAATGCTTTGGGGTTGTGACGAACCAAGTGCGCTGTAGTCTAATCCAAGTGTAGACGTCTGCTTGTTTAAAGGAATACTTCACACACAAAGTGGCCGTTTGTGTATCAAGTACTCGCTGCATGTTACCTTGAATTCTTGAGGAAAATGGTTCCATACTGCATGCTCCACGGTGAACGGAGGAATCGAAAAAAACGGAGTAAATCCTTGATGACCTGAAGTAAATGGGGTCATGCAAGCTCGTGCGGGCGCACTTCTCGTCCTCACTGCGTAAGTATAAAGCAGCTAGTGGTCAAAGGGTTTCAGATAAAATAATAAAATAATATAAATGCATGTGTTTTGGAAGTAGTGCGCATTGAACTGGATAAATGAGACTTGGATTATGCTGCACGAGTTATGTGAGAGTTTGTAGACGTATGTTTTGATGTAGTTTTACTGCTGTTAAACCTGGACACCATTTACCCTTATTCATGAAGGATTTACTCGGTTCTCAGAGACAGGCAGAAAAACTAAGTTTTCTTCAAGAATTCATGGTAAAACATGGTCAGTAAATTATATAAAAATGTTCATGTGGTGTATGAGGTTTCCTCTTAAGCTTGAGATTTCAGCAGCCGTTAAAGGTTACAGTGGTTAAGGTTGCAAACCTATGCATTTAAAAGCATATACGGTTCACTGATAGTTTGAAAAGACTGAGATTGGAATGAAGGAATTGAAATATAAAAATAAATATTTCGATAATAATTCAAAAGTATAGCTGTGATTTTCAAGTCTGACAGCATTATTTCCTTTTCATTGTCACTATTTGAAGAACATGGACCGGGAATGCATGATGCTTTCTTGAAATCGTCCTTTATTCCCTGGAGAACCTAAATATAGTAGGCAACCATATCAGCTGCACCATGGAGGGCCTGACTCAGCTGAACAAAGATGTCAAAAAACCTTATGTGTCTTCATCCACAGGACGAGGGATTTGAATTAGAATATCTTTTGCAGCTTGTAAGCTGACTAAATGTATTGAGAATCAGAATAACCGGCACAGTTAGGGCCTCAGCGAGCATCCAGCAGGCCTCGATTCATCTCCGCTGGCTGATAGGAGACAGTGGGACTAAGTCATGCAGACGGTGAGAATTAAAACAGCAGCATTGTAACTCCGTAACTGTAACACACACACACACACACACACACACACACACACACAGAGAGGAATGCATTGATGCACTAATACACTCAACAGCAAAGGAGCAAAGTCCTTCATTTTCAGAGTCAACATAACAACAGGCATTTTATCATGAAATGTTTGCCGTACGTACAAACATTTGTCAGATTTATGCTCTTCCAAAAGAATTACACTGGAACTCGACTGTTGCGAATTGTAGTGCTCAGTTGAGCGACGGCGTGTGAGAACTATACTGCTGAAGAAAATGAACTCTCCAATAAATGTTTTCAGAAAAGCCTTTTCTTCGCTTATAATTCGGATGACTACGAATCCAAGGTTTTATTTGAATGTATTGTTGGCTGCGAGGATGAAAATGCCTTTTCAAGCAAAGTGTCACTCCAGTGACTTTAGCAAAGTTGACAGTGTAGTGGATCGAAAAGTGAACTCTTTTTTTTAAATCGAAGAGCAAACAAACTGTGAGAGCGTTCTAAAAGCACAGATGTCTGGGTAATTGTGGCGTTATGGTTCCTCATTCTTGAGCGAACAATGCGAGATTTGGAGCACAGAAAAATATATATTTTGCAAGCGTATCAATTACATTTTGAAGAGAAATTATTCACAAGCAAAGTTTGAGCAAAACAAAAATTTATTCTGTGCTCAATAAATGAATTTGCATGTTTGCTACAGTATTGGCTATATTAACATGCAATAATAACCCCTCTCCCTCAGCTTGTGTGCAGTGGTCTGCCAGTGCACAGAGCAAGAGGTTATGAGGGGTTATTATTGAACATTAATATGGATAAAAGCAAACATGTTAATCAATTTACTGAGCACAGAATAGATTTTGTTTGCACAAATAAAAAAAAATCTTTGCTTGCATATCATTTCTCTTCAAAATATAATTTATGTGCTTGCAAAAAAAATGTTTTACTGTGCTCCACATCTCCAGTTGCTCGCTCGGGAATGAGGCACAAATATAAAACCATGCAGGTAATGATGTCATTACCGGCTCTGAAGAAAGAATGACTATTTCTTGAAAGCCTGGAAGCTGGACAATATGAATAGTGGAAAAAATGCCATGCCATAAGATGAAGAACGAGATGGAGATATTAAAGATACATGCAGTGCATACCCACATCAGCCAGCCTTCTTGACTATAAAGGTGAGACTCCCATCTCTTTGAATAAAACATTCTCTTTCCAAAGTGTGGGCTTGGACCAGCATCAATGAATGCATTAGGCTCGGCCAAAAGTTTTAAAATGTATACACCCTGCACTCCTCTGAGGGATTCTGATCTCTATTAGATAGGAGACAGGAAGTGCCTTGTTACCCTTTCAGTGAAACAATTAATCCATGAAACAGAGAAGGAGCAGGTTTGAGTGAATATACAGGCTGACCTTGTTCTATAGCTCTTGGTGTTAATTCCTTCATGCAGAAAGAGAGTCTTCTGTTCAAATGATAATCTTGTTCACTTAACCATGAGCTGTTGTCTGTTTCAGCGGTTCGGAAATACAAGATTTTTAAATATAACAAAATAGACAGAATTAGTCTACATAATAAAGAATGCTGCTTATTGATTTGCTTTTAGTCTTAAGAAATAGGATATTGTTTACTTTCACCCTCTTTCTGAGAGTGAGACCAAAAGATTGATATTAGTATCATGTCTGTGAATTATGTAGAGTCAGGATGTGGTTATTTTAGCTTGGAAAAAAATGACTGTAAGCAGCTAGCCTGGGTCCATAAAGCTCACTAATGAACATGTGATATTTAATTTCTTGAGCCAATGTCTGGTTTTAGAAGGGTTATGAGCTGTAACTATTTCATGATGAACAGGCGTTTATCCGTCCTCCCTGCAGTGATTCTGTGCAGTGTCTCCAGCTTAATAGCTCGGGTTGTATCTCTGGTGCAGGTCACACATAAGTACATCCCGTAACTCCCCCTAACAGCATGTGAATCAGTCAGCTTTAGAGGTGTTGGTGGTCATTTTTCACTTTAGAGAGAGCCATGCTGCTTACAGTCCTCATGCTAAACTAAGCTAACCAGATCACGTCCGTTATGTGCATTAAGTAGCCACTTAATGCACATAATGGACATGATATCAATGAATATCAATCTTCTTGTCTCGCTCTCTGGAATAAAGTAAAAATATGCACATTTTCCAAAATGTTTGATGTTTCCAGAACTGGGAGGTTTTTAAAGCAGTATTTGCGGCACCTGGACATTTAATTCCAGAATCACACGTTTAATAAATTGAATGTTCAACTAAAATAGGGTGGACAGAAAAAGTGAGAGAGAACATTCTATTTCCTCACTTGGAGAAAAATAAGTGTCGGATCTGGGGCGACTAGACGAGGGAGTGAAATTCCTGTAGAAATTGCGGTGGGAAAGCTCACTGCTGAAAAGCTGATGCTGAGAATTGTAGTGTTAAAACTTAAATGAGCTTAAGGAGAAGGAGTTGAGGTTTCATTTAAGTGTCTTAGTTTGAGTGAGGGTAAACCATTAGCTGAGGACTAAGCCTGATAAGCATTGCCGTGTACTAAAAGGAGTTGTGTTGTGTTGATATACACATGTATGCATGCTTGTGTATCTCCTTTAGTGTATGTGAACACAGCAAGTTAAAGCAGTTAGCACTAAATGTTGTGTTATAGCAACACATTCTCACCCCATTGCATCTCTTCCCTGAAGAGCCACGACTTGCTTTGTGTGAATAGGGTTGTGTGTGTGTGTGTGTGTGTGTGTGTGTGTGCGTGTGTGGAGTTAAAATAGCAATTATGTTTGTTTTTCTGTAATAAAGCAACTGAGAAAAACAGTCTAATCAGCCAATTTCAGCGCGTGGTGCCGTGAGTCCCCACCTGCAACGAAAGGTTGCCGTGGTGATGTTAACTGTTGAGTGATTCCTGGGTGAGACAGGCACTAATCAAATCAAGTTTATTAGTCAAAGGGGCGGAATTCCTATTGCCTATGTTTAACATCACGCACGAGAGTGGACTCTGCTGAATGCGTTGCTATGAAATATGTGTTTGTGGTGTCAGAATTTGGGGAAATGGAGTGACATGTAAAAAAAAAAGCCCCTTTTTCTGTTTTGCACTTTGTACTCATTCGGGCAGTTGCATGGCACTTCTGCTCACATTGTTTTAAAAAGGAAGACATTCTCTGTGTTTGGATATGATAAAGTTTTGTATGAAGAAGGTCAATCGTGGGAGTGAGAGGAAGTTGAAGTGAAACCCGAGGATGACTTTACAGTTTTGTAAAACATGTTGTTCTGGTCCTTGATTATGATGAGCTGAGTTTGAATCTGTTGTGAAATATTGTATAAACACAAAAGCTGTGAGTGCATTAACCCAAACAAATTGTTACAACATGTCAGATTTTGGAGGAGGAAGATAAAAAAAAAAAAAAAAAAGAAAGGAAACCAACAAAAAGAAAGTCAAGAAACAAAGCCTGGTTCTTTGGGGACATTTCCCTGTTTTCAGACCTAGTCTATCAAAACAGATCTGGCTATCGATTTTGAAAACAATCACAAAAATGAAGCTAAACCAGGCTCTCTGTCAGTTGTATGCCACTGGGAAAAATGAGAAAGGTGCACTCTCTGCTTTGTGTTTGCTTTTGACACTGCGTAATTAAAAAGCACCTGTCCAGAGTCAAACAACACGGTACCAGAAGGAGTAGTGATAGCATCACTGAACACTTGTTACAATATTTTGGAAAGCTTGAAAGATACAAGTAGTAAAAAATAATCCTGATAAAAATGTTCTTAACATTGAACTGTGTTGAAGTAGTGAGGTGCCCAAAATGGAAAGAGGAAGAATAAGAATAAATCATGAGCATAGATGCTGTTTGTTACCAAACAATCCCACCAGTTATCTGCTGTTAGAAAGGCCTATTACACTTTGTCTTAATATAAAAACAATGCATATTAAACTTTGAAGTAAATAAATCGCAATGACACAACCTTCTATAAAAGTAACACAGTCATATTGGGTTTAACTTGGACTAGTATGCAGCCTATATATGTGTAATATGGGACAGTTGACAGAGCTTTGAAACTATATGACGTGAGTGGGATTAATACACATACAAATAATTAGACATTGACATATTTTTTTCATTAAGTGTTTATTTCATTCTGTCCACACCCCTATAATAGCTGACAGCATTGGGGTTTGATTTTTATTATATTTTTTAAAACCTCTTAGGGCGAAATACTGTGAGCAGCTTGACATCTCCCAGCACCATGCTGCTTAAAGCTCTGGCTTATAAATTCAGCGGACTGTCACGAGTCCTGTTTCTATGTTCCGACTATCACTCTGTCACTACTTTCGGAACACATTCTGGCTCTCCAGCTAAAGAGCCGCGGTGCGCAGCCAAACATTTCATTGTTTATAACAGCTGCCAGTGACATCAAGCCCACAAGCTGAGCGCCATCAAGTTAGCCAATGTTTTTTTCTATGGGGTGGCAGTAAAAAGAAAAGGAAAAAAAAAAAAAATGAAAGTATAAAAATAGATGTGATGAAAATGACAATGCATTTTTAGAGGAAACGTACAGTTTTATAATTCCAATGTTAAATCTGCACTTGGCACCTTTACACTTTAATGACCTCAAGTGCAGAAGGATACAAGTCTGAGGGACTTTATCGCCATCTAAGTCTTAGTATTAGGGGTCAAGATGATAAAACAGCAACAGCACTAATACAATATTACTGCAAGTAATAATAAGGTTTCAGAGCTGGTTCATTCTCTTTTTAGTATATATTAAAGAAATAGAGCGGTACAACCACACAGTATATCCACCACTGGTGTATGGAAATCAAAGCTTAACCTAAGTCCACTGTAATCCCTCGGTCTTGATTGATAGCAGGCTTGTGAGACCCACTATGCTGCAGCTCATTGTTCATAAGACAACAGATGAGAAATGTCTGCCTTGTCAAATAATTACCTGTGGCAGTCCAGTGTGTGTGTGTGTGTGTGTGTGTGTGTGTGTGTGTGTGTGTGTGTGTGTGTGTGTGTGTGTGTGTATGTGTTATGCATATCCATGTCAACAATAGCTATCACTGATGGAGCAGGCTTATTAAACATGTTTAAGGTAGCCTTTGATTGTCAGGTTCAGTTTTCATCGTTTTAATAACATGCTGAAAAGCATGAATTATTGATATTTCTGACTGCATTTTTGGTCTGCAGTCTGCAGTGGACCCTGTTGTGTGTCTAGTTCCTTTCAGAATTAAAAGCATTCATAAACATGTGAATAAAACAGACCAAGTTGATTGAATTACTGTATACTGGTTTGCCTAAGGAAGAAGGGGAGTGGGTGGGTGGGTGGGGGGAGGGGCTGGAGGGGCGGGGGGGGCAGTATGCATTCATATACAGCTCAAAGGCTCTCTGGAATGAGGTTCTCACCTGAACATTCCCCCTGGAAGTGGAAAGGAAAATAGACCACACATCAACGTTATGGAGCGTGACAGCAGAGTCGTGGTCTCGTGCTTATTTATGGTCTTTATTTAGATGGACTGAAACAGCCTGAGGTAAGATTCTCACAAACATCATTCACAAAGAATGGCATGTTAACTGCACAACTATCAGCGACAATGATAACGGTGTTGATCATTTTGGGACTATATTTACTATATAACGGAAGCTTTTCATCTGAACAGTGGAATGAATGATAGTTAAAACTGTCAAGAACTTGGATTGATTGCTGCGGAGGATCTCAATATTTAATTATTATTTTCACATTAAAATAGTCCCAATTATACAATGAGCCCCATGAACGAGAGTCACATTCTTTGTTAAACTGCTCATTAAGTTCATGAGTTCAAAACCGTTGAGTCATGATAGAGGTTTTACAATCCTGCCTGAAGTCTTTCATTGATTTTTTTTTTATACACTACACTACAGTCTGAACAGGGAAAAAACACAGGAAGTTTTAGAGAGTTAGTGAACCTATAAATGTTAAGCAGTGGGAGATTCTTTGGTCTCTGATGGCACTCGTAGATATCTCCCACCAAGCCTCGCTCGTAAAATCAATAACCTGAACTGTCTGTCAAATTCAGAATGATAGACGACTTCGCACACTGAATGTGTGCCCAGTCTGCCAGAGTGTTCAATGCACGATGTAGGGTATATATCCTGTGTGTCATGTGTCGCTCCAAGATGTTAGGAGCTGTGCAACGGGAAGAATAATGAATGTGCTTCGTTCCTCTTTAGGCTTTTTCGTAATTACTGGCTAGCTACGAATAATCACCCGGCTTTGGAAGATGCTCATTTTTACCTTCCATACTGATCTGCTGCTGTGTGCCTCTCGGGGCTCGACGGCTTGGAGGAATCACAGAGTCTTCTTCTGAGCCGAGTTGAAAGGTTTGACTTTACATCATTTTGAACCTGACTTTCAGCCTTCCCACCATTGGCCGTATGAAGAGAGAAACACAGCAGCAGTTCATTAATCACATGCCTCGACTGCAGTACGTATATATGAGCAATCCAGAAAGTTCAGACATAAATGATCTTTTTTCTTTTTAGCTCAAAGTGAAGTTTGAAAAAAAAATGGTACAGCAGAGTTGGAGAATGTCTTTCACCGCCAGTATAACACACATTACCTGATGCTTACAGGAGAATGTGTATTCATCATTGCAGCACATGGCAAGGAGTGATATCCTGGACAACAAAAGATAATCCTTCAAGTACTGCATTGGTGAAAGCAGCTCTGATCCTTGAACCTGTCTCCCAGTCGTTATGTTTATACACAGAAAATGTGTTTCTGGAGAGAAACATAAGGCCACCGGCTTTTTTTCCCATAGAAAAAGGAGAAAAGTTTGAAAGTATGGAAGAGGAGATGGAAATATTGAAGGGATATTTCTTATTATTATCAAGTTGCTTCCAACAAAATGTCCTTTTGAACCTCGCAGACAACTGACAAGACAGAGCGGCTATTAAAGATCCTTCAACTCAAAAACGTGTTTTTCTTCTATATTCATTTATTTGTTCTATCCGGCTACAGCAGTAATACTGCACCAGGCATGGGATTCATGCAGTTTCAGTAAGATCTTAAGATCTCACGACATGTAAACATGGAGGTGAAGCAGCACCGAAATAGATCCTTCAATTCATTTTCAGTGTTTGGGTCCACCTCTTACGAGAGAGATAAGGCACTGCACACTATCTCAAATACCTCTCGTTCGGTATCCCATGGTATTTCTGTGGAGACTTGGACTATTTGAAAGAGTAGCTTTTGCAAAACATCAACAAAAGAGATTGTTTCTTGCACGTTTGGTGAAATGTGTGAGAAATTAACATCTTCTTCTCATCTGTTGGCGAGTGCCTACTATCTCTTTCCTCAATTTTGGAAGCTCATCTCCAGTTCTAAACATTCAGGTCGCTTGCTGTGTTCAATGAACCAAACAGTTGGTTGATATTGGCTTTTCTTTTTTAAATATCAAAGCTGTATCTGTCATTTTGTCTTTGAGAAACCACTATTTTGCCTATACTGATCTTTACTTGATATTTCCAGCTGGGAGAACCTAATTCTTCCAAATCTCTCTTCACCTATGCCAGCATTTAGACTCCCAAGTTGTCCTTTCTGTTAAAGCCTTTGTCTGTGAAGGAGCATCTGTTTTCTGTATTTTAGATTCACAATAAACATTGCTATTCATCTCAGCATGATCTCTCTAAATCAGAAAGAGTATTTGGTGTCAAAGCATACCACCGCATAATGGTGCCAGAGCAATTGGGTTCACATAAATGCACACTGGAGCTTTTTCAAGACTAATTTGCTTGGTTTGCTAATGAAATTACGAATGAAAACCAATGTTTACCGCCTTCTAAACACATTTCAATTCACTGATCGGTAAACGTCATGTTTAATTGTATCCTGTATGCCTCCTTTGGAAAACTGAAGTATATTTTTCGCAACCATGGATCATACACATTATTATTTTTGATCATCCTGCAAACGTTTTTGGTTAATACATGTGTTTATAGATGTAACTTGACCGGCTCTTTTATGACTGACAGTGGGCACAACACCTCTCAGATTTAAATGTAGTGATTGCGACTGCTGGTGTATTTGAAGTTAGATCCTCGTTAATTTATTGAAGGCAAAATACTTCTGGCCACAATTTCTTTCAGTTTGTTCCCATTTCCTGTATATTACTGCATACAGAGGGGGCAACACTTGGACCTACATTAGCAATGAATGAGCAGTCCATTGTCAACACCTTCTGACTATACAATCTAATGCACTTTGTGTATTTTTGGCCTGTACTAATCGTATTATATTATCCATACTGTACTTGATGGGTAATTTGATTTTTTTTTTCAGCACACAGTCTGCAATTTTCTAAAGGTTACAGGCAGAGCAGATGCATTTGTGGGCAGGCTTGAGACCAAGCTGGCATCATTTTAAAGGTTAGAAGTAAGGCATTAACTCCTGAACCCCTAGAAACAAAAAGCCTCTCCTCAGAGTTACTTCGCTGGTACTGCAGGGAGTTTGTGTCTGAATCATCAAAGTGGAAGAATATACAGCATGCACACAAACTCTTTTTAGTATGTGTGGCAGGTAGCGTAGTAGCCTAATAGTTGGCACCTTGATCGAGTCACACAGAACAGAAAGCTTTTATTGCTCCCGCACATGTTACGCAAATATTATGGAGTGACAGTAACGTGCAACGGATTGATACTTAATATAAGGAATGAAACGCAATTGGTGGCTGTTTGAGAGCATATTGATTTATGGTTCATGATAACTGCCTGGTGATAAATTGTAATGCTAGCACTGACTGATCGTCTCACCTGAATACACTCGGGCTTCATCTGTGTACAGTGCGTGGGTCCCGCTGAGGGCCACTTTTTGAGCCAACTTCGTTTTAACGGAACGCTGACATGAGCGAAACGTCACGCGAGTGCCGTTTAAAGGAGGATTGGGAACTGTGAGGCTGTGTGATTAGTCAAGAATAAGAGCCTGAAGTTTAATTTAAGCCATCAGGCAATTAGGAGCCAGCACGATAGTGCTTTACAAGGCATTTCTGTCTTGTCCATTACCCAGGCTTAATCAAAAAAGTCCCTCCACTGATGTTAGGGGCTATAAATGCTAAGACCAGTATATGGGTCAGCCACATGGAGACTGCTGTTGAAAAAGAGCATTTGTCAATTAATTGCCGGAACGTTATTTATTCTTTTTAATACTTTAATAAGCTTATCTGAATTTAAGTAGGCTGGGAGTTATTAGGTCGTATAGCTTTGCATCGATGAAATAGGTCACATTAGGTAAACATACTAAACTGTAGCACATCACGTTCAATGTTTTTTGGACCAAAATGATGCTCAGATTGCTGTAGTGCACATGTTAATTCAATCTACCGCAATATGAAGTAGTGTTCTTCACACTGTTTCCCTGTAAGTGCCTTCTAAACTTTTAAATAATGGTATATTTATTGATGGCTAACATGTATCCATGGTTGATCGATGGCAGGGGTGTGAAGGATGAGGAACAACAGTGGGGAGGTGCAGACACAGTATCCACATTGATCTGCAATTGCAAGTGTGCCAGACACAGACATGCAGTAATGGAGTGTGAAAGTGGGGAAGATGAAAAGTAACAGATGAGGAAAAATGAACTTGACCAAGTACACAGGCGCTGTGAGAGCCGGGATCCATCGTAATGAATCAATAGTGTCAATATTTATTACAGTATCTCCATTAGCAATGGCTCATTAATATGTGTACTGCGGCTCTGAGTGACCTTCACGATCACTGCTGTTGCTGTTCCAGTTACAGCAGATTGAACAGGACATGTGAAAAACTGGGAGAAAAACTTTATTTGCATCTGCAATATGCAAATAAGGTTTGCAATTAGTCCATTGGAATCTGATGAGCTCCTGACATTAAATTGCAAAACTGCAAATGAGAGAAAGAAAAAAAACTGTCTCAGATACATTGAGCATTGGATGTTCTAGCTTTACTTGTTTTGTTTTTAGTTTTTTTTATTCCCCTTACTGATTTCTTTTAGTTAATCAAAGCAGTTACAAATGGCAGAACAATAAACCCTGGAGTTGGCTCAACAAGGCTCTATTAAATAATGACACATGCTGTTAGCTGCTATAAAAATGACACAGAAATAACCCTTAAATTTAAATTAGCAATATGATATCAGAGATTTTATAAAATAAATACTGTAAGAGCTTTTTTTTTTTAATAGCTAATTCAGTTTCTTAGCACTTGGGTCTCCTTTTCTTTTCTGGATTATTGCTTACCAATGACTTGGTGACATGTATCAAAATGCACGGCTGTGGCAAAGTCTTTGTTGCCTGTATGTATAGCATATATTTGCTCTGATATTAATATTTGATACAACTAGACGGTGATTTGTGCAGACCACATATCTCGTCTGGCCTGTGTGCTGTGTGAAATCATGACAAAACAATAAAATGTGCTGTACAGCTGCAAATGTATGTGCATTATCCACATCTGTGGGCACTTTGGAGTAAAAAAGCACTTTCTAATCTGTCAATGAGTGTCATAGGTGATCACCGGCAACACAGAAACCTCCCCAAAAAGCATAAATGCAACATAATCATGGATTTAGATCAGATATATCTAGCAACCCAGTAATAGTGATTGTCTTGACTGTGAATAGTTGGTGGATTATTCAGGATTAACATTATGGTTGTGCTTTTATGCATTGTCAGTGATGTTTTTGATTTGGCTTGTCAGCAAGTTGCTTGAGAATTCAAAAATGAAAAGACTCATTGATATAAGTTGTGTCCAACACCAATAACTGCAGTTGTGCAAATTACATATGAGGAGATTTCAAGCTCAGATTCAGTGTAGTCCAGGGACGGATGCCACATTTTCTAAATGTTTTAAGTTTCTCTAGTTTTAACTGCTATCTCTCTTCCCCACGAAATGTAACTGGTAGGTTGTGTGGGTTTTTACAGTTTGTGAGAACTCGCCTGTATGCTCAGTTGTAGTATCTTTGTGCTGTGCTTGTTGCTGGCATTGCTTGAGATTCGATTTATTGCAGCATGAATCGCTGGGCTTTTATTACTGTCTCGCATACTATGATGTCTACTGCTGCTGGTTGCCAATTTTGCAATGGCACGGAATTTATGTGCATTCATATGCATGCTATTGATTGCAAATTACTCTGATGTAGCAACCAAGCTAAATTTGTTGGTTGTTTGGGATATAAAATATTTTTTTTAAATGATGTCAGATGTAATGAAATATGAATACTTATTTTACGGGCGGACACGCTCATGAGGATATTTTCCAAAATTGTTGATGGAGCTGGCTTGGGGTTTTTCCTACTAGCTCATTGCAAAAAAGGTCTCTTGCAGAGGGTCATTTGTGCATTATAGTTATCTTGCACTTGCAGTTTCTCTTTATTATATTGGGTTTAAGTGAAACACACCATGATTACAGTAAGCCAGCGCTTGAACGGGAATAGCAAGTACTAGAAATCAGCAGCCTTCATACTATATAGACGACATGCAGGGTTTGAGAGCATGAATCATCCTCATGAATTACTAATTTGACCGTACATATAGTAATTTGTAATACAAATCATAGTAATTTATGTGCATATTTATAAATCTAATTAAAAAAAAACGCAGGTCTCGGTATAAATGAACAGAGTATTTTGAAATATAAACACTTTTCCTCACATTGCTGCACAGTCACTCCATACTTTATATCAGGATAAGCATTATAATAATTTGCATGGAGTTTCTGTTTTGGCTTTACTGTTCTTTATATTATAATCAAATCTCGCAGCTGGAGTTTTGCTCATTGTTAATTTGGCTAGCACACAGGGAGGTGAGGACTTGCTCACTCAACCGTGGGTTGTTGAATATACAAGCAGTGATAATATCAAACTGTTACATAGGGGGTTAATCAGAGCTTTGTTGAATGTCTGCAGATGCTGTGTTGCAATGGGGGAGGTTACAGATTGATGAGACTCATCACAGGTGTCCTTCATGTTAGCATACTTCAGTGAGAGCGTAGTAACCATGTGTGGAGCTAATCCAGTCATGTCTGCTCTGTCTTAGAAAGTTCACACCAAACACTCTCCCCATTTAAATGGAAATGACCTGTAGATGAGCAGTGCAAGCAAATCTGCAGGTGAAGGATTGGAAGCACATGAGCCATTTGGGATTTCCATTGGGATCACCTTACTGCTAATGTACTGCGCTCCTTTTCTTTATCTGATCCCCTTGTTTGATCTTGCACCACAACAAAAAGGGGCAGCGTCACTAATGACACAGAGATAGCTTAAGTGGTATATATGGTTCATAAGCCCTCGTGGCATTGTTGTCCCTGCCTGAAGACGTGTTGGAGTGCATGTTGAATAGTTCATGCCAGGGACCTGAGGCCATGAGTCAATCAGCGTCTTGGAGCTCATATGGCAGCAGCTAGCTCTGACATGTTAATTAGTGATGACTTTCCCTTCTGGCTGCAATGCAAGGCAGCTACAGCAAAGGTAACATACTGCTGGTAAGATACTGCAGGGAAATAGGCAAGAAAGATTCCGAAAGCTCATCTCGATTTTTGATCTGCTGGGATCGTTGTTATCATTGTTCAGTTTCATTTATGGAGATGAAAGTGAAGCTCCTCTGACATATGCAGCGCTGACAGCCTCTCAAAAAGGCACAGTTCTGCTTTGAGAGTCTGACTCCATACTCGCACTCCAATTTGGAATAACTTCTTTTCTTTCATTTCACGTTGATGTTTGAATATACAGTAGACAGTATGTTGTATTTTTTAAGATATAGCTACACCAATCTGAATCGTTAAATCTGAACATTGTCCTTCAATGTGTATATATACACTATATACATATATGTACATGAAGAGGGTGGGGACATTGTAAAGACAATTTCCTGCATCTCAAACATGTAAATTATAGCCCTGAATGACTGAGCTGTCATGTTTAAAAACCTTATTCTGACCAATGTCATGTTTTCTCAATGTGTGTATAAACATGAATTATTTTTCATCTGTAAATGGATGATTCCTCATTGCGAGCTTGGTTACCAAGGCCGTCCTGTGCAAGCCACTGACCGCAGTGAGCTCCAGAGAATGTGCATGTTGCTCATTTTAATAAAGGCCTCAAGCCATGCACGAACAAAACTTAGAAGCTCCAGACATGCTGACCTTTTATCGTGCTGTCTTTTTTTTCTCGTGCTCTTAAAGAGGAGAATGTTAAAGCCCTTGAGACCAACAGGAATTAGCTCTTAATTAAAGAAAGCTGCACATCCCATTGTCCAGTCCCCGTGGCAGTACATTTAGTTAGTTGCACAGGTAGCAGAATTGTTTGCTTACAGTTCTTGTTGATACCCTTAAATGAAAGAAAGTTCAGGGTCTGCTGATGGTTTGACAAAAAAAAAAGAAGGGGATTATCCTCCCACATACGCTGAATGAAAGGTCAACCAAGCAATATTTCTGACATGAGATTTTTTCGATCACTCTTGTCAGTTGTATCCACTTCATCATGCCTTCATTATGCCATTAGCCTTGCCACATGAACCATGAGTTTCAGTCAATGGATGTTCAAGTATGCCAACTTTTCCAGTGTAATGTCAGTGCTCTGTACTTTACCTCGCCACAGCAAATACACATATTGTGTGTTTAACTGCCTCTAGGCTAGAGATCAATCCCAACTTCAATGACAAAGCATGTGTGTGTGTGTGTGTGTGTGCGACGCTGTATGCGGAGGCATGTCCACGTATTGTACATATGTGTGTACTGTGTTCCAATGGTAACAGTGAATACACCATTCTTTCCACAAAGGGGCTCCCTGCTGCTCCAAAGGCTGCAGTCTAAGGGCATAACTGAATAATGGAGCAAAAATGTAGCCAAGCAGATTACTGAGGTGCAAATGTGATCGGGAATGCACAATAGCTTGTAGTGAAAAATCCGCAAGGCACCTGATTAATAAAACACAAAGTCGTTTCCAACTGTGCAACCATGTAGGATTCAAACCGCGTTGTGACCAGCTTGAATTTAAAACAATTCAGACCTTGCAAATATGGGATCGGTATATCAAAAGTGGGGTACATTTTAACCCAGAGGTTGAAGAATTATTAAGATGTGGGTCAGTCATTGCATAAAGTGGATGTTACAGAGTATTTTAGAGGTCTGGCAGATGATTTGAATTTCCTACAGTATAATGAGGTGTTCATTAATAGCACAGGTATTCCTTGCAGGAAGTATAACATCAATCGTATCTGTACAAAGTGAAGTATGCACTAAGTGTCCTGATATAACAACGAGGAAGGAGGCAAAGAGGATCGCAATGTGAAGCTGAAGCTTGGCGAATATTAGTTACTTTAGATTATGACAAATTAGCAAACCAGGTTCTGTTAAAATCATAATCTTTTGTCAAAAAAGCCAAAAGATTTATGGTGAGATTTATTTCCCCCATGACTGTTGTTGCCTGAAGCAGACATATTGTTCATGGTAAAAAACTGTAACCTCAAGGTTCACCCAGTTCACACGACGCTTTAACTGAATCCCACGGTCTTCTTCAGCAACTGGAACTTGCTCAGTAATCACTCCAGTACACTTTTCAGTCACATGACACAGTAACAGATATGTCCCAAGGGCAAACGCTCACATTTGTGTTGTTGCTATAGTTACCTCAACTTGCCTGCCGCCAATTGATTTATGGTTCAATTGTTGACCAGAACTATGTTTGAGGGTTCCCAGTGGGTTGTTTTGGCCACCATCCAGTCAGTCAGGAAACAATATTGTTCCTGAAAATGCAATAAATGATTAAATCACTCACACCATATTAACTAGATTTTACACCATGTGGCCAAACATTGAACATTACACCTATATGCGATTGTTTTAAAATCTTATTCCTAAATAAGGTGGATTTGCCTTCACCTTTCTCAAATAGTTTTCTATAAGCTTTTTGGAACAAGATTGTTAATGAGGTCAACCACTGATGTTGAAAAGGTGTTGGATGGGGTTGCCATAAGTGTTGCCATGATGAAGTTAAAAGTGCACTGTTGTATTTTGCTTGTCCTTATTTAAAACTAAGGAAAACACAAAAAGCTACACATACCTTTGTCTATATGTGTAAGTGTGAATGTGTTATATGAATCTATCCAAATGCAGTTGCATTGCAAGTTATTACAAAGCAATGAGTATGCTGTAAGTCTCACTTATGCTGTTGTGCTTTGAATGATACATAATGTAGAACAATCTCACCAAAGAGACAGGAGGATGTCAGGTGCAGATTCAAAGTGCATGGACATTATTCAGTATTGTTTTCGCCTGAGCCACCCTAAACCCCTTAACATGTATTATTTTCGTAGTGATTCAAATGGCAATAACATTTTAAATAAAACATGTGATGTCCGGTGCACATACGATTAATGTCTGCAACATTGCAACTTTGCAGAAACAGTAAACAGTGTAAGAGCCCCACCGAAGTAGAAGTGTTGTGGACTGTGTCAGCTCCATGAGCTACACACAGAACAAATGCAAAAGATCGGAACAAACACACAACATTTTCATTTTCACTTACTGCTTAGAAAATACGTGCCTTGCAGCATTTCCCCAAACGATTCCAGATGGCATAACAGGCGAGTGAGAGGCATATTGCATTCAGAATTATATGCATCCCAGAGTCTGACAATCCCTCTGTTCCCATTTTACTTTGTAAGTCATGTGGATCACTTGCTCATTTCATTTGAAATAGGTGCTAGCACAAAAGCCATTATAATTCATGCAAAATACCACAGAAACATATTCATACATTCACACATTCTTGCATTCTAATACATCATAAGCTCTGTCTTTATACACTGGTCACTGAAGGTCTGAAAAATGGAAAGTAAAACAATTCCAATTTTACTGAGGAAGGAAAAATATGTTGGCAAGTGTTCGCTCAAAGCTGTAGCGACAGCGTGTCTGAAAAATGGCGATGGAATCGTTGAATTGTCAGATTGCCACCTGGTATAACATACGAGAGAGGAGATGAGCATGAAATCCTCATAAACCAAAATGCAGCAGTCTATCATCAACGTGAGATGAGAAGGAAATGTTTCATGCAAGGTCACAGCGAAGCAAGTGTGACATTAAAAACAGCTCAAGACGTTAATTCACTCTAAATGTGCCATTTATATGCCATGGAAAGCTTACCTGACAAAATATGCCTTGTAAAGCTTTGTGCAAAGGTCATTTGGAAGTTTCTCCGACGCCATTAGAAACTTTTAGGGGTATTGCTTTGTTAAAGTGTTGACAGAAGACAAAAGAAAAAAAAAACAATCATGGTGCGGTGCCATTTTTGTCAAAAAGCATTTTGATATTTGAGCAGCTACTCGCAAAGACATGATGGTGTCTGATCGCCATACACTGCCAACTGATGGCATCACGGCGTCATTTGTGGCGCTACTTATTTTATGCTTCCAGGACAATAAAGAGTATGGGTGTAAAGTAATTTATGCCGGCAGGTTCTACAGTTTTCTGGTATTGCATAGAGCTTGTGTGGCAGGCAGGCTCCGGAAAATTAGACTATAATTTCTATTTACACTTATACTCATCTGCATGGTGACTTGACTGGCTTTTCTCTTGCACTGATAAGGTTTGTGGGACCCCAGACTTGTTGAGCTTACATTGCCAATGCATCAGTGTTGATCTTACATTGCCGATGCATCAGTGTTGTTCAAAGGCATTTAGCTGTGGGGGCAGTCAGGTGTGAGGGGTTTGAACCTGGGAAGTCTGATGCGTATGAGCAGCAAGACAATACCTGACCTTGGCCTCGCTGTGTGAGCTGCTTGGCAAGGAGGGCTCCACTGTGAATGCAAATGAGGAGGATGAGCGCAGAACAGAACAAGAACCCGGTACACCGAGTCACTGCACCCTGTAGTCAGTCTTTTAGCATGCAGCTCACTCCTGAGCTGTGCTCTAATATCGCCCTTGTTTTCTGATTAAAGGATTTCAGACCATAAAAGGATGTGAACATGTGCATCATTGGGGCATTAAAAGTAAGGCAGTAGGGGGGACTAAATGAGTGATGAAGACTGGGTTTTAAACATGTTTTTGCATCTGTTCTCTGTGGAGACCACTGCACGCTCTCTGGGGCCCTCAGCAATATTTTGCCAGAGGGGCCCCACTACTCAGTGCATGTAAACCATTTGTCAACAACCACACTCCAGACCCAAGTGCTTGTGTGAGGTCTGCAACACAATACACACTGGATAATCCTTGACTTAACGCTTACTGTCTGAATACATTTTTCTACGATGCTGAATTTGTTTTGCTGTTCGAGCTCTCACATTTTCCATCCAGATAAAAACTCATCTGACAATGCATGACTGACAGACCCACTTGTTAAATACAAATGTGAGAATGTAAAACTTGTTCTCATACACAACATGTGTAAGCAATTGCATGGCATACACCTAGGCTACTGCTATTCAAGTATGTATCAGTTAAGAAAAAGAAAACTCCAGAGGCGGGTGATACAAATGTGTCACTATGAGTGACAGCTTTCACATTACACCGTAACATTTAATTTAGTTAATCTAGACTTATTGATTGTAACAGCTTTAAGGTATGGTTAAAAAAGCAACTAAAATGACTTGAATAACTTTAGATAACTGGAAGATCGTCGTCAGGGTCAACAGAAACCGATGTTGACTTATGGCACACGATGAAATTCAAATAGTAGTCTCCAGTGTCAAAGTCACACACTTTGTACCCACCACCATGTACTTCAATTTCCTCCCAAACAACTTAAGTACATGGAAGCACGAAAAACCTCTTTAAACTTCAGGTCTATTTCCTTCTGTTTTACTTGAACTCCAGCGATAGTCAATTGAGCACTCTGACCTACACAGAAGTACAGTGGTCGAATGCATCCAGTGTGGCCACAGACAGAGGACTGAATCTGCTGCTGAGGTGTTGCTTTCGCTTTGCAGCATGTGTGAAGGCAGGGTGTTAACACTGTGTTAACGCAGGTGACGTAGTGTGAGCAGCGAGTTTGCAAACCAGCATCTTCAGTGCTCCATCTGTGTCTATACAGGACACACACAGGCACGGTGTTAACACTAGGTCACCCATGTTTTTGCAACGCTCGGAGTCCAACACACGATCATGAAGTTACGATGTATGTGTACAGTTGGAGAAAGAATCTTTGTCGACAGCTGGATTGATTGAAATATAATTGATCTGTTCTGTCATATAGACGACTGAACAACACAGGTGAAGCGTCTCCTGTGTAGACATGCTGTGAGAATAATAATGTCACGCCACTCCCAATGAAGCTACTGGGTGTGAATGTATTCTTTTTATAGAAGTTGCTTGTCAGAAAAAAACATAAACATGGAAAATCTTATGTGACCTCTGTTGTAATTTGTCATGCAGGACGCACATGTGATAAAAGTAAATATATGAGACTAATATGAGAAGCCGTCATACGTGAGCTTGAACATACATTTAAATGTGTTGATTTGCAGTTAACTGTATGCCACCTAATGCAGTTAATCAACACACATGTGTTGCAGTTTACTTTTTCTCTCAAACTCACACCATCTTGAGTAGCTCAGACAATCAGAAAAGATTGGCAAGATAGTTCCACTTGAAAAAAAGCAAACAAGCTGTTTGCTGCTGTTAAGGAGTGAGATCTTCTGCAGGCTCCCCCTGTTGTGGAGGAGAGAGGCCTTCTGCAGGCTGGCCCTCTCTGTGCTCTGAGGACAGATTTGAAGCCTAATCCATTGGTTCCAGTTATAGCAAAAAGGTTATATATAAAAAGGTAAAGCAAACATAATCACAAGTTGAATCACACTATAAAATATGCAGATATATTCCATGGAAAAGCTTTCCTTAATACATTCAGTCCCGGCAGGCCAGTGGTAGTCTGGCCTGCCGGATAGTCAGTCCAAAAAAGCTTCCTTCCTCCTCTCTCTCCTCTATCTTGTGTCCAGTTGTATTGCTCTCTGTTCCTTCAAACCCCCGTCTTGACCAAATCTTCCAGTCTTCCAATTGGTCAGGTCCTTGTTTCACAAATTCCTTAGTGATGTGTGGTGTCTTCTTTCAATCTGCATCTTCCGTGTGTGGGGATTTCACATACCTGCTTCATGCACTCTTATCTTGATCACGTTCACTGTCTGACTTCTTAATACATTCAAATCATTCTATTTGATATAATTGCCTAATACATTCAGCGTTATTATTTATCTTAACCTTACAGCATTTAACACATTGTAATACATAATAGCTACCACTATGAGTGCTATTTAAGCTTAGTTTTCTCACACTGCTAATTCATTCCCATAGCCTTTTTTTGTGTGGGTTTCATAACGTCATGCATGCTGTGTCACTTTATGGACGGCGCATGAAGCGCTGTGCATCTTGTGGTCTTTGTAAAGAGCCAACCAGCCCAGTGGGAGACAGTTGTGTCTTCAGAGACCTACCTGACTCTGAGCTTTTAGCCTGTTCATCACAGTAGTGCTCTAGATTTTCTGCTACCTTTAAAGTGTGTTTTAGTCTGAGTACCTGTGGTTTTAAGTTTGACAACGACGGGCAGATTAAAGTGTCCCGTTTTCATTTTTAGAGGATGCGATTAGAATAAGCTTTAGACTATTCCTTACACTTTAAATGAAATGTAGTGTCAGTTACAATTTCTAATGTGCAAATTCAAAAAGTCTATGACTCACTTTGTCAACATGGGAGAGAACAAAGCAGGTACACTGGTAAGATGGTAAGACTGTATTAAAAGATTATCATAGAATGGGAATGAATTTGCATGGAAACAACCGGTTGCAAAGTATTGATTATAATGTGGAATTAAGTTGGATTAGCAGCAGGATTTAGAGTTATACTTCCACATTAAAGGCACGCCCCTCATCTTCAGGGACTAGATGTGGCATTTCTTTTTCACGAGAAAAAATAAGTGTTCTGAATCCAAAGTATAACAGCTACCGCAGGATGACATTTCTGCACATCGAGGGGTGTATAAATGAGTTCATTGGAGCTTTACATTTAAAGTAGACGCGGAGATCCCAGCGTGCGAAGAACACCAGGGGAAAGGAGGTCTTGTTCGTGTCAGCACAGATTTACCATCATACACTAAAGCCGGGTTTAGAGATTGCAAAGCTTTTGCAGTACCGAATCTCTCTTTAGGAGTTCAAGTTACTGCTCTACGTGCCACTAACTGAAGTTCCTCCATGGTCAGTCTGTAGATAATTCCGTAGAATAAAGTTTAAAAAATTGGGATCTCACAAAGCATACCCAGCCATCTATAAATACCTGAATTCATATCACGTTTATGTTCATTACAATTTAAATTTCACATGAACATTGACGTTTGCATTCCATTTCTTATTACACCAGTGAGGTACCTCTGGGGTTACCGGAGCAAATTTCACATTTTTAATATAGAACTGAAAAACCAATAACTGGAGGGACATTTTAATGCGTCACTCCCACCACCAGTTTACAAGACATGATGAATATTTAAGTGATGATGATCACTTCTGGTGATTGTTTGTGTAATGGGACAATGCATTCATCAACTTCTCCTTTTTAAAGCCGTGGAATTACAATTATCTATTTGCTCACCATAAATGGCATGATATAGTACATGCAGTAAATTTGAAATATATTACAATCAATATGTAGTAAAAGCTTTAACCAATGTTAATTGTTCTTGCATGATTGTGTCATGAATCATGCTTTCAGCTGAGGGTGCACTGTGGTATACAAGGGACCTGCATTTCTTGCTGGACATTTGACCAAAAACAGCCTGAGAAGCTATCAGTATAGTTTGGATAAGATCAAGGTGTGTAATTACATCCTGGCAAAGCCCCAATAAAGTCCATTTCAGTCTTCAAATCAAGAGGAGGTGAAAACATGGATTACTTTTTTATAAAAATTTGTATTATGCCTTTATATTGAAATTACTTTATTTTGATTATAGTCCTTAGCTGGAGGGAGTGTTACATAATAACACACCTCTTCTGAATCAAATGATTGGTCTCTTTTTTTCATGGACACATTCATAATGCAAAAGACAGTCAGGAATGGAAAGACCTACGTTTTAGAGGTTATGGATATGAGTGCAATCAGCAACACTGCAGATATTGTCAGACCTGAATGGTTTTTCAATGTGAGGTGAGTGGAGAACTCCCCACATATTTGAACGAAGTGTATACACTTTATTTTTAAAGAAAAAAGACATACTGTAGTTCCTGACTAAAAAAGCCAACCTTTCTGACTTTATGTCTCCATTTCTTGCAGGTTTCAAGAAGACTATGCAGTTGCCATAGTGAGGAATGTAATGAGTTGCCATAGTGAGGAATGTAAGGGAAATACAGAATATAGATGTTATCCAATGTCAAGTCTGTACGTTCCAAAACATATACCATATATTTTTTACTTTTAGTACATACTGGAGCTTCCCTTATAAAGTATAAACTGTTGATGCATAGAATAGCACGAAAAGCATACTGGCTTGCATTCGGCAAAATGACCAGATGTAGTAGAACATCCAGGTATTTTTGGCATACTGCATTTGAAATACTATGTATTGGGACATTAAAAAAACAAACAATTGTGTGTGTTTTAGTATTTGGGTCTGTGCTTCATAACTAGTAGCTAGCAGGGGTCTGTCATAACTACCTTACGCCATTGCTGTTGCTATTGTCATCGTTAATACATTCAGTTCTCTGCCACTGCTGCAATGGTGGCAGTGCCTGAGAACTGAACACATAAATCAGCCCTCGGATTTGTTTACATTTAAGCCCATAAACTACAAAATACCATCACAGTGTACAAGACTATCGGACATGCCTGGACCTGTAACCTCTAGAACTTTCTTGAGAACAACAGCCACTTCATCATTGGGTTTTTAGATTACAAATGTAATGCCATCTCAGATTGTATTTAGTAGATTCATGTTTGGCTTCACTATTGCTCAATGGTAGAATGTCTCTAAATATCACTTCAGGTGCTACATTGTCGTTCTGTCAGTTGGACTCCTCCGGTCCCCACCCCCTCTACCTACCCACTTCCACTCCGTTTGCACGGTCGAGTGGAGGGTCCGCCATATTAAATGCCATCCCAAACCAATAAGTGGGGAGTGGAAGTGGGTTGTAAAACCCTCCAACAGTGAGTCTACATTAAAGCTCACTTAACCAGCTGACCTTGCTGACCACATGCAAAACCGTTTTGTGTTTGTCATGGAACAGCTCCGTCTAAGTGGTTCCCTGCAACTACCTGTATAAACATTTACTCGTGAACGGCTCACACTAGGATAGACATTTACAGATGTGAACAACTTAAAGATTGCATTGTATTTAGGATCAAATAAACCCTTGACTAGACTAGAAAAGGGCAGATGTGTTTATTTGATTGTTAAGTATTATATATCTAAATACACCACATGCACTATTGTTCGGTTTGGGGTCGCCTGCCACAAACGCTTGATTCGTTACATAGCTGAGAGGATTAATCTGTATTTTTTATTTGTCTTTCATGCATTTAGGTTGTAGAAAGTCCTCTTTCCAAAATAGATGTTGCTTTGGGTTTGCTACAAAGAGTCATATTCAGTACTGTACATGAATAGCATGATGTACAAGGTTTCAAAAAGAGCAGAAAGCGAAAAAGAAATTGCTCTGAGCAGTTGAATATGAATGGAAGAAATCACCAGTCATTGATAAAAGAAACTGGAAGCTTAGAATCAAAACGTTTGCATATTTAAATAGGAACTAGGTCCTCTTCAGTGTCAAGTATGCATTGATGCCTTTAACAAGCTGGAATATTAAAAGATGTGTTGCTGAAGCGAAGCTGTTCTTAAAACCTCACAACAGAAAAAGAAAGTTAGTGTAGGGTGAGCACTATTGGAATTGGATCACAGAATATAATCTGAGTATACTATTCAATCTAACCACTGAGTATAGACTGCAGAGGGCCCAGAGAAAAAATGGCTACCCAAAATATTTAGAGCCAAAATGCAAGCACGGTTGTGGTTCATTAATGTTCGAGGAGTTTCTGGTCTGAAAAAATGTAAATAAAAAATAAAAGGAAAAATGGTTCCAACAGTATTCTCCCCTGAAAAACATCACCATAACTGGTGACTTTTGAGCTGCTTATTATTTTCATATTTCCACATGTATTGACGTTATATTGTAGTATATAAAGCACGTATTTTTACATACTCAGTTCGTAATGATACTTTCTTTTATGACTCTAAGTTATGTATTGGGAATGGGAGCAGCTGTAACGTAACTCAATCCACTCCCCCACCCCCATGGATCAATACAGTATTTCTGATTGTGATATTTATTAATAGTTTCCTTGCCTGAGAGAGGGGAGTTCTTCCCAAAGCTTGCAGCTGTATTTGTACCTTAAATGTTGAAGAAGAGCGCTTCATTCAGCTGTGAGTGTGTCTAAAAAAAGGAGTTCACTCCGTCACGCAGTGGGAGGGTGCAGGGGTCAAATTGGAATTGAACCTTAGCTTGTACTCCACTTCCATGGAATCATTGTATTGTTCCCGCTGCCCCCTCATCTTTTATCTAGGTTTGGGTCCATCCCCTGCAGCCTGCTCTTCAAACTGTAAAAGTATGGCATAAATGTAGTGAATTTGTTCATATTCACTTATAAATAAAATCTTGGAATTCAAAGTTGCAAGGTCACAGGGTTGTAGATGTGAACAAAAAGAATATTTATGCAAGAGTAGCCTCTGGTGCCCCCTCTCTCTATATTGCACATCATTCACACTGCACATCCTGCCCTTCAGAGACAATAAAAGACAAAAGACAGAATGGAAAATACTTCACTTGAAAGGAAAAGTACAACATATTTAAATCTGAATAAAGAGAATACACTGGCTTTGTGGCTTGACTGGATTGCATCTTCTCCCAAGGTAAAAGTGCTGCTAAGAATGGTTTGCTTTCTCAGGATGATAGTGATCTTGACCTTTGTATTAAGCCCATCCATCCTTAGCATTGTCTGGAGCAGTGAGCTGCTGCAAAGTGCCCTGGGAGCAACTTGGGGTTGTGGAGGACATTCGGACGGGAGGAGCAGGGCATCGGACCGCCAACTTGTGGTTAACGGACGGCCCACTCCTCTCACTGAGCGACAGCTGCCCCATCTGCCTCAACCTTTGAACTTTGAATCATAGAGGAGCTACAGTGGCTCATCTTCCCCACAAGAGGCATTGAAAAAGTTAAAATGGATGAACTATTCATTGCATTACAGAAACTGTTGATGATGAACCAATAGCGTAAAGATACTAAGACATATTCATTTCAGTTGCTGTTTCCATGTGGCATGTGAGGCTTTTTTATGAATTACTACTAGTCAGCTGACATGCTGCTTGTTACATGTTTTGTTTAATCCATGGGTCTATGTGTAATTTTGGAGGAATATGGTATCAGACCATATGTAGTGATGAGGTGGACACATTTTTAAAGTTGTGTTAGTAGTTTATTTTTTTGTGTTTTCAAATTCTGACCTTCAAATCTTAAATGTGTTGGCAAACTGGTGCTAGTGTTTAGCATTTATTTGGTATCACATGTCTGGCCACCTGGCAAATGCAAGTCTAATATTTACTCATTTAAGCTCTGTTTCGGTCTCCACGCGAGTTATGGAGACAACAAATGTCTCCATAACTCGCTGTATGCTCCAATATGATTAACAACTTGTCTGTCTGCCTTTTGGCACTGTACATGTAGCATAGAGTAGGCTTATAAGAACTTTTTTTTTTGCTGACAGCAGCTGCTTGAAAACCAGGCTGATAAGAGCTGTTGGACCAGAAAGGTAAAGTTACAGCCCACAAAACCAAAACAATATGCTGAAATTTGCAAAAGCACTCTGAGTCCAGTGATATATATCTGTGTAGGGTATACGGGCATAAACCAAACACGCAGTTAAAATAAAATGCAGTATCCTGCACAGTGTTTCAGGGGCAAACATGACTGACAGTGTTGACCTGGCAATTAAACTGCACATTACAGAAAATACTGACTTTAACTCAACCATGACAAAAGTTTTGAAAATGTTAGAAAGTTAGACTGTTGACAGACTTGCTTTGTTTTGAATACATTGTGCTATCATTGTCTCTTCACATAACCAGACAAAGCCCTTAATGAAGCCTGAGCAGAGGAGCTCGATCCAGAATCAACACTTAAATAACTTTTCAAAGTAATTATTCTGCCCTAATTAGGTGGGAACCTGGTTCCACACATGGAAACATTTCTAGGTGAGAATTAATAATTTGATGTTATGCATCACTCTTCTAAAATAATTCAATTCTGGTAGATAAACATCAAGTAATATAATTAGCAATGGGAATAGCTTGAATTCCCTTTTTACAGTGAAATGATGTTGGCAGCTGATACATGGGAACAGAGTAAGATAAGCACGTCCAGAGGAATTGCACTGCCGATAAACCTGGCCTTCATGTGCCATTGAATTTCAGGTCATAAACACTTTTTGCTTTGACCCACTGAGCTTCTTTTTCATGGTGTGAATCCTCCCCGAGTGCAGGTGTAAAATAAGCAGAACAAAGTGGTGCTATTGTAGGAGTTTTCAGCATTAAAGGCTCATTTAAAGAAGTAACATTGTGAGAGTGATGCTACAACATTTTCCTTCTGTTATTTTGTAATTCCTCTACATAGAAACATTCAAGTTCTGGTCCAGGTTCATTTATGCTGCATTTCTCAGAGGTCTTTACAGTCCCAGGAATACTTAGATCAAATTAAATCAAATGAAAGACCAAAGGTGAACTAGCCTTGAGTTCCCTGGTATCAAACGCAGACCCTCTAATCGCACAAAGAGGCAGTCAAACGAAAACCTCAGTGGATCAAAATATATGGAACAATTGGCAATTCAAAGAATAATCCAACAGTTGAGACAGTTAAGTGTGCCGGAAGTTGTTCAGGAGACATAGACAGTCCTAGCAGGTGGAAAAAAACCCAGCACCAAACAGGGTCAAGTTTTTTGATGGGCTAATATCAATAATAAAGGCTTTGGCAAGTTCTGATGTGAGATGTAATCGCCTGTCTTTATCTTTATTTGTTAAAGCTGTAGTCCATGCCTGTTTACCAGTCCGACCGGCTCTCTAGCTTGTCTTCATGTTCTGAAGACATGCGCCTCTCCACACATGTCAATGTGGCACACAAATTATTAGGAACACCTTTTAATACAGTTCAATCCCATGCAACACCATCACAAAGTACAACCTCAGAGGTACCGCAGCACACAAAGAAATGGAGTAGTCGTCTCAGGCGTACATGTAGGTGGTTTCTGCCCATCCCTTTGGGTCTCATTTCTTGCTTGGAGGTGTGAGGCTTACATCAGTGCAGTGGACGAGTTGATGTCCCTTCTGTCACAGGGACAGGGATTAGGATTTGTATTACCTTGTGTTAAATGAAACACATTGGAGCTTTCTTCTTTTCACAGATAGTCATTTGGTTTCCTGGACTCCACATCTACCTCTACTGAAACAGACCGTTTTTTTTTTTTTTAAAGGTAGATACCAAATGTTAATAGTTTTGAAGAAGTAGTTGGAACATGAGTGCAGGTCAGAATGGAAAATGATGCAAATTCAACAGGTAACATATTTGTTAAGGCTGTAAGAAGTACCAGCTTCATGCTTCAATTTACAATAGCTCTAACCTCTCTTATACCTTTTCATCTTTGGTTAATCAGATGTTGCTTGGTGACACTGTGTTCAATGCTCAGGCAAGCACCCTCCATCCTCATTATGGTTTGAATTTCTTATTCAGTATTACTCTCTAGGTAAAAGCTAGGGTAGGCAATTTATTTTAGAAGCATGTGCCGTTATAGTTGTTGAAATTCTCTCTACATCCTGACAGAAATCAATAAATCAAATGCTCTGACAAAAAAGAAGAAGAAAATAATCAGGTATCTGGGGCTGTTAAGCTGGTCCTACCATTTCATTTGGCTCGCATGAAATAATTGGATGGCCTTACTGCCTGTCTACCTACTGCACACACTCTGCCAGTGCACTTACTGAGATAGTTGGATACGGTGAGCAATAACAACGATGCACTACGCTTGAGGACTCGCCCTCCAGCAGTAGTCAGGCAGTAGTCATGTGTTTTAGGGGAGTGACTTTGGAGGGAGGCGCACAGATTTCAAATAATTTCAAAATCTAGTTTACTCTCGCTGGTTTCTCCAAAGTTGCCTACCCCAACCTTAAGTGTAGTCTGGGTGAGGTAGTGAAATGCAGTGGTGCTAAATTAACAAAAACTTCGATATAGTTGACCAGATATCCTGAAAACAAAATCAAGACGTTAATGTTGGAGTCAATTCTTTTTAACTGTGGGAGCCCAGTGTCCCATCTGGTGTACAGAAGTCAACCCTGCATGCAGGTAGCTTCAAAATTCACATACACACATTTCCCCCCATGAAGAGCCACATGAGCACCAATAACACAGTGAGAGTTCCTGCCTTGAATGCTGTGTTTTTATTGGCTAATCACTAACTTAGCCACGAGTATTCCGCACTTATTGTAAACAGTCGAGACTCGGGATTGAAACAAGATGTTCATGGGTGGCACAACTCTATTATGTGGAACAGTACAGGCAAATTGATCTGATTCAGTGAGAGCATCTCATTAGGAAACATCGGAAAACTCAGCAGGAGGAGCAGCTCCTGGAGACACCAGAGGAGAAGCAGATAGAAAATGTTTTATTGCGACAGCAACGCAGTTATATTTCAAAGGAAACACGTTTATTAGACCAAACATATTTAAATATGCCAATTCTGACATGTTTACACTCAAAGCCTGTCAAAAAAAGCCTGTCAAAAAAAAGTGTTGCGCCGGTCAGGTTATTTTTTTTTATACCCGCATCCACCCAACCCGTTATGAGAGCCAGTCCACACTGCTCAACCTGGAAAAATATGCTTTAATCAACCACCCGAACACGACTGGCAAAACGCCAACTTTATGTATTATAGTAGCACAATTGTCAGGACAGAGGACTGAGACAAGGACAAAGAAAACACTGGCACACTCCAGAGGCAGCTTCAGCTAGAGAGCTGTCCAGACTGTCCAGTCGATGAAAAGGACAGTTACTAGGGTTTAAAATGGATTCAATAAAATGTTTAACGAGAGACATCAACTGCACATTTCAAGTACTTTTACCTGATAATATTTAGCACAACTTCTAAAAATACAGAAGCAAAAATGTCAGCATGGACTAAATGCACAATCAACATAACATTTGTCATTATTAATTATATTTCAGTTGAATGCATGAAGAAGAGATGTATCCAGGTTTACATATGGCTCACAAGAAAAAAAACTTCACCATTATTCACCCTGAGCATTACAATTGCCTTGAACAGTTTTTTTTTATTGCTGAATAGTAGCAAAACAAGTAACCCGTCATCAAAGAACTCTGTCTCTCTCTTTCTCTTTCTCTGTTTCTCTCTATCACACACACACACACACACACACACACACACACACACACACACACACACACACACACACACACAGATAGAGAAAACAATATCGTAAAAGAAGTGTTTTTCTCCCCATGAAAGAACCAGCGATTATCCGACCAATGAGGATTTGGTGAAACAAGACCATATCGACAAACTGACCAGAAGGTTTCAGCCCTACTTTATATACAGCCCTCTTTAGGCAAGGTTACATCGCAAAGTGCTCCACATAAAAGTGACAAACAGGATCTATAATGAACATGAAGGAGGCTATCTGAATTATGACGAGAGCACCATCTGGGGATAAAGAGTGGTGTTTTTCTCCTGCCATGCTGCTCTCTTTGTGTTAGTACATGATTGTACAACCAACATGCCTCGCTTTGTCAACGTGCACCCTGCTGAAGGCATTATGGTGGCTCTGCAATAGGGATATTTCTCACCATGACATTGAAGGAACACAAAATATTCCCAGAATTGGGAAATCACAAATTTGGAAGAGCACTGCTAATTAGCATTTTTGTTGACTCCGTGATAAATCCTAACGTTTCAAAATAATGATGCCAGATATTGATGAGAGAGCGTCATTGTCTCATCTGAATGTAACTAAATCTATATGAATGCAACATTATTAATCACTTTTGAGTCCACCAGCACCATCCACGCGCTACAGAGTTAGTAAATACAGAGATGATGACAGCGCTGATTGATTTCTTTTTGTATATCAAGGGAAAAATCATTCGCCCAGCATCACAGAGGCCAATGTTTACGTCGCAGCAGTGGTGCCTCTGGCAAGAGAAGCACAGGATGGGCAGGCACAGTCCCTTTGGCTCACAACTATTGTATTCCAGTGAAGACACGCGCTTTGGGTCTCTGTCCTCCGCTGTGTGTTCTTATCTGATCATATTCCAGCTCATTGTTGTTATTTTAGTGTTTAAAGGTGCAATATACCGGTTTCAGAGCTTTGAAATTGCAGCAAACACCTATTTGTTATGTAAAGAAATAGTGGAGTAATGTTTTCCTGCGCGGAGAATGAAACCACTCTCCCTCTGTGTGTGCTGTTATCAGAGCATCTCTTCGCTTTGTTGACGTAGTTTGGCTGCCTGCGCATTATTTTAGTGCATGTGAGTGAGCTCGCTCACAGCTGCCACTTTTCACTGGGCACATATGGCTGTAGCAACCCCCCCCCCCCGCCTACCGTTTATTCCTTAGGTGAAAAGTGTCAATCATCAGCCATTTACCGTGTTAAGAACCATTGAGAGGCAATAGAAATGCTCCCAATCTCGGATATAGCACCTTTAAATTCACCATAAGTGATCTTTAGAATTCCATAAGCTTTTATGCATGACATTTTGTGTCGCTGATGGTTATATTCAACCCCTGGTCAGCTGATAAGAACTTGATGAAAGCTTTATGTTTTCACAAACTCGCAAAACCTTATGTACTAATGCTGACTGTATGGTGCTTTTCTTTGATGACAAGGAGTATTATTGTTTCCGTTAGTCTGACAATGAAGGAGTAACTCACCGTAATCTATCAGAGGAGTCGTTATTCATCATGACGTGTCTAATGGTGTCAATTGAATGAAATGTCAAAATCTAGATTTCAGTGTATTCTGATGCTCACTAGTGAGCCTTTGTGACCTTTAGCCTTACCTGCAGCTTTCATGAGGATCCAAAATGAATTCCACTGGGACAGAAACAAAGCAGTTTCTTTGCACAGCTGTCAAAAATGGATCTTAGAAAGGACCATTGACATTGAAATATGACCTTGTTGCTGAGTGTTTTGTTTTTCATATGTGGCACGTTATCCATAATTTGGGTTGATTTCTCCCTCACAGTGACACAGCGGCCCACAAGGTGATTGGAAAACAAGCAGCATTCTCAAGAACACAGAACATTAATGTGATATGCCACCCTATGAAAAATGTTTACTGTGCCAGAGTTGAATAATGGTCCTTATTTTATGTACTGGGATGTTTGTGTAATTCATTTAATCAGCGCATGCTTGCGCTTTTCTTCAGGCTATTTCAGAGGATTACAGATTACCTTTACCGGATGTAAACTGTGGTGTAACTCAGCATTCAATGCATTTAAATCAAGCCATTCCACCATGGCCAACGTGTTCAAAATAGTAACTGTTTATAATGGAGAAGATATTCTCTATTCATGAAGTTGCTCTTTATTGATTGTTGCAGCCTGCAGTGTTCCACAGTGGAGCTGGTGCAGGAGACCAATATGAGGCAGAGAGGAGTCAAGGAGGCTCTATTAAGTCCCCAAAGTCATGCTCGCTGTTCGGAAGGGGAGAGTTCGGTTTAATTAGGGAAGCGTAATGCTGCTTTTTATGAGGCCTGGAGGGGCTGCACTCCCCCTCCTTCTGTGTATTCATGATTCCTGTTTTGTTCGAAGGACCAAAAAGGATCATCTGGATCACAGCTCTGGGAGATTGGTTGTAGAAATCGGTCCTATAGAGGTACCATGCTGATTAATCTCACCGTCTGACCAGAACACAAAAGGTACAATGCTAAGACATCCAAGCCATGTCTATTTATACTTGTTTTTGTACTGCACATATACATCTGAGAATTCACTAATGTTACCATTACAAGGACCCTGCCTTACAAAATAATAATTTTTCAGTAGAGCTTAATTTAGACACATTTAAACACCTTTACTGGTAAATTTTCTTTGCATGCCACATTTAATTTCTGTCCATTAAAATATTTGTTTTCATAATCATACTGTAGTTGGGCACAGCAAAAAGTGGCTGAGTATGTTCACTCGAGTATTATACTTAAGTACTCTCAAGACCTCTCAAAAAAGCAGTGTCTTGGCACAAATCAGATGTCTATGAGTTGTTAGCAGTTACCAAAGAGACATTTCTCATCCAAACTTCTGAGATGGTTTTATTTAAATGATAGTTTAAGGCCCGAAGAGGTTCACTTAAACTATATTTCACAAAACAGAAAAGATTAGAGAAAAGTCAAAAAGTGAATACAAATGTATGTATCAGATCTTTAATAATCCCATAACCCCTCAGATATCTATTGTGAGCCTTTGGAGGGAACCCAATCCACATTTGGGAAAAACTGGGCCAAACTACCGAACTATATATAAATATATATATAAAAAGTAGTTACAACCAGACTCACCTCATCTAGCTACAGCAGTCAAATGCTATCTACTGATGGATAAACATCTAATATCTAATAATGTCATATAATATGGGCCACTTTTCTGCAAAATCTTTTTTTTTTTTTTTACTTTTGATACTTTTGGTGCTGGTAATACTTCTGTACTTTAACTTGAGTAGGATTTTGTACCTTTTTTGTAGGATTTTTACAGCGTTCAATTGGTACTTCTAGTTAAGTAAAGGATCTGAGTATTTCTTCCACCACTGGTTAGGCATTGTTTATGTCAAACACGAACAGAATCTCAACTATCCAAATAAATCTTCCCATGTTTCAACATCACCTTGAAATATGCCAAATACAAACACAAACAAGCTTATCCACAGGGGAAGCTACCTCCAGCGATAATTCATAAAAGACACCTGAACAACCACTGTTGTTTTCCAAAACGATTAATGCCAAACCATCAGACTGATGGCAGAGTCGCATGAGGAGCTACTGTCACAACCTTATCCCAAAATAGACAGTTTCATTACCATAAGAGAAACCAGTCGATCTGGAGCTGAAGCCTGGAGGGGGGTTGCCACATGTCAAGCACATGACAGCTTGGACGTGATTCTAATTGTTTTCAATGATTCTGTTGGATTTTAATCATCACAGAAGTGCACCGAGGGGAGGGAACAAATGGGTGTTTTCTTTGCAGAGTTGTCACTTTTAGAAAGTCAGGGCCCTGCTGTGGGACAAAGACTCAAACTTGGAGAAATATTTGCACATCCCAAAGTGGTTAACTAAGTGCACCAGAGTCGCCGGTTACATATCATAAATTGAGGAAACACGCCGCTCTAGAATAAACTCTACTTGAGCGAACATGCAATGTTTGAGTGTTCCCCACAGAGTGCAAGGCCTACAGCACTGCACATTAGTTTTAGAATAAAATAGTGCTTCAGTTAAGGACTTAGTTTTTTAACATTGCCGCATATAATAGATACTCACGGTCTGCTTTGAATTAGATTGTCTTCATATTCTGTACATTAATAAATTGAAATGATATGATATGTATAGCTTGATGTACAGCTAGAAGGCTAAAGTCATGAATTATTTCCCCCTCTCTTCCAATATATAAAACAACATACTGTACATGCCTCATCTCTGCAGAACCATAATTAAAAATAGAACCACAAGTTGCATTCAAAACCTCACTTTGAATACTACAGCATGTGTCTTAGCTTGCTCCTCTTTCAGATAATTTCCTTCATATTTCTATTCAGAGGATATGTATTTCACCGGCTAACACGAATGGCTGTCAAACAGAGTCGATTTCAAAGAGACTTTTTGCTCCCCATCTCATTCCATCATCGCACCAAGAGAGAGGGCTTCGCCCTGTAAGTTAGTGTCCTTTTCAGCTTAGTGTGAAGGTTTTGTATGCACTCTGCCATCAGAGCTTTTAACAAGAGGGCAGTCGGCACCACGCTTTGTCACCGCTCTTTATTGTCTCACATGAAGTGGCAAAGACCTTCACCAAACAGCATGGGGATTGCAGACAGTGCCTCCAGGTCCCAGAGGAGGTCATTACGACAGGGATGAGCAGCTTGGAAGCACTGTAAGACGGACAGCAGAGTGACAGCAGGGGAGGACAGGACACAATGTCGGGGAAAAAATATAAATTGGAATGTGCTGAGTTGAAATAGATCAGCTTTCTGTTCAAGAAGAAACTTTTGACAGTTCGGGATCTTGCAAGTATCAGCAATCCTCCAGTTGAACAAATATGAATAGAAAATCTCTCTGAAACTCCAAACCTATAAAAATGTAAATTACTGTAAGTCAATTTACCTCTATTTAAAGTATAAATCTGTATTATTTCTTGTGTGATTATATGATTTATATAATACTTTTTTATAAACCTATGACTTTACATTTATTGTGGTTGAAAAATACAGGAAATTATGCCATTTGTTGTGTCTGGCAGTGATTTTTCTAACTGCAGTAGTATGTATTCTGTAACTCTTTATTGAAGCTGCATGATGTTTACACTGAGTGAAATATTCAAACCTAAGACTCCATGTTAAGGTGGAACACTGCCGTCAGTTGAAATTTGCTGTGTTGTGAAATGTTTTATACAGATTTTTGACCGAGATGCTTCTTTAGTGCCATAAGAGGTGGACAGGAGTGACGGTTCTCAGTTTTTAAAAAGGGAAGAGGAGGGTGTGCTCCAATTACCGCATTATCACACCGCTCAGCTTCCCAGGGAAAATTTATTCCAGGATGCTGGAGGGGAGTCTCCGACCGATCGCTGAACGTCAGATCCAGAAGGAGCAATGAAGATTCCATCCTGGCCGTGGAACAGTGGACCAGCTCTTTACCCTTGCAGGGCTGTTGGTATATGATTATGGGAGATTGCCCATCCAGTCTACATGTATTTTGTGGACTTGCTGAAGGCTTATGACTGTTCTCTGGGGAGTCCTTCTCCCCAGAGGGAGGTCTTTGCGTAACCAAAGTGAGAGCTGTGTCCGTGTACTCGGCACAAATACATTTTTCCAGTGATGGCCTCCGCCAGGGTTGTCCTTTGTCACAGATTCTGTTTGTGATTTTCATGGACAAGATCTCGAGGGGCAGTTGCAAAGAGGAGAGTGTCTGGCTCAGGGACCTCAGAATGGCATCTCTGCTCTTTGCAGATGATGTTATACATTGCATATATATGTTCGCTTCATCACACCCAATGAGCTTCTTTCATAGGGGGGCTGCGCTCAGCCTTAGAGATAGGGTGAGGATCTTGGCGGGAGTTCGGAGTAGAGTCGCTGCTCCTTCGGGTCAAAGGGGGCCAGCTGAGGCGGTTCGGACAGCTGATAATGCCTGCTGGGTGCTTGCTTTTCCAGGCACGCTGAACTGGTAAGAGGCCCCAGGGTAGACCCAGAACCATAAAAATTGTGCAAGTAATCCGATCACTATTGCCTTTTACATAAAATTGCATTGAAAAACCTCTTAGAGACCAACAGTCAGCAATATTGATTTGTATTATCCATGCTGGTGGTGTGCCTTTAGGGATGGCAATGTCAGGCTGTCAGTCGGTCGGTTCAGTGTTTTGGTCCAGATTGAAATATTGCAACGACTAGATGTATAAAATTTTGCACATATATTTCCAGTCCACAGAGGATGACTTACTAACTTGGGTGATCCCCTGACTTGTCATGTAGTACCAGCAGCAGGTCAAAGTTTTCAATTTTCCATTTAAATACGGTATGTCAACATTTACAGAATAGTTTGGCACAAAGTTTGGGACAGACATTCATTGTCCCCAGACAACGTGTCCTGATGACTTTGCTGATTCACTGACTTTTTAACATTTGTGTTTGTAAGTGAACTGTTAGATGGGAAGAAAAAAATACTTTACCAATTTAGATAGCTAATTATGAGATTTGTCTAGCAATATTACCCACACTTCACTGGCTCCGTATTTTTTATATTTCTATATTATTTTATATACTCCTACAATGGCCCTAATATGCCATCATACTGAAGGCTAGTCAGCTATTAAATATTCATTATTTAATCTCAAACTTGCTCTCTATCTTATTAGGCTATGGGCAGGTTTCTCTGGGGAAGCCTCTGGTGGGCAAGAGTACCAGAGACACATTTATGCTTGAAATATTCCTGATTTTTTAAAACCAAGCCCTTAAGTGCTGTTAAAATGTGTCTGTTGTGTGCTTGCAGGCAGAAAAAGCAGTTTCCTTTCGGGGTGTTGCATTTTTAATATACTAATTTATTAGTTGGGTTGTAATTATGTGGAAACTCCCAGTCCACTCATATAGAGGTTTTATGAAAATAAGCCGTATTTAATCACTAATTAGGTTCTGCATGTAAACTTTTTTGTGTGAGGGCTGTGAGTACAATCAATATTTATTTATTCTGTGAGACCAGGGATTAAACAGAGGCTAAAACTCATATAACACAATTTATCCACTTAATATGAATCTTAATCTTGTGGTCCTCAAATTAATTCTTAATGAAATAATACTTCTCTAAAGCTCTGTATACAAAAACAACATGCCATATAACATGATTCATGCATATTTTTGGGACAATTACATTCATGTTCACCTTAAAACTCAATTCATGTTCTATATCGTGTACATCAAAGCATAGTGTATAGAATTGTTTTCACAGCCAAATTCTTGTGTGAAGTTTTAGTTGACATTTTACGGAAATATACAGAAACGGTCTCTGTTTCTGTGATTGTGTACTTTCCCTTTATTTCTTGGCAACTTTAAGTTCAGGTTTCACCATTTGTTTTTTGTTTTCACGTTTCAAGTCAGTGCTCTCAGTAGCTAGGAACAGACAAAGGCCTTGAGTGACCTTCAAACACATCACAGCTCATCATTCTACTCACGCTACTGCTATTTACATAACGTTTTCCTGCAATTAGTTTTTTATACCCATAGCTTGCCTGGAGAAAACTATTAGTAGCCAGCCATCAGTGCCTCCACCTCCTCTTTTTAAGATTACTCTCTCTCTCGTACATCTGGTCTCAAGCAGGGTTCTCTTTCTCTTCTCTACAACTGTTGCAAACATTTTCTGATTTACTTCCATACCTTTAATTAAACATTCTGGACCAAATTATGCACACCCATCTCGCTGGCTCTGGATGTGTATTTTTCATTCGATTTTAAGGGAATATGATTCAAGGCAGAACATGTTGTGTTTCCCAGTGAGGAGATCCGACTACAGCTGTGTTATCTCACCTATCATTGTATTACATTGTTTATTTTGCAATATTCATTTGTATTTCGTTGCATTTTTATTTCTGTCATTTGTTATGACAGAAATGAACATGAAATATGTTATTATTTTATGACAAACTATCGATCTACATGTAAAGGCTTGCCTCTTTTTCTTAGACTTGAAATAGAATCCTCATGCTTAACGCCCTTCCCCCCTAACGTGGCTGTCAGATTACTTCCTGGGTGCCGTGGCCTGCAGTTACAGTGTGTGGAATTGAATTGTGCTGCAGGGATTTGGTGACGGGAGATTGCTCTGTGAGTCTGCAGCCACATACAGGCTGCTTGATACTGTTATGCCTCCATTTTAATGTTTCAAAACTGCTTAGGGAGTGTCCCTGTTTTCTGTGTATGGGCAGTAGATTCTGATGATAGAGGTCAGGTAGATAGGAAAACAGACGCAGATATGCAGCTTTGTTTTCAACAGGAAATTACAGTGTGCAGGGCTGTTGCTGAAAGCTTTGTTTTAAAAAGAAAAAGAAAACGTATATGGAGCTAGACAAAGGCAGTAATTAAATATTAACTGTCTCTGTGAGTGGGTTGTGCATTAAGCGTGTATGTTTGTGTGTATGGAGGGCCACCGTGTTTTAATTTAACCAAACTAATGAAATTCTTCCAGGGTCAGGGTCCATGTCCGACACTGACTTCAACTTTCGGTTTTAGGAGATAAATGCTTTTTATGCTAGGAATTCATTTACAAAAACATAATTGATTTGTATCAAAAGTTAATTCACTCCGGTGCCTTCATTTTAACTGTCAATTCAAGCAGCTCACATAGAGGAGGAGTAGACCCATGGATGACCTCCATGAACTCAGTGAGTATAAGAAGCAGGCTGAATTCCTAAATGAGGTGACACGACACAAACCCAAATAAAGAAAGAACACGGCACTCGAAGCAGCATGATGGGCCCTTAATTAAAAACCTGCTGCAGTCGAGAGGAGAAGATTACGTCATTTTTCTTGTACATCCCAGCTGACACCCTGCCTGCCTCAATTACTTACTTTTTTACATTTTACTCCTGCGGTGAGATATGATGCATATGATGCACCATGTGATGAGAGGGGATAGCATGTCTGCTCTAATTCACTGCATTGCTGCTTTGCAACAGCTGCAACGGCTCCCGATCTGCACCCATTATTGTGCATTTGATTTGGACCCGGTTTTGTTTAGGAGCCAAGTGGATTGGTGAAGAACTCCTCTTTGTTGATCCTGGTCTTTGGAGGCGATGCTGCCTGAAGTGGAACACAGTGTACGTACATGTTGTTTAGTTACTTAGAAATGCTCAGTACTATTTATTTATTTTGAATAACCAAAGATAGTCATTTTACTTTTATGACTTCAGATGACTGGGGTCAATAGAATTAACATGGCAATTAGGCTCAGTTCATGCAAAAATATGGAATTTACATACAGCATGTTCTTCATTTTTTATATATACAATATCTATATACAATTATCAATTGTGGGCCAGTAGAGGGTAGAAAGTAGAATTTATAGTGCAGACTTTACAAGGTGGGCTGCACGGTGGTGTAGCGGCTAGCACTGTCACCTCACAGCAAGATTGGTTCGGGTTCAATCCGAGTTTACACGTTCTCCCCGTGGCAGCGTGGGTTCCCTCCCACATTCCAAAGACATGCAGCTTATGGTTAATTGGTGTGAATGTGAGCGTGAATGTTTCTCTGTGCGACGAACTGGCGACCTGTCCAGGCTGTACCCTGCCTTCGCCCAATGTCAGCTGGGATCGGCTCCAGCGCCCCCGTGACCCTAAATAGGATAACGATGGCCGAAGCGCAAAACCTCCTATCTGAAAAATGCACTTTTTTGGGAATGCTAAAAAAAAAAACGTGTTTTCTTGCAGAATGCTATTTGTTAAGGATACCCAATACATAATAAAAAAATACAAAAAAATACAAAAAAAAAGAAAAATATACAAAGTGCAGATTATTGCACTTTTCCTGGATCATTTTGCAGATAGGAGGTTTTGTGTTTTGGCCATCGAAGCGGTTTGGGTAAAGGAATGGAATGTAAAAACTTTACAAGATGAGTAAATTCATATATTGCAAAAACCCTAGAAGATATTTAGGACCTTTCAAATAACAAATCTCGCCAGACATTGTTCTCAGTAACATGCTGTCCAGATTCCCTGCTCTCTCACCATGGTGATTTATTAAACTGATGATAGATATGACGTGTGGTCCAATTTCATAAAATGTACTGAGCTGCTCAAGCTTTTTGGGGGGGTTTCTGCATGTGCGAGCTGAACAAGCTCCTGATTATCTAACTTCTATTCTGCACGTTGTCAAAATGTAACGAAGCCCTGAAGGTTATCCAGATAACCCGCAGAGTTGACCTGAGGGGGTATGAGAATAAAGATTAAAGTGCCTGATGTTCATAGATCTCTGGTGTGAGAATAGAGGAAGCGCTTTGAAAAGCTCTCCCCTTGTTCGATATGCACCTAACACATGCCTGTGCCTTTAGTTATACGACTCAATGTCTTCTTTGTTGCTCGCTCTTGTGTGACATCTGATGTTGTACCAGAATCACGTGAGCTTCCTACAGTTAATACGTATTACTTCACTTCCATCATCTGATCTCTGTGACTTATTATGTTGACAAAAGTACATAGTGTATATTGAGGTGACTCAGGAATTCATCCAAACCTCATACCACATACCACACCATATACTGTTGCTATTTGTGGTTGAAATAAAACACAAACGTTAGTCATGCTTTTTTGGTCTTGTTCTGCATTTCATAAATGATAATTTTCTTTCTTTCTTACATACCATTGTCTCCATGTGTTCCAGGGACAAGACAAGAGGGGGAGGTACTTCTTCTTCTTCTCTTTATTGAGTTTTATAGGGGTTGCTATTCATGATTTGCAGAGACATCGCAGAGGAGCCCTCTCATATGGCCTTACCATGAAACACACATATTTGTGGTGCACTCTTTCCGGAAAAAAAAGTCAAACATGCTGAATTACTGTCCTTCTGCTTCCCTTCTTAAAATCAGGTCAATCATTGTGCTTCACAGACACCTACAATACTAAAGAATAGACTTCTTCTGACAGCGGGAGGCCTTAGTTACTTCTAACCCTGGAGGGAAGCAAGTCAAACTGCTGTAATAGCTGCACACACGAATCATCAGGGCTCTATCCCCCTGTTATTTTGACATCAATGATGATCATGCGCAACTCCAATTTTTCCTTCCACAAACTTTCCATCCATGGCTGGATCCTTGAAAATCCTGACTGTTTGTGTCCCAGCAATCATCGCAACCAGCTAACTCTTTTCTTATTGAGTGACTGGAATCACTTGAATTACTAACATTACTTCTCTTTCTTTCATGTTCAAATCCTCTGCTATCCTCACTTTCGGGTTATATTGTGAGCTATGTGAATTGTTTCGGGCTTTGAGGTTAGTAACAGTGATCACTTACCTGTGTTCGAGAGAGGCGATGGATTTAACTGTATGGATGCAAAGGGTTTGGATATCAGTGTGTACCTCTGTGCACTTGAGGGGGAATTATTATAGCTTGCATTACAATAAGTTGGACATAAGGTGAAGCGGTGTTCACCTGATGTTAATATCCGTTGTGTTACTGTGAGTTAAGATTCTCTCAGTAAAGCTGAGATTGTAAATAAGATACTCTTTGTCATACCTGGACAAAGTTTCTTGCGTGTGCCTCCCACTACCTTCCTAGCCACTCTGGGCTTCCTTACAGTCTCTTAATGTGCTAATGGAACAACTGTTACTGCCAATGAACACACAGTCTAAAGGTGACTTCCTCCTTCCCCCCTCTCAACAGTGCTACACACGAATACATCTTCAACACAACATTGTTATGCCCAAGTGCAGTTTCGGCTTAAGGACATTCGTGACTCAAGCGTCTTATAAACCTATCAACAACAAATGCTTTTAATGCAGAAGATGATTACATATAAATCAAGCATTATTTTGGTATAAAACTGGAAAACTATTTGTGCAAATAATGATTAGGGTTCATAAATGGAAAGTAAATCGCTGCTTATTTTACACAGTTAAATTGTGATAGATGGGTGCCAGTCTGCCAATAACCCTGTAATTGTATTTCAAGGCATTTCTGTCTGTCATGGGCAGCACTGATGAAAACTTTAATCGTTTAGATTAACACATTTAGTTCCCATGAGACTTTGTTGCTATGTCAGTCTCAGACTGACAAGCTATAAAACCCCATGAGGACAGACTTTCACTTACCGACCCCGTTGACAGTCGGAATAAATGGACAGAAATAACAAAATGTTGTCGGTGTAAATGTGCTAACACATTAGTTCAGCAGTATTCTAAACTCCTCCCTGTTGGGGAGTTAAGTCATCTGTGTCATATGTTACAGGAATAGGCTTCTACTGTCAGAGCCAATGATGTTGTAGACGGAAAAGTGAAACCATGAATGTCAATGAGGGATGATTGCTGCAGTGTTGCATCAAATTGATGTGCACTGAATGAGACTGTTTGAATAAATTTCATTCTAGGAGTACAGGGCTGTTTAGGAACTGGAGTCATTCACAATTAAGTATGACTCTATAAGGAACTTGTTTTCAGGTTTTTAATACAGTTTTGGTTCTTTATGTGAACCTTCTACACACCAGACAGTGCAGACTGAATAAGCTTACTGCACTTTTTTTTGTCAGCAAACTCCACAACCTGAAATAAAAGAAGAAATACAATGCCAAGCTACAGTGTCTATTTAAATGGATGACTTCTTGGAATAAATAGAAGGCATGCGAGTTTTAGAAGTCTAAGGTGTCATTCACGGTCTGACGCAACATTGTGCAAATAGGTTGAATAATTATTAGAGGGCTCCTTGAAAATTATGTTCTTCATAACTTTTTATGGTTCTGAATAAGTCAGTTACTTTAAATAACTGTCGGGCCTCATTATTGTACCCAGTTTGCATTAGAATGCCTTAAGGTGCCTATTCTTTCCTAAACAATTAACATCAGATTTTATTATGAGCCTGTCAGACTTTTTTATTGTCTGGTTTTATTTTATTTTTAATGAGAGACTCAGTTCTCAGCCTAAATTATATCTTTAACTTCCGGGGGAAAAAAATAACAGATTGTTTTGATCACTGTAGCTCAGTTTATCTTTGTATTAGTACCTTTTCTAGTTTTTGACGCTTTTGTGCAAAAGAAAAGATTACATTCTGTGTTATTTATGGCAATAGCTTCTCTCCTGATTTTTTCCACAATGTAGTTTCATTTTTAGCTACACCACAGGTGCTTTTATTGCCGCAGCTGATTCACACACTGAGGTGCGGCTACTGTCCCTAAAAGGATGTATTTTAAGACTCAATAAAGTATTGAGTGAAAAGATAACACCAGTGGTTCGGTGTTTATGATCCCATATGTCTACCTTAAATTACAGTGCACCAAAGTGGAACATTGATTTAACCCTCATGTTTTGCGGACAATGGCTTAATTTCCTCTTTGTTTCGAGTGCCACAGCCATCAATAATCAACCATTTCTTCTTTTAAATTGTTTTTTTCTTTTTTTGTGCCTTATTAAAACCTGATATTTAAGGACGTTTCGAGGAAGCAACCCTTCCCTTTGCCACAAGCTGGACTTGCACATTGGATGAAGGTGCCAAAATACAGAAAACACCATAAATAAAGTATTAGTTATTGTTTTTCGACAAATATATATTATTTTTGTTTGCAAAAAAGGCAAAAGTCCAAAATACAGTAATAGTACAGACTGAAGCTGCTGTTTGGAGGCAGTTAGACCCAAAATAGGCCTGACTCCCCCTGCTGTTATAAAACTACAAAATCCTAATAGATTTGTACGGGATGTGGGAGGGGTAGTGCTGTGTAAAAAGTACTGTCAACACCAATCACAGATATAGAATGTATCAACATCCACTGGCCACATGTTCCAGCTGGGGACTCAGAGATGAAATGTTGCTCCAACAAATATTACAAAAATCCTGAAGTGCACAGAGTAACTGTCAATGTAAAACAAAACTAAAGCAGGCAAGTCTTGCTGGAAAATATAGAGAAACCTTGACATCCCATTCGAAACTGAATAATTTAATTGAATGCTGAGAACTATGTCACGTCTTTATTCAGAAAGGTTAATGTTGACTGAATGTCATTAATTAGAGAGGCCGCATGAAGGTCACAAGTGAAAGCTGTCAGAATATCTCCATTTTCACACGGTTATGTTCAGAACGCTCTCGGCGAATATGTCGAAAATGTAATTGAAAAAAATCCTCAGCCCTCCGTTCCAGCCAGGTCATGGCATATTTGTATCATTTGTTTTGACTCGGCACTGCAGATGCACACTCGCTGTTTTGTGTATTTTCTGTGGTGTTGTCGTTTTGGGGCGACTCTCAGATTGGATATCTGTCTGGGAGGAAATGTTCCCTCACAGCCAGGTATGACGACAGCATGGAGAAGCTTCTGGCTCAGCTCTGAAGAAACTGAAGAGTATATTCCCTTTTGTTGTGTATTTTAGAATAATCTCTGGTCAAAATCTGGGTCAGGTCCGGACTTTGAAGACAATTTATTTGGCATAATACATCATGTCAGTCTGGAGTGTAAAGTTGATCTTCAGTGCCCTGCTCAGAAAACATTTTACGTTATTATGCCGAAACAGACCAGACATTCACTAACCAAGTCACACTTTGCAGTCAGTTTCCATTTTATGTTTCCACCTTAAAACCTATAACTTCAGAGCCACTATTGGATATAATGGTGATGAGCATCGTTCTCCAGGTTTCTTCAAAAATACAACCGGTGGCATTGAAGGGAATCGTTATGACAAATGAAACAAGCTAGCTATAAACTCCAGCAGCTCTCGGGGTGGAAATAATGAACAGACAGATGCAAATCTATAACAAAATACTACCTTACTACTTGAGGAAGTTTAAAACGTTAACTTTTTTGTTGACAATTTAGGCTTTCAATTCAACACTATGGTAATTTCTAAATAAGTGACTCGTGTTGTAATTTCGGATCACATTTTATTTCAGCAATCGGTTCATGACATTGTGTCCTGCATGCTTCGCTAACCCGACCACATTTAAATTAAGAAATCTGGAATTCAAGTATCATAAAACTTGAAAAGGACATCTGAATCTGTACAAAAGCCAAAAGTAGCTCACTCCAAGCCAGGCATCTATACTGTATATCCTGGAAATTGTAAACGCTCCAAAGCAAAATAAATAATTGTGCAAGTCCCATTGTTTAGGGATAACTGTGTCTAGAAACAAAGAGCTTACACCACAATGATGAATGTGGATACTCTTTCCCACGGAGCAAGGGAAGCATGGGTTGACCCACTTTAGACCCATATGTGAAGGTGATGTATGGAGGATGTTGGGGAGGAAGGAAGGAGGTGCTGTGTGAACGTGTGTAAGCGAATAAAGCTGTCCGTATTTCCCTACTACATTTTAATTGCTCAAGTTTATTGCCAGTGGATAATCATCATGCCGGGCACATCATCATCTTTCTTTCTTAATCAACAGCAGCTCAATAAACGGATGGTTACTCTTCTTGGGATTATAGCACATCAAGAAAGATGTGGTTTAACGATGGTAATAAAATATTTAAAATGTAATGACTTAGAGCAATGAATTATTGACCAAATACTGAGCTCCGTGGGCCCAAATAACAAAGACCCAATATTAGGCTTTTTTTGTTTTATCTGAGTTTGACTTTTAGGGTATTGTATGCTGCTGAATGCACGGTCTCCAGTCTAGCTTGCTCTTAATTTTTCTATTCATAGAAAAAAACCTCCACATTTGAGGTCAAACTCTAATGTGGCGGCTATGTTTGGCCTGTTTGGATCAGCTGGGATTTGTGAGGTCCACAGATAGTTGCTGAGAGTCAATGATACATGATGCCTATAAGGATGCAGGGTAATTGCCGGTTACATTGCAAACATGACAAATTGCCTCCACCACAGCGAGTTCCCTCAAGTGAAACAAGCCGCCATGAGGTCACTCTCAGGTTAAGAGTATTATCAGCTATTGACCTTGACTGCTCACCCTCACTTGTGCATGGCAAAGGGTGGCAGGGGATTGAGTCAAGAAACATGAAAGCTCAGATTTGCATAAGGCCAGCTCAATATGCATGAAGCACGATTTTACAATTCAATTAGATTTTGGTATTTATCTGCTTAAAGGAATAATTTTGGGAAATACACATATTCGCCGAGATAAAGATGAGAAGATATCACTCATGTTTGTGAAGTTATATGACTTTACCACCAGCAGCTGATTAGCTCAGCTTTTACACACGCATATACCTATACATTTTGAACTTTGGTACGGATTAAACAAATGAGATAGAATGTGTTAATTAGTGAGCTTTGTATGTACTGGCTGACAGATTTTGTCACCATTTGACAGAGCTAGGTCAGCTGTTTTCCCCGTTTCCAGTCTTTGCACTTTACTGGCAGTAGCTTCATATATACATATATGCATAAGGACATGTCTAAGGCAAGCCAAGAAAGTGAAGGGGCGTATTTCTCAAATATCTAACTATTCCCTCAAGACCAAGTTCAATAGCCTGTCTGTGTCTGACAGTGAAGTGGTATTTCCTTGTTTTCGATATCTAATGACTCCAAAGATGTATAAGTTCTATCAATTGCACTTTTTCTTTTTTTTCAAAGCTCTTAATATTCATGAAGCACCCCATCAAAAAATAAGTAAATACATTATTTATCCCTTTTGTGTTCCAACAGTCAAACAGAAATCACACCCTTAGACATTAAACTTAGAAATATGAAAGCACAGCTTTTTCAATGACCTATCAATTTTTTATTCGTCTACATCAAATTTGCCTTTGGAGGACATATTTTTAGATTGACTTTGTTATGCCATTTTTCATTGGGTGGCGCCCCGTGCGTATCCAAATGGAGAATGCGGTGCAAGGATGATAACTTGCTCACTCCCTTGATCTTTGCTTGGCTTGGCTCCACGGCTGAATCCTACGTGGTAATGGTTGTTGCTATTTAAAACAAACCATGGGGGATGCTTCTATATTGCATTAAACCATTTCATTCTGACAACTCTTCCCTTGGCTGCTGACAAATACAAGTTTCAAATGCTGGATAGTCGCATACATGAACATATTGGACAAGAAAGCCCCTGTCATATTTCATCCATGCTACTTTTTTACAATTCAATACAGTGTTTTGGAATTTCGGGTCCAACCCCCCCCAATAATTTTGGTCAAAACTTAACAAAGAAACACATAAGCAAGGATTTACAAGAAGTAGTTCTATTTCCTCTTTTTTCAAAAGGTGGTTTATTACAGGCAAGCCTTTGAAATCAAGTCCTGGTCTAAATATAACTCACTCAGTCTTACCTTTCTGTGTGTAAACAGGCAAACACAGGACCACTGAGCCCCCATGGGTGCGAGAGGCAATTATTTGGAGAAAGCTGCAATGTTACAGGTTGAGGGAGGGATGTTAATTACCTTGGTGGATTCACAAGATGCTGCCTCTTCCTTTTTCTTTTGTTCAGTCTCTTTACGGGCTAATTAATTATGAAACAATGCACAGGTGATTCATCTGAGAGCAGGAAATGTTTAAACCTTTCTTCTTCATTTCACATGCACGCAACAGCGAGAGGAAGGCTCCCTATCGTATGTCAGAGAGGTGCGCAGGACTCTGCATAATGTACAGGACGTTTTTAATGGAGCATCGAAAAGACAGGAACGGGCGTCAAAGCAGTCATGGATTACCAAGTAGTCACCAATTAGGTCTTGAGACTTTTTAGGACTTTATACTGCTATAACTGAATAATACAGGTGCCTATATAATGGGTAGATAATGGTGGTGAGAGTATAGAATATATAAAAATATAGACCTATGACTTATGATGTCTCTTGTAGGAATGTGGAGGGTGTTCTTTTGCATTCACCATCAGATTACTCTAGTAGTGGCAGCATTGCAGGAGAGTGACGGCTAGCAGGAAAGTCGTGACACATATAAAGAAAAGGGGTCTCCGATCTCAGTGCGTAGGTATCGAAAAAGATCCAATTTAATTTGCAGTTGAATGGCTGTGTTGTCTCCACGGCAGACCTGTCAACCGCCAATTAAACAGGTGAAGAAAGGGGTGATGAAAATGTATTGAAATCGCTGCAACCCTCAATAACTCTCAAGGCCTCTTACTGAACTTGAAGAATCATGCTGCAACACATTCTTTGGTTGTGAGGTCAGCTATACACATCCTGAATGATACAAATAACATGAAGATACTCTGGTACTTCTTGCAGTGATGTGATGGCCACTTCAGCTGGCAGTGCTGTTAGGAGCATATCAACAGAAGCCTAAAAGGGTGCTCATGGGCGCATCAATATTTTACGACTGAAGTACAATTAAAGTGCAGGCTTTTAATTTATTGTATTAAGTATGGAACAATACACAGGTGATTCATAAAAAAGCAGGATGTGTTTAAGCCTTTATCTTCCGTTTGTGTAGCCATCATATGCCAGCAGAGAATTCCTTTGCTTGTTTATATGCGAGGGACAAGTATTATGCTGAATAGACATGTTAAGAAGTTTAATTCTGTAAGCGTGTGCTTTCTGTCTCCATTAACAATGCTGAACTTTTCACATCAAAGCTGTAAACTTTCAAGTGGGAAAATTGCCAGAACAACTTTGAAGAAAAAACATATTTGCATTCTGTACACATGATGTTGACATACAAAGCACGTATTAATCAAAGTGCATTTAAATGAGTTTGTATAAAGGTTTGTGCTTCGGTACTGATTAACAAACTACCCCTGAATAGCCTTGAGTATAACTTTGTTTAGTAGGTAGCGGCAGGGTTGGACTGGGAGTGAAAAATAGCCCTGGACTTTTAGACTCGATCCACCAAAAAAAATTAAAACACCATTTAACGTTACGCAACCAATGCCACAATTTATGTTCGCAAGATTACTGAATATTATTTACAACAATAACATTGGTAAAATAGAACAAAAAGGTATGTGTTTCTGTTAGGAGGAGGCTGGCTAGAAGGAGCCCACATTGGCATCCTGGCTGGAGCTACATCTGCCCACTGCAGATGCTCTATCCTCAAACTGGATGAGTAATTAGCATAAATTAGTATATTAGTAAAATATCATTAAATACCAAGTATATTGTTAATATAATAGTACAGTAATAATCATTACATCAATGGACAAGAAAAAGGTTCCACATTGGTTGATAGTCTCTTAATTTGTTAAGTCTTAACTTAATTAAAACCATTCATGCATAACAATGAGTTCAACATTTTGAAAGTTTGCTGTAGCACGTCAAACTTTCCCGCCCCATCCAGGCTGTAATTTGTCGCTTTACAAAAAGTGACGTGTTTTAAACAAAAGGAAAAAACAGACAGCGAGCCAAACCTAATTTTGCTGATTGTATTGTGATGCCGCTTCCGCTGCAAAACAGTTGAACAGGTATTACATCGCTGGGCTCAGTGGGCTGCTCTCTCTCCTCTCTGCTGCTGGAGCCTTCAGGCTCACTAGGCTGAGATGATGTGTAGAGATGATGACTGGTTACCGTGCCAAATTAATTATTTGTTATTTTATAAACATTTGGCAGCATCAGCCTCAAAGGAGTTCAATCTCTTCTCTCAGCTTTTCAGCACCACATTTTAAATTGTTCTCTTTATGATTGTCCATCTTGATCCACCCTAAATAAATGTTAAATATCACCAAACAGAGATGGGAAAGGGCCGGGGTCCCGGTAAAGTTACAATAGACCAGCTTACCACCCAGATTTTGGGTTTGTATAACCAAGTTTGTATACATTTATTTCTTCTTAAACATTTGTTTTATAAAATCTATTAATACAGTCTTATTATTATTTTGCGACCTTGCCTGAACCCGAGCGTTCGAGAATAAATGAAAATTGATTTCTCTGCCTTCATGCCCCTTCAGTCTTCTCCCATGCAAGTGGATCAATGACCCAATACAGTGGCCAGATATTGCTTATCTAGACTTCTCTCCATTTTTGATTGCATCACAAGATATCTTAAATGTTAAGTGCTAAGTGTTGTCTGTTAATAACAGACCTGTTAATAGCCAACTGTTTGATCTAGGAGCGGTGGAACAGTCGTAGTCTAAAATCCTGGTTCTCCCTCCCAACTCATCAAATATCGACACTTGATCAGTGCCCCATGGCATCTGATACCAACGCACCGCGCTTTCAACTAACTCCGATGTAAACCCACTGTCATTATTAGACGCTCAGAGCAACGGACGTGGTATTAAGAGCGAGATAGTCCACACAGGGAGGGCGGGAGGGGAGGTGAATGCTCAAACAAATATGTAATATTGTAATGTAAGCAAAGCAAAGCAATGCAAAATATAAAATATATAGGTGCAATTCACTGCACGTGGGCAGCGTTTATTGGAGTGCCTGCTCGCTGGATAGACCCTGACAGCCATGAGAGATGTTCAGTAGCTCTTACTTGCAGGCAACTAAAAGATCCCAGACATTTGATGTATTATAGCATCTGTCTTTAACAGCATACATGCTCAGTTAAACATCTGTGAGAAAATTGTAAGTACCATCCCTGACGATGATTCCAATGTCATTACAGCGTTAGGCGTTTATGGCCTTGACAAATACAACAACATAGACACATCTAGAAATGGAAGTTCAGCTGAGGGGGAAAAGGTAGTGAAAGTGCATGACAAAGGGAAATATTCTTCTGGGAGCTGAGGTAAAGGCTGTTGAAGTAGCATCACTGATGAATGAAGGAGACTGCTCAGAATATCAGCCGCCACAGCCTCATTGTTCTGCTTGTCATCTCCTTAACCTGGTCTGAACAGTGGTAGCCACCAAAGAAAACTCAAATTATCCCACAAAATGTGACTCAACTGGTCGATCCACCCTAGCTGCAGAGGTAATTGAAAGAGAGCGTAAACGCCAGCTTATCTGCCCCAAGGACGCCAGGGGCAAGGCCTCGTTTCTGGTGGTCGAATGAATCCTGGGAATGATCAAAAGACTATGGAGAAGGGGCCATCACAGCGGAACCATTGGACCGTAAGTCCACATTTAAGTGGCACATACATTTGATTCTGATAAAATCTTACATCTGATGCAAAAATACATGTACTGTACATCATTCATGTTTCTTATTGAGGTAGTTTGATAAATTATGTTTCCTCTATTTGGTATTGATGGTAAATGTTGGGTGAAGGCTCAGACTACATCAAGACTCACCTGAAACAGAAGCCAATGCAGCACCCAGGTAACAAGACTATAGCTCATAAGAGGAGGGGGAATACTTTAGTGTCAAGACACAAAGCCACACTCTAAAGAGCACCAGACAGCTATGGCTACTTGGTCATGTTCTCAAGTCATTTTATACAGTGTACAATTTGTCTCTGAAGGGGGCCACCTTACCTTATCGAACCCCGGCGTCTCTTGCTGTGAGGCGACAGTGCTAGCCACTACACGTGCAGCCCACAAAAAAATGTCTTTGTATTAATTACAGTTAAATGGAATTTAAAAGTCTGATTCTCAACCCTCCTTTTCATGCATATTGAACCAAACTAAATTTTCGTCTCCTGTAAGAAAGGTTAGGGAAAAGCACGACGTTTGAAAGAGATGGTGTGTTGAAAGTTTGTGTTAGGATCAGTGCAGGTGGTGCAGGTAGAAAATGTGGAAGGTGTTTGCGAATATATATTTTAAAGAATATAGGTGCTATTTTTGCATAATGGAATTTCAGTCTTTGTTTCACATCTGCAAAAATACAAATTATCATTCACAGAATCACAAGCCCAACTGAACTGTGTTCATTAGGATAAACACAATAAAGACACCATAAAGGTTCCTTTTCCATCCTTTATTATTCCAAAACCAAAGAACTGGCTAATTTTCTTTTAGCCATTATTCCATAATCTGACCCTGTGATTTGTTAATCCCTTGTGAATCGAACCGCAAATCTGATCTAGGGCCTTTTTAAGTCCATATTTTCCTCTGTAATTGTTGCATGTTTAAAAATAAACACAACCTTCATGTTCGTCTCCCAGCACAAATAATTTTTCAACAAACAAAAGAAGTTGAAGAATACAGAGATCTCAAAAATAATGATAGATTATGAAAGGCGATTGCAGAAACAACTTGGATCGCATCCAAAAAATACAGAAATATACAAATTTTATGGCAACATTGTAATCACCAGTAAAACAATGATAAATACGCGGCCTCTCCTCACACATTCTCCTCTTGTCATGTTATTTCCATTTTATGGTGGACAGTTCGTTTTGTGTTAAAACTGGAACAAAGCAACAGATTGGACACACACTCACTCAGCCTTGCAGGGGGGGGTCAGTTTCACTGAGGGGGGTCCAAAGCCTTGTTGATGAGGCCAGCTGCAGATGGGAAGAAACAGTTTTTGTGTAGAGAGGCTTTGGTCCTGACGGCAGCAGGGGAGTGATTCAAAGAGTTTGTGTCAAGCGTAGGAGGGGTCGACTTCAATCTTTCCTGCCCGCCCCAGGGTCCTGGAGGTGTACAGGTTCCTGGAGGGATGGTAGATTGCAGCCAATCACCCTCTCGACAGAGCGAATGATATGAGAGGCCATTGTCATGGGAGATGGAGCAGAACCCGGTGAAAACACATATAAAGATAAGACAGAACACCTTTCCAATACTATTATAAAGAAATATTGAGAGGAACTCAGATTAAAATTACATAATTTGACATAAAAATATCCTAGTTAGGTATAATTGATTGCTTATGATTGTCAATACAAAGACAGAGTGGCTTTGAATAGAATAGCTTGCCTTCTTGTTTGAGAGGTTAAACCCACCCAAAGGTGAAATCCCAAATCTGCCTCTGCTATTAGGGAATTTTATTGTCACATTAGCTCCACACTCTAGCCAAAATGCTTAAGCATTGATGGGCAGTAACAGAGTAATTCACACGACGTGATTACTCTTTTCAGTAACAAGCACTGCTCTGGGAACGCCAAGAAGGCCACCATCAGCTGATCTAATGTGATTTTGAAGGTATTAGACTGACAGTAACATATATTACCTCATTATTATCAGGTGATTACCCCATTCATGTCATTTTTAAGACAAATAATGCAAAGATATAACCATTTTATTTTTACAACTGTGTTTTCAGTTCATGAAAGGCAATTAATACTTTAATTAAAGATGGCAACCGCCAAATAACAAGATGGCGATGGCCAAAATGCCGAACTTGAGGCTTCAAAACCGTATGCATGACTACGTCCACTTCTTATATACTCTCTAGACATAACCAATGCTAATACCAGGCTTTTACCAGGTTATTGCTTTAGTAATTACATTGTATCACTTCAGTATCAACTCTTTATGATCAAGCTATTACCCCACTCTTACCATGTTATTACAGAGCTGTAATGTAAAGTGCTAACGAAAAAGTCTGCTGTCTGGAGCTCAGTCGCTCCAGTCACTACTACCAGCTGTGAAATAAAATATTGTCACCCATTGATGATGTCAAACATGTAGGATAAATAAAACGCTGCAGCTACTTGCCCTCTTGAAAAGAAGAAAGATTGTAGCTGGGCGTCTCTCTCCATCATCTGTTGCACGGCCGGAGCTCAGCCTAGAAACTATCAAGAAGATGATGTGTCTCTAGAGACAAAGACGCCTCTGGAGAGAGGCAGCTCTCAGGGACCCACTTATTTGGCATGTCTCTCATTGTTGCACGCCTAGCTCACAGTGAAGAAGTATGTGGGGGTCACCTGTTTGACTCAAGTGGCTATGCCTCAAAAACACTCAAGGTCAATTTAAGTGACAGTTGTGTCAATGTGACAAACATGTGTTGCTCAGTTTTACACTGAACACAACATGTCTCCAGGAAGGACTAGGCGGGGAATATGTGCTTTGCAGTAAAACCAAACAGGGGTGGTAAAGGGCTTACAATTTTTGACTGGCAGATGGTGGTGGGAATGAATGGACAATAGGTAACATTTGAACATGTTTACAATCTCCAGTACAGTTCTTAATTTTAATAATTTGGGACATAGTTTTGAAAAACAGTAGCACCATAATGCCGCTCTACTCTTGTCTATATAATAACAACCAAATAGCAGAAGCCATCTGTTCCACAGAGTGATTGTGTATTTCTTGCACCATTTTAGTCAAGGATACATCTTTCTGGAAACCTAAACTATATGCTGTAATGTCTCTGAAAATCCTACTATTAAATCCTTTCTGTTACTTAATGGGCCATTGGCTGTATAGCCTTGGGATACGTTTTCTGTCAAAATTTTACAAAAGAGAGAAAAGATTGCTCCAGTAAATTCCTGACTAACCCAATTACTTTTTTTCTCTCAACACAACAAGAGGACAAAACAGTGGAAAATGACAGAGGGCATCCATTTTCCTCTGTCCACCATTAGATCTGTATGGGAGCAGCAGCCAGCCACCATGGGCTCTTTCAGCCAGGTAGTACAGACTAGAGCAGCTAGGAAGAAGATCATCTGTTGATCGTTTGAGTCTAATAGGCAGAAGTCATCTGAGGATTCTGTCAAAACTTTCTGAATCGCCTGGCTGATAATTGAGACTGAAAAGCAGGAGATAAGGGGCAGGGATGAGGAGGCGGAGATGGGAGTACTGACTGTTGCTACGCCTGTAAAGCTTTCCATTCTTGCACAGCACAAACAGTACATGCAGTTTAAAATGATAACTGAAGAAGAATTCACATCGAAAATTCATAGTAATTTTTAAACTGCTTATTTTACTTATTTTAACTGTTGCTTCCAAATTTGCTTTCGCCACCAAGATCATAAAGCTAACATTAGCTACAGCAGTTGGTTGAACATGCTGATTTTAGCTGTCTTTTTAATGTTTCCACCTTTGAGGTAAGAGGAGCGGAGCGTACTGTAAAAGGCTCTTAAATATGCTCTACATATATGAGAAACCCAACAGAGATGGAAGACAGCTTTTATTGACAGAGCTTTGGTACCTGGTGAGTTATGAAATCAGTCAGAGAGCTGTCACTCAAACACACACAGACACAACCACACATATTGGGAATGGGAATCACGGAGAATTCTAAGGCGGCGGAGCTATTTTTGGTAGATACCGTACGTAAGTACGGCATCTGTCATTATCACTGTCACTGTCACCGGTCAGTTGTCATCTGTCAATCTTCATCATCAGAAATATATATGTAAGTGTGTACAAAAGTCAAATACTCACATAAATAGAAGCTCTTGAAAGAGGCCAAAGAGCAATATATTAGTTAGTTAGATTGACTGCAACCCTCTGGTCAGTTGGTCGTTTGGTTTGTTGATATGCTTTTATGCGACTATTCTCATTGGTCAGAAATCCGCTGTTGTTGCTATCATAAGGAGAAAAGTGCTTCTTCATCCTTTATCTTTGGGGGTGGGAGGGGCTTCTGTGTGTGTGAGAGAGAGAACAGAATAGTTAAATTCTTCATAAAAGAAGGATTACTTATTTTGTTGCTATTCAATCATGAAAAACACAGTTTGGAACAATTTATCTGTCTATTTGACAGCTTGCCACCCTATTCTAGTTTATTGATTTAGACAAATCTTTTAGGTTGCAAACATTATTTGAATGACTTGTGTTGACATATTACACCAACTTAATGTTGTGTGTAATTTAAACACATCATTACATTTTAGCATTCACGATTGGGTAAATGATTATTTTTTGTTGAGCAGAAACATTTGTTTTCAAACAAAACTCAATCCAAACCAGCAAACCGGTTAAAACACAGAGTAAGTCTCCTGCGCACAATACAACAACTGCCTTATGGATTTTGATGAAAACTAAGAAAGGCTTGAATTACAGCAATCATGCCTCACATTGTATTTCACACCATATATCAAACAAGTCAAATTGTCCCTATAAAGCTTCAGTAAAGCTTATGTGCGCTTTACTTAAAGTGTGCGCTTTATAAAAAAAATAGATAAATACTGAAAGGTGCCGGACACAACTCCCCACAGCCCAAGATCTTTAAATGTTATGTTCAAGTTAAACTTTTGCTAAAGAGAAAAGCAGCACATTCTCCCATATAGGAGGCTGAGACCAGAGGATGTTTGGCATTTTTGCTCAATAAACTACTTGAATGTTCATTGTCTATTTACTGAAATTCTTATAACTTGTTGACTAATTAATTAGCTGACTAGTCATTTAACTTGTTATACCCTGACCTATTTTTGAGGTTTCCGCACTACACTGCTGACTAACATGCCGCATTCACTACAGAGAGAGATTAATCCCTTCAAACAATCCCTTTTACTGAAGTCTGATTCATTCCAAACATGAGTTCACAGTAGAAAAACCAACTGTGCTTCTGTTTATCATCAGAGTCGCAGTCTGAGTCGCCCCTGCCGCCACGCCGCCACGAAAGTATTTATGGGAAGACACCATGGCGTTACAGACTGTTCCATTGACCTGTCGTATGTTTCACAAGTGTCAGAGCTTCACATCTACCTCATTCTAATTATTTGGGATTAGACTTGCGTTGATATATTTGTTTTTGTTTTTACTCTACAGAGTAAAGATGCAAGTCCAAAAGTCCAAAAAAATATAGAAGATGAAGGTGGACTGTGGCCCACAGCGGATGTCTTTGCCCTGGTGGCGTGAGCAAAATTCTGTAGTTCTGTTGCAGCATAGAGATGGAGTCAACATTTGAAACAATCACCTCAGGTGCTTTTTCCACAGAAAAAAACAACAACTAAGGTAGCAATATAATAAGAAGCAGTGTTTGTATTTGTCCACAGCATCGCCTCCTCAGATGCTCCAGCCTCCACAACAACAGCTGGAGATTGACAACCAGAGAAGAAGACTCACTGCAGTAGGCTTCACACGAAGTTCCAGTGCTTCACATTAACCACATGGTTACCAGTAAAAGAGTGTGTCACTGTATTGTTGAACGTTGACAGCGGTGTCGCTTTGGCAGCGTGTAACGAGAGAGAGCAGAGAGCCCCTCAGAAACCTCACAGGAGGTAACAAGACTCATTTCACATCACTCAGTGTTTATCGGGAAGAGAAAAGTTCTACAATAAATAAAATCAACTATAGAATTCCTGTTATCTCCCTCCATGTTGTAGCCCTGCCAGAGCTCCAGATGGGACTGCAGAGGAGGTTGATGAAGTGGTGGGGTTCAAAGCTCCCACTGAAGAAGCGGAGGAAGCTGGGAAGGAGAGAGCCCATTCTCACTGGCTTTATGGTCCAGGCAGTGTGCCAGAAACTGGCCAACCATGTCACGTCTGGCCACAACTGCAGTTGTTTTTTATAATTGTTTTTATTAAAATACTCAAACATAACAAGAGCAGGGCTGGGTATTGAAAGTCAATCATATTTTGTTAATGAAGTGTGGCCTTAGCAGTATCAAATAATGGCAATGAAATCTGATCAGATTTGTTTTCTCATTGGACAGGTCCTATTTTAAATTATAATTCTTTATCAAACTTCTTTTTTACCTGTTTAGGCAATGACCTTTCCAGCCTCTTGTCTGTCGTGTTTATTGACCATAAGTCTGTGTGTTTCTCTCTCTCTCTGTAGTGCAATCATGTACGTCAGAGCGATGTCATGCGTGTCATCAGCTCCCAGAGCCTCGGAGGGTCAGCAGGTCGACCGGCTTGGTTGAGTAAATATGCATAACACAGATAAGAAAACAAAAGCTGTTGATTTTACTTTGCAAAAGGACAGACATCTTAAGTCTCCTTCTACAATACACCATTCCTTTTGAACCATGCGGGACACAAAGGCCAACAGCAAAACACTCCTTCCCTTTTCCAGCCTCTTCTCCACACACTTTAACCGTACTAGCATCACCACTAATTAGTGTAAAATGTTCCACAATCATATCTTTATTGATGTAGTATTTAATAAGAATACCACAGAGTATTTGAGAAGTCAGATACATTTTAAAGGGTCAGATTGGCATAAAAAAAAACACAACATATTTCTCCTTAGTCGTATTGAAAGATGCAGGTACGCAGCCCCGTGTACCACATGAGAGGACCTCACCAACCTGCCTCTGAACCTGGCGTCTGGAGCTTCAGTCCAGCAGAGGCTCCAGGATAACCTGATGGTAAGATTATCATCACACACACACACACACACACTGTCTCTGTTTGTATGCTGTTGTTGCTCCGTTACCCTATACAGTATATAACTGACAGCATGTTGTCTCTGTGCTGCTCTGCAGGAGACAGAGCTGGTCTTTGGGTGGTACCATGGGGCCAACACATCCGGTCAGCAGTCCGTCTTTGTGGCTCTGCCCAGATGAGTGAAACACATCCACCATCCAACTGTCATCCACTGCCCTCAAAGGTCATTTGCTGAACATTGTACCATTTTAGATTTTTAGGTGCATTTTTCCTGCCGTTTTTCCTACAGTTTCAGGCAGCCAATGGTTTCCATTTATTGCTACACACGGTGAAATTGTATTTAGAGACTCTTAAAATGTAAGACAAAGAAAGACTTGATTACGTTTAGTTGCATGGTACAAGTCTAAACTCAATTACCACACAATGGTGATGTAACTCTGACAACAATCAACGTTCAGTGCGACATTCGGCTAATTTCTACTTGTGCTGTAACGCGTGGTTGATACATTTTTAGTCATAAACTTTTTCGATTTGCGATTTATTGAGAAAAAACACCAACCATTTTATGGAACCAGCTGCCTTCTTCTTCTTCTTGCTTTGATTTTCCTATCTACAGGGTGATATTGTTGAATCTGAAGGGTTTTTGCTTCATTCTGTAATTTCCTCCTGAGAAGCTGAACAACAATGTGGATCTGTTCAGGGAGCTGCTGGTGACCTTCAGCTGGTTCAGAAATAACTAAATACAAAAGAAATGTGTGTGTGTGTGTGTGTGTGTGTGTGTGTGTGTGTGTGTGTGTGTGTAACTAAATATTGTTAACGATGCTCCCTTTCTGGAGTCTCTCTCTGCTGTCTGGTGAGCGTCATCAGTCTCTTTGGCTTTGTACGAGACGTAGGTAAGATAATCACACTGAAGTGAGACCGCCTGTCCTCTACCGGGTTCTCAGACACCTTACAGATACATAACTGTCTGGATGTAATTTTCACTGAACATCTTGTGTAAGAGACGTTGATTTCTTGGGGAAAGAGGAAGACATTATAAAATGTTTTTTGATATTTTTCTGAATCACTATTGTACTTTATATCCATTCAAGTCAGATAACCTCCACACGTTAAGACACCCTATTGTCTCCTACTGCTGTCAGGACACCACATGAGGGTCTGATGTTGTGAGAATTTCTTAACCCAGTGAGTCCACAAACGTTTTTAAATCCACTAACTCTGACTGACTAAGTATTTTGTGTCTGTACTCAGATGGAGAGCAGTCTGGTGATGGTGGGAATGATGAATGGCAGATGACCCAACCCAGGTGAGTGGCCACAGGGACTCTACAGGGAAGCGTGTTTCTTTCCCTGCTGCAAGTGGTGAAGATAAAGGTGGCGTTTCAAGAATGACTACCAGCTCATGTTGTGTCAAGAAGAAACTAAATGTCCCCCAGCCCTCAGGAGGAGGGGATCCTCTTTTCTTCCTGTCACAGGGAATTTCTCCTCGCCGCTGTCGCCTCTGCATCTGGACCAGACCGAATTGGAACTCATCTCCTACATAAATTGTTGTAGTTTGGCACTGGATTGGACTGGACGTAATTATTGTTACTGTCATGACGTGGAGAAAAGTAGACCTGTATTTACTTGGCTTGCTCTCTTGGAATGACTGCGGTAATAAAATGTAAAAAGTAAATAAATAACTTTAAGAATGACTGATGTGTATTTTATTTAGTCTCAGTGCCAAGTCTTTTAAGCTTAGTAAACAATGAGGCCCATCATTTTCTTTCCTGTCACAAAAATAACATCCTGTTTTACGGTTACTCAGGGAAGATTGAAATAAAACAAAAATGAAATAAAGAAGGAACAAAAGACAAAAGATGGTAACAGTTTTCATGTGTGGCCACATTTTTCTGATACATTGCGGAAGAAACTTTTCCCGATTGACAAAGTTTTACATTCCAGCCCAGTATCATGGCAGTTTGTGAAATACCCACAAAATGGTAAAATAAGCACAGGACTTTCAACCATGACGGGTGTTAGACAGTGGGTGTCCCAAAGTGTAGTTGTGAAGTGGCGCATTTGTGACAGTTATCCAAAACTGAAGAGGTTTTGTTGCTTAAACCTAACTTTTGATTTGTAGTGTCATCATGTCCCGAGAAATAATTGTGTTGCTCATCACGAAACCAATGGATTGCATTTTATTTCACAAACTGCCATAGACTGTTGTATGTTTTTTTAATACACAGAAGTTGTAGGGCCAATTTTTAGTTTTTTACTACTGGGAGTTAAGATAACTACACAACTCAATTTCAGGTGTATTCACTAGGCACTGATAACTATACATTTTTAAACAACTGAGCCCAATAATGACTGGCTCTGGCTCAGATGAGAATTCCAAACAATAGTTGATCTTAATAATTTGAACTGAACCAAAAAACACAATCCCAACAATACAAGTTAGACCCATTTTAAACAAAAGCAAAAACTTTTAAATAAATAAAAGGAAGAACTATTGAAATTAAACTATCAATGAAAAAACAACTCTGAAGTTATAATAACTTGAAATATCTACACGCCTCGATATCAATTGGTGACAACCAATGTATTCTTGCAAAGGAATTACATTGCTAAATTAAAACTAAAATCTCTGCAATTTACCCATGGATGTAGACAACCATCACTGCAATACTTTGATGCTGAAGAAAACTTGAATTACTTTGAATTAATTCATAATTTGATTAATGGCCATTTATTTTAAATGGACGGCGGAGATTGTAAGTAACCCCAAATGACTCTGAGAAGAAGCTTAAGTAGTTTAATTGCCTCCACGAGCTGTTGTGTGTCACAACCACTGTTGCTGCAATTGTTGACGGTTTTGGTAAACAGGCCAAGTGGGTATCATTCCTGCTGCTGCCTGATGGCTACAGCTATTTCATAAACTCAAAGGTCATAATCATACAAAACGTTGTCGGTAACAGTCGAAAAGATTTATTAATCTAACACGTTACAGACTCAGCAGAATTGTAGTGCAAAGTGATAATATTTCATACATGAAAGGTGTTATGTCCTAGACGGTTTTATTGGTTTAAAATGTACCTGGATCATTTTGCATATGCAATGATGAATGAAGAGAAATAAGTGTAATGTCAAATTGTTTCTCAGTGTTTTCTTCATAAGGAATCATGCACTGTGTATATACATTAGTTTCTGCACCAATGAGCAAGAAATAATTGTACAATGTGTTTGTAATTAATATTGTATTAACCTGTTATCTGAAGATGAGAGGATGACAAAGGGTACTTTGTGATCCTCCTCTTTGACTTTCCCTAGTTGTGTTGTGTGCACAGCTTTGTGACAGCATGACAAGCATTTTCTCAAGAGCAGTTGTTGTAGTCTCAGCTGCACTTGTCAAGACTGATCTATCTGACCTCAGTCTGAAAGAGAAAAGCGAAATATGAAGAGGAAAAAGCACATGTGAAGGGTGCTTGCTTTGGACAATCCAGCTTTTCTCTTCCTCTGGTCATGTTTAAAGTGGGGGGCTCCTACCGTCGCCATCTTGGCCATGACAAAACCGGCTAATTGAAAAATGGGCAAAGAGGTAGAGCATGGACGGAGCTGAGGCCTATGAAGCCTAGTTGCTGAAACACACCCACGATAGCTTGAAGCTACGAAGCTAGCTAAGGATAAAAAGCTAGGCTAAACTGTATGCTACCCTGTGTAACCAGATAACGTAAACGCTGTGGTCTTGTGGCTCCTGGTTGCCAGTTGGTACTAACATATGAATAAAATAATTCTAATGTTAGAATTGTGTGACTTCTTCATTCAATCAATCAATTTCTTTGCCAAATGAAAAGTACAAGGTAACGTTACATCTCCAGTGAAATGCAATCCAGTTAGCTCCTTCAATTTGTGCATTAACGGTATCCGGCATAAAGCACACGCCTCCTCCTTTTTCCTTGATTCATCTGCTCTGTCAGATCGGTATGTAGAAGAAGAGTCACGATTTAATGGCGCTATTCCAGGATTTAGCCCTCGTTTCACAGACATTACAGTTCTTGATATCCCGCAAGTAACCGATAAAAGAAGGAAGGGTCATTATGTGATCCTGGCAGAATTTTAATTTTGCATTGGCACCAGTTCTATTGAAGTTATTGGGGCAGGCATATCAAGCCCCACTAAAAGCCATCATATCTGTGTTGTTTTACCTTTGATTGAAAAATGATTCCACCAAATAAAAAAAAAAAAACACAATATGTGATGTTGACTGATGTTTTTTTTCAAAATGTTCATGTTTGTTTATCTTGTTATTGGTCTCCAAACAGCTCAACTCTGTCCAGCAGCTGCATATAGCTTAACTCAAGATAGCTACATCATGATACATGACCAAACTATTATTGCTGACAAGACGGCAATTATGACCAGATCAATTTATGACTGGCTCTGATTATAACTGGTTGGATTTGGCACCAATGTTCCGTGACGCAATGACCCTTCCTGCTTATAGCTTCCTTGATATCCTGTTGAACACTGCTGCAGGCTCGGAGGTCATCCAGCGGCAGCACATCATCCAACACCTGCACATTGCCCAGTAGGATTCCCCGGCATAGACTTAACCGCACAGAAAGCCTTATTATTTGTCCTGTGTTTGCATGGAAAATTCTCCAAAAAGGACCAACACCACAAACACGGCTGAACAGTCAGGGTCAGTGACTCGAATTAGCCGAGGTGACACCTAACAGACAGCTATTGCCACTGACGGCACCCACCTGTCACTCAAAGCGGCTCAGCCTTTATTAATGCATAATTCTGAGTCTATATATAATGCAAACGTACAATTGTGTGTAACTGGAAAATCGTTTTAGTTATTTTTACCAGTCTGAAAACATGTTTATTTTTGGTGTAAAGTGCTGCACTTGTGACTGCAAAAGTCTAAATGTACAGTTCATAAAAGAATAAAATATTCATTCAATACTGTTTTTGATCCATCAACCTTGTTTAGAGATGAGTTAATGCTGCATAAAGGGTGAGTATGAGGAGAGAGTAAGGGTGGGGAGAGGAAACTTCAGAACATGGTCGACTTTTTCCCCAGCTTTCCATCAATCATATAGTAGTAGGCCATTAGGCGAGGCGGCAAGCCACAACCAAGAACTGTCAGCTTCCATAAATGCTATCAACACAACTCATGCAAGATAAACAACAAAGAGAGCAGCAACGGAGAAGACAGCTAGACAGGGTCTTGATGGCTAAGCTGTATGTGAAGCGGTCATCTAGAGATAAAGTCTCCATGAATGATCAGTGTGTTATGTCACTGCTGATGTAACATGAAGATCGTGTTCCTTATCTCAAGGGTTCCTTTTGACTGACTTTCAAGTTTGGCATGTATGTCAATAAACAGATGGCGCCTGTCTGTGGATGCATCCTGGCTGACAGAAACCATGCAATCCAACTGCAGGTTGTGGGTTTACTTATACAAGCAGAACTGCTGTTGAGGTTGAAACCACCTCATTGTTTGAGTTGAACTCACTGAAACAAGGAACCATGGAATAGCTAACCTAAATCATTTACAGGCCTATGGCTGGTAGAAATAGAAAGTCATTATTCCTACTGTATCACCTCAAGTGCGTACTTACACTTTGAAAGGGTTAAAGTTCTAAGACTAAAACATGGAATACTCCACATACTAGAAGGAATACGTGGAGTACATGGAATACTTTAGCATTCCTTGCTTTATCGTGTATTTTATTCTAAATTGGACCATAATTTACAAAACTTTTTTTTGCAACCAAAGGAGTCACCCCCTTGCCGGGCCATTTGAAAAAATTGCATATTCAAGGCATAGTGAGCATTAACTCATTAGTGCAAATATAATTGCTGCACTGCAAAATAAAATGTGTTCAATGATGTTATTTGCAGATAATAGAGCTGAAGTTAACACATTGGTACAAAACCATACTAATGTTCTTTTGCCCTCTCACCAGTACATTACAGGGCATTATCAAAAACCTTGTCTGCATTTGTTTATAGAGTGTGCATGTTTAACATCTCAGTCCACCATAATAACTCCATTCACTTCCAGTCATGTTTAAAAGGTAAGAATAAACACTCAAACCCTCATGATTAAAGCAGCCGCCTGTGTTACTGTTGGAATATGACCAAACCAACATGTTCCCCAACATTTGTGTCCCAGAATGCAACTACTGTGATAGTAGGTACGTTCACGGGTCACACAAATCCATAATGTTCTCACAGTGAAGAACCTCTCCCCTAATCACTTTTTTTCTTCAGAAGCCTCCTTTTAGCGAGGGCTTTCTTTATCTCGTTCATTACACAATCCATTTCATTCATCTGCCTGTTAGCTTGTCAGAATAATGTAAAGCTACAGTTACACTCCCAGGCTCCCTCCTGTCCCGCTGGGCATTTTGCCTCTTACTTGCACATATGGATGCAGAGAAGGAGTGTACGAGAGAGAAAATATCAAAATTAATTACATTTTAAAAATAACCAAACTCAAACCAAGCATGCAGATATTATGACCTGAGGGAACCTGCATATTATGTTTAGACCCATCAGGCTTCAGCTGTGTTTGTGAGAAAAGCCTCTCCGCACATGCATTATTTCTGTCTCTAGAGCCAGTGTGACTCTAATGTTTGTATAACAGTGAAAACTCCAAACTGCCCATGTTGAAAATAAGGTAATATACTCAAAGAAAAACACTTTACTTACCCATATACTCTAAAGTCATTGCTTCACCTTCTCCCTTGTCCCTGTCTATTGTAGCCTTTTTTTTTTTTACTTAAGTCTGATAATACTACACACACATGATATCATGGAGTTGTGATAGCAAATTACAGAATTGATCGGGAGCTCAGCAGGCAATTATCAGTATAAGAACCAGGGTGCACAGCATATCAATGAGCCCAGGCAAAGAAAGGGGAAAAAAGTAAAAATCCTTTTCCTGCGACACATCGCTAATATTCTACATTGTAAAGCGGTTTTGATGTCAGTACCTGGGAGATCTGTGGGTGGACATGTCCCGGCCATTGTATTAGATGTCCCCCACTGATCAGAGGAAACAGATTTCTGACAATTCACAAAGGCATGATAAAAACCTGCCGTATAACGGATCTGTATTCACCTCCAAAATCCTGCATCCTCTCTCTCTCTCTCTCTCTCTCTCTCTCTCTCTCTCTCTCTCTCTCTCTCTCTCTCTCTCTCTCTCTCTCTCTCTCTCTCTCTCCCTCCCTCCCTCCCCCCCAGGTACGACAGACAGAAAACCAATGTTGAAGCCGACATAACCACCGACATTATTGGCGTGCTGTTCCCTCCAACGAGGAGACGGCAACAATGAGGCTATTCAGTAACCTTGCTGGGAAGTTGGTAGCCGCCGCTTGTTGATAGGCAACTCCCGCTTTCTCTTTCCCTTACCGCCTGTCGACTTGGAAAAGGCAATTAATATTCCATTGCTGAGTAGAGGCTTTCGTTTTAGGCTGATCACGTGGCGCATGCTGGCTGCCACCTCCCCACTCTTAGAAGTCCGATAATTACCTATTTAGATGTTGCTGAGGAGATGTGTGTGTGTATGTGTGTGTTCCTGCCTGCGCGTGTGTTGGCCTACTGCCACTGCTTGTGAAAAGAAGCACCATGAAGTGGATCTGTCACTATGAGTTAGAGACTAAGGATGGCTGGCCACCAAGAAGAAAAAAAAAAAGCACAAGACACTTAACTGAACCATCAAAGCTTCAGAAACAGATTGCGTATATTCATGCTCTGCAAAAGGATTCACACTCTGACATTGTTTTTTTGTTTTTTTCTAATGTCGTGGTTGCTGTTTTTGAGATTCTCCATACATCATCCCACAAATGTCCTTAAATCTTGGTAATTTAATCATAAACTGTCATATTTCTGCGGTTAATGGGCTCCACGTGGAAGCTGCTGAGGTGAAGGGCTTTCTGAAAGGTCAGCTGACTCAACACTGCTGCTTACCCCCTTCAGCTCTACCTCCCTACACTTCGTAAATCTCAATCAGGGATGGGAAGCGTGGCCATTCATTAGCTTGGTATCCAGCGGCTGTCTCTTTCATCTCACCCCTCACATGGCCAACGCCACGCAACTGCCGCCCGTTTTTCTGCCACTCTTCCTCCCCTTCCTTCGCAGAAACACTTTCCGTGGACCCACGGAAGTGAAAGGGTCAAACTGCAGGGAAACTGCAATTGAACCCCTCCAGCTCACACAAACACTCACTCCGACCTCCCCTCCTCTCCCCAGCTGCCTCCGTATCACCCTCCTCCATGTTGAAACCCTCCCGATCTTTCAATGTCTCCCGGCTCTGCTCCTCTGTCTGTTTTTCTTTTTTTCCTCTCCTCTTCTGCCAATCAGTGGAGCATTTCTCTCAGAGCTACTTGTGGCAGGAAAGAGTGACAGCGAGCTGCATTGTGTGTGCATGTGCTTGTTTGTGCATGCACGCGCATATAGGCAACAAAGCCTTGCACTAAGCTGAGGGCGGCTCCAAGGTCTCCCCCCCTGAGGCAGAGCTGAGATTGAGTTCATTATTCAGTAGGAGTGGGTTCCAGCTGTGGGAGGAAAGACATGGCGAGCTCCTCTGTCTGTGCTGTGGCTCCTCCAACCCGGCTGTCCACTGGGAACCAGCACGAAATATATTGCAAAGGAGAAAGACTTTAACTGTCACACATAACAGTCGAATAGCATTTGGGCTTTTTTGCCTAAGAGTGAAGGCTGGCTCTCTGTTTACTCCTGGAAGGTTTTATTTTGGAACATTAGATCACACTATGTTTACATTTTATTTGTCCTTTTTGGGCTGTAATTGTATTGGTTCAATGCAGTATCGAGAATTTAGTGCCCCCAATGTGAATATGATGTACAGAAGGAGCAGCACTTAACCAGAATCCTTATGTATCCCTAGATGGCAGTAGTAAGTCAGGGCACCGCCGTCATAGAGAAGAGTGTGTCTTTGAATGTGTGTGAGCGTGTGTCTGCTTGTTTGTTTTCCCTTGAGGTTGATAAAGTGTGTTGGTATAATTTAAAAAAAATACATTTATAAAGCAAGTAATGACAGAAGAAAAGAGATATAGTATTTTCTAAATATTCTTGGTGCCATGCTGTTCCTCACTTACAGGACCAGGGTTTCTCCTTCACTCATGAATAAATAAAGATTGCGGAAGTTTTTTTTCCAGTTTTCACACAAAGGCAATTAGCTTGAAATTGCTTTGTTACAATTGCTTGTCAAACAGCTTAGTACAAGCGCAGGAGATGGCATCATAGCTACTCTGTATGCGTGTGAATTATATGCACGATGTTAATTTCCTCTGAAATGTGCATGCAATTGCATTGAGGAACCAGCATTATCAACTCTTGCACAATGACGTATGTTTGTTTACACTGACACTGCTGTTGATGACTTCTGTGGGATACAAACGAGGAAGAATAAAACGGCCATATTGGTACAAAAAAACCCTCCATTGTTTTAGCTATGGCCAACCGATGTGTGAGTGAAGACTCATAAATCAGTTTGATGGCAGTACAACCGGCGGCATAACACACACGCCGAACAGCTCTACCCTCACATTATCCAGACAGGGTGCAACAAAGGTGCAGTTTACGAACGCCTTTAAAAAATAAATAAAAATGCAAGTCATTTTCAGCGTGATGAGAGTGCAGTGATTCATGCAGCAAATGGCCTGTCATCCCACGCCTTGATTAACAAGCACAGAGACCCTGTGGGACACCGGCGGATCCACATCACTCTACGGTCCTGGCGGAGCAGCACTCATCCTCCGCAACAAGACGGAACCAACCGCCATTCAGTGCATTTCCTACTAATTACTGTCAAATGGAACAAAACACATGTCGTACGAGATTTGCCGGCCGATCCTTGCTCATTCCTCACTTTATAACGTTAATTCTGACTTCCGAGGGGACTCTTGTGGTAACGCAGCTAGGAAGAATGCTGAGCATACAGTACAAGTGGAGGAAAAAGACCACAGCGGCGAAAGATATCAGCCTGATAATGAGCCTGCAACTATGACAGGGGTCAAACAGGTTCAATAGCTGCTGCTAATTTCTTTGTTTTATTTTTTTTTTTTTCAGATTGGAGGACGCCATCATCATCCGAAGCAAGATTAGCTAAGCGCTGCCAAGTGTGGCGCGAGAGCTGGCATGGTGATCACTCACGTCAGTCAGTGAGAAGACCTCCAAGGGCACGGTGCTAGAAAACGACCCACAGAGCGTCACTCCGCACAGATGTATGACCCCCGGGGTCAAATATCCCGTGGGGTGTGTATTGCACATCAGCGTGTACTTATGACAGGTGTACAGACCCCATCCAGTGCTGTATATGAGACCCTGTACAGCAAGTGAGTGACACGCAATGCATGAGTGGCCATTAGCCTGCCCTCAATGCCATTCAGTGGTGCGACTGCTGCTAGCTTTTGAGTCCCTCTGACACATCTGCACTGAAGCCAAACCCGCCGGACCACGTTGAGCATTATTCCTATTGACAGGTGGATGCCTCCTTTGTGCATGGCAACACTTACATTGAACAAAAGGGAGTTAAATGTGAGCTGATGTGATTGTGTATTGGTGGACGACTTTTGTTAATTAAGGCTAAAGGTGAAAAGAAGAGGCGGATAAGTACAACACTTCCGTAGTTAACACAGCTCTAGTGTCAGTGCATATGACTCTTTCAGAACATAAGTAGAACGCTTTATAATGGTCTGAAAAAAAAGTTGAGGTAGTACAATCAAAGTGTAGCCACTGTGAATACAATGTAAAAATGCAGTCTGCTCTCAGCATTCAAGGAAAGAAAAAAAAAAAAAATCCTCATTCTTTTTTTTTTTTTCAAAAGCAGAAAAACAGTGCAATCCTGGTAGCAAGAAATAGCAGAGAGACTCAATCTGATATGTCCTTGAAGGCGTGGACTACCTCACTCTTTGTGACAACTCAATAATAAAACACGACAGATCGTTCCGCATGGAAGTCAGGCATGTTGCCATCTCATCTGAGATACATTTCTTTGTCACCGTAAACAATGTTTCGCTTAATGAATTTATGACGGCGTGACAGGACGTGGCTGCTTATATTTGAGTAGCACTAATAGCTTGGTTCATCGGCGGGTAATGAATACGTGTCGCGGTATCATATGCATTTAGGAGAAATGTTTAAAGAGAATATGTGAGCAGGTTTTTTTTTTCTACAGTAATGTAGCGCTTAGCTTCCACTTAGGTCAAGATAGTTATCAACAGGAGCTATACTGAGTGACTTCATTAGCATAGTCTTCACCTATTTGGATAATATCTATTACTTTGCAAAGAGTCTATTCTCATCGCTAAAAGCACTACAGGACACGTAGTAAGTTCATGAAGATAACAGGCCTTGTAAAGGTTCTGAGTGCGTGCAGAGGAACGTTAGCTGGATTATGGTTTGCCGTGGCCCAATCGTGGGCAGTCTGCTGTATGGGTAGTCTTCACTAGGCTGCACATTTCCTTACCTTTTACTTCTGATACACTCGAGCAGTACAGGAGAGAGCGCAGAGGTTTTTCTTCTTTTCGTCTTTTCTACAATTCGTTGGTGCAAACACTGATGTTGAAAACAACAATGACTGATGGACCGTACAGGTCTCCTTCTTTCACCAAAACACACTGCCTTTGTTCTTAAGCTCTTGTCATGAATAAAACATTTGAAAAGCAGACGACAAAACAATATCACCTCAATGTCCAATATAGTGGCTGTTCTGGAACTTTCTATCAAATCACAGGATCTTTATGAGCAGATGAGTTTTTTATTTCTTTATTGAATATTCAAATTTAATTTATTTTCCCGAATACTTTAACAACGTCTTGTTTTTGTTAAATATACAAAATTTTAGTCGACAAAACAATCTCTTCTCAAGTCTCTTTACCAGCTGTTCCAGAGCCGAACAACTGAGCAAACTGAGAGAGATCCTGTGATATGATTGTGACACACAACTGATTTAATTGTCCTCGTCGAGTTTGTTGACCTTTTGACCTCACGCACTTTGTAGACAGATCAGCAAACAGATAAATGATGACATAGCTTTTGTTTCAGTAAGCTACATTAGTTTCTATTTGTGGCATGGACATTTAGTTATCTTCTGTATAGTCACACTTTAGTTTTCATTTGTATTTCTTTGACTCACCAATGCTGAGGGTACCGCTGCCGCTACAGGAAGAGGCCAATCCCATTGCACCAATTGCCCACCACATCTGCTTTGGGTGCTTTTGTTATAGTATTTATGCTGATAGTTGTAGTTCAGGAAGTAGCGTTGGTCTTTTTGTTATCTTTTTTAATCATAAATAGTCTGATCAGCCATTTGATATCATCCCCTTTGACTTGGTTGCGTTTTTTTCTTTGTCAAGTCAGTTTACGGTGAGTTCTGTTTAGTGGTCCTATTTTATGAGCACAGAGGGTGTTGTTCCATATTTGATACTTTCCTTAAATTTGGGGTTAATAAAATCGTCTTTTTGACAATCAACCCGTGTCTCCTCATGCCTGCCAGGGTGGTCCCTCACAATGATCAAGACCTTCAGAACAACTCAACAGACCTTGAGGTTTTGTCAACTTCTGTTTCCAAGTGCATGAATTCATGTGGAAATGTGGAAATGACTCATTGCAGTTGGAAGACATGAATGCTTATGCTGGCATAAAATACACTACAGGGACCACGACACCACCAGTGGTCAAAACATCTTATGAAGTAGCTTATAGGTAAGTAAGTTGACTATTAGATTGAAGTAAATGTCGATGATTTGTTACTATTATTGTTCCTATTCGATTGGAACATCCAAATATTGGACTATTGGATGTGGGCGGCAGCTCCAGATCCAGCCAGCACAAACAGTGCTGCGGGCGAAGCTGGCTGACGGCAAACGGCAGAATTGTCTCTAACCTGTGTAACAACAGCAACAGAAAGTTTGCTGATCCAGCAGGGAGTCAGGGAGGTCTGGGATCAGACCACAGCGCTGGGGTTTGGAGTTGCTACAGCTAACCACTAAACTGAAGGTCTGTCTCCAGAACTGCTGCCCACTCTCCTGCCTGCAAAGTTCAACTATTCAAATTAAACTATACAAATTCAAATGATGTGGTGCAAATGTTGAAGTTGAACAATTCAAATACGAATCAGTTTCTAGTGACACATATTTCTATCGATGGTAACATCAAGCCTTAGTGTCACTAAAATACCATCTAGTCCAACAGCTCTGAAATAGATTTGACCTTCTTAAAAGATTCAATTATTCAATACTTTGCACTGTCAAAAACTCTTAATTCAACTCTGCAACCATTTTAGAGTGTGTATTTGAGACAAAAAATATCCCAAGCATTTTTTCAGCCAGTGTTGGCGAACCTCGACTTTTCCTTGTAATAATTTGTAAGACTTTTGCCATTTGAATTTATATAAAAAATGTACTCTTTGAGATTTCTCAAACTGCATGAACATCAAGACACATTTTTTTACACCTCTATACTTATGTACTCAATGCATACTTCTTGCAATATTTTCATCATTAACCTGTCAGCTGGCTCAACGTGTCTCCGTTGCTGAATTTGACTGCGATGGTTGACCAAAGAGACGTTTATCTCAGTAGTCCACATCCACAACTTATTTTCTTTTCTTGCTGAGCTTCTGTTTTTTCCCCGTCAAAAATAGCCACCCTTACAAAGACAGCAGCAACAGAAACACCTGTTTTTCCTGAGTTTTCATGGCAACACAAGGCCACAGGACTACAAAGCAGCAACTGTCACTCCATGAACTGCTGGTGCATTATAGACCAAAGCCCTGTCGACCACAGCATCTCACTTGGTCTTAAATTATTGTCATGTAGTCAGGTGATCCTGCTTTGTTTTCTTTCAGATTAATGCTCAATGATACCAGATTGCAGTGTTCTCTGTGTGGTCCTGTGGGTGACAGTTTGGGGTGTCCTTGACTACTAACCAGTCCCACAGCTCAGCATTCTCTTCTTCTTTTTTGTTAACACTTTGCTATTTCATAAAACATAGGCTTATAGGGTGCCAGTTAATTCCGTAGGATAGGGTTATGTCAAGAGTATACAGCCTACTGAACTCCATGGTGAGAGCCGAGGCTACTCATGCACGTCTCATCCTACACTCTCTGACTTTTTCTTCTTTTATGAGAACCCACCCCCCTCCGAACCACCTCAGACTGACACCCACTGCACCGACTGCACGGCTAACCAATAGGCTATGATGAATTTCAGACGAGCTGCGCCACCTTGACGGCATTTAATCATTGAGAAAAGACAGGAAACGTACTCATTCTTTAGCCTCCTACTCTCCCACCCCGCCTTCCCTCTGTCCCTGAGCCTCTGACTCTGATTTCCCTGCCGTCTCCGGTGCGTCTGTCCGCTGCTTGGAGCGGCAGTGTGCATGTGTCGCGGAGCGGAGGGAGCGCTGCACTGTTCTGCGCACCGGTTCCGCTGGACATCACCGAATAACGGCGCTCGACAACCCGGGTGGTGGTGGAGGAGGGGGAGACTGGACCCGGACCGGGAGCAGGAGCAGGAGCCAGGACCGGGAGCATCACCGTGGCTCTTTATAGCCCGCTCTCCGAAAACATGTCCGAGTTTTTTCTACTCGCCTTTCTAGCCCTATTCTCGGGATTATTTCCGTGCGCCGAGCCCTCGGCAGTGTCGGGCGAGGAGAGAGGTAAGCAAGAACCGGGCCGTCGGGGATGCGCAGTCCGATGAAACTTGGCACCGCGGGCCGTCTTAGAGCGGTGTGCTCTTGTGACGGGCGCCAAATGTTGTGCGACTGCTGGATATAAAATTGCGTCTCACAGCCACAATTCATGAATGATAAATAGTTGATCGCCCAAAATTGCCGGTTGTTCTTTTTTGTCTCGTGTTGGCTGATGCACTGGGAGTCTGCATTGCCCATTGTCACCCAGGGTGTTCAAAAATGTTGCATTACAATGCGTGTCAGCGGATAAACCACAAAATAACGGCATCACCTGTTATTGTAACATATTGAACTTGCCCTGCGCGTTGAGCGGGAGCTTTTGGCACCTCTGCATTTCACAGCGAACCTTCTTGAGGTTGAATAGATTCGGACTACGGGGCGCGGAGCGGCGGCTCATCCTCCGGTGCAGCAGGTGAAAATATCCCCGTGCCAAAGTGTGTTTAGTCTCTCCCCGAGCCCCGTGGCTCGTGTCTCTGCCGATCATCACGACGTCGGATGGAGACGCAGTTGAGAGGAATAGTTCTGCACGCTCAACTCTGGATATGCGGTGCCGGTGTGCCATAGTGATGTGGGGGAAACTCAACATATGGACTGTCTTGAATCTGAATCCTGTCACACAATCTCACTGTGACAGAATTGCTGTCATTCAAAATGACAGAAATATGCTGAGCGATGTCTCACAGGGTTGCCACCATGAGCAGTCTTCCCCTCGGTGTCATGTTGGGGTGCAAAGGACCAACGCACTTCACCTATTACGCTATTTTAGTTGCAGAAAAAGAGTTCAGGCACGTCGTCGGTTCATGTCATCTACATCTTCCACATTCACAGAAGGCTACGGCTTGAAAGTATCAGGAAGTTTTATAACCATGTGGATCCACAAAAGATGAAAAAAAAATCACATAATTATGATGGAAATGGGATTTCTTGCTTAAATAGTTATCGTTATGCTTATACCTTCACTTATTTTACACTGGCTTTTAATTTTGTTTTACCAGGTTGCCATCTGAGTTTAGACACGCTGAATTATGGGCACTGGTCACACTGTATTCACTGTATGGTGTCGGAACAATAGCAGTCACATAGTTTAGCCATTGATTGCTGGCCTCGAGGCCACAGTTCCCTCACTTCTTCATTCTCCAGCATAGTAATGACCTGCTTGGCTGTTTGTCAGACCGTCCCAAATGTCACCAAATGTCCCCCCCTACACAGCGTGGAAAACCGGGACTTGGAGTCCGCCTGGCAATCACCGTAGGCAAGAAACACACAGTTTACCTCTCTCTGTGCATGAAATGAAAAGCTGAAATCGTCTCCTGAAGTCCCTGACTATGCCTCTGCTCTGGAGGTGGGGAGGGGAGGGAGAAAACACCCACCTGAATTTTTAAAAGATTGTTTGAATTTGTGTTTGTCAGCACTGCAGCACTGAGCTTTATTAATGTAGCTTGAATCAAAGTAAATAATTACGTGCCAATGGGATTGTCTCCTCCGGGCAGGTATGAGGATATTTAGACTCAGAACAGTTAAGCTGAGACATATTCAGACACACAGACGCAGATCTGAGAGTACGGTCGGGACCTGCATCTTTCTTTCGTCTGTAAGACGATGCCGTCCTGCTCCTCTGCATTTGCGTCGAGAATAAATGAAAGCTCTCGTAGCTGTGTCTAAATGGACACTAATGATAATAGCATTCTTATTTCTTCCAACACCAAAGCTGGTTGTTAGCCTAATTAGTCCAAAATTAATTTGCTTTGTGGTAGCAGCGTTGTTACATTGAATGCCAAGTAGTGAGCCCGTGGTTTTCTCTGTTTGAATTTGAAGCTTTTCCAGCTCCTTCGCGGAATGGCAATGTCTTTCGAAAATGTCACCACTGTGTCCCACTCCTAATCACTTGTGTCCATCTAGCATTGAGCAGGCTGACCTGGCAGCACACTGCTGATATGATACAAAGACTTGAGAAGTTTAGAGACAACAGGCTGCTTCCTGTTTATTATATATATATATATATATATATATATATACCCTTGATCTTTGTAAGTGACCTCAGCACCAGATAAGCATCACCTAGCACAAACAGCTGAAGGTTGTTTGAAATGTATACCCCATTTAAAAGATGATAGTGTAGTGGAAGACACGGATTGGTCCATTCACTTATGCAGGGAAGGCCGCCTTTGGAAGCTAATTAGGTGAGATAGTGAGATAGTATCACAGAAGTGTACGTGTACCTGTATGTGTGCAAAGGACAGCACAAAATCTAGATAAATAGTCACTACTTGTTTAGGATAGTGTTTCAAATTCACAGCGGTGGTCGGAACATTTATATATCCTTCATACCTATAATTATATGTAAATATTCCAATATATTTCCCTTATTCATGCCAAGAGGAACACTTGTGATATGATTTCTAACACCCCTGGTGGAGCATACCATTTCTTAACCTTGACGTTCGTCGGACGTCGCGTCGGCCTGGCCCACACCCCCATCGTTGCAGCGGCTAGCTTCCTCGCTGAAAGTTCACGCTCGCGTAAATTCTGTTGAGCGTCTGGGTGACAGGGAGGAAAACCCAGGAGAGTGAACCCAAACCCCTGTCGTCATTTTTTATTTTTTTACGGTTGGACAAATGTGATGGAATTGTTTTGCGTTAAGCTACTTTGAAGACTGAGACATTAGCCCAGTTAGTATTTGAAGGCATTGACCAACCCAAAATCTAACTGTATGTTTATTTGAAAATGGTCTATTTGAAAAGTGAAATCCATATTCTACAGGTGCATTTCCAAAGGAGCCATATGTTTTTCACTTCTGAATTAATGGAGAAAATATATATATATTTTTTTATTCGACTATTTTCAAAGTACGAAACAGCTGAAAATGTTAGATTGTCAGGAACAAGCCTATTCGGTGTGGTAGTAACAAACCTGCCTCTTTTAGGTATGTTGATGGCGTCTTTGGTTCTGGTACAGCATTGTGTGGGTCTGTGTTGGAGCAGAAATGATGGTCTGCCGCAGGCTGTTGTGTGTTTGTGGGTCTGACTTGATGGCAGTTTTGCTCTTGAATACTTTGTTGGTGACCTCTGACTACACAAGTTATGCGGTACATTACACAATGGGCTGGTGTAATGAATTTGATTCATCATCACCATCTACAGACTGCAGACGTTACGTTAACAAGCAAGATACTGTGCGGATTGTAGTGTCTGTGCTGTACTGGGTTGCCTTTGCAAAAAAGAAAACGTTGATCCCCCCATTGTCATTGTATAATCCACACTCTGTGTAGAGGAGGATACTTCAGTATGTGCTGCTTTGAATTTTGACCATTCCTTTTTAAATCTGTCTCTTGTGAGTCCTTTAACCTTAAGGAAGTGCATCACTGTACTGCTTAAAGTCAGCCAGTTACTTGGAAAAAAGCCTTGGAGTTGAGGAAAAAAAGCTTCAGGCTGTAGCTTCTATGTGGTGTGTACAATGTTTTAAAAATTCCACAGATTAATTGGAAGTAAATAGAAGTACACGTAATGTCATAACTGATGGTTTTCTACTTACCGGAAGATGACTTTTAAATTATTTTTATATATGTGTGTCTTGTAATGATCTTAATGTTTGGCACAACATAGAAATAAAAACGAACTACAACTAAAACTGCTACTTCTTCCAGTAACACAAGTAATGTTATTATAGTATTGATAGATATTTCTCAAGCACAAAAGGATTTTGACAAATGTCCCTTATTTATGCATCATGACACATATTCAGTCCCGGGGGTCTCACGATTCAACTGTGAACAGTTAAAAGATGGAGACTTGATTCGATAAGATCAACAGATCATTTGTTTCATGCCTTGAATGCTGTCATTTTTGTTTTCAAATTCTTCTTTAAAAAGGGAAGCTGCATTTACCTTCCAAAGCTATGTAGACACACAATCAATTTTAGGTGGAGATACACAACTGCAACTGAAATCACAAAACAGTTGGCAGAGTGCTGTTTCATTTGCTGGGGGCTCCATTGGTTGCTGCAGTCTATAAATCTTCTGCAGCCCACAAACTGTAGTTTTCTGTCAATGCAGCGTTAGTTTTTTTTTTTTTTTTACATATCCCAAGGGGGGAAGGCAAATGTTGCATCACCTATGACTGACAGGAATATTGCTTCTCCATCATCTCCGAGTCCGGCAGCGACCATTGTGTCTCGAAACGTGCAGCTGCAGGCCACCCGTAAGCTGTTGTCTTTGAAGGAAGTGTTTTTTTGTTTTTTTTCCTCAGACGCGCACAAGTAGTCGGGGTTTTAGAGATAAAAAAGTACTGTGAGCATCACCGATTCTGCTTTTGACTTCAAAATCGAGGGCACATTTCTATTGATTTTTGTTTTTAGAATCAAACCGTGACAGCCCGATTCAGTCTCTAATGTTTAAGAGTTAAACACTGTCCTTATTCCACTGGCTCACCGTGTAATCAAAGCCAGAGTGTTGGTGTTACAGCAAGGGGCACCATGCCCCGATCCAGGGATTTGGGCATTAATACTCTCTGACATCTGCACAATGACTATCTATAACTCTGCTTCCTTAGTGCTGCTGAGTTAAATAAATATTCACTCTACTTAATGTCACCATTGTATCCTTACACATTTAATAGATGGCTTGGAAGCAGGAAATTGGTCACTAAATTGCGGTTGGACATGATAGATTGCAACCAAATGGAGATTATGTAAATCACTTCTCTTTGGCAACACTAAACCAGAAATGCATACTGTTCTTGATGATCCTGAGGCCTTCCTGTGACATTCAGCCAACACTGAGTTGATGTTATATGAGGATCAGGATATCATCTTTATAAGAGAACTTCTGGGCAGTGGCTAACCGTTAACCTTCAAAGGTTGGACTGATTTCTGTTTTCATAGCTGTTTCACATCTTTTTCTGGAAAGTATTAACACAAAATGAGCCCACCAGCTGCGAGGCCTCCTTTGCAGCTCGATTTTCTGTCCGCATCCTGTTCTGAAAGTGTGCACCTCAGCAATAGGTGATCCTCGGGACGGAAGGTGGCTCGCACTCACCCGGCTATGCTGTCTTCACCCAGTGATTGGAGAAACCACATGTAGATTCCAGTCGAAGCTGGTTTGGAAAAAGTAAACAAAGTGAACTCTGAGGAGGGTTTGAAGGGGGAGGGGGAGTTTGGTCTGAGAGGGAGGTGATGTCAGCACAGTGAAGGAAAACTTGTGCAGTGGGCACTGACTGGTGCTGTTGTTGGCATTCACGTCACGTTTTCTGTACTTCAGGTGCTTTTTGTTGACTGTTGGTCTCCAAGTTTGTCTTGCCTGGAATACCAGACGAGTCGTCATAGCAGCCTGTCAGCTGGTAGCATGTTGAGAAGGTCAGCTGCCTTTTGTACACGAGCAGACTAAGCACTTTCATCAAACCTCAATATTTAGTTTTCTTTCCCAAAGAAGTACTTCAAACATCATGCTAGTCATCCCTGGTGACCTGAGGTTTCTGTGAGCCAAGTGCTGAGACAGCATTTCTGCAAGAATGCATTCAGTCTTTTACAAGCTATGAAAAGACATTAGAACAGCTGACACATCTATGTGGTGATGTCAGCTAAGTGTTGCTGTCACTGAGCTCTTACATCTATCTCAGGGCAGAGGGGAAGTATGGCCTCAAGCTACCGAAGGCAGCAGTGACCAGCCCCCACTCGTTTCATTATGCTATGCAGGATGCTGGTGGAGCCGGGCAGACTCCTGCAGAACAAAGTTATCGAACGAAGCCATTTGATTTTGATAGTGTCACCTTTTTAATATCACCTCTCACAGTTCTAATGGGTTACAATTGAATCCGTAATGGATTGGCTCGGGTTGTGAAAGCCATTGGTTGTAAATTGACTTGTGGCATTGATTACCAATCGCAGGAGGAGTTACATTTTTGACCCACGTGATCGATTTATGTGGATGTTCTGGGCAGACCTAATTATGTGGGTGGCATGGGATTTTGTATTAGATTTTTCCGAAATGTTACATAATTTAAAATAATAATATTGAATCGATAAGTCTTTTTTTCAGAGTAGCCCCATCTTGCAGGAGTTGAATCAAATAGCAAGGCTCAGCTGTATACTGAAATGGCTGCTTGATAAAAAAAGTGTAGATAAATTATTAATGGAGGAAAGCATAACTGTTTTATTACTAAATATGCTAATGAAAATGGGGCTCATAAGGGCAGTGGCGGGATAAAACGCTCCCTTCACAAGTCGAGATGAGTATGAGGTTATTAGTGGGTGATGGATAAGATATAATGCATCATAAAATTAAATGTAGGGGTGATGTAATGTGCCTGGTGAATGGGAGAAAAAAAACCAACAACCTATGCAAGCAAGACCATCTGCTGAAACACAAATTCACACTATCAAACAGTCTTTCACTGCATCATTTCTATGGACAGAGGTGAGTATCACCATGGACTGCCTGGAAAGTAAAGGTTAAAGTTAGTATGCAACTGGGTGTGAAAAGTAAGGCTTGAATTGGGCATATTCCTCTGGAGGGGCGGGTGAAAGGGTGAACTGCTAGGTGGATGGAGGCAGCACCCCGAAGAGATGGCCTGTGCATAATGTTGTGTGCTCTGCATGCATCAACGTCCAAAGTGGCAGCAGTGGATCCTTGTAGGTCAAACTTTTGCTCCCACCTTGTTCCTCCATTCTGTCTCGACCGGCCTAGAGGAACTGCATCGGTAGTCTTTGATTTGTTTATCTAGCTTTTGACCAGTTGGCTAACATATGCACCGTGGTTTACACTTCAAAAGTTTACCCAAATACTTTGGTAACAGGAGCTTTTTCCAGCAGAGGTTGTGTTGCCATGGGAAGAAGTTGTGTAGAGCACTGTTAAAATATATATATATAGAGAGAGGGAGCAGGAGCATTAACCTTTTTTTTGGGTTTAACCTCACATTTAACTGGCTATTTTTTATCCCTGATGTCCGTCATCTATCCTTGCAAAAAGGAGAGAGCTCCTTTGATCGATAAGCAGACCGGTTGGCATGCAGTTGGCTGACCTAAGTCATTTTGTTGGAGGTGCTTTTCCATTGTTCTGTACTATATTGAAGTCCCCCGACAGAAAAACACGACACAGAACGTGTTATATTAGTGTTAAGAGCTGTCCAAGTCAACACGATGAAACATACTGTTGATTAAAGAGAGTTAAGAGGCTCTCCCTTTCCAAGAGGTGGCGAAGAAGTAGCCATCTCTCGTAGGAGCAACTCAGCCCGCATGCACAGTTTGCTCACTGTTGTTTGAAGAAGCTGTTATACCTCTTGGCACACTCGCATCCAAATATTAAATTGGCAATATGGAGATCCCCTGGTTAATGTATGAGGTTGTATGCACTGAGCCTATGGCCCAGCCCCAACAACAAGCATCTTGCTGATTAATACTTTAAGATTTGATTCATCACTTTGTGCTGGGAGAACATTTCCTTCGAGTGTCCATACAAGACACAGCAGAATTTAATTTAGGTGGATAGTCTGGGGATGGATGCTCTGCTGTGTTGCAGCCCTGCTTCGTGATTAAAGTTTCTGCGGAAAAAACAATAACGTATACAGCGTATAGTTTTTAAAATGGTCAATGCTGGGACATACCTGACGTTGTCGGCTGACCAGATCCACGAAAGGCAGATGCTCGGACAAAACTGGCTTCCGCAGGCAGGCCACGACCAATCTGCAGGTCAGAAGTGCTGGTGTCGAGCCCCGAGTGGCAACGGTGGTGGCCAGAGAACCAGAGTGAGGGCTTCTGAAGCCTGGCTGGGGACTCTCTCTCCCAGCTGCCACCTGGCACAGACCGAAGGCTCAGAGCTCCATCATGCAGACTTGGCCCAGAAAACCAGAACAGGGGAGGGATTCATCCAACCCCCAACAAGCCTCGTTCAGCAGACAAACCTAAGGCCAGTTGGTGATGCTACGCTGTGTCCTTCTTAAAAGAAAAATTGGCACATTGGAAAATTAAGCAATATTGAGACATCGAGGTGTTTCACTTTAATGTCCACCTCTGTACGAATCCATCATTTTCCTGTCTGGATTCAAACATAAAAAAAACATACTTACCCGGTAACCGTTAAACTACAGAATGGAAGATATTTTCTCTTTTGCCTGATTTGTTTTTCAGTCTCACAAGCCATTGCCTTTTAAAGACCTGTAAAATATTTCAGCCATTAACCAGGAGATTAATACAGAGACTGTAATGAAGATGCAGGGCAGTGTATGGTGTGCAGTATTTACAAGAGGCATAGATCATTAAAGGCTTCTTGGTTAGGCTTGCCAAAGGCAGACCTTCTCTCACACAAACATGATATATTGTAGAGTAGACCATGTACACACAAATGTGTGAACACACACAAAAACACATCCACAAACCAGGCTTTTCTAAAAATGACTGTGTGTGTGCCCTGTGTGTGTCATGCCTGGCTTCCCTGGCAGAGCTCACTGTAGCCCAGTCCAGCTAGATGGGGGATAGAAAGTGAAATCATTGGCATCATTTTCACGCCTGTGTGCAAAGCAACGAGTGGCTACATCAAATGTGCAGCCAGTTTGTTGTCAACTACTCTGGGCTGCTCTAAGAATGTCTACCAGTCGGATTCTTTCAATTTTCAAGTTGGAAGAGCCAGTAAAAGTCTATGTCCATGCCTGACGGTGCACTAAAGGAGTTTTTTGGGCCTAAAATATTTGTGAGATTGCCACCGAGGATGAATAATTTAATGCACTTTCATAGGCATAGTGCATGAATTGGAAATCAAAGATGAAACCGCACTGCTGCCCCTACTTACACCTGCATGCAGCAGACACACAATTCACTATCAACAGCTGTGATACTTTTGGCCCGCGAGTATTGAGTTCAGTCTGGTGGCAGCACTATCACTGAGTTACTTTGTGTTAAAATTAGATTGCCAAATGCATCATCAACAGCTGTCATCAATCTGATTCAGAATTGTTCCTTAACATGCTTCCGAGCTGCTATTGATCTCCGCTCTACCCCCCCCCCCCCCTTCGCTCTGCGTTGGATTGGGAGTCCTATTAACTGCGTTCCCATCAATCACAGTTCACCCATGTTTGTTTGTAGTCTTTGATACGATTAGAGCAGTGCTCCAGCACTCATGCTACGTGGTTTTCTCCTGTTCCATTTCTCGTGTCGGCTGATTTGAAATGCGTGCAGTTGCTCCCCTCTTGCTTCAGTGATTTGCCTCACTGCTCTGTAGCAGAGACCACAGATTAAGCACTTGGGCCTCAGACATGTCTGCTGTCACAGGTATCTCTCACTGCTCAGTGCCTGATAAGGGCCACTTGTTCCTGAAACAGCCCTTTTCCAAGAAGAAAACATCAGAGAAATATAAAAACCCTCTGGACTTAGTGAGATTGCATATGTTTCTCTTAGAGATTACATTCATATGATTGCTTTTGTGGTCTTGGACAAGTCAACAATTGAAGATTAGTGGTCGCATCTTTTTCTTTTCTTTTTCTTTTTTTTTGGAGAATGATTGGATGTTCTTGCTCATTTTTCTTTTTACATTTCCTACTTTTTTTTTTTCTATTAAATGTTTTTCATGCACACCGCATGATTACTCATGCTTCTAATATACCTCTGGGAAAATATCATGTTTCATGCACTCAACCTTTTTAAGATGTTGGGCTATTTTGCTTCCATAACATGTCTTCTTTCATATTAGTGGAAAGAAAAATGTCGGTGTTTATTTGAATTATTTATCTTTTCTCCTAAATGTTCTCCTAAATTCACCAAAAGTTTCAGAAAACAGTAATAAACTGGGGAAGTTACATGGGGATATATATATATATATATATATACACATGGGGGTTGCACGATGGTGTTGGCTAGCACTGTTCGATCCACGATCCCGGGCGGTCCCTCTCTGTGGAGTTCTCCCCGTGGCAGCGTGGGTTCCCTCCAGGTTCTCTGGCTTCCTCCCACAGTCCAAAGACATGCAGCTCAGGTTAATTGGAGACTCTAAAATTGCCCGTAGGTGTGAATGTGAGCGTGAATGGTTGTCTGTCTCTACATGTGTACCCTGCCTTCGTCCAATGTCAGATCCAGCCTCCCCACGACTCTGAATAGGATAAGCGATTCGGATAATGGTATCTACACACACACATATATATATATATATATATATATATATACACACATGTTTTTTACCCAATTCCACAGACCCTACAGGATAGTGTCTGGCAAAATGTATTGGATTTTGCCTTTAAATGCCGCTTTGAACCAGAAATCTCCACTTCAGTAGCACTTTCCAGTTTCATCCTATCAATATTCTGAAGTTGTTGTTTTTTACAGAGGGGTTTGTTCATATATCATTCATAGCTTGATTTATTTTTAAGGTTGCTTAGCCTCAGGGTCACGGTGGGATCACTTGCGTCAACACGGAACTGGTTACAGAAACAAAGTAAGTTGCAAAAATCTGCTACAAAATGGAAACATTTAAGGTTAACTTATATGGGGGAGTGGGTTAAGCAGTGCCCATCTCCAGAAATCTGCGAGCAGAAACGCAGCAGAAAAAAAACGATTCAGGAACTTTCAGATGTTGGTCTTGACACCAGAGAGATCACGGCTGTAAGTGGCCACCTCTCTCCAGAGCAATCGGCAACCAAAACTCAGCGACCGGAGGAAGCGGAGCAACATCCTCGTCAGGCGAAACAACACACCCCCACCTCACAAAAACTGCGAGCCTAGTACAGGCCATGAAATCCACACAATGCTAGCCTGTCATGAAGAAATAAACACGCTAGCTGCTAGTGTTCTCGCAACTGCCGTTCCATTGCAACCACCTCGGTATGTGTTAAATTCTGCAATGGAAATGTATGCAAATGAGCACATATTTATTAAGATTTTGCCTCATTTGCATATTTAAACATGACATTTCAGAAAACTTGTTATACAAAAAATGATTTCCTTAGGGTGTCTGCCCTTGAAGACATCATGCCAGACCTCATTCATTCCTATTTCATGCCCATTGAACAGTTTACTACGAGACTTCCAATTCCTTTATTGTTTTCGGCAGTAAAATTAAAACATGACGCGTCTACGTGTATATAAAAGGGACATTAGGTTCATGGCGAGTAACTTGTGATAGTTAAAACATTATAGCATTTGTTTCAAGATATTAAACTAAAATGGAGCTTTAAAATATTTTTTATATTTAATGCTTATCCTGGCTGCATATAGCAAGTCATGAATCAATTAGGTTTAAGTTGCTATTTCAGAAATGTCTTTTATGAATTAAAGATATACTTATTTTTATATTTACTCAATTATTATTTCCCACTAGTTCTCTCATAATGTGACGTTTAAAGTACAGCGGACTATACCAGCATGCACCAAGCAAAAGACGGGGAAACATATGGAGATGTGAGCGGTCTGTCACAGCCTAACACACACTCTCATTCACACTCTCACTCACACTCTCATTCACACCTAGGGGCAATTTTGGGTCTCCAATTCACCAGATTTGCATATATTGGGTCTTGGCAGGAAACCTGAACCACTTGAAAATATGAAAAGCATTCAAACTTCACACAAAAGAGACCGGAGCCTTTTTTTTCCCTGCGAGATGACGGTGCCAGCCTCTTAGCCGCAAAGCCAAGTTCACATTAGGAAATCTGCGTGAAATATTTTGAGTGTGTTGACCTGAGTGAAGTCAAATTCAAAGAAGCAGAGCTTAATCCAAGAGATTCAAAATCAGAGTGACTGTGTACAAATGCGACCATCTGTGTGCGTAGCGCAGGCGCGCTCGAGTGGGCGCATACGGTATGTGTGTGGAGACCGTATGTTTCAGGTGTGCAGCAATAATTAGGTGTAAATTAAACTTCAGGCAGTAGGAGGTGGCCAATCAATGGTAGAAAAATTATTTAAGTTAAGGTCAACCCAGGATAGGGTTCAACTATTGGAAACACATTAGCTCACAGTCACAGACATCATGAGAAATGGCTTAAAATTTGGATTTAAGACCCGAGGTGTTGACAAAATTGAATGGTTATAGAAAGTATTTTTTACTTTTTATTGGGGGCACGTGAACCCTGTTGTTTTTGTTGAGTGCAGTCACAGTTAAGCACAAAAATGAATGGAAATTAAATTATTTGTAAAAAAAAAACAAATTTAAGCTGTGGAACAATCTGCACCTAACAACATTTGCATATTTCTGTGAGCATTTTCAAAGGAAGTGATAGGTATTCCCAATTGCAATTATCAACATAATGTGTGACAGTCTTTTCTGCAAGAAACAAAATTGCACAGCAACCATTATGCTGAGTGTTTCTCTTCTCAAACAAAACACTTCTTTTGTTTAAGCAATAACGCGTGCGTGGAGTGACCGAACCCAATTTAAACTCTGACTTGTTTTATGTAATCCAGTAGCGTGCTGGCTGGTTTGTGTTTAGCCGGGGGGCACTTGTGAGGTTAATACTGTGTGACCGATTGTCTGACATTATTGTCTCATCATACTTACACAGCACGGCTTCTGTTATTGTTTTAATATGCTATCTCTTCCCACTGTCTGTCTCTCTCTCTCTCTCCCTCTCTCTCTCTCCCTCTCTCTTTCTCCCTCTCTCGCTCTCTCTCATGTTCTGCTCTTCTTTTCTTCCCTGTTCAAGGCATTAATAGCCTTCAGTGGATACAAATCAAAGGCATAATTCGAGGAAAAGCAAATGTTACAGTTTGGTGGGGCCAGCTGAACAGACGGCAGCACAGACAGCACTAGTAACAGTATTTTAGGGTCGGAAGAAAAGTGGCGAAAAAGTGCTTTGGAAATGTTTAATCACTGTCAAGTGAAGAAAGCCTGCGCATCGCTCCGTGCTCTTGTGACATTCACGTTGATGTGCATTATGCTTGCGCACTTGTTCGAGGCAACAGATTGCTCAAGGGTTGTTTGGTGACATAGGTGTTATGGCAGTGTTTGGGCGTTGATTCATGTTTGTTTGCTGGCAACAGTTTGAAATGCCCCACATTCATGTACAAACAGCGGTTACTGTGTAGTTCTTCCGTTTGAAAAAAGAAAGTTTGATGTTTGATGAATCGTTGTCAGTTCTGAGTGCTCAAGCCCTTGAAGCCAAAGACTGTGTCGTATACGTCCCAGCAGAGACGTCGCATCTGTTCTGATCATTAGAGAATCACTTTCTCCTCATTAACCAGGAAATGCCAATAGAGGAAATATGGAGCACTTTACCAAAAAGAAAAGTGAGAAGCATCACAATTAGACACCCCAAGGTTGACACAATTGTGTCCGTTTCCTTTGTGGCTTTTGTGGTTTTATGGTTTTTTTTAGTGGTTTTTGTTCGTTGTCAAATTAAAGGAAATTGCTTTCCAGGGTCAGAAAATCATCTATCTAATCAAAAAGCAATCATAGACCTAAGGCATTTTACTTTTTCAAGTCTGGGTTTCCTTCGAAATTTACATTAGGATTAACTTGAACATGTAAAAACATATGATAAACCTTGAGTCAGAGCCAAAGAAAACCGACACCTGTGATGTCTGCACAGAGCTGCGGCAGGGCGGGTGCAAACTTGAAGTGTGAACCTTGATGTCTGAAGCGCACGCTCACGAGCCACACAGTGCGACACACAGAGCCAGCTCGTGTCGAAGTTGAAGGGCACACTTTTTTACCCAGTTTGAAGCAAAAATGTAGACATTAATAAAACATTAAAACACAGGAATAATGTTCAACATTCGTAACATAAAGGCTACAGCTGAGTTGGCAAACACACATCTTTCATGCCCCGAGCAGCCTCCACAACATGCATTATGCACAACCTAAACAGAACTGTACAAATCTAAGGTAAGCATCATGCATGCTTATATTGTATTTTGCTTACCATATTGCCTCTCAGACAGTTTATTAAATGATTCTATAAGACTAGAATATGTTCAATAACTATGTTTTTGTATATTCATTATACGGTATTTACTGTAGATTATTTATAGATTCATGGTGATGATGATGATGATGATGATGATGAGTTGATTGTTTTCTCTATCAATTGATAAATGGATTCATCTATAAAATATCAGAAAATAAAGAAAAGGGCCCATCACAGTTTCCCATAGCCCAAGGTATGTTAACAATCCCAAACTCAATGATTCAGTTTCCGATCACATAAGACAGAGAAAAGCAGCAAATCCTCTTGTTTGGCATTTTTGCTTGGGGAAATGATTGATCACAATTCGTTTCCTGACCAGGTATTTGATTGCGTCGCTAATTGTTTATGAAAGCATAAAAAAAAAAAAAAGTGTATTCTTCTAATCAATAGCTCAGGTCAGAAGCAGATATAAATCACAAACACCCCACATTTACATTTTTGACTTTAATTCAGAGCAATAAATCGAAAAAGCCTCGCCTAATGATGAAGTTGACTAACGTGACAGCGTTGATTTAGTGGTGATTGTTCTTTAAAGGGCCTCATCTCGTAGCTCATGAGTTTGGCTCATTCAAACGTAGAGCAATTACATTTTGCCCCCTGTTATTAACCTCTGAGAGCGTACAACAATCAAGATGGATCTGTCGTATGCGCATTAATGTCTTGAGACATTGTAATGACAGTAATTGGCTATGTGACTCTTCCCCTAATCTCTTACGCAGAGGTAGAAATTACCTGACAAGTGGCTTATGACTGAGCGACCTCTCCGGAGATAAAGCTCACCACAGCGGCCTCTAAACTGTGTTGACAAGTACGTCGTCTTGTCAGGAGTGTCTTTTCTGTGAAGCTCCTTTTAAAAGTGACTACAGTCCATAAAAAAAAAAAAAAAAAAAAAAAAAAGTCCAAAAATAAACAGACTTGCAAGAAGAGTGTCTTCAAGGGTTGTCTTCATCAGTTGTGGCAAGCATGACATGACAGTTCTCATTTTTAGATACTCTCCGTTTTGACCTCAGTCTTGTTCATCGAACCAACATTTTCATGTCTGACTCAAATTTACCTCAGTGCTCTGATTCATCATTCATAACGGTCGGTCACGACAAGGCCCCTCATCTCCCTGAAGTCTCTGGTGTTGTAATGGCAGAAATGAAGTCTGGAGATATTTCCAGGCAGCCTGTGCTTACATCCGTTTTTTTTTAATATTATTTATATATTTATTTTTTTAAGCTCCCTGACAAAGTTATCAGAGGTCGCGCTCCAGCATCTGTCTGCCCAAGACACTCCTCAGACAGGACATGTTGCTTATCTCCGTGGTTACAGTATCCCTAAGGAGGTCTCAGGGGAATGTCTTTGCCAGAATTGAACTTGACAACAGCTAAATAGAGATTTGAAATTGTTAATTATGGTGTCAAAAATTAAATATAGTGACTCATTATTGGCAGCAATAATAACCCTAATAAATGGATCACGCATCAATCAAATGGGAAAGAACAACGTTCGAGGTACAGTTTCATATTTTGGGAAATTTACTTGCTTTCTTCGAAGAGAAGAAATGAGAAGGTCAATATAGGAAAATATAGGAACTATTTATTTGAATGATTTTCATCAGCTTTATATAGTTGTACAAATGTTCAGGAGTAATTCGATATTCAGATTAACGGTCTCGGGTCAGTGCTCAGTATAGGTATACAGCAGGTGTTGTGAGAGAAGAAGACAGATTGATGCAACCCCGGTGACAAAGACTGGAACTTTAATGTAACGCTACCCTTTGCAGGTCTGAATGCTTTGATAAGTCGCTGGTTTTATTGTTAAAGATATGGAACTGAAAGGAAGAAGAATGATGTCGCTTTCTTATTGCGAAAAAGAAGCATATTGCACAGGTCAGCTGGAGTATGATAGGAGCTTATGAATGTGTCATCTGATAGTCGAGCCCCGTCGCTCACATGAATTTAGTCCTGTGTTAGAGCGGTTTGAGAATATAAAATGTGCCATCCATGCAACAGCAAATGGATTCGCTAGTTTTCCTTTAAATTGCTACCAAGGCCTAAATTTGGATGTCCATTCAAAGCCCGCGAGTCTCAGGGTGAGGGGTAATTTGCATCTTCCCAGTACTCTGGTGTGTCCAATTCCTCACTGTTGTATATTATGGCAGTGAAGAACGTCTCTTCGACTGCATGTTGAACTTCTGTTTTGTTTAGGAACATAACATGTTTTTTTTGTATTTCTTTCAACAATGAATTTGAAGTGTTGAAGTTCAACAGCTTTTCTATAATTTAAAATGTCAGCCATTGCCTGGACATGAGGTCTTATCTGTGATTTCTTTTTTCAGACGGGGAGTAATGAGAAATAGAATTCAGGCTGTGATCCTGTCGGATATTAAAATGCTGTCAACCAAATCGAACAACTATCACTTTAAGGGGTGTTAGTCAGGTATGCTGGGACCTTACTGCCCCTCAGAATCTTTCATTTCCATAGCAGCCTCAGTGCGAATGTCTGCTTCAGGCGGTGTTTCCCTGTGGAACATGCGCTCTTCATTATTAAAGGCCCCTTGCCAACCATCCTCCACACTTCTCTGACCTAATGACTTTCTGGAGAGCAGAGCCACAGTTTAAAGCTCATCCCCGTTTTGCTCTTTTTCTCTCTTCTTCTGGAACACCAGCCAAAGCACGGGGTCCTTATTTTTATGCCAAAATAGAAGGATAAGAAAATGCTATTGCCCTTTTGTGGCATTAAAAATGTATGTGCATTCACAGAACGCAGTCTTATTTTAAGTGGAAGCTGACAGAAGGTTCCCCATTGAGTATGGTTATGAAGGTGTTTTTAGGACATCAAGCTTATTCTTGTGAAAGTATTCAACACAAGTGCCTTCTTTGAATATATGCACTTTCCGCGGTGGCATCGTTTCGCTGCTTCCAAATGAAACCAAAGTCTAATTTGAAGCAATGTAAAAAGTTTGAAATCCATTATTTTCTTGTAGTTTGTTCGCACACTTTAAAATATTTATATAAGAGACGTTATTATTAAATGTTCAAGTACAGGCCTTATTGATGAGATTGATAAGAACAAGTTTGTTTTTGTGGTGTGTGTGTATTGTTCATTAGCGGCTTTACGATACATTACATATCCATCACCTTTCATATCAGCCGCTATTTGATGCACGGAGACCATCTCAGTTGCTTTGCACACTAAAGCTAGTTCGCTGTTGCTCGACTGGATGCATGTACTCCCCAATAATCAATCTCGAAAGCAATGCATGTCATTTTCCTCATAATGACTCACTGTTTAATGAGGCATGTCTGCATTACATTTTTGCTTGTAATTCTGCACTAATTTACATCATAAGGTACGCAGACTAGCAATTGCAGATGGACGACAGAGGAAACAAGCTGCATGGCAAAGGGGTTCGTCAGTCACTATAAAATGTGCATTCTGTGTATTTCATTTGATCAAAAATTTCAAATTTCAGAGCAAATAATCAATATAATGAAAAATGTGTCTTTTTTCTTTTTTCTTTTTTTCTTTCTTGTCTTGCCTGCACACCTAGACAAGCAGCATGTAGTAGCTCTACAATAATTAACTGATGAGATACCGGATTTTAAAAGAATAAAGTCAACTTAGTCAAAAAAAATAGCTGGAGTTGTACCGCCTTATTTCTTCTTTTAAAACATATATATATATATATATATATATATATATATATATATATATATATATATTATTGTGGTCTAACTGGCTGTGGATATTATTACTGAGAGGAGAGACACATCTCAGAGGCCTCCAAAGCTTGTTAAAATTTTTTGAAATTGAACATCCTGCTATTGAGTAAATAATCTTTATTTATGTAGCGTTTGTATGTAGACATACCCCATGATAGCCACCCTAAAATGAAACTGCACAAACCATACAAGGCAAGAAACTCAAGTTTTGTCTCATTGCTTTGCAAATATTATTTTAGTATTATTTTTTTCTCAAAATGGCACCAACCTCTGTCTCTATGGATCCTATCTTAATATCTCAGCCCCTGATGGGGCCTCACTCATGCACAGAGCATTGCACCAAATCGCATGTCGTGCTTAAATATTGTAGTTTGTCGCTGTATGTGGATGGTTATTCACAGATAATATAGGAGTAACTTATGATTGTTATTGACAACTTAGCCAATTCTGGAAGTTTTACATTTTTTATTTCTGAACTTACTTTTTGTCATTGTATTATCTTTATGTAAAAACATTGTTGGACTGGAGGCATTATTAGATTATGAAAGGTCCAGCTTGTGTTTGTGTACTGTGCTTGCTTTATACAGAAACAATTCAAATTCAAATTCTTCAAATAATACCACAGGCTGCAATCGCATATGTTACACTGTTTTGTTTGGGTATATTACATTGACTGAATGAAATCAAGAGTGTATAAATCAATATTAAAGCTTTTAGTTTACATATTAATGTCTGCTACCACGTCTTCGGAGGGTGCCTTAGGTCATGTACATTTATTTTATGTCTGCAGTATACTTGCCATGTTTTACAGTCTGGAAAATGACATCCTACCCTTTTCTGTGCCCATGAGTGTATGAAAAAGTTATCATCAAAATAGTCAAATGTGACACTGCTCTCACCTTTTGCTGGCATTTTGTTAGCGCTTGTTAAGACCACTACCATTAGGATAAGGATAAGAATGTTTATTGTCATCGTAAAAAGATACAACAAAATTAAGTTGGTGACTCATCAGTCAGTTCGGCAGCAACAAGGTAAAAAGACATTACTGATTCAAAACAAGACATTAAGTAAATATATAAAAGTTAAAACACAGGCATCAATGGCTTTAAAGTGACAATAGTGCTTTGTTAAAGTTTCGTTTTATTGCTTATTTTTATTTCTCTGCAGCATTGTCCGGTGTGAGCTGGGTGGGGGGCGGGGTGATGGAGAAAACCGCTCTGGGGAAAAAGCTGTTCCTCAGGTGGTTAGACCGGGTTTTGATAGTCCTGTATCTTACTAGTTGTGAAGTGATGAATATAATAGGTGAGGACTTGTGGCCGACTAAACCAACCAACATAAAATGTATTCTGCTAATAGAACCCCAGTAGCAAACATGCATCTAGCAGGGCTAAACAATAAACCGGAATGGCATATTGTGTCAGCATTGTCACATATGTGTTTTAAATGATTATACTATTATTGTATTATTGTGTGTGTGTGTATGTGTGTGTATTTCCCTCACTCTACTGTTGCACCTGTTGGGGTGGGACAATATATATCTTTATCATTCTTATTGGTGCATTAACTTTGTCGACCTCATTTAATCAAAGCAGAGGTCCAATCAGCCACTGTACTGCAGGCTACGTGAAAACACCTGTGTGGGTGGGCGCTTCTAAAGCAAACTAAGACAACTAGCGTTAGCTATGCCGCACGATGTAGCTTAGCTGCTCGCAATTCTTTTCGCTAATGTTAGTAGGAGGACTCGTGGCTAACGTGTTACACATTCGACAGCAACATTAGCAGACATTTGGAGTCGTGTTTCTGACCAGCTGAAAAATGTAAGTCATTATTCACTCTCTTTTTTTTTAAGATTTTGTTTTTGTCTCCTGCCAAAGATATCTGGGTCTTTAACGTTAGCTGCTGGCTTAGGTGTTTGATGAAGGTAATTGTTTATTTTGTTAACCGTTTGGCGCCAGGAAGATAATGTCAGCATACAGTTGGTTTTTCAGAGCGATAACACTGGAGTTCTATTTCTGGAACCTTGGACTACCTAATTAACTGCTCCACTTTTGTTTTGGCCAACGTGTTAGTGAGCAATTAGCTATCTGCTACACTAGCTAACAGTTTGTGACATGAAATGTTCGCTGTTGCTCAGCGTCCAGATAGAGATAGCTATTACTTTGAAGACTTAAAAACAACCCAGAAAGAAACTGAGAGTTGAATTAGGAAATGTAACCACGTGATAACGATTTTGTTTTTATTTCATTCATTGAAGTGCACTGTACCAGATGATGCCCAGTAGAGCCTGAAAACGGTATATCTCACTGCTATCGTTCATGCAAATATGAAAGCCGTTCTTACCTGGAGGAAGGAAGCTCAGCTGTGGTCTTTGTCCCGCTGCATTTTTAATTAACGTTAAAGGAGAACGCGAGAGAGTGTAACGTTATGAGGCACCTTGCCCTGTGGGGAGCTACACCATTTCATATTTCATTTTAATAGCCGGTTGTATTTTGCAAAGGACCTTCACCTGGCACCTCTGACTGGTACCGTTACTGATCATAGACGGCAGTCATTTGAGGAGAAAATTGAATTTTTACTTTGCATGTCACAATGTCTGGTTCACCGTGATCTGAAGGCACTGTAAGAGTATATAACATTTCACATGAAGGATTCCGCTATGAATGTACAACTAAGAGGGATATTTTCGTCAGTAATGGTGGTATAACTTCACCGACCATTTAAAAGCTATTATTCCATAAAAGGTTGCACATTTTCTTTTAAATTTGTGTCATTGCTGCATGTCTGCATGCACGCTAAAGCTTGTGTTGATCGTAAAAGGAGTGCATAATATAATAAACTCAGGAGAGTCCTTCCCTCTCTGTACGGTATCATCATTTCCATAGGATGTGCAGTCACCTGTTAATCTCACCAAGTGACTCTGAGGACTACAGGCGAGAGGCATTAGAACAGCTGGAATCAGGCCGTAAAATGGGAAAGTAGAGGGTGAAAAATCTCTCCTAATAAAGAGCACTGAGACATTGTGAACCATTTCAATCAGCCCAGAGCAGCAGGAGACTGCAACTTCCACATTCAACGTGGCCATAGATCGGTGCAATATGTGCAGCTGTGATAACAACAAACAACGTCATGCAAAAAAACCTGCTGCTGGCATGAAAAGTATGAACTTTTCACATTTCTTTGAATAAGGATAGTGCTGTCAACACAAGCAATACTTATCTACATTTCTATGAAAAGCACAAAACACTAGCCCATGCTGAGGAGAGGATCAAGAACCCAGTGACTGAAATACCAAACAGCTCTTGTGTATGTATGCATTGTTGGATATTTTATTGCCTTCATGTTAAGGGCATTTCAACAATGAACTCCGTCAGGTCATATATTGAAATGTAGGTCATTTGAGAAAAACAACGAGCTTATACACAGAGTAGCATGGCAATAAAAAAAAACATCTGGATCCTCAGGCTGTACTATTGACATATGAGTCAAAATCTTTCTAGCTGATACAAGCCTCATTATTTCTAGTGAAAATTGACAGTAAGAAGGTCAAATATGGTGGTTTGTAGCTTTGGGCTATTTACAGCTTCAGGAAAGTGAAATCAGAATAGTGTTTCAGAGTTCTAGAGAATATAGCAAAAGCAGGAGCAAGACTTCAATCAAATGGTCAAAGATGAAGTCAACGTTTTGACACGGCTTATTTAAATTATCAGTTAAACTTTAATTCTTAGAAACCAGTAATTGCAGCAACCGATTCTTTATTCTTTATTTTTTGCATGTAAGTTTTCTTTAAAATGGGCTGCTCATTGTTGGCTTATGGCATGACATTTTTATTTTAAACGTCCAACATATAACTGAATGTGATGGCTTTGCTGCTCAGTTGTGTTATAGTAATGTGGTGCATTAGTTAAGCCCATCTTGGTTGTAGAAATGTTACGGTGGGGCTTTTATTCAAATATAATCCATTTACATTTGGTTATTCAGTTTAAAAAAAAAAAAAAAAAAAACATCGAACTATATTATTTTTGAAAGCTGTATCATACAATTGCAAAAATATGGCACCTGATTCTTATGGATTGAAACAGCGTATATTATACAGTAACTATCAATGTTTATGTTGTGTATATGGAGGAATAGCATTTGGGAAACTAAGGAGCTGTATTGGAAAAATCCGACCCTCAGCCTCCAAATTGAACTATTCTGTCAGTGTGAATGAATTACCAGTTGGGAATTTAGCATTTATTTCAAGTGTAGCAATGCTACACATTTTTCACATTTAGAAACTCTGACATGGAATAATTTCTGTTGCTGTGTTTCACACCGAGGCACTATATTTTAAGACTGTGTAGGTGTCACACTATATACCATTGTCATCCTGACTGACTGGAAGACAACATATCATCTTCAGTTGTGCTGTGACACAGCCTTTGTGATTTCATCACATCATTTTTGGCTCCGGAATATGCCAGCGGAGAGCCTAGCTGGGGCCTTGCCACAGCATCCGGCTTACTGCTCTGTGGCTATGATGGGATTTACTGATAATGTTAATGTAGTCCAAGAGCCCCCCTGTACACCGGCGGCCCGTCTCCCGCCCCCCCAACGGTGCCCACCAATGTAAAAGTGGCCCTGGACCAGAAAATGGAAACCTGATACACCGAGCCAACACATTTAGTGTGAAACATTGTGTTTACATTTAAACGGTGCCAATTTACTGCTTAAGAGCAACCATTATCAGTTCCATTGAGGCCAAGATAATTGACTGAGAATTAGATTTTCTCAGGCCAAACATGATTATGTTGTTGCTGGGTGTCTGCAAATGCTGATTTGTTGCAGGTTGTTGAGGCTGGAATTCAATCAAAGAGGAACTATTGATGAAGCTATTGCCACAGCTCTGAGAAACTTGCTCTTTCCACAGTAATTCAAAATGTTTCTACAAACAGATATTTGTCACATTGCACATTGCACATAATAAGTATAATAAGCATACACGTTTTCCCCTCCCAGTCAGCCTATCCCACTCTGACCATCCTATTATATCCCCAGATATGATAACCTCTCTTCCAAGCAAGGGGCTGCACTTTATCATTTGATTAATAAGCTGCATTAATACAAACAATATATCTTTGTATAATATTATGTGTCAATGAAAGTGATTCTTAAAGACAAATGATGTGCTCACAGTAAAGGGCTCTAACTCTGGGTAAATCCTTGTCCTGGTAGTCAATAATTTGATAACTGCTGATATTGACTGAATAATTCCCCAGCTCTAAATAATCATTGTCCCTGTCCATCATTAGTGTTGTGTGCTACTCTGAAGGAAACCTGTAGCAGATGACATTGACGCCAGGTGTAAGATGCCCCCAGGTGGCATTCCATAAGGGCAGAGACAGATGGCAAGGACTCTTCAACATTGACTGAGAGGAAAGTACATATTATTCGGTGTGCAATAGTTCAGACTGACTTTCACACTTTTACACTAGACTGAAATTGTTACCCTCTTTTTCCAAGAGCGCCATATATCTTGGTCCCGGTTTCGTGCCAAATAAAACATAGAATATTACTGCTCCTGCTCCACTGCGAACACGCTTTCTTATTAGAGTGGCAGTTTGTATTGCTTTAACTCTGCTATAAGCCCCGAAGACACATACTATGCTCTGATTTAATTGGTGGATGGTTGGAGGCTAAACCTTATGTTCTCCTTGCTTTAAAGCCACGTAAGGTTATTCATACTACTTGCAAGAGTTTAACAAATCAGGGGTTACATTGTGTGTTTGTGCTAAATCTATATACGTATTGCATTAAAAACCTATATTTTATTATTAAATTATTATCTGACGAGAGCAGTTTTTGGTCAATCTGTTGCCTCGGCAACTTCATATATGGAAGATTGTCAAAAGCGACACGTGAGAAAGAACCATTATTACAGTTTTTAATATAGTTTTTGAATTTAATGTATGACATATTATTTTACATAAGTATTGTAAGGGGACATTCCCTAGGCCTTAATTAAGGGCAGAAAAATAGCAATTTATTTGATGGATACGATGATGATGTTCATCTACTACACTGGCTGGCACATTATGTGAGAAGATAATAAGATCATCATTCACTAGATGCAAGCCTTTAACACGAGTCCAAGGCAAGTCTTAAGTCAACAAACGTGCTCAAACTTAAGAACATTATGGCTTTTTCTAAAGATTCCACTGCAAATGGGTTTCTACCCTCATTAGAATATTGGCAGTATGCTCTCCAATTGTTGTGGAGATATGATTGTCTTACCAAAGTGTTGAATGGACTGACAGACTGATAACCATCACCTACTTATGCTCTGGTGCTAAGCAGAACAAGTTTAACATCCATCTATGATAAATATAGAAGGAATACTGTAATTTGGCCTAAGTATCCTCTTTATATACACCTGCACCAAAGTGTTAATTTTTCCAGATGTGGAAAGGCCCAGTGTTATAATATAGATTACTGAGTATGACATTGGCAAAGTTTTTAGATTGTTTTACATCATGTGTTTCAGTGAAGAATGCAATCACTATCCCTTGGCTGGAATGCTGTGTCATCGAAGGGACAGAGGCATTTCAGTGAATGGCTTCTAATCATGTCTAATGTTCCATGTAAGAGTCTACCCTGTGTCTGTCCTCCCTCATCACAGAGGCCACACTAATGCTGCTGTTAAGTGTGTGCGTATGTGTGTTTGCAAGGCAGGGCTTGACAGCAGCACATTTGGCTTCTCAGTGGACCATGGAACTGCAACTCAGACTTGGAAGTGCTCAGATGTCTCTTCATAGCCAGGTCTCTTGGCGCGTGACCTTATTCCCTGTGACATTTTCAGCCATTAATCTGCAGACGTATTGTGATGGAGTACCTCTCTGGGGTTACATTCTGCTCATGTCGCACCATTTTCTCGATGGCACAGAGGTTGCGCAACTCTGTGGTACTTATGTTAGGGTGAAATTTAGCTTTGATTTAGTTATCTGCTATAGGAAGTTGCTGCTGAGGTAATTGACATTTTTCACAATATTAACATGATTAAATGAATGAATCGTTCATTTTGTCTCTCGATTGTGACATTTTAGTGATTTGATTAATGTGAGTTTTAGTCAATTAAATGTTCATCTCATTTTTGAGTATAGATTATTTTTATTTTTGTCTTCCAAGCATTCTGAGGCCTCGTTTTTACAGTTAACCTGGTTACATGCATTTTTGTTGATTACAAGGTTCGCAGAAAAGGCACTGTTTATTCCAGTTTGTGACATGGGCACAGACCCACACTCCTTTAGAAAGTACACACATCATTCCTAAACGCTGCTTGTGGAAACATAGTTGCTCACTCACTATAATCTTTGCTGACGCAATCCTACTTATAGCCTGTAAACAGAAAATATAATGTACTATAAGTAACATTAATATTACACCCGCTAAGATGATGAGATGTCAATATTAGCTTACTTTTCTATAAATGTGGGTGCATTGTGCTGGCCTGCATGTTTCAGTAGTTTTTTTCAGCTGTATTATTGTCTCACTATCAGTAGGGATTGTGGATGCATTTAACACAGTAAAACAGTAATTTGTACATTTGTCCATTCGTAAGTTTTATTTTCAAAGGTTATATTTAACTTTTTTATAACATTTTTGACAGTTTTTTGTCATAATGTAAAGGTATTTATTCGTATTTAGTAGCATTAGTATGGAAGAGGCAATGGAGTATGAAGACTTATGTGAGCAGTTAATTGATTTATAGAAAATCTGCGATGAAGAGGATACATATTGTAAAACAAATATATATTTCCCCACGTTATCAGTTGTTTATATACGTGATTTACTAATTGGCTCTTTTAAAAGCAGCGCATTCCCAGAAAAATCAGTTATCAAAAACATCATATCTCTTTTAACAGCATCTTGTTTTTTTATTGTCATTTGTTATACAGAATTTCAATGAAATTCTTCTTTGTTTGACTTTGTACCTCATAGCCAAGTAGTTTTCAAAAGAGATTAGCTGTTTAGTGAATATTTATGAGATGTGTTTTGACAAAAGCGTCACTTCTGAGTTGTCAAAAGTGTCATCCTTTTACAAGGACTGTAATCTTCACATCACTGATGACTTCTGAATGCCTCTGCAGCAGAACATCTTAACAGAACATTGAATAATTATCCTGACAGCTGTGCTGCTTTCCCTTCTACTTACCACACTGCAGCTGTATTAAATACGCGTATACCATTCATTTAATATCTGTACTTCTCGTTAATGCCAAACAGAGGGACTTACAGTAAAGTGTTACCAAAATGGTTTGGCGGTTTCTCCAGATTCTCCAGAGGGCTGCGCTTGTTAGTGATTTCCTGTCTCTTGCGGGAGAAAAGCAAAATCAGGATAACCAGGGGAAGGAGGCAGATTTAGTCTGTCAGGTGGGTTGCAGTGAAAGGTTAGGCCTGTCAGACAAACTGGGGTGTGGAACAAAGCTGACAAATACTTACAGCAGCACATCTGTCCCCTTCCATTGACATTGCTTCATCTTGAGCAGTAATAACATTTTATAGATCTGTTGATGGACCGTCCAAGGCAGTCATTACACACGGCTCCTCTCTTATCACCGCGGGCCTAAAGTTGTGTTAATGTTTTCTCTCTGGTCTGTGGGCATTATGGCCACAGGTTGCAGTGAGCCAGTGTCTTGCAATTCCTGTTGATATGTTTTCTCTGATGAAGTGTGAAACAATGCTGCCAGAGGAAGATTTCAAGTCCAAACATCAAAGCTATGGCTTTGCATGGGACATTTATTTTTGTGGTGTCAACTGCTACAGTCTTTCGTAACGCTTTGGCACCATACACTCTGGAGGTAGAAAAAAGGGTTCCTCCTGAAAAAGAGAAAATATCCTAATTGCATGATGATAATGTCTTTCTCTGTCATCGACTCTTAAAGCCATATTGCATTGTTTGTCTTTCCATGAGGCATTTCTTGTGTGTGAGAAATGGTAAATCATAAGATGTCTTACAGTGAGAGGAAGCTTAGTTGGATCCCCTCCTGAGCTCTGTTTACTCGAATGACAACTTAAAAAAAAAAGTACTTTTGTACTTTATTTTCATTGCAATAGAAAAAGAATTTGGATTCCAGTGGCACTCTGTCTTGACCCGACATGTGGTCCGCACCCTCCATTGTTTTTTGTGTGGGTATTGACAGGCGGGCCAGAGAGAAAAGCCACAGTATTACACCTCCAGCTGTTCCAATTTCTCATCTCTGCTTTTGAAATAATGCTGCTGCTGCTGTAAGCTTGAAACTGAATTAATAATGAAGAAAGTCAATAGGTCTCGGGATCCTATTCTCACAGGAATCACCTTGAAATGACTTTGCTCAGGTATTGAGGTATGAAGGGAAATCCTACAAATTTACTGCTAGAGTTGGGACTATCTTTACCTCATTACAATGTGAAAATATGATTTCATCATCGTTGTTGTGTTGTCATGTCGGACCTCAAATTTGAGCTCCTTGAAAGGGAGTGAAGGGCAGTTTCAAGGACAGTTAAATTCATGTCCAACAGCAAGTGGCCTCCGTGTATTTGTCCGCTTTTTAAAAGCAAAGCATTTAAGGGAAACAACTTCTTCCACCCTGTAGCCTTTTTGTTGCATTTTGCGTTGCATTCATTGTCCAAGCCTTTCGCAATCTCTGTTGAGAGGCATTTCAATTTCAGTGTGTGTAAGCACTCGGAAATGAGATTGTTCTACGTCTGTTCTGTTTTCTGCAAACTAATAAAATATGCATCAGCTGGATGCGATTTGGAGACCCGCTGATCAATACAGTGCCTATTTTTATGAGAATTCTCAGAAGAGAAGCCTTGTCAATCTGTCAGAGATCATTAGCAAGGCTGCTGGTGTGATAGATTGTGGCTCCGGTGGGAAAGAAAATCAGGTAGGCCTGACATTAACATTACCAATTTTCCATCTGTCTCGTTACCAATTCATTCTGCAGAGAAAGAGATTCAGTAAACACACAATGGAAGTCAACACTGCACTAGCCCAGCAGTTCTGTCTTTGGTAAACACAAGGTTATCCTCAAACAGAATATAAGCCTCTGTGCATAATCCCCTATATATCTCACAGCTGTTTGATGCATTTCCCACTCTTTTTTAAATTCTTCTTTCCTTTACTGCATGAATACAGAACAATTACCAGAGTTTATTCAAAGAACAAGGAAGGGGTTGTAAGTTATCTGGCGTTGTGTTGATTTGATGTTAGCGTATGTGTGTGTGTGTACGTTTGTTTTATAACGTCAGACTATAAACTACGTATAAAAGGTGGAGGGGAGAGAGAGAAAGAGAGTTGGCAAGCTAAGGATACACATTTTGAACTTAAAAAGTGCACTACTCTCAGCGTAGTCAGCGGTCGGTTAAGTTTGTTGTTTGCAAAGCGATAGTCATACATGCATATATACATTCATACTGTACAATTGTCTACCTAAAAGTGAAAATCTAGAGAGGACCTTTTTTTAAACCATTACGGAAGCAAAAGAGTAGTGAGGAGTCGGAAGTCAATGACTGTATAAAACAGTCAATAAAATATGTTTTTAAAAAGCGTGAATCACTACAACCACAAGAGGTTCTTGAGCATACAGTTTGCACGATAAATATAAGCTCATGGGTCCAAAAGTATGCAAGATTAGCCACGGACAGACGGACAAAGAGAAGCACACACATGGCTGATAAAAAGTAAATAAATATAAACTAATGATAATGCTAAAAATGATAATATTAGCACTCCTACTATTATAACTACTACTACTGCCTCCTCTACCAATACTACTGTGATACATAGAGGCAGAGGGCTGACAGGACGTCCGCCCCGGGCCACTGGCAGTGAAGTGGGATCTGGGTACCATCAAGGAACTCCAGAATGGATCAGCAGGGTCAGGCTTGCTGTGTCGTCAGTATTGCTGTCGATGCCTTTTGTAATTATTGGTATGAACGTCTCCGCATCATTAGTACCATGTTTCCAATAGTGTTATTTTATTATTACATTATTGTGTTTTCACATGTCAATGATATTGATCCAGCTGTGGGTCGACCCCAGACCCTCATAGGAGGGAGATGGCCCACTGTGGGCTCGATCGGTCCCAGAACCTAATGAGGAGGCCTGTTTTTTAGGGCTTGGGTGTTGGATTCTGTTGTGGTTTTGGATGAGGAGGGGCATAAGGCAACCAAGCCTTCCTTCCCTATACCACTCGCTCGAGAGATCGAACAGATTGCCCCAAATCGACACACTCCAGCTGCCACAGACAATTTATTTTTATCATAAAATCAGCCAAAAAGCCTTTTTTTTTACATTTGTAAATGAAATCTCCATCAAACTGTTATCTCAACAAGTACACATTATAAGCAAGCTAATTTTGTTTTCCAGAGTCAGTAGCTGGACACTGAATTGACATGGGGAAATATTAGGATGTGGAAGTCACATCTACTTACCTTCAATGGAGACAACTGTGATTCAATTCCAAGTCACTGCCATTTTTATTTTTATTTTTTTCATTTGAAGCAAAAGGTTCTCCCTCAGCATGACCAAAAGCCTCTTTTAACCTTATAAATTGTTTTTCTAGCTGAAACCTGACATTTTCATGTAACCAGCAGGTGGAAATGTCACATCCAATTTGTTTCTCTTTTTATGTAACCCTTGTTTGTAGAATGTTATGCTCACTTTTAGCTTGGGATACTTCAAACAAAATCATGACTATGACTAACAGCTGGCCCCAGTTTATTGTTTTTAGGGCGATAGACGATGAGACAAGACGGTAGAATGAATGTTCAAAATGATGGAAAGTTAACTATTTTCCACCAATCAGTGTGGTTTGGAGCTCTCACACACCTCTCTGATGTTCAAATGATCAATGATCAGTTCATCACAGTAAAAATGCATATTATTTAAACATATTCTTTGTGAAATAAATGTTGCTTCGACCCAATATCTCTTGCAAATATATATGCAACCCTAACCTATATCCACATTTTTAGCATGTATGCAAAACTACATAAATAATGTAATGTTAATGGATGATAGATCAGGGCAATGCATATAATAATTGCAGTTATATTCATATTCAAGACTTTACTGCAGATCATCTTTTTTATAGGTACAAGCTATTATCATATGTAGAGATGCATTGGTTGCAATATTCTTGGCCGATTATGATTTTTTTTTTTACGTCTTACCTGCTGATAAGGATTTATGCTGATTCCAATTTTCTCTCTAAGAACTATAATTGACAGCAAAGCGAGCAAGGCACTTTTTTTTTTTTTTTTTTTACCATTGTCCCAAAAAATAATGTTAACCTTCCTTAAGTCAGTGTAAACCGTCAAAAATGCAGAATGTTATCTCTTTGAACAAAAGAAGAGCCATGACATTACGTTACTTTTATATGTAGTTGTGGTCGGAGGGTTCCAGCTGGCCCGTGTGCCGCGTGGTGACTGAAGCCCAATTCTTTTTCATGCACCACGCATGGTCTCTGTTTCAGAGACTGTGCTCATGTTATGCTTCTGTGTTGTGGCAGATGTGGATTAGATTACATCCACGGACATGCCATGGTGATTTAGCTCGCTTCTTCCTCCTGTTGAATTAAATCCATCAAACCCATTCACACACTGTCCAATAAAACCACACTCTCTCACATTTGGCCACCGAGCAGTTCCATTGGAGCAGTAGCAGATTGAGTGTCTCGCTTTAGGGCACCACAGTGGTACCGTCGTATTTCAGAGAGCGGGGACCCGCTATGTCTGGATTTTATCTGGCACAAACAGAACATAATCTCAATATCATAACTGATTTAGACTGTGCCTTTACACTGGGGAATTATGTGTGTGTTTGTGTGTGGGTAGGTGTGTGTGTGGGGGGCTAATTTCATCATTAGACATGGCAAATTTAATTTAAATATAACAGAGAACAAGTTGGTGAATGGAGGAATTGTTCTTTATCAGTGTCAGTTAAATAGGACTATTTTAATGGGCTAATATTAAACTGTATTTTGTGATCACCTATTCAGACTTTTCCCACTTTGGAGATTCCAAAAATAAACAGTAAAGTTTCTCTCCAAGGTACACAATTGTTCTTCATTGAATTTTTTTGGGACGCTATAGCTGGAGCTTACACCTTCTTGTGTGAAACCTGCTTTCGTTGTTTCCTGACGTGAGGTAACTTTTGATTGTTCTGTAGGTGTGAAAGTCTCTCAACATGCCACAAGCCAGCTGGTATTTTTATTAAATGACCCAGGAGGAATGGAACTTCTAACCTTGCTTTTGGCCGTTAATGTTAATGCTGTGCCCTTTTCTCATTTTGTGACGTGTTTTGGTACTGAAGACCTTTACGGGAACTTTACTGGAAGGTTCTCTTGATTATTTTTTCTGTATTTAAAACATTTCTGAAAGATATACTACAGTCAGGATATACTATATCTTTCTCTTTTTTGGGGGCTGGAGGCAGTTAAATGTGTGTGTCTGAGAGAACACACTGCTCAATTAGTCTGGCTGGGTGTCTCCCTCTGTACCAGTGAAGGTGAAAAACACATGCTCATTATGCTCTCATTTATGGTCATTGGAGAATCGGCAGAACACAATTCATCAGCTCAGGTCTTTGGTTTCTACTGTCGCTGTGTTATTTTTCACAATTCTTCGATTTCAGAGCCATCCTTTTTTCAAAGATGATAAACGCAAACTTTCAATAACTGGTGCTAAAATGTAATGTTTACAGCAGTAAAGCTTTCCAACAATCAGAAAGACAATGTATTTAAGAAGCATGAATGATGTTCAACAAGGAGCGCATGGACCTCTTTATCACAAAGACACTACGTCGTGATAAGATGACGTGATGAGATATACAAATGCTGCCAATCTCGATGGACCTTGATGGGCCTCGTTCATGGAGGAGTACATTATGGCTGATCAAATTAAATGACATCCCTACTCACTGAACAATTACAGCATGAATGAAGTATAATCCAGTATGACAATGGGACAAGTGCCTGATTGAATTTAGAACTTAAATGTCATTTCTTTTCGCTTGTAATTTTCACTTTAGGTTTATAATTGAAAATGAGAATATAGTGATGATTGTGTGTCCTTTTTAAGGGGCAAACTTTTATGACTACTCAACTGAGAATTCCTACAAAGGCAGACAGAATGGAAGACAGTGTTCCACCAAAGCAGAGAAAATTGCTTTAAATTTGGCATAGCTGGCTTCGGGTAACGCACTGATGAGAGAGAGACAGACAAAGCGAGGCAGCTCAATTTTTTCTTTGCTCAATTTTAAATATCTGAGGAGACGTGGCCAACATGCAGGTTACTGAGGGAAGGAGACTAGACGGCAAGCTTATCATGTCTACACAGGGAATTGGGTGTGATCGGAACACTGGAGTAATTTAATAAAGTAGTGAGAATCCTTTGACTCCCACCACGCTGCAAAAACTTCAAAAGTTACAATAAACTTTCAACAGTTCTATCAGAAGCGAGGCTTTTCTTCGTGGCATTGAACTTCATATTTGCTAAAAAGCACAAAACTGCTGAAAAATGTTCTCCACTGTGTATTGCGTTGGAGTTTAGAAGGTTGCTTTAGGAGCCAAATCACCGTTAGCTGATTTGCTGTGATGCTATCTGATCATCAAGCAGTGGGTGGCTCTGGGCATTCGATTTAAACAGCCTCCAAAACACTGCTTTTACCCGACAAAGCTGGGCTTCATCAAATTGACTCTTGACTGAGTGTCGTGTGAGCCGATATAATTTGCTGTCTGCCTTCACAGAGATTAAACAATCTACTGTATCCCCAGACTTGTCTATTCCTTTCAGTTAATATCCTCCACGCTCTGATTGCCCGGGGAAAAAATCCCATCAACGTTGAAAAACAAATAAATGACATTTAAAATTTTACATCTGTGTAATGGTATTAGTGTGACACGCGTGTGTGTGTGTGTGTGTTTCTGTTCAGGAAAAAAAACTAATAAGCAGCAGGCATACATCCGCAGGTGCATTAGTCATTGAGATGTCTGGCTTTTGTCCCACGGATTTTTCTCGACCGCAAGGACGAGAAAGACCACGAGTCTGTGCGCTGTCACTGAATGATTGGCAGAGCTAGTGACAATTAAACTGTAGCTGTTAAGCAAAAGAGAGGATTTGGATCATGAGAGATGTCCGCTAATGTCTCTGTGCGTGTCACTCCTGCCTTTGTCGGCTATGACCCTCCAGGCTTAAACGGACAAGCTTTGCTCGCACCCGTGCCGACTGTAGTGGGCAATTACGCTATCGCAGCTCCACGTCTGCTGTATTTCACTGCTATCTCTTAATTGGGGGAATTCTGCCGTCATTTTATAGCAACGGTGAAGGAAATGTGTTTTACCTGCCTTCATCTTGAAGAGAATAGAGCGAAAAAGAATAAGAATCTTTAGCTGCCCCTGTAATATGATTTCACCCCGAGGACACCTTTTTAATAGTCAGGGATAGCTCTCCCATTGAGGTTACTTTCATTTCACAGGCATGATGCATCTTTTGTGCTGGCCTTGCACAATGGGGATGTAAGATTTTTCAGCTTTGTCATTAACGGCCCTGTATTTAAAAATTGCCATCACATATCTGGAGGGGTTGCATTCACCGTATCAGCAAAAGTGGAGTCCAGCCATATGTGATTTTCTTTCTTTCTTTTTTTTGTTGTTGCAGTAAATGAGGGATAACACTTTGGGTGAACGATAGAATCAGGTTACAAATTCCTCTCCTGTCCTTGCTTGCAGAGTGAAAATTCACAAGATTTAACTGCAAATCACATTCACTTGGATTGTACTGGCAGATTACATGATAAATTATGCATAACGTTTTAATTGGCAGGTGGATGGCGGTTGGGGAATTTCTCTGAGAAAGTGATGTGAAAGGTGAGGTCGTGTTGTGTTTTGCAGAGGCATCTTGCTGGATGGCTTCCAGAGGGCACATGACTGAACAGTAGGGAGCCCGCTACCCGCTGTGCTGCCTCTCCCCTCCGAACTCCTTCCAAAGCCCCCCCCCCTCCTCACCATGCACTGCCTTTTGATAGCAACCCGTTTACCCTCAGGCCAATAAGAGGGCCATTTACCACATGGTCATGGAGCTCTGATTCTCTTTCTGTAGAAATAGTCTTAATATAGTTGCCCTCCTTACAATGAAGGTGTTGGAGAAAGGACATGCGTTTGACCTTAACTGGTTATCCTACAAACACTTTAACGGAAAAGGCCGAGCCAGTTGTGACTAATTGCCGGCATCATTGCACCTTTTGAAATGTAAGCAATTTTCATCCCAATGAAAGTTTTTTTTGTTAATTTCTTACTTTCAAAAAGTAGAATCGAATGAAAAATGGATATCGGAAACGTTCTCATGTACTTCCACGCAAAACGGGGAGTAGCAACAGGGAGACTTAGTGTCAGGAGGAAGCTGATTTGAGGATTCAAACGTAGGCAGAACAAAGACACGAGGATCCATCATGTCATGGAAGATGCGGATGTGACAAGCTGACACCCAAATGTGCTCCTCCGATCCACTCTCTGATGCTGTTAGACTGAAAGTAGGCCGGCAGTTTTTTTTATGACGAGCTTTACGCGAATAAACTAGCTTGATTTTCCCAAATATGTGCATGCCCCCAACTAGACTATATGTGTGATTTTCTTACTCTAATAAGGGTGAGAATTTCATATGAAAAGTTATTAAATACTTGCATATTTGACATTCTATAGTAGGGAGCAGTGAATCCAAGGGTTTTAGGTGACAACAGGGCATTTCTTATTGTATTGGGTCTTTCTTCTGCTCCTAAATGTAGCAGACATTTGCTGTGCCAGTGTGACTGGTGAACTCCCTTTAAGAGCCAGTGGATGTGTTTGTTGAGTATTTGCTATATCACTGTGATGGGCCTATACAAACTACTGCAAAACAATTTTTTATGTATGAAAAAACTCAGCTGCAATAGATTGCAATTAACAGACCTTTTTTAATGATTCCTCACCACATAGTGTGCCTATGGTCCAGCAATAGCCACCTCAGTGCACCCATATTCATGGAAAAAGGAAGAGATGTCAGAAATCTGGAAACATATGTTGAAAATGGATCACTAATTTTGTCATCAACTAAGTGAGTGAGTGAACATTATGAGATGTTCAGAAAATGTCACATCTGTAGTGAGGGCATTTGCAATTAGCAGCAAGGGGTGCGTCTTTTGAGATTATCCTGTTGTAAAGAATTAGAGCAAATTGAATTGTGAGAAAACGAGAGGTTTCTTTAGATAAGGCTGAAGTAAATTAGTTTGTGTCTATTGAAGTTGGGCAGAAAGTGTAATTGAAGCTGATAATCCATGACTTGTCGATGAGAAGTCATGAATATAGTATAGAGTTAATGAGTTAATGCAAATAAGTACTGCCATTCGTAATTGCCACTATAAGACCTAACCTGCCTTGTATATGTTGACTTGTAGTGGGAACAAAAAGGAACCACTTTCATTGTCCATCCTTTTTGGGAAGCTTTAAAAAGTACTTTTCATGAGTTGATGAGCCTAGATTATGTGAGCACATGTGAGCACAGATTCAACATGGCAGAAATAAATGGTTTATATCTTGTAAAACCCATTTTAACCAGTCTTCTTTTTTTATTTTATTTTTTTTTTAAGTGAAATCTGTGATCTGACTTTGAATTGAGACAATTAAGGAACAGAAGCTGCAACATCTGTGCTAGCAGAGTCTCCGACATCCATAGACTAAGCTGGGCTCTCAATGCTGTAACATGATTGAAGGCCTAGTGCTTTTACAGGAAAACTTAGAAATACTTGTCGTCCTCAACTTCTTTTTGGAAAACAGCCTATGTTTGCATCAATAGGGCCATTAGAGAAGTAATGGTTAGTTTTGTTTAATTAGTGTTCCTGCCTCCATGCTGCAGTCAGATAAATAGACACAAATTCTTCCTCTGCACAGCTACACTCCAGTTGTTAACCCCAGACCCAAGTCGTCTGTCGCTGTCTGATGGCGGTACATTCTTTTGTCTGTTATGTAATAATTGCAACAGCACGTTGTGCCCTTGCATACTTTCAGATTTTTTTTTTTTTTTTTATCAGTAGTTTGAAAATAGGAGAAGGTGATTGAACGTTTTTTTTAATCATGAATGACAAAACAGAGTGAAGTGTCCTCGAAGATTTTTTTTGGCATGCGTCAAGCTCCGATAAAGAGTCATGCTTGAATTTTTTTACATGGCTAAAATGCCCTTCAGTAATGTGTTTATAATTGGAGTACACCCATCTTGAAGCTTAATCCAACTAGGAGTATAATTACATTAACATAATCAGAGACTGGTGTTTACATGGACTTCATCTCACTCACATCACTGCATTAATCACATTGCGATTGGATTATCTGTGAACATGTAGACAAATGTCAAGTTCAAAACGGATTGCCAATACTCTCTGACACAACTTCTTTCTTCTTCTTTCGTTTTCTTTCAGGCTACTTGATTTGTGTCTTTCATGGCTTCTCTAATTTATCTTGTCGTCATGAAGATCAAAGATGCAGTCGAATGAAGTGTTTCTCCAACAAGGTGTTGCTTGTATGTTATTGAGAATTAAAACTGAGTAACGACAGAAGGGACAGAGCTCAACCTTTCTTCCCGCCCAAGTTGGGTGCTTTGATGGAAGCGCTGTCCGTGGTGCTGAAGCATAGGACCTTAGTTTCATTGCACAAGGATGGGAACATTTAGTTTTCTGTGGCAGCAGTTTTTCTATGTGATTTATTTCATGAAATAAATAGCAATTTAAAATGAATGTTTTTCCACCTTGTAAGGCTTTCATAACATTGAATTGGTTTTTGAATGAATGTTATTTACTACCTTTTTTAAACTTACTCACAGTCCCCACAATGACAATTGTAATAAGATTGCATTGACTTTATTCTGATAATGTGTTAAACCGATCTGACCCGGCAGCGACGTTGTCCTCTCTGCACACACTATAGCTGACATTAGTGTAATTTCGCTGCACCTGGTTATTTACAGGTTTGACTGTATGCTGTTTTAAAGTAATGGCTTTGAACCTCATTTCTGTCAATGCTCACGGTACTAATGAGTCTCCTAAAAAGCCAACACATGGCCTGCCCACCGTGCCAACTGCTGCATAAACGGTGTACATGATGAAGGATGTGGTGCCAAGGTGCAACTGTTGCTACCTTCCCACCTGCTAGTGACATAGGTTCCCCTCTCTCTTTTGAAGCAATGCATCATGGGAAGGCCATCTGATGAGAGTTTCCACAACACTGACAAAATCGTTGTGTGTTCTGTGTTCATTGTGCTTCATACAATAATACCTTATATGCTTTTGTTGGTCACATAGAGGGACACCGATTTAACGCTGTGAGTTTGAGGCCACTTTGTCTCTCCACTGGAACATGATGATTCTGTTTGTCCATTACTATCCTAAAAATGGCAATATAGCCTCCATATTTCTTAGAAATTTCTGCCTGTCATTAATTCAGCTAGGTTATAATGGTTATATGTGATTTCTAAGACTGAGCTGAAAAAATAGTGTTTTGCTGCTCTACTCTCGGATCAAAAAGATTGGTATTCTTAATGCAGCAATTCCGGAGACAAAGTGCCATCAGATTATTAGTAAGCCGAGAGTGTGGGTGCTTGTTTGTGTCTATGTGGAGCAGTGATTAGTGCTGATGCACAGAGGGAGGCTAGGATGAAACATTTATGCCCAAAGCAGCCTCCGAGACCCAGCTAGCCTGCAGCCACACCCGCAAGGCACCACTGCACTCCTTTCAATATACCCGGGGGACTCGCTCAGAGGTGTGACAACCATATTCTTCTTACATGCTGCTACAAAGTGACTTTGAGTATAACCGTTGGTCTTCAAAGGAAATGATCCAATCCGGTAATGGAAGGATATATTTTTCAATGACTATTTCTGTCTGCACATTAATCACACCGTATGCCAACGCCAAGTGCAGTAAGACTGTGCATTAGGAAATGTGTTACGATATAACTACCTATTCCCTTGTATTAGACTGTTGATATTGGAGCCATTGAGATCACGAACTGTAGGTTATTTTCAATATTTTGTTTCAATTTCTTGGAAACTATGAATAGCAGCAAAATGGGTAAGGATTAACCACCTTGACCCTCCTCCTTTCTCATAATAGTTTTAGAATTCCTGGATTTTAGTCTGATCCACCACTTTCTATCTTCCTTCTTCTTCCATTTTTCAAAGAGCTCAATGGTAAAACTGTATGTCTAAAAGCTAATTTATTGTCGTTGTCCAAAACATCAGAGGGTAACTCTTTTTGTCATCACCACAGAACCCTGTGGCAGGGATTGATTGCTGCATTTCTGATTCCTATGGACCCGCTGGGCTGTGCAAATGCCTTCTGACGTGGGGTGCATTCTTAATGTGTCAACTGAGACCTAAGGCAGAATTACCATGAACTAAATTACAGGCACATTACTCTAGTAGCAGAAACCAACCTGCATTTTTAGGATTTTGGGTGCATCTCTTGATGTTTGGCATGACTCATTGCCTGACTCCCTAAATTGCGAATGTTGTCTGATGGATGCCGACCGCAAACACTAGGGTGGTGTTGTGCTGATACCTTTTTTTGGCTTAACTTTTTAGTTTAAAAATAATATAAATATATATATATATATAATTTTTTAGAGAGATTATGACACAGTCCTGATTCATAGTTAGGATTACACATAATATCTTAACGACAAGCAAAAAAAGGTTAATTTATCTATTGAAGGCTGTTTTAGGGCTGTATGACGAATTATCATCTTAGCATAGTGAAGTAAAAGTGACTACTGGGTTTTAAGAATGCACTTTTAATGATGAACTATTACATCAGCTTAAAGGGTGACATTGAGTTTCATTAAAGGCTGTTGCAAACAGTGTGCACTGGATTTCTGAGGACGAGAATTCTACAAAGGATATCCAGCAGTGTGTCGGGGAACATAACTCGTCTAGTTCGCCACACCAGGGGGTGAGGATGTAAAGAGCTGCTGTTTGAGCCAACATACTGAGACTAGACCTGCATTGCCCGCATCTGATCAGTTTATCCTACACATGGGTTGATCACGCCGTTGGGAATCGACTGTTGCCGTTGGCACATCGCTTAATTTAGCAATGGCTTGGTGAGCACTGTCCTGCACCACTGTCCGGTGTCCCTGGATCTGTGGACGGCCAGGACAAAGCAAAATCTCCCGAATAGCAACAAAGGCTTCCTACTACTGTAATAGAAATGCATTCCATTATACAACTGCATTTTGAAGTCGCAAATGGTCCAATCCTCACAGCGCCAAAGCACTGCTTATCAACACGTAGTCGCGTAATAAAGCCGGCCTGCGACATGTCAAAGATAACAATCAATGAGAACCCAACACAAGTACACAGAAAACAAAAAAGAAATGGTGTTTACAAATGCTGTTCTCATTATATCCCTTTTCCCATTCTCATAAGCTTAGCTGACCTTCAGGTGATACTAATCATCTGTAGCTAATTACTGGTCTACCTGAGTAAACAATGTTGGTTTCCCCATACTGCACTATAAACATTAATCATCGCACATAAGCGGGAACTTGTAATGAGTTAGATAGCAATAATTCAACTTTTAATTATTGACCATTGGTTGCACTATAAAGGACACTTGCGTTGGTAATTTGCGACGGTGATGTTTTCTAAACAGACACGGCTATCTGGAGCTTTCTACACGCCTCCATGGAGTTCTTTTAATAGCCTTCAGAGTTGGGAAACAGATAATACTAATTCAAATCAGAACATTTTAGTCACAGAGTTAGGTATCTGTTTTTTCCCAAAAATAAATACCCAGCGATCTTTGGCAAACCTCAGAAGATGATTCCTTAAAACATATTGCTGTTTTTTTTTGTTTTTTTACAATTTTTCCAGACTCCTAATGGTCTTTAGATGAAAAATATCCTTTCTCCCAGTTGCCTAATCCAAACAAAGATACTAACCAAAAATATCTTTGCTCATTTGGCACAATGTGAAACAGAGCTTCAAGATTCTTTACTACCACTTCTATTTGTCTTTTGGGATGTTACTTTAAAAACAACAACATCTCCCAACAAATGAATGTCCGTGTTTTCTTTTGTTACATACATCGAGCAAGGAGTAGGGATGCCCCCGAAACTCTGTTCTAAACGAGAATCGGTTCCAAATGAGTAAAGTACCAGAGTATCGTTGAGGTACCGAGTTAACGGTTCTGCTCACGGTACTTTAGAAGTTACGGTGTGAGGAAAATAGCATCGTCACAAAGCTCTCTCTGTCTCTGTGCCTGTCTTTGCGCGAGGGGCGGAGTCTTGCTTTACTCCGACACACACACCCCGACTGCAGCTCAGTGCAGCTTGAGACACACATCATGGCAGAGAGAACAAAAAGATCCAACGTGTGGCTACATTTTTACTCGAGTAGATGCTGAGAACTGTCATTGTCACAAATGCAAAAACACCCTCAAAACGCACAAACTCACGCTAATAAGAATAGGCTAATAAATGAAGGCTAATCATCACGTAGCTAATTATTTAGCTGCGAATGTATTTTAAATATTTTGGAACTTTTTGTATTGCTGCTCAATAAAAGACTATTTGTTTACATACAAGAATAATAAATCAATGTATTTTCTTAATTAATTGTCTTTTTTTCCCTCACTAAATAATCAAAAAGAACCAAGTAGCGAATCGATAAGAAACCGATACACAGTATAGATACGAGTACCAGTATCGATAAGAGTACTAGTATCGATAAAATCCTAACGATACACATCCCAAGCAAGAAGAGATGTCATTCCCAGCTTCCTGAATAAGAAACAACATAAATCACAACCTAAGAAACTGCTTAGTTTGGATTCCTGGAAAGTAATGATGTACTGTAACCAACAAAGCTCGATCTTGTAGGCAATACCTGTATGCGGTGGAAATGGCCATCAACAGGCTTTCAATGGCTGGAACCAGACTACTTCTGTCTCAGACACACTATTTGTTTTAGATACCCTGTCTGTGTTCCGGTGGCTTGAGTGCCTCCAGTTTCAGTTATCTGATATTTGTGGCAGGCCAAGGTAACAAATAAAATATTTCAGCGAATTGCTTACATCCAGTGCTGTGTTATCACTATTCCAGTCCATCTCATCCACTTTTCTCCACTCTCTCCTTGTATTCTAACTATCAGTCACACAGAGTTGATGCAATAGAAGCAGGCAGGGGGCAGGCAACATTGAAATGCTATTTCCCTATGACTTTCAGGGGAAACTTGAAAAGCATTTTGTAATCTGACAGGGTAGAGCGCCTGCAAAGAAAAAGGGGCTCGCCAACACTGCGCCTTGTTTGCATCTTACAGGCAAGATAAATAATTGTTCCTTATGGAGTTTACAGACACATTATTTCTAGATACTGACTTTCAAAGTAAATTTTCATGAATTTCAAGGGTAGGTCAACTGGAAGCAAATGCCACTCCTCATCCTTAAGGATATGTTAACAACCCAGAATAAAACTCTTCACGGATTTGTTTACACGTCAGAAGACTAGGGGACAGTGCTACTTTTGCCAAGGAGGCAAGTTGTCCAGATGGGAAGGCATTACCAGATGGTGGATGCTAGTGGAGAGGAACGGGCAGGGTGTGTGTCACAAATGGGGAGGGGAGTCTGTATTCAGTATTTAGTATTCAGTATTCAGTATTTGGAATTATTCCTCCAGCAAAGGTTGAACCATAGAGCTGCTGAATCTTTACTGCAATCTTTACTAACCCCTCCCCACCCCCTTCCTTAACCATTACCTTCAAGGACCCTGGATAAGGCAGGGAATAGCATTGAATGAGCTTCTGCAGATGCTCCAGATGTTTTGTGACAGATGGGCGCCTCATGATCCTCATGTGGGAGGTGATGCACATTCCTACGGTAAAAGCCGTGACATACTCACAAACATGGTGTTTGAAGTACACGTTGCAAAAAGGTACACATTCACAATCTGTATATTTTAGTTCATGTGGGTATGTTAAACTCATGTCAACCAAAGAAGAGAGACCAGAAAAGACTGCTGATTGTACAAATATTAAATTTGGAGTTGTTTACTCTCAGCGTTATTAGGTGAGGTCTGTGTGGGGCCGTTTCCGTGGAGGACGTCACTTGATTAGAACCATTCATCAAGTCTGTGTGGAGCGGATAGGGGTGAGGACTGAACTGGGCAGTGTGTTTAGTCCCAAAACTTCATTTCATCTTCACATTTGACAGACCTGCTCTGCCCCATCGCTCATGTCACGCAAAACTGTCCAAATGAGTCATTTAGCCGAGAATTGGAGTCCCTTTAGCTCATGACAAACATTCAGACTAATTTCTTGTTTGGCACCAAAACAATTACTCTCCCTATTGTCACTTTCGTCTCACACCCTTAGAGTTTCTCACAGGACTAGCGCTGTTATAGATTAACTAAAACATGCAGAATAGATTAATTCTAGACCTCTATCATTCCATTTCCATCCATCCCTCGGAGGATGCTCACAGCTAATTTGCCCTTGAAGTTACATTTTTTCTTGTTAAGACTGGAGGGCTTTTCTTTCATCTCAGCCTCGTCTGTACTGCATATTTCAAGTATGTAATGTATGTGCAGCGAAAGGCCAAATGGAGCTTTGCATAGTGAGAAAATTGGATATGCTGTCTTATTATTACGCAGGAAAGCATTATTTGGAGCATTATTTTTTATTCCGTGGATTGCCTGCTATGTTTGGCTAACATCTGCTGTCAGGTAGAGCAACATCCAAGACATTCTGCTTGAGTTTTGTAGCAAATGTCTCTACAAAGGTTACTCTCAGAAGTGCATTCAGACATTACAGGGTTACTTTTCACTCCTGGCCTGTTAGAAGGGTAATTAAGAAGTAAGTAATGCTGACAGAGGAACCACTTTGAGGATGTTTTGAACCATGACAAAATCTGTCAAAATTCCAAATCTGTGGGACACAACAGAGCTACGAAGATAAAAAAAAACAAAAAAACAAAGCTCTTCAAACCTTATGTTTGATCGTCACATACATAGTAGACACACATGGAATTTGACCTCCGCATTTAACCCTCTCAAAGCTTGAGGAGTAGCGGGGGTTGCTGTAAAGTACCCAGGGAGAAACTTTGGATTCATCGTCAAGCTTAAGGACACTTTGACAGGAAGACGGGAAGAGCTGGGGATCAAACCGCCAACCCTGCGGTTATAGGACGACCCGCTCTACCCACTGAGCCCCACTGAGCCAGCATTACTCCACTATGTCTTTACAAAGCAAATAGTCGTTTGCTGCTATTATTGCTCAAAATCTCTCATAGAGAACATTTAAAGCTCTGTCCCCTTAAGTTTTCAGCCTTGAGTCTGGAAGGGACAAAAGACCACTGCCCGAGGATCTTAAACTTCGCAAAGGTTCATAAGGGATTAAAAGGGCTAAAATATAATCTGGTGTCAGGTCATTAAGAGCCTTAAAAGTAATCAATAGGATGTTTTTAAATCAATCCTAAAACAAACAGGGAGCCAATGTAAAGAGGCTAAAACAGGTGTGATGTGATCGTACCTCTCGGTTCTTGTTAAAAGCCGATCAGCCTAAAGTTTTTTTTAAATAAGACAAAGAGTAGAGGCTGTTTGAATGATCAAGGGATGATCAAGATCTATGAGAATCTCTTTTTTATCGAAGCAATATTTGTATTGTAACTGAAATATCCCCAATCAAATTGATATTGAATCGGATTGTGGATTCCTGTGTGGGTTGCTAAATACATCTGCAGAATTTCTTTCATTGTCTCTATTTAGGATTTGTATCTGCAGTTCACCAACGAACCACATGACGGAGCCTGAATGTTCGTATTGTTCTCATAGTTGTAGCCTACTTAAAGCATTGAATCTAAGAGTTTGTTTTACTGATGAGAGGAAAAGGTTTGGGAAACGCTGGTTGACAGTGATGTAAAGTGTGCACTGCTCTCTTGTTTTCCTGTAACCAATTAACACTGTGCAACAGCGATTTAACACCGTGTGAATTAACAATAAACTCTACCAAGGATGCAGAAACATCAACCGATCTGTTTCGGGTGATTTTTTTTTTCTTTCTTTTCTGGCAAGGCATCAGGGTTTTAGCCAATGTACGACTGTACACATATGCACGCACACTGCTTTCATGATATATTTTGTATTTCTGGAACAGTTGACCAGTGGAAGTATATATTACAGAAATATATCATCTAGGGTCCATTCACAGGCTTTCAAAGAATTCAATAGCATCTCGCTGCTTACATGAAAGCTTAGTAAACTCTTAGTAAAATACTTCTTGTTTGTTGATACTGGGTGTGTTTCATGTTTTTTTTTTTTTTTTTAATCTATTTTCTTGCCTCTATACACAGATGTGATGCTCAAGATTAGCCTGACGGTTACGGTAAAAGTAGTGGAGCTTTCCTTTAAACGCTGGCATTATTCAGGCTCTGTCCTGTGGTCACTCAGAAACTGTGAGAAGTGGCATCTCGGCCTTTGCTCCGCAGAGTGTGGCGAGGGGGTGATCGGGTTCAAGATGCCAGGTGGGAAAACATTTCAGGCGGTTAGAACGGAAACTAAAGTCACCTTGCCTGGGGGGAGAACTTGTGCAGTTTCTGGAGTAACTTGATGTTGGTGCTGAGGACACAAAGTCAGTGACTCGTGCTGGCCCAAGGCCACTGGCGTCTATCACCTTCCGATGGCCACTTGCCCATTGGTGGAGGGACACTTTGACTGCTGTTGCTCACAGGCTCGGCCTCATGCACAGAACAGGTGGCGGGAACATGCTGCCAACAGGGACATCTTTTTTTGGCATTAGTCTTTAATGAACATGGAAATATTATCGGAATATTTTGACTCTGCATTGCGGACATTCACTGAACTGATGTTTAAATTGCAGATAGGTGTTTGAGACGTGAAGACGCGAGTGGTAATATTTCTCTACTGATTATCAACTGATTTATTTCAGTAACAGATGGTAGTCTGGCTTAGGACAGAAACATGGACAAAAGAACAGCATGAGCTGCAATGTGCGTCAGTGTTATTTCTCTTTGTCTGAACAAAAAAGATTGACTTCCCTTGACTTGAGATCCCAAATGTGTATAATGACCAATAATTATAAACCATTCACCAGGCCATTCCAGCATAAAATGGAAATATTCTTTCACTTCACTGTAGATAAGTGTTTGAGGGAAATCCCACGCAATGCCTGATAGCTGTTTGTTGAGATACTGCAGTGAGCTGGACGAAGCATGTGTGGATCCTTGGTGGTGTGTGGGGTTATTAATTGAGGACATCAATAACAACAGGCCCTGTTTCTCTCTCTCTCTCTCTCTCTCTTGAGGGGAGCATTCATCATGTGAGGTCAGTACAACTAGACAGGAGAAAATAGGGCAGATCTGGTCACAGTAAGCAGGGTCCTGCTGAACTGGAAATCTCCCCTCCCCTCACCAAAGTGACAAAGTGCCATAACATCAGCCACGCTTTGGTGTGAAATTACTACAGCATGTTTCTGCCCGTGGTCATATGCATGGGTGACAAATCCAATCAGGTATTAGACATGTCTTTTTCTCCCTCTGTGTCCTTTTTTTTGTCTTTGCACATTACGTAGTTCAAACTATAACTGGAATTAGGACGCACAGGGCCTTGAACACGGTAGGGATTTAAGTTTTTAAATTCGGCTGAAAATCCTTCACTTATGAAAGATTAATGCAAACCAATGAAGTGAGGAATGTACGCACATATTTAGCTGTCATGGTTAAGGACAACCCAAATGTGTTTGTGAACTTAAATAACTGTTGCTCCCAAACTAAACGCTTTAACGTGAAAACTTTGGCCCCAAAATAAAGCTGTTGATTTGAGTCAAGTAGTGACAGGATTTTGATAGTTGACTAACAATGTTAGATAATGTTGTAATTATTTTTCTTTTAGTTCAAATAGTAATTTGTTTTGCTTGCAACAACAGTCTTACTTTACTTATAATGATGACAATGTAAAATCTGCTGGCATTTACCTAAGGCCCCTTACTTAATGGAAACATTAAATCACCAGTTTTCCCATAGCAGCTATTAAGTTATTGTTAAGTTACCAAGTGCTGACTACCACTCCATACTGTCTGCTTTACAGCTTGTAAGGGACACAACCCACCCTGTTTTTCTTGTCAATTAGATAATGAAATCCTCATGCATGTGTCTGTGAGTGAGTGAGTGTGTGCATCTCCGTGTCAAGGACCTCTTGTGGTTACGGTACCTCACACGTTCGCAAAGTGCCTTTTATTAACCGGCTGGGCTGCAAGCTAGACACAGTGGCTGACAACAGTTAGCTCAGTTTTATTGTTTTGGACGTTGTGTGTTCGGCTAACGGCTAACGGAACTACACGCCCAGCTGAGTGCATCGCCGACGCACAGCTCTGACAGCTTGATGGAGTAGCAGCGGGGGGCGGGGCTTGGCACTTAAATGACGCCGGTCAAGATATCAGCTATCAATCATGTCTCATTTTGATCTACACTACGCGGGTTGATTTTAAGTAGAAGTCCCGTGCCACCCAAGAACCATTATGAAAATAATGAATGTTGACTCTTTAGATAAGTGTTCTGGTTTCATCCTTGACAACAATTGTCATTTAAAGCACACATCGACTCCTCCGATCAGAAGAGGCAGCGGTTGGATTGCCGAAGGAAGTTCAGAATTCTTAGAATGGACGGAACTTTGATTGTCAGTCCTTTATCGTGAGTTTGTCTGCGACGTGTTTGATAGCTATAGTTGTAAAAACAAACGTGGGAATGCCCTTCAGTGCATTATTAACCAGGCCTGTAAGATCAGAGTGACAAGGCGGATATCTCTGCCGGAGCTCTCAGATAGACAGAGAGCCCTGCTAAAGACTATTCCGACTGAATGTCTGCTCCGTGATGCATTCCTTCCTCTCGTATCGAGTGCCATCTGGCTAAGATGAGGTCAAGGAAATATAGAGTCCTTTATCCATCAGCCATTAACTTACTTAGCACGGCCCGTTATAAGCTTATATGCATAAGGTTTGTACCGTTGTTTATACCTTGTCTTTCCTTGCTTCTTTTTAGGGATCTTTGAAGGTGTTTAATTGTCTGCTGCAAACCAACTGCTCTCTGGAAATAATGAACGAAAAAAGCTGAACAGAAGTTTTCTCCCAGTGGCTTAATGAACTATAATGACACGACGGACATTCATTCTATTTAATAAAATGACCTATGCAGAATAATTTATATATAGAAATTGTATACTTTATTAAACATACACCTTCACATTCAGGAGCTCACGTCTGACCTGATGTCTCGGGTGCACTGGCTGGTTGAGCTTGGAGAATTGTTTCATGCTGTCTTGAAAATATATTTTCGTACCAATGCTGCATAACTTGAGAGAAATCTGTAACGTCATCTGTACTTAAGCAAATAAGACAAAAACACAAAATACTCAACTTTATATAACTTCAGCTTTAATCTTCTTTCATCCCACGGTACCCTTCAACCTAGGTTTTTTTTTTGTTTTTTTTTGTCACTACAATCTTATTTTCATGCCTCACAAACCTCAGTAAGTTGTCTTGAGGGCCGAGGCTCATATTTTCATTTTCACTGCTTAGTTTCATCGTCCATGCTTGTCCAATTGAAAATGTTGTGCATGCTTTCAAAGAAACACAATTTACCACACACAACTAAAGCAACACAGCCTACTGCATATTCAATCCATAGGGTACGAGGGTCATGAAACTGTTCAGTAATTATTTGCATTCTCTAGTGTGCCAATTTAATCTAGAATTGAATGGAGGGTGTCTGCAGGATCCCAACAGCATACTGTAAAAAATAAGTAATTGGCTTACAGGTTGGAAAGTGGTTGAACCCAAAGTTATTCATTGAATGAAGTCATATGTTGAGTCTGGTGGCACCACACCTGTTTCCTGTGCAGACATTTTGGGAAAATGAGTCATGGCTGTACTGCACACTGAACATGAGTATATCTACTGTATGGCCCTTTTTATTTATTTTTAATTTTTTACAGGATTTAACACGAGACAGCTCCCTGCGCCAAAATCATTTCGACTGTCAGCGTACAAGCTGTAACACGGTTTTTACATCGTGTACATAATGAGGTCTTTATCAAAGCAATATCCCCACGGCCTTTTATTAAATATGTATAAGCTTAAAATCAGGTGTTGACATAAAGTTGCCTTGAGAGTTCAGTGAAGAATGTGTTTTTTCTTTGAGCCATTTAATATGGAACTGTGTTCCTTTGAATCTCCTCCTATTACATCACTTTCTTGTTTCGGCCAATATCACCCACAAAGAGGATGCGTCTGTACTCACAGTAGCATTCCCCTCCTTTTTATTTATTTATTTATTTTTATACATTGATTCTCTTTGAACAACTTACATTTTAAATGACCATTTCACGTCTCCTTCCAACACCCTGCTGTGCTGGTGCTGCGTTGGCATCGCAACTGTTTCTCGGCATAATAGCAAACCACCAATCCTTATTCATGAATGCTTACATAATCCTTATGTTCATGCTTGCATTTTGCATTTCTACTCGAACATGTTTACATGCTTCGATGTTCAAAGATATCTTCTCATACTGTGTGCCTGGATTTACCTGTATTCCTCCTCTGTCCTTAAACACTCGGTTTTAGCGCCTGCAGTTTAATTCCTTCAATTTGACCTGATAACAGAAGTCTATTAAAAAATAAGTAGTTTTTATTTTACATTTCTACATTCGGACATGTTTTTTTTTCCCGCTGCTTTTTCAGGCACTCAAGGTTTGTTTTCATGGCTTTCTGCTTAAAACAGGTAACTAATTAAAGCAACTTCAGAAAGAACCTCCCCAATAACACTGTCCTCCAAACTTTGCATACTGTTTTTTTTTTTTACTTGTCACTCAAGTCAATAAATTGAGTACCCATTGAAAGTACAAAACCCTTTCTTTACCTGTCATCTTTGAAAGCTTGAAAGCCTCTCCTATTTTCAAGGGTAGGCATTGCTATCATTTGTCTTGAAAAGCTTGAAAGCTTTCAGCTTCTTTTTCCAAGAAGAGATTGCTATTATTCATTGAACAATAAGCAAAACAAAGCTGAAATGTCTTTGACAGAGAGGTGAAAAGTATGGTGGGGAAATTACGCCTACCTCAGATGGACTGATCAGCCACATTTAAACAGACAATACACAATTATATCTTGCTTTAACATTTACTTATATGGCAAGCACACTTTGACTGTCTGAAACGGGCTGCTTTTCTTTCAACGGATTTTATTAAGTAAAGTCATGAGCTTCCTGGGGAAAGTTTTTTGCGTCAAACACCTATTTACCTGCAATTCGATGAATTTGTATGCGCTAACTTATGGTGGAAATGTCGTTTATATTTGTAAAGGGAAATAAAAATGCACCTCAGTAATAGCCTACATTAATTGATTTTCAATTAATTTACATACTCCCGGACTTTAAGAACTCATATTTAATAACTTTCAGCGAGGATAAAGTTGTAACGCTCTGAAAGTAAGGTTATAATTTAATGTGAATTAATTCATATTTCAAGAAAAAATATCTTACAGTCTGCTGTGCATGCCAGTATTGCTCTGCTGATGTGGTAATGTCCCGTTGACACCGTCAGAGTCGCTCTGATTGAGACAAAGTTTAGAGAGGCAGCTGTGCACTGCTCGGAGCTCACTCGTGACTTTATTCATCCCGTTAATGGATATTCAACACAATCATCTCATTGTGAATGTTTATTTTTTTTATTAAGGTCCGTGATATAATCCTACATCGTTCCATCCTTAGATACTATACATATATGTCAATGTTTTAGTGGTGTTACATGTCTTGGTAGAATTATTTGAAATATAATTAAGTCATTAAATATTGTAAAGTGTTTTCCAAGTCAATAGATGAATAATATGGGAATACAAAACTGAGTTAGATGCACAAGGAATTACAATTTAAATGTTAAATATGCCATGAAATGCTCGTATAATGTATTCTGAAGCATTTGCACCCATTGGGGAACTTCATTTCATCATTTTGCATTCAATGTCTTGGAGCACATAGTTGGTCAACATTTAAATCAGCTACGGATTGCAAACGTTAATGTGGTTTTATGAATGAAGTTTCATATTTGCAGTGACAATGCTCTTTATCGAGAGGCGACAGATACAGAGAGAAAAACAGCTGATGGTGGAAGAGCTTCACGCTGATTTCAAAGCAGTGTTGGCAAAAAGCTGTATGATTAATATCCTGCTTTTCTTTTTTTATAGAAGGTGGAAGTCAGCATGTTTTATGAACTGTAAAACAAACGTTTGGATTAAATTGTTTACATACAGTGTGTGTGTCACTACTATTCTATGTGGTGATGTTACATCATGTAACTGGAACCACAACCTCAAATCAGTTTACATAGTTGGACACAAGTGTGTGTGTGTGTGTGTGTGTGTGTGTGCTCACACAAGATTGAAATAAGTGGAGGTGATTTTTTTTTTATTATTATTTTTATTGACCCACTCTCTCTTTTAGAGTTTCTGGTCACATTCCTGCAAAGACATTCACAAAAAATATCTAAAGTCCCGACGCTGATGGATTATCCCTCTCCTTTGGTCATACCACGTCGGTTTTAACACACTGCTGCTCCCACAGATCTGTGCTCTATGTTGCCATGACAACTTATTACTGCTACGTGGAAAAACCCCACTGTTCGAAGATATGGTGAAGGTAAAATAACTCAGACGTGGGGGAATGCTAATTTGTTGTTGCTATGAGTTGAAATAACCTGATGCACTAACACGATTGGTCTGATTAATATTCATGTTTTGCGTTCATCATTATTCGTTGTAAAAAAAAAAAAAAAATCAAGACAAACACTAAGGTTGACTTCAAATCAGCTCAATGCGCCATAGGCATTCATACGCACACTTATCTTCTCACTCTGCAAACTGCCTCCCCGGGTCTCCAGATGGCTTGTGAGCTCACTCTGCCGCGGTTTCTTTTTCCTGTTTGCTTTTCTAAGGTAAAGCAAAACGACACGCTTACATCCCGTATTGTTTCTGCTTCGCTTCAGGATAGCTCACAGTTGTGTTTGTGTTGATGCCATGTGTGTGGCGCTATACATATAAGCCAAACCCGCACGTTGGTGACAACTTTGTTAATTAGCTGTATAAAGGTCATATACAAAGTAATGAAGGGAGTTGCAAAATCACACCACGGCCAGAAAAGAAACCGAGCAGGAACGCCGGGCTGTTATTCTCACACTTAATTAGACTGGAGAGCATGAGACAACTCACTGCTTTCTCTGGACATTATTTAGTATTATGCTTCTTGATACTACCGTATTTCCCTGTCTGGTTGGTAAGGCCAAATCAAATTCAGCACATATGAATTTGATAATTTTCACAAAGAGTGTAATAAGCCTCGACAGCTCACTGCATATAACAGTATTATAGTGCTGTTGAAAATGAGTGAAAACATGAAATTGGATTAAGTGAATCAGATTTTGCATGCGGCGCACGATATGAGGGGTGATTTGTTTTCATGTGAGAGCGATCATTACCGGGCCGTCAAAATAGTCGTCTCATAATCTTTGAATCATAACTGTCTGTTTTGCATGACAGTGCACATCAGATGACCTTTCTTTTTTTTTTCGTCTCCCCCGGTGCCATATGTCATGAATCGCAGAGCCATGGAGCTGTCACGGCCAGCTCCCACCCTCACACAGTACTCAGTTAGTGAGAGAGGAGGAGACAATCCCACATCGCTCATTCCATCCTTCCACCTTCGGCATTGGACACACCAAATTGATTTTAATCAGGCAATAAAGTATATCTGATCCTCCCGCTGTTGACTCACTTTCATGCCCGAAAGAGGCCGACCTGATCGACTTTCCTGATGGATTTCACTCATAACTGCCCATAGGCCTGTTCAATACGGACAATCTCTTTCATATTAGTCGCATTCAGAGAAGACTGATTGTGTATTGGTGTTTGCTGTGAGGTTTAAACAGTTTATTTATGAAATACTTTGATCCTTTAATTCCTGTCTCCCCGAGCTGCTCATGGGAGTTTGGACAGATACATACAGTGGCTCCAAGGAGACACTAAAATAATCAGTCTACCTGCAGAGACCTTTTATTCATTTTCCATTTTTTTTTCTTCTTATAAACGTGTAGCTGCCCACAGGATCTTAGCACTGGTGGTCTCAGACAGTTTTATGGAGTGGTGCAAATGGAATTAAGGGGCTCATTTTTAAGATCTAAGTTAGTGTCTTCTCTTTTTCTCAGCTGTGCATATTAAACAGTTGGATCCGTTAAGTTTAATTTTAACTCGGTATACCAAATCCAAAGAAAAGCCCTGTGACTTATGAGCAGTCATTGAAAACAGTGAAAATAGTGCCACCAGTCATCTCTTCCATTCCATCTCTCTGTTGTTTAACAAAAGCACCAAGTGACAGAATTAAAGGCTTTAGAAAACGTGAATACAGCAAACTGACAGAAAATCTCCAAAGCTGCAAAATTCAGAGTCCCTTGTGGAAAATATAATTTCCATTTTAAAATGTGACCTTTATGCAAAGATAAAGGGCAGATGCACCCTTCAGGTCCATCATTTTACTGTCCTTTGTCCATCATAGATCAAATTTATGATTTACGGTCCCTTTTAAAATGTTTGCCTCACCTGAGCGTTGCAAAATATAATGGGCATTAGTGATAAAAGTGCTGCAGTGAGCACTAGATTAAAATCTATTTGAATACATTTTCCATTGTGTTGAGATATTTCCATGCTAGCTCTGTCAAAGTTAGAACAGTATGAGCCGCTGATGAGCGGTTCAAAGGTCATGATTAAAACCCACAAACGTCTGGGTTTCCTTTTACGTTCTTGGTTCATTCAGAATTCTACAAGTGCTTGCTCGTGTAAGCCTATAATACAAATCACATTATATATCCGCAGGGCAAAAAGGCTGTTCTTCCTGTCTTACAGCTTTGGAAAGAAATGTAGATATTTTCTCTCTTTGGAAGCATTAATGGAGTCATATTAATCTTCGCTGCGGGCCGAGATGTGGAAAACACTCTGTCCTAAGCTTTGTTTAACAAGTAATATGTGTTGCTTATCATTTCCTTACTTTCATCAGCTTTGAGACCTGCGGCTGATACTAAACACACATATATGTGTATTGGCGTGTTAATACATAATGGATGTGTTTTGGGCTGAAACACAACCACCATGTCAATTTGTGTGGGACATTACAGTCGGCATAAACAGTAATGATTGACAATTACCATTTGACTGGAAGAAACATACATTGTTGTTATAGCATTTTTATAAATGCCTCCATTTCGTCTGTGGATCTTCAAATGTTAATTTATGAACACCAACTGTATGTGCTTCAGCTTTATGTCAGCTATATTTCCAGCATGGTTTTATCTATATCTTTTTGTCACTGTGTAAGTAAAACTACAGTTTATTAAAACTGGCCAAAGCTGTAGACGGAGGCATTATACTTTCGGGTTGCCATCCGTCCGTACCATTCTCGTGAACGTAATTTATTCAGATTTGGCACAAACGTCCACTTGGACTTAAGGATGAACTGATACGATTTTGGGATTTATTCTCAACTTGATTGTCTGACCGCTCGAGCTTGTTACCAAGACGTTCAGATATCTCAGCATTTACTTTGGTGATCGCAAAAATGTTCACGACCAATGCAACCACAATAAAGCTCCAAAAACAAAAACCCAGGTTTAATAAACCATAGTTAAATGGACAATGTTGCGTAATTTAACCACATCCACTGAGCCCACACTGATGTGTGCTGCTATTCAGTACCAGACACACCAGTGTAACCTCAGTGGCAGCTTACATTTCAAGTCGTCTAAGCGAGCAGTCCAATCCTTCATATTCTTAACCCTCAGACATTCCAGGTTTTTTAATACTCCTTGAACTACATACACTCTGGATTCATGTTAGTATCAAGCCAGTGCAATATATTCTACTCAACGAAGAATTCAAGCTGAGTGTATATGTAAATTATCAAGCATATTTTTATACTTTTTAAGATATTTTATGATGGACTCAACATGTGACATTTATGCTTGATTTTAGCGTGTGGAGTCAGTGACACTTTCTGTGTTTGCTAATTCACCTGCTGGGAAGTTAGCAATAGGTAATTTATTTTAAAGCTATGCATATATACGTGGGAGTATTTCAAGCTATGAACACTGCAGCTACAAGACAAACTATTCTACTGCTACAAAATGTTTTACACTGGACTGGATTTGTTGAGGAGAATATTTTGCTGTTGTATTTTCTAGTTTGTTCAGGGTAACATCAGAAGAAGAAAATGAATAGATTAAAATGTATTTAATATTCGCCATGCAGTTACTGCACTTGCGTTGTGGAAGTTAAACAGTCAGACTGAATTAACACTTTTTTATGTCAAATACCTCGTTACAACGGCTCTTGTGACCCAATAGTACTAAAATGAGAGCTGGACATTATTTTTCAAATCAATTCCTTGTGTTGATGGTGCTACAGATATTGCAGCGGTATTATGTAAACAAATGCAGTAATAAACAGTTTATGGTTAATTGCCAGTTTAGAGCCTTCTGAGTCTTTTAATGAGACCAGTTGATTATACAGTGGAGTCCTACATTCAAGTGTAAGGGCAGAAAGTACAGAATGGCACAGACCATACAGGAAGAACCTTCTGAACAATTATAGTTTGTGGATCTTTAATACGCTCTAACTGTTAAGTGTTTATCCAATACTGCAAAACCAACCCTGAGCAATAAGGCACAAATTACTAGGCTAGTTACCACAATTCATTGATTTTTTTTCAGGGTGTATTCGGAGTATACCTCAAAGGCGCTAACTCCCAAATTCACAGCTTTCTATTGCATCAAACAACTATTTGCTTTGTAAATTTAAAGTGGAGTTCATAGCCAGTCATGCACGCAGGTCTCAGTGTACGTGCTCCACTGGCTGGCTAATCGCCACCGCTCTTAACTGCGCTCATACGGCGTTAAAGGACAACACCGTTTAGTTTTTTACACTTAATAGAGCATCTGGTACAGGGGATTACAGTCTATATATATAACAATTTTTACTAATTCCGACTCGAGCAGTGGTCCTAGACGACATTTACTCCAGTTCTCGGTTCATATCACAGTTTAAACAGTCACACTGCTATCATGGCTAAGGCTGGTTTGTGTTGTGAGACACATTGGAAGAGACATGTTTCCCCTTTTCTAATGAAACGAAGCTAATCAGATCAGCGTAAACTGACTCCCAGCTGTGCAACTTTGCAGGATTCACTGAGGAGTAAAGTGGAAAAACTTAAATAAAGGGCAAGTCCATCTTGATCACATGCTTCCATGGTTTGGTGGCAGGCAATGAGACAGAAACGTCACATTAGCAATACCAAGTGGTTTATTACACCATATAGACAGTTAAATCAAAGTGCCGTTTGCTGATTTTGGACTATTGCATTTTGGCTACTTAATCTCCATTCAATACCTTACATTTTACATTTATTGACAGCTTGCATTTAAAAAAATACGGACTCAGCAAATAGTAAAATTTACTGGATGGTAAATCAGGCTTAAATAAAATCCTTCAGTCAGTCCCATTCAGCCCTTTATCTCGTATGTTTTAGCTCCTTAATTACTTCTCGTGAAGAGACTCTTGACGATGTAAACGAGTAGGCCTGCAGCATGATAAATTCAGTGTTTATACTCGATAAAAATCAACTTCAGTGGATGGTAAGGGGAGAACATCCATTTTTTTCTGTTTTGTGCTGTGTTCATTTGTGTTTATTTTTTATTTTTAATCAGTAATCATATGTGGGAGGGCATACTTATTTTTGGGGATTTGGAAGATCTCCCTCTAATAAACCACCCATTCCTTTTTCAATCTCCCTCAGTAGACTTTGATTATAGTCTAGAAACCATTAGACATATTCCAATCAGTACCACAACGTTCTTATTTCCAGTTTTCATTTTTAATGATCTTTAATCAGGGGGGTTGATTAAGTAAGTAGATGTTTATTAGTTAGATTTTGTTTTACCATTGTTATCTCATTTGAACCAATGTAACTTTCGGTTTCTGAGAGAGAACTTTGATTTTCAAACTTATTTGTACACTTTGAATGAGGTCAACCATTTTGAGGTCCCAACGTGGATATGCACGGATGTGGAGTAGTTAGATGATGGACAGCTCCCTTGGTGTCTGCAGTGGTACAGTGGGGGCCATGGAGGATGTGATCCCTCACCATAACAACCCTCCCTCCACTCCGATAATGCCGTCTGATCTGGAAGCTACACCCGAAGCACTGACATGACCCACAGAGTATCAGCCGGCATTGGACAAACTCAGTGGAAACCTTGACTGGCACTTCACCCCTCAGTGATGACAAACCCCCCCATCTGCTTAAGGAGCTATTACTCTACCTGATTGGTAATCATGACATGGAGTGAGGCATAAATCCCTCAGACTGCTGCTGGTTAAGATAGAGGTCTTTGAAGGAACACAGTGATTAAGTGACCTTGGATGGAGCATGGAAAGGGGGCAAGGAAAGGGGAGGCTGAGGGGGATTTACTTTTCTATTATTGGCAGTATAATGACACATTCTCATGCAAATTACATTCACATATGGAGGCGACATTCAAACTGGCGAACAGCTCAGAGCCCCTTCAAAATGCATTGAATGACTTCTTACAGTATACATTACAACTCACTTGAATGGTCTCATCTGCCTCAATTGTAACGCATTTGCACAAATTGAGACATCACAGGGTTCATCCTATTTACCCAGATTCAGGTATGTGCAAACACTCTGTCCCCAACCAGCAGGTTTACTGCAATATCGTGGTAACTTTTATGAGTCATAGACATCCACGGCTGCCAACACACTGTCTTTAAAACTCTCCAAATCTTAAATTAGCACACCTTCAAGGGTTACAGCAGCACATCGTGAATGTATACATTTATAGAGCTATACGAGTTCAAATGTTGGCGTGGCGTACCAAAAGCAGACCAAGTGAAATGCTGTCACTCACAGCTACTCACAAGCTGTTCTTCAGAAGAACGGGGTGATGGCAGCCAGCAGGGTAAACAAGGTGGTTTTGAGTAATGTGAAAGAACCATCAAAAGGACAGTTTTAATGGAAGCGTTGCTATTTAAACACATTCAACTGCAGTGTGAATGTTTCTGTGTTGACAAGATGGGCTGTGATTGCACTGTGGAATTTCTCCTGTATGTGTTTTTTTTTTTTTTAAAGCAGCTGCACTTGAATTGTAGTGTTACATTTTTGGACAATTATAATTGGAAATGCTAAGAAAATAAGGGCCGGGGTGGAAATAACTAAAAGGATCCTTTTAAAAGTTATAACATTTCACAAGATGACTTCTCGCTGTCTTTTGTGCTACCGAAGTGCTAATCCACCTGGTAATTATTTCTGAAATATCCTCAATAGCACCGTCTATTACCCCGGTCCTCAAGACCCACTTCTCCTGCATGTTTTTGCTGCAGACCTCTTCATCTGATCCGATTAAGCGCTACACATTAACCCGACACCTTAATCTGATCAGGTTCGGACAAGCTTGGCTCAAGAGCACACTAAATACCTTTAACATCATTGCATGTGGTGTACCGTAAAAAGGGAAGTAAAGAAGATACAGCTTAAAATCAGTCTTATGAATCATTCATTGTTTACTGGTGCAGGGATTTATGCCAAGGAGCAGCAGGCCATTCTACGTTTGTCTTCAGAAACTTTTCATATGGTGCTCCCGTTTAATATTTTGTTGACATGCCCCTGCTGTTGTAGAGAAAATAAAAGTGACCTCGCTCTGTGGTGTAGGTCAGGCGGCGTCTAATGAAGGCCCCAAAGTCTTACGGCATTGATTTCTCACCCATTTCATGGCTAGAATTCAGAGTTGTTCAGCGTTGCCATGGGGGGATGGCCTCGGGTACGAACTGGCATTTCCCAGAGGCAGTCATACCCCGGATTCCATAAACACAATTACTACTCTCTTTTAGTACATCATTATTTTCTCCCTCTGTTTTTTTTTTCTTCTTTTTTCGAAACGCAGCTCGTTATCTTGCCATGACTTAGGGATTTCTAAGAATTATGTTTTTCAAAGTTTTTCTAGGATCTAGGGGGAACAGATGAGTGCAGCAGAAGCGACGTGCATACAGAACGGTGGGCATGCGTCCAGAAGTGCTGTGACATTCTCAAATCGTTCATCAGTCAGCGGAGTCACGGTTCTCTCTCTAGTCTTCATATTCTGATCAAACCTGACGTGGATGGCATTTAAGTCTAAATACCACAAGGCACATGTCACTTCTAGAGATACAATTGTGATAACGATTAATTATCCAGGTATTAGGAATCATTGGGATGCATGGCACTGTGTTGCATCTTATGGCAGATTAAATATATGAAGATTAAGGGAGAGACCGTATTATACTGTTGTTATACTTCATAACTTGCTTAGTTTGGCTAGTAGCCCTATGCTCATCCATAATGCATATATGACCCGCAGCTGGTCAGCACACTAAGTCTGCTTTGATAGTTTATGAGGGTTTAAAATCACTAATCTATGTGCATGTACATGGATTGATGTGTGGGCTTAGTGTGTGTGTGTGGGGTTGGGGAGGGGGGGGGGGATGCGCGCACATATGCAGACAGAAACTCTCCCGAGTGTATTTTAATTTTTGCGCCCCAATACACTTTGCCTCAATAACGTGTGAAACATTTATGTGTAATGTATTTTGACCTGTATGTTTGATTTATGTTACCCAATCCATGTATCTTTGAGCAGAATCTTCCACCCTCACATACTCTAATACATCATCAGTCTGACATCAGTGCTTTCGCCGAGCTGTTTTGTTAACAAGCGTTTTTGATTCACTTTTTTTGGAGCACCCAGTTTCTCTCTCCACCCATCCAGTCTTCATCAGGTAGTCATTTCACGCATTTCCCAAAATACCTTTTAAAGAAGACCTAAGAGAACGAGGGTGAACTCGTCGCATGCCATTTTTGGTTCCTATTGAGGCTATTGTCAACGAAATAATCTCATATTTGGAATAGTTTGACTTCATTTTAGGAAATACTTATTTTAGCGTTAGATGAGGAAATGTATATCACTGTCAGGTGTGTCGGGGTGACGGAGGGAGCTGCTTCAGCAAACGGTGTGACACGAGTGTGATCATCGATATTTCATCAATTTCATTAATTAGTGAGCGTTTGGTAGGTGGATTGTGTCGCCTCCAGGCGGAGCCATTCTGGATTGTTTCCCCCTGCTTCCAATCTTTGTGCTAAGCTAAGCTAACCTGCTGCTGGTGGTGATTTCCTATGTAGTGTTTGTGTGTGTGTGTGTGTGTGTGTGTGTGTGTGTGTGTGTGTGTGTGTGTGTGTGTGTGTCTGTGTGTGTGTCTGTGTGCAAGAGCGATATCGATCTTCTCATCTCATTCTTGCCAAGAGAGTAGATAAGCGTATTTTCCAAAATGTCCATAACAGGCACCAGAGGTTTTACAACCCTTGTTTTTTCCCCCGGCCTGTATTCGGGGAGGACCTTCATTTGTTCTTGCTACCCCACCACCCACCATCATTTGAGACCCGGCTTTTATGTAATTTACAAAACCAAGCGTTACCCATTTTTGTCTCAACTTGTGAAAACATTTCTGCCCATCACACATTATTGTAGCTGGACTTGAATTGTTTTTAGATATTTTGACTCCCTTGTAAGAGTTTTTAAATTATCGTTTGCGCGTGGAAGTTTATACATCTGTTCATGCTTGCACATTTTCATGTGGTTTTCAGATATATTCACCCATAGTTTTCTCGTTCCTCCCACACTGGTTATTGGTTGACCTTGATCTCCCAGAATGCTATAGTTGTGAACATAGGTGTAATGGACTATCAACGCTCCGACAAGTGCACACACAGCTTTCCAGAGCCGAGCAAGTTCGATGAGCTGCAAATAGCTTCTTCAAGAAGCAGCTCCTTCTCAACCTGCAGCTCTAAGATAGGCCTTCCTGTGTGAGGAATATTCCCAGATCTGCTTTTCTCAGCTCCTCACCACGGCTAACGTTTAATTCGCCACTTTGAGCTGTACATTGCTGCTTTTTTAACACAGGTTTTGTTTGAATAGGCCTGTGGCTTACGACTTATCCACTGTACCATATTGTGAACTGTGTGTCTGATGCAATTGAGGGGATTGTAATGCCTTAGTGGTTTGTAGCTTACCTCATTGGAATATAACATTGTTTAGAAAGATAAATGAAGACCTAAGCTCTCATGTAATTCAGAGTTTAATAGGACTGAGCAAATAGGAGAGCGGATGCTATACAGCAAAATGCGAGATGAAGAGATCTGCTGTGCTGTCTAAGTGCTCGTGTTGCAGTATAACGGATGTGTTGAGTAATTGGGTTAACACCACCGAATTCATAGCTCATCTCAAGCGAAACAAACTTGATCAAAATATGTGCTGCAGGAAGTGCTGGCTGGTCCTCCTTCAGCGTCTTCCCCGTTCCCCCGCCTCCAAATAACTCTTTGTTCCTCTACAAATCTGGCACATTTCAAAGGCTCAATGGCTTTAATGAACCACAATGTTGTGCCAGTGGTGGCTGTTGGGTGTCAGGAATGAAGCTCATGATAATGTGCCCGGCTGAGTGTCACTGTGTATTTCCCACTGTTATGGTAATGGTACCAGTTTTGGTTTCCCCCCCCCACTCACAGAATGCGGCTGCTGCCTTTTTTTTTTTTTTTTTTTTTTTGTCTTTCCTATTCCTGCCATTGCCACTCATGTGATGTGTGTACAAAATTATCAGTAAATTACACAATGCTGTGCAGTACTGCACCATGATGTAGCTTTCTCATGCAAACACAGCGGTATGTGGAAGAGAGAGCAAAGAACAACGGACCAGATACTTTCCCTCAGTCTTTTCTTCTTTTTTTTTTGTCCCCTTACAGCTGCAGCGACAATGCAGCCTGTGTCAAGGAGAGGCTGTTTGGAAGAGCAGCGGGGAAAGATGAATTGACATAAGAGGTCATTTGGTTGCCTCATATTTGGCCCTTTAGCTTTCAAGGTGAAGTGGCATGAAAGGAGGTAGCACATCAATAGGTAACTGGCTGCTCCGAGGTCCAGGGGCAGTTTCTTTCATGGCTTCCATTGCTAGCTGAGGAAATGGCCCTCCTGCCACCGACCCTCTGCTTTTCAATGGAAATCAATTCAGCTTTAAAGGCTTGGGAGATATCCCTTTAGAGACTTCGGCAAGCTGAGCATGCCTCTGCCAACCTCGAGCCCAGCGTGTGTTTATTGACGCCGGGCTATTTTTTGAGAGAAAATGCAAATAATCTCGTCGGCATATTCATATGCTCCTATGCAGTTCGTTTGGTATGTGCTACAGACGTGACGGCGTTAGAAAAGGAACAGTGTTTAGACTGAACTACCAGCATGTTTTCATGGAGATCAAACTATTGTGTTGCTTGATGATGATTAAGTCAAGCATATTTGTCTGCAGCCAAGTATCTTGGCTTAGCATAAAAATAGTCCGTGGTATTATGAAGTCAACATTGTTTTGAGAAATATTTGGCAAGATCCATTCATTATGTTGGTGCTGTTCCACTGTTTAGAAGCAAAATAATGATCACGAGCCTATTCTTCATGCGTTATTGGGCTACCTTAAAACACCCCTTCCCCCTGCTCAACATCACATGCATTTAATTCTTTCTTTTTTTTTTTGTTCTTTCTTGAAAGGGTTCATAGCTCTGGTGTGCAATTTTAAGAATGCCCCCCTTTTTAAATCCAGAAAAAAAAAAGAGAGGGTGTTGAATATTTTGAAAGAGACCTTGATTTAAATTGTAAGATTTCAGATGCATTGCATCAGTGGGAATAGGAGAGGCAGAATGGATGAGATGTTTGACCTTTTCCGATTTGTCCCTGGGTAGTGAATTTGCTGGAGAGTGCCGGGGCAGGGAGCAGCGGTGCGTTGAATTATCACTCCCGCTGTTTAAACGCTGCAGACCTGATCTCCCACTTCCTCCACTCCCACCACTAATGGGTTAGGAACACACTGGGAAAAAGATGGAGATAGAGAGCGCGAGTACGGAGGGGTGGGGGTGGGGGGTGCGTGGGGTCTGATTGTCTGTGGGTTAAGCTCAGAAACAAATTACCGTTTTTGCTCGTCGCTGAGGAGAAGCAGCGGCGGGTCACATTGTGGTGTCAAATCTTTAGCGAAAGCTGGTGTCATTTTGCAGCGTGATCGAGCTGAGTCTCTGACAGCTACTGGCAGGAAACATGTCAACACTTTGACGGATGCTTGCTGTATTGAAAGGCTATGATGACTTTTTAGTTGACTGGGCTTTCACTGAACTCCCCCCAGTCCCACCATCAATGAAAGCGCAACACCAAGGAGGCAAGAAGATAAGAACAAACTTGCCAAACTGCTTTGTAATAGTTTGCCAAGACGCAAAGGACGTCATGTCTTTGTTAGAGGAGTGTGGCTGTCAAAATCACAATGTCTGGGCAGCATCTATGTCTGCCTTTTCTGGTAGCGATTTAATCTTGTGGGGAAGAGAATGGACGGCCTCCTGTTCTGACAAAGAATTGTGGTTTGCAAAAGACGTAACGCTGACAAAAAGGACACACAGTACTCTTCTTTGATTGTCATCTTTTAAAAATGTACTGACACTATTGTGCTGCAGCATCTTTAAAAGCATTGGCTTGTGTCGTTCAACTTCATGCTTCCATCGATTATATAATAGTGGTCATTTTTCTTACATCAATACCTTCACACCAGATCCATTTACTGCATGTGGCTCTATAGAAAGTTCAAATGACACCGCTTCCTCTCCACTCACACTCATGTTCAAGTGTACACACATGTTTTCTGGTGAAACATGTGATCAACCTGTTCACTCTCATCGCCTCATGCTACATCTTCTCTGTCTCTTTCTCCACCCTCTCCTCACGCCACCCAGAAGCCATCTTGTGCGACGTCGGGGAGTTTCACTGTCACGACCAGGAAACCTGCATCCCCGAGGCCTGGCTCTGTGATGGCGAGCCCGACTGCCCTGACGACTCAGACGAAACTGACAAAACTTGTAAGTCTCTCATTCCATTCATTTCTCTTTCACGCAAAACTGTCACATGGAATTCTGCCACATTGCCTCATTTGTCAGCGGGTGTCACTTTTATGGTATAAGCGCTTGTGTGAACATGCTTTAAGTGGTGTTCCAGTATGAACCCCACTCCCCCCCTCATTAACAATTCAATGATAATCTCTTTCACAAGGTGTTTAGCAAGTCACTGATGTCACTAAAAGCACCTTATAAGCTCAGCTTGGGGCATCATTTAATAAACAGGCAATAGGATCCTATATGTACATCCAAAAATATTCAGATTTATAAAACCTTGCATGTGCCTGCCAGTGCCCAGTTACCTTTCATGAATCCCAAATCAACTTGGAATTAGCCTCATATCCTGCCCTCTACACGCCCACATCCAACCATAAATGGTCAATGCAAAGCACCTCGTTAGTGTTTGCAAAGAATATCAGCCTGCTGATCAACAACGGAGACCAAGAAAAGGAATTTCTTTGACACAGAAATCGATGTGCTTGTGGATGAAGTGGTCCCCGAGCACTTGTTCCCTCCTAATTCTTCCATTCACGTAGTCCTCACAATGCAGGTGCATCCATCATGCAGCATTACGTACAGGTGTCAGCACAGTATTTATATGTTTACGTCAATCAGCCTGATTGCTTCACACTTTGCCAAAATGATCGTGTCAATCAGTGTATCACCCACCCTGGATGTCATTTAAAAATGGAAGTTTGACAGGTTAACACAATTTACTTATTCATTTAAGTTTTGTTATGGTGAACTTGGCCGTCAATTTGATTGGCACTCGTACTGATGATATGGAGTGTAATTAATGTGGCACTGGCTTTATTTCCAGACTTTGATAATTACACGATCCATAGGTGCAGGCTTTGTTTTGTGAATGTGATGGTGAGACAGCGCATGGTCAGAGTTTCCATACAGGCATATTTTTCTGTCAAGTTTTTTTTTACAGATCACAACTTTTGGGTGGGAAGCGTCATACGCCTCTTTTTTGTGCGTATGCAGTGGTTATAAATGGAGAACCCTGGGCTGTTTTATCCATGTTTACACGATGGAGTCTTTGCTTAACGATTGAGTTGCTTATTTTCTTACTGCCACCAGTGGCACATGATGCATTTTTCAGTGCTGCAAAATGGGGCGTGCCTTCTTTCCAGTGCATTGAACTCATCAAATTTCATTAAAACCGGGACGGACACCATGTATAACACCACGCTGACTGCTGGGCTCACACGTATATACTCCAGCACTTGATCCAGCAATTGGGAGCTTTTATTATAGTCGAGCAGCTGAAGCTGTGACAGGTATTTTGGTACTAAGCGCATGTTGCCACGGTGTTTTGTACTGGCCTTTTTTGACTCTTTTGCATTTTAGATTTGAATCCAACTACTACTTACCTCAAAGGACAGGAAAGCAAAAAAACAGCTAAGCAAAATATTGCAAGTCTGGTTGAAAATGGGATTTTATTGGGAGTGGTGTATTATTCAGCGAACAAGTGGAAGTGATGTATTATGCTGCGAGAAATCTGCTTGGCAGGTCCGACTGCAGTCATGTAAACCTTCATTTGTCCTTCACATCAGAATAGGCCGATGCATGCATGCTCATGGGTATTATTTACACACATCTGGGACATAGATTTTCTTTAATGGATAAACAGAGCAGGAAATTTCACATTATTATGAGCTGGATTAGCCTTTGTAAATCCCAATGAGACTATGAGAAAAAAAAGGACTTCAAAAACCAAATTATTAACATTCACTCCAGGTTCCTCATCAGTGTGAGTTATTGGCTCTAATTAGGACTTCATAGTTCTGGTAGTGACATCTGTGCATACATTGACCACATTGCACAAAAAATATTAATGCCCTTTGCAAGAGTTCATATATATGGAAAGGCAGAAAAAGATGGAAGACTCACTGCTTATGTCAAAACTATATAATGACCGTCGCCAGCTGTTAAAATGTTCACAGCTGCTCTGTAATGTAAGAATGCAATAGAGTGGTGGCTCGTTGAGGGAGTTTCCCAGGCTCAGTGCATGTTGAGATAATGCATCACAACTGTGCATCTGTGGCCAAGGCTGTACACAAGGTTTGAGAAATATCGAGGGCTCAGAAGTGAGTTTACTAGAGGAGTTTATCCTTGATTTCATCTTTGAGACACATTTCTATTACAAAAGAATTGAGAATGATGCAAACTCAATAACAAACAGTACATAAACATTAGCAAAATGTGTTATACAATCATACATCTATACACTAATGCTGTGTTATTGCATTGTGCTATGATTATGCTAAATTGAGCCTATAGTTTCCACTACTGTAATCACCTAAATACAATATATATATATGGTAATTACATTGTTTGAACTGGATTATGGGAGTTTTTCTTTGTGCCAAACAGCACAGGGACATAATGCTAATCCTATGAGAAAAGTGGGTAGTACCTCCTCTTCCTCGCTAATCTTCATCACCTCTCACACCTTTTCTCGTTCTTTTTCTCTCAGTCTCCTCATATTGTCCCGTATATCTCTTCCTTTTCCAAAGCTGAGCTTTGATTGCCGGAGTCTTTTAATGTCCGTCTGTTTCAGTGAAGTTAGCGCAGGGTCCGTAGATATATTTACATTTAAATGTACAATATATTTTCCTCAACGAAATAAAGTTATTTTTGTGCAATTATTTCACAACTTTAATGATATACACCTAATGGTAGGTACGGCTATACCTAGGCCTTAGATATGAGTCAGGAGATACAGAAAAGAGATGGAGGGATGGATTGGCTTTCCTCAAGACTTCAAAAGCAAAAGTGGATTTTGTGCCCACGTCCGTTGCATCTTTTCCCTTGAGATCTTTGTTTCGCTGCAGGTTTTACGCATAGCCACGCATATCAGTTCACCTTTAATATCTTGTGCTTCTCTTATTGAATGCTTGGTTTTGTTCTTTTGTGATTGTGAAGTCTGCCAGATTGTTTTCCAATGAAACACTGTCTAGGAGTGTTCGGAGGAGCAAATGCAATTTTTCTTTTTTTTAAAGCCACACTGCACCAATTTTACACATACTTCTCTTTATTTGTCGTGAGGAGTTCTACTCAGCCTGTGGAAATTGTTTGAAGATATCATCAGGGTATTCTTAGCTTGGGCTTGTGCCTGTATTATAAACTGGAAGCATGAGCTTTGAAAGAAGTGGTAGGATGAAAACCACTATCCAGTTGTATTACAAGAAATGTAAAAAAGTGTTTCTGGAGTTTGACCCATATTGTGGACTAAAAGTCAGGATGTATCAGCCTCTGCTGCATTATTTCTGACCATTCTTTTTTTTATTGCCTCTCACAAATCCCCCAACTTCATGGTAATAAAATAACAAATTGATGGAAATGTACAGACCCCACATTTCCTGTCTCTAGGGTGAGAAAAACATTAGCAAAAAATAGTTTATCTTTTCTATAGGACCTGAAAGACAAGGGTGAGCTATGCTAAGATATTAAATTAAAAGTAGGTTAATGTCCTATTAATGTCATATTTAGTTTTACTGTATGCGGAATTGAGTCTACTGGCGGTTCCCAGCATATTTCTGATATCCTCTCTGATTAGTTTCTCTCTCACCTTTGATCTGTCACTTTCCCTTGGTGATACACGCTTTAAATATAATAGATATAATATAAACTCTACACGGTTGCTGTGGGCCAAGTCATATAATCTCCAGAAGGCAATTCATTTTCACTTCGATTAATGTTGGCTCCATTTTATTTACAATGCCTGCAGAAAGAAGACCTTGCATATTCATCTAAGGAATTTGGCACAGCTCATTATCATGGATTATATATTGATAGAAAGGGGAATTAGATCAGCTTTGCCCTGCAAACAGGAGACGGGATTTAAATGTATTCTGCCTTCTTGAATGATAGCAAGGGCTGCATTAACCTGTGAAAAACATATCCTTTATATAAGATGATATGCACCGAGCATCAAGCCATCAAGGATTAAAAGAAAAGCAAAAAGAAAGTAATGATGTAATGCCATCAGTACTTTAATTTCAGAGAAATGCATTATCTTAAGAAAAGGGTATGGTAATACAATACACTCCTGTCTAGAAATTAAAAAAAAAAAGAGAGCGCCTCTGATGGCCTCCCCATTCCCTGCACTTGCTCGGTCAGGGAGATGTAATCACTGCATCTTCAAGGCCTATGGGACTGTGGGAAGGGAAGATGGCCTTGGATTGCAATACCCAGAGAGGAGAAGGCAGCAGCGGTTTATCCGTTCAGCCGCGGGCCTCGCGGGACTGGACAGCTGACGACTGTTATTCAGGACTGTCCGAAGAAAACCTGGCAAAAATGGCATTTCTCCAATCGTAAGCAGTTAAATAAAAAAAAAAAAAAAAAAAGTCAAACCTTTGTGATGTTATGGGGCCAGACAGCATCTTTTGTGGTGACAGTTAAAGTAGAAAGATTGAGAAATTGCCTGGGATCATATTCTTAGTTTGTGTTTCATACTTACAAGGACGTCTGAATGTCAGGGCTGTCTGGGGACACACAGATCTGCTGTTCGCTGTGCATTTGAGATAAAGTGGGACAGCCATAATTCACTTTCTGTAAATATCTCCTCCAGTTCAATTATTAAAAAAAAAACTGTTGGTGCTAATGGCTGTCGGCATGCGGCTCTCTCCCTGCATTGATGTCACACGCTTGCAAACGCTGTCTTAGAACTTAAATCCTTCATGAATCCTACAGGAGGGGATTTCATGGACTTTTGTCCCGTCTCAGTAGTGCTGCCATGAGGAGCTTTGTGAATCTGGGGGACGAGGAGACCAGTGAATCCTTTGATTGAATTGTCACTCCCAGAGGAAAAGACAATAAAAGGGGTCAGTGGCTGACTTCAAAAACGTGGCCACAGAAGCGGTGTTTTATGGCTGGCGCTCGGCTCGACCCAATCAACACCGATGTTGATCTCAGTGTCCTCGAGGCACGGGGGATGAGAAGTGTTCAAAGAAGGCTCTCTTTGGGGTTCTTGCACTTATTCCCCTTTGTAGACAGGGGAGGGCATGTCTTGGCGTGCCTTCCTCTAAAATCCTCAGATTCTCTACACTGAGTTCATTAATATCCTACAGAGAGTTTGAACATATGCAGTGAGGCCCAACACAGGGGTGCAAACACATCTTATGTGTTTGCAGTGCTTGGATTCCATTGTATTCAAGATATGGTTTCCTGTCCCTGAACGCTACCTTGCTCCATGTTTGCTGATTCTGCGTGTATGTGTAAAAAGCTTGCCAACTTGTTTGCTGTAACAAACGTATTAGATAACCAATATGCCAATGTTGTGTTTTAGCTTGTTTTTCTGACCCCAAATGGCAAAATACAAATAAACGATATAGCATTGGAGCGATAAAGTATTTATTATTTAGCCGATATGACAAAGAAATGATTGCGCTGATGCATAACATTTGTTTTCCATTACTGAAGTAAATGTGACACTTAATCGTAAATCAGATTTAAGGACATATTGTCCAGTACAATATGTTTGGTTGCAGTGTGCCCTATATATAGTGAGGCAGACAGTTAGTGTTTGTAAGTCTGGGTGGTGTTGTACCGCATCAAAGTCTTTTAGTTACCTTATCATTATCATCCCTTAATCTTAGAGTTTATTTGACATGAACAAGATATTCCCTGACCGTAACCACGCCTTTGATGTCATGTACAGTCGTTATAATAAAAGCATGAATTATAAAAACGTTGGTGGAGGTTGGTATGTCTCAGCTTCATGTTTGTTTGTATTTTTCAGCTCTGGTTGTAGATACAGTGAGACCCTTTGACAATCACAGCCAGATTCCTCTAAATATACTCGATCGCTAAACCCAATCCTGATTGTGAAGTACATTTCTTAGAAGTTAAACACCCATTGCCATTTAAACTTTTGGAATCAGATCTCTCTGGAAACACTGCTTTTGGAGTCCAGATAATGTTTTTTTTTTCGGTATGTCTGTGATGAAGCTGAAGTGACCATAGTTGGTGTATTCCAAGTTGCATTTAAAAATCCTGCTGGGTATTTTATCTGGCAAGTCCCGTATTGAAATAAATGTATCACAAATGTGTCAGGTTCCCACGAGAATTGGCAGCAGTAGTTTGGAGGTTTAGGGGGTAATGTAGCATAGCACCTTGTTATTGAGCTGAAGGACGGGGCCTTTTGCATTATGTAACGTTTATTTTCGCTCCTCTCTGTCTCTCCCTCCCTGCTGACACGTAACCCTTCTGTTGACTCATCAAAGAAAAAGGAAACCTAAAACATGCCATTATCACAAATGCAGCATGTATACCGTCAACCATTACTTCTGCAAATTGGGGGAAGTATTCACTGAAAGTACTAGACTCTTTCAAAGTCTACGAGACCTTTTTAATTTGCATGATTCTGATTTCACATAGCTGTCTTCTGTCAAAGTTATTAGAAAGCTCGCAGGCTATGTAATCATCACACTCTACAGCATTTAATGTGTAATGTAATTGGATATCGTGTTCAGTCTGACGCCTGATTTAAGATCAAATGCATCACATTGTCCTTTGCTATCAACCTGTTTAACCTGCCGCACCTATCTGGCTTGCAGACAACGTAATTGGCTATTTGTTAATATATTTTTTGGAGCAGGAGGCTTTGAAATAAGACTTTAAATTGACTGTTTCTCTCCCTCGTCCTCTCTACATTTGGAACAGAACTTATGTACACTTCCTCAGGCTTGTGCCATCTGTTTTACCAGTCGTTTCAGTAGGCGGGGAACAGACACAACAAATATTGTGTGTGCTTGTGTGTCTGTGTGCTTGGAAGCATTCCTTACCATGAAGGCAGTGTATACTTTGAAGTCTCTGCGATTCTGTCTTCTATCAAAATGTGATCGTTGCATAAAAGAAAAGTCATCCTCTTTGCCCTTAACATTTAATCTACTCATATTCAGTCATTTGCTTGCTGCATCGCTGTGCTTCTGCAGCTTAGTACATTTACGAATGTTTGAACATTTGTCTTTTGGCGAAACCATTAGTGTGAGAAGGATTTTCGTTGCCTGGTGACAATTGTGCAACCGCGCCATCTCTCATCCATGTCAGAAGTGATGCACTGGGAGGAGCACATCAGGGCTTTGTCTTTGCTCTCGCAGCCCCCATCTCAACAGTTAAACTGCTCTGACACGTTTTCCCTCTTGTACATCATCCTAGTAAGAGTATTATAAAGGACAGCATACCAGCGTGTCACCTGAAGAACCAAAGAAAAAAAGAGCATATTTTAAAACTTGACATACGTGCCGCCACAGACCCAGTGTGACATTGAAGTACTAAAGTTGACATTATCTCCCCGCTGCTGCAGCAGAAAAATAAAGCATCGCAACGATGTGGGCATTAACTCAAGAGCAAACCCAGTGACACATATTTACCACGACACCCAAAGACAATAATAGCCTCTAACAACACTATGATAAGTGCTGTTCATCTCACAGTTATACAGTAGCCGGGACTTGACTCTTAATGAGCATGAGTCAGTGGCATTGGCCTTTTATTTATTTATTAATCATAACTAATGGGTAGTCTATGGATAGTGAAATGCCTTCTCTCATAGCCACTCTATAAACATGGTCATAGACCAATAATTATTTCGAGGGAGCTGGGTTAGTGCCAGAGGATATTTAGAGAAAAATACTTGCCCTCCCCCTTGCTGCGTGTAGTACACTCTAAGCACGGTCCTCATTAAAGATGCCTTCAAGCCCAAAAAAAGGACTTATTTACTTGTTTATAATCAATTGATTTACACTATAGTCCGGCACACCAGTTTGAGCCCTGAGACTCATTACGTATAGTGTGAAATATAAACAAAGGCAAAGATCAAGGCTTTTCACTGAAACTAGTATAACTAAATGGAAGAATCCAGGGCCAAAGGACATCAGAGCTCCTCCTTTTTATTTGAAAGACACAGAGAGTTCGCTTAGTCATCCACATACAAATTTCAAACCGTATTTTTAACTGCTCGTTCTACTGCCTCAATCCGAGATGCCTGCAAAAGTAGACTGTAGTAACCTAAACAAAAGAATTAGTAGTAGTAGAGTAGGAATACTGTTTTAAAAAATAGAGTAGAGCATTTAGCGGTTAAGGAGCCAAATACTTCCCTCAGGAGTTGGTAGAGACCAACACAGAGCTAAAAGACGAATGTACCTTTGATGTAAATGTTGTCTCAATGTTGTGTTTAAAACTTGTTCACCTGCCCCCAAGTGCTGCTTTCATTTAGATGACTTTGACAATTGTCTATTTATTTTGTCTGTAATAAAAGAATGCCAGCATTCAACACAACACTGTAAATTATCCTCCTAATGCGATCATTATTCTCTGTGAATATTGGTTTTAGCCTCTCTGACTACAATATTATGTATGTATTATTCATTTGAAGCTGGCCCCAGAACAATTAGATTATAACATTTGCATAATGGTTGGTCACAAAAGTATCTCTATTGACTAATTATGTCGTTGTTTTCCAAATACTGATAAATTGCCCTTTTTGCTGGTGTTTTTGCGTGGTATTTCTGAAGTGCAGCTTTACATTGTCCCGAGGCAGATCATTCCTCTCTGTGGACTGATGTATTGATTCTTTATTATACAGTAGAGCCAGGATGTCACGGATGCCAACACCCGGCTTCATTCCACTGAACAGTTGCGAGATTCCTCCTCTCTTTCAAATAGATTTGATGGAATACTCCGCATAATTTACAGCAAATAATAGGCTACCGCACACAATAAATTAGGAGTCGGAGAGCCTCTGTGCATAGAGGTTTTCATGATTTTGATCTCATTTACTGCAAACGGTGTGTATGATATGTAGCAAATAATACTGATGTGCATTTCTAAGGTGGCCGATAAATTTTGAGGGATATGAAGATATGCAGGGACAAATTTTTAAATGTTAATGCAATAGAGTCTCATTGGTTCTTTCTCAAATTTTTTGTAGTTTAAGATGGAATGCACATACAATGCAAATCTGACATTACGCAATAACATATTGGTATATTCACCAAGTAGTCTGCTTTTAGTAGAACTGTCTTGTATGAATATATTGAAGAGGGTGTCAGGCTTGGCATAACGACAAACGTAGGACCCAAATGCAGACTCGTGAGACAGGGTATTTAATGATTCCAGGGACTCAGGATCAGGATCCACTACGATGAAAACAGACAAACGCAGAAGGAGGAACAAGACCAACAGGGCTTTAAATACACTGGGGAGGGCAGGCAACGAGGCACAGGTGGAAACAATCAGGGCGGGGCTTGCAATCACACAGGAGGGGAAACACATGAGGAGGGAGGTGCAGGTGATCAGACACAGGAGGATTCAATCAGGCAATCACGACAGGAAGTGACACGAGGAAACACGAGACAGGGAACCTTCAAAATAAAACCTACACTTAACAGGAAACCCACACTTAAAACCCTAAACCGTGACAGAGGGTGGACACAAAAAAGACATAAAGGCAATCCTATTCAATACATTTCGCCTTTTCTGGACTTGATCATACTGATGCAATATATTGGCTTGTTAATAATAGTCACAAACATAGCAATAATAATAATAACAATATTTTAATCAATTTAAAAATGTTTGAAAATTAAATAACATTTAGCAAAGGAGCTACATCTGAGAAAAAGTACAATAAATCAAATGAAACAATGTACAATAATAATATAAAAAATCAATAAATTAGAAATGTTAAGAAAATGCCTTTGTTTATTAATGGGTTATAAGATGTGACAACAGATAAAAATGAATATTCAGGCCATGATCCATGTGAAAGCACGGTTATACAAATATGTTTTTAAGAAGGATTTAGAAGAGGATGAAGAGTTTGCCAGTCTGATATCCTCAGGGAGGTTCTTCCAGAGAGTGGGGCCCCTTACAGAATCATGTCCATATTCTTTTGTTTATATTTTGCTTAACATCATGTGGTTTACAGATAAACAAATAATAAAAATGAACAAATACATAAAACAAGTAATCACGATGTTATAATCTCACCAGACATGCCTTTTGAGCTTTTTACGGTGTTGGAAGGCTGCAGATGAACAAACACTATTGCAAACTAAAGTACCTACTACTGTTCAGTTATTAGTGAAGTAATGTCATTAACTTTCAAATAAATATTTTGGTAAAGGGCCATTGTTTTTCAAGGTACTTGACCAACATTGCTAGTAAATTGGATGTGGAATTATTCAGTTTTTTAGCCATTAAGGGTAGCAACATTTATGATGGACGTGGTCAACACTGTATGGGACACAAAGCCAATGCTATACAGTACAGAAACACAATAAACCTTCACGTACAGACAAGGCACATTGGAATGTTATTGATTATTAATTTGGCCTTGGTCCAACGTGACATGTTTTAACCCGACTGAAGGTGTAAAGCTGCCGAATCAAACAAGAACTGAAGATGGCTGCTGCACAGCCCTGGCAGAGCATCACCAAATACTGACCATGTGTTTTCACAAACATGCAAAGGCAAACGCATTTTCCCACCAGCGAGTTGTCCAGTTCATACTGTGCCATTGGCTGCTTCTCAGCAGCACCACGTGATTAGTCAGTCGACTGATTGCTCATTGTCCCGTCGATGGTGAGGAAGGAGGCAAGAATAGTCATTAATTTATGGCAACCACATCTTTCTCTAAATGTATTGAAAATCACAACATGTAAACCTGTAAATATAGTTAGTTTGTTTGATTCTGTGAATAATCTCATTCCTTAGAGGTTCCAGCTTGTGGAAAGGTTTGTCTGAGGTCAGACAAATGCAGCGAAATAAGCTCTTTTGGCTGAGTACATAATTTCAAATGGCAAGGATGTAAAGGTCACACAGGAAAATACTTCTTTTAAATAGCCCTTTATATTTGTGCCTTTTAATAGCAGAGCATGTTAGGGAAAATGTTAGTTTACAACTGTCAAAATGTGGCCCAATGAAACATGGTTCACTTTGTTGCCATGGAAGTCAGTTCCACATATTTCAGTTGATGCACTCTGTTCATGACAGCAGCAAGATAAGTAGTGCACCGCCACATATCCGGAATTTGTCCAAGGATTATTTGCCTTTTGAGATATGAACCAAGAGCCGGGTACAAACAGCCCAGGTACTCAAATCAAGCTGAGATACGAGGAAAATAGCTCAACAGCAGTGCTGTTGCATGAAAGTTATAAATATATCATCCCTTTCCATCAGTTATTCAAATTAGGCCACAACATCACGACGCCGTGACATCTTATAACCCAAACATCCTCAAGCTTTGAGCCGGAAAACAACAATGACTTCATCGCAGACAGACGACATACAGAAAGGAAGAGTTCACTGTTTTCCATGAGTTCATGATGCTTTAACTCACATTAACACACACAAGGAGGCAAACAAGCAGAATAACTGAAATATTCATGGTTTGTTCACTTTAAATGTATTCTTCCACACCAGTGACGCAGTTTATCAACTCAGAGATTAATGTTAACAACATTGCGCCACTTCTGTCATGGTTTCGTTTTACAAACTGCTGGTCCATGAATTTTGTGAAAGTTAACACTGCTGTAGCAACTAGTTGCTACAGTACTTAACAGTGTTTGTTGGCAAAGTATGTTATTCACACATAGTTGAATACATGATGGTAACTTTTACTTTATACATATGCAACTCTAACCAAACCATGCAACCAGTAATCACTGCATATATTCACTGTGTGAACATGTCTACACTGTTATAGTACAGGGAATACACAAGACAGAAACGCAAACAGAGGCTGAGTGTGGAGTAGATAAAAGATTGATTTTGGGAACCGAGGGTGATGAGGGTTGGTGAAAGGTTGAGCTGAGCTGAGCTGAGCTGGGCAGGCTGATGAGAGAGAAAACATGGCTGGTGCGATAGCTCAAGGTTATGGTAACAAGCTGGTGAGGCAGGCTGGCAGGTAGAGGAGTTGCGGGAGATCAGGAGACACAAGGAAACAAGGGTAAGTTCAAGGAAATCGAACCGCACAAAGAAATAACTCGGATTGCGTCCAAGAACGGCAAACTTCCACCGTGGTCGCAACAACGAAAGAACCGAGGTTGATGCACTGCAGAGTGATGAGCTTGATGGAAGGCAGGTGTTTGTAATCAGTGGCAACTGGAAGTTGCAGATAGATTGTCGTTGGTCTGCGCAGCCACGTGCGCCGTATGAAGTTTCATCCCAAAAGCCTCCAAAATCAAGTCTACATTGATGCTGACTTAACCAGCTGCCCTTACTGACCACGTGCAACATCGTTTGGTGTTAGTCAAGGAACAAGTTCTGTGCCAATGGTACCTGTACAAACATTTTCTTGTAAAATGCTACAATATATATGCTAAGATACAGGGACGTGCGGTCAGGGGAGAAGTAACGAAAAGTCATGAAATGAAAAAACAAATGATAAAATAAAATAAATGTTAATATTTCTCTACTGAGCTGTGCTATAAATGTAATTTCTGTATGATTCCGATCATTTCAAGCATTTTGTTTTTATCAAAATCGCTGAATTTGAGCATGTCCTGTTGAAACAGAGAGGCAGCCACGATCTGTGCCTCACCTCCGATTGTGCAATCCCTCACTAAGTTGAGCGCATGCCTTTTGCTTTCTCATTGTTTGTCACCACTGTAATATTTGTAGACACATTTTTTATTACAAGTCCTTTCTTTCTATAGAATAGGTAGTGTAGTTCACGTTTGTGTAGAACCTATTTAGTCTTGCTGATTAACATAAAACCGCAGAGGAAAAGCACAGACCTCTGCCTCTGCCTCACTGAATGGACATGCAAGAGCCCACGGGTCGGATTCATGCTTGTTCTGCCGTTGCTCTTCTTCTATACTTTTAAAACTAAAAGAGAGATAAGGAGGACTTTTACAACATTATCACAGACATTTTTGTCCACAAGGATAGACAAATGGACTTCATTTACAAGTAAAGGTAAGACCATTCATACACTGCAGTAGGCTATATAGCATATTTTTATTTGTATTGAATGAGTATTAAAAGCACACGGAGCAGAGGCAATGCGCTCTTTCTCTGAGCCGCTATACACTGGTGGAATTAAATATGTACCTTACTTATGTGTGTGTAAATAATGCTGATATGAAATATGAAAAACAAGTAGTCAATGTGCAAGCTGCCAATTGAATGGTGATTTACTCCATTGGGTTCATATATTTGTAAATCTGACTCTGAAAGAGTCAGTGCTTTACCAGCCACGAACCTCACCGCACGTCACTGCTAAGATATTCATTTGATATTGTCAAACAGACGTTTATCCTACTTAAAGTAAATAAATTGAATTTAAGATCAAATATACCCTTGTATATAAATACAGAACACTTTCAAATCAAATTAACACAAAAAGACAACATATTTATAAAATTATTATTTTTTACAGCAACTGTAACCCCACAATTTAGTTTGTCCTGAAGCTTGCAGCTGCATTCATACTCTATTCCTTAAAGAAGGTTGCTTCATTAAGCTGTGAGTGTGACTACAAATGGAGTTTACTCTGTCACGGAGTGAGAGGGAGTTTGGGCCAGATTGGAAGTGGGCCGGACAGACATGCCAAGGGGGAGGGGCAAAACACAGGGAACACAAAAAGAACCAGGTGTATATGCATCGGCGTATAAAGCTTTTAAAATACTGCACCATTTGGTGTATTGGTGTCGTGACCAGATCCTGATAAAAATCTACTGCAAAAGATTAAAAAAAAAAAAAAAAAGTATGAATCGTAATGTTATTTGAGCTGACTATGAAAATAAAAAAAAAAGAATTCAGATTTTACATGGCCATATAAACATTTTGAGCAGAAATTAATTCAATCAATCCTATTATAGAAAACTTTTTCTATCAAATTAAAACTTCTTTGGTGAGGTCATATATTCATATATGTAAATATATCTATACGTAAATTTGTCTTTCATTGCTTGAGAAAATGTACATGTTGAGAGTTGGAATTGTCTCACGGTTGATGTGAGACAGTTAGCAGACCTGCACAACACATTGATTCAAGTCGTGTTGTGCATCGGCTAAGAATTACAAGCTCAGCTCAAATTCTACACACACAAATACGCACGTAGTATTTTGAGCACTGCGTCAATATGTCAAATGGTTGGATGTTACAGGCCTACAGGCGACATATTGCAGCGAGTGAAAGCTATTGCTGTCTCTGCTGTTTCGGACATTTTGGCTTCGGTTCAGATTCACCAGAATAATTTTGCACCATCATCATGTTTATGAGTAGATTAATGACTTATGTAATCATAATAATAATAATGAGAGTGCATACAAGTAATGTCACTGTAATTGTGGGATTGACCACTGTAAAGCCGCTATGGGAAGTCTACATGGCCGTCGCCTCAGATCAGGCATCAGGGTGCTAATTTGATCATTAATTTAAACTGTAAATCAAGAAAATGAAATTGTTATTTCTTAGGGATTTGATGAATTCCTCTACGTGGAAGTTTAAGAAGCTCCTCCAGATGGGTTATTTTCTTGTAGGAAGTCATTATTACGCACAAACTGGCATTGGTTCAGATTAACATGATGATGATAATGAACATAGCTGCTGAAATTCCTCTCTTGAAGTCTCTCTTTTGACATTTAATAGAGGTATTAGGTTTGCCCAGCCGATTCCTCCTCATTCAATCCTCAGAACAGTATGATTTTTAATTATTTACTACAATCTAAAATCTAAATAATTTCTTAGAATTCTTTGCTGAAAATTATGGTTTAGGTATGAAACGCGTATTCAGTGCAATTACAACACAAATATGTTTTTTTGCCTGCAGCAGTGCCAGTAATATGTGTGCAGTATTTAGACTAGATGGGAACGTAATAAGGCGTTAATAAATATTAATGATGGACATAAATGTTTCTCACTTTTCCTGCATAAGCATATCACGTTGTAATTTTTTCTTAGCTGACATGGGGAACATCTTTTTTCCAAGCAATGTGTTATGATTAAACCGGTATTTAAGTGCGCTTGCCCATCTCATCTCTGGACATTATTCATTTATGAAACCATTACTGGTGCCTTGCCGTTTTGATCTAAAGTGATTGGAGATTTATACATCAGAAATTGCCTAATACAACAGGGACCTGCATTTTTTTTCTATCTGTTTATCTGTCTATCTGTCTATCTACAACTACGACAAATAACCACAGTGCGACTGTAGTTCTGCTCCCGTTCTTTTCTTCCTCAACAAGTGTTAAGAAGTTAAGAAGATGGGGACGTCTGGCGGTGACCTTCTGTGCACCGGCTGCCTGTCGGCTACATCCTCCCCACTTTGGGCTAGCGCTCGCCCCGCAGATTGCCTGCCAGCTCTGCTCTCTGGCTTACAGAGGAGCTGTGGCCGAAGGTGCCTCGTGTTGAAGACAGCAGGGACGGCAGTTGGGCAGACCGTTCGGATACTTTTAACGGCAGAAGAGCTGGACATATTCACCCGCAAATATCTGGACATCCCGGATGAGGTCCGCTGAGATGGGCAAGCGTTTGCTGGCTCAGCTCCCTCAGTAGCGGGATCTCATCCTGGCTCTCCCTCCTCCCCGTTGGGAGCACCGGAGGCTGATGACGATGAGAGATACAAAGCCGGCTTTCTCCATCTACACCACGGCCAGGCATCGTTCTATTGAGGTCATGATGTTTAGTTATTTCTAGCATGGGTCTAATCTCAGCCTGAGATGCCACTCTTATCAACCAGAATAATAAACTCCTTTGCGGGTTTGCACGCAGGATGTTTGGTTAAAGCATCATTCAGCACCTTGGATTTGGAAATCTAAAGGGAGAGAAGCTCGAGTCGCTATAGCTGTCAGAGGATGGCGTTGCGTTCTATCCCGTTTGTACGACTTTGTGCCATCATCCAACATACTACAGTAGTCTGGGAATTGACAGAGAAATTCAGAATACCTCAGCTGTTGAGAGACCATCTGTGTACCCCTGCATGACAGATCAGAGCCACTGAATATTCATGCACCATCCCTCCCCTTATCACATTAGATTATAACCCATGTGGCGAGATAGCAAGGGGAGAGGCTGACAGCGCTGTTACGTTGTCAGGGACCCTTACAGCTTTGTGTTAAATAGCACGTTTGCCAAATGGACATGTACTATTGTGTGGCACTGGGTGGAACGTTGTGCGTTAACTGTTAGTGAAGTGAGTAAAAGTTTCCTAAGTCAGTTAAACACAAAGCAGTCAGCAGTTTAAACAAATAAATATATTTTTCCCTTTTCAGTTTTATAAAATGAACATCGACATAAAAGTCAAGCGTGTTTATAATACATTTTACACACTTAACATTTCCAAGGCCATTGACGACATGTTGAAGATGGAATCCTCATTTTATATTTATTTTCTGATTATAGAGTAACACTCATTTAGAAAGCAAGTGAACCCTTTATAACCCTTTATATCTAAATACATTTATTTATTATCTTATGAACTGTCTCTAGAATTGCAATTGTTTTGTATGAAATGTCTGAAAGGAGCACAGCTATCAAATGAAAAGAGTGCTTCAAAGATATTTTAGATCCCGGCGGATGAGACTGCCAATTTGCTCATGTATGAAATATGAACTCTCAGAGACAAGGTCACTGATATTTGACTTACTTAAATATGGCATAGAAATGGTGTGAAGCACTGGGTCTCGAAGAGATGGCCAAGAAATACTCATTAAAGAAGAAGCCCTTCCCGCGGCGCTTTTAAAGCAATAAAAATGCTTTGGAGGAGAAACTAATATGAGTCATTATTGTGTCAATACAGACTCACAACTACTTCTACATATCCCGTCTGTAACTCAGCATCCGATGACAGCCCTCTTTGTAATGGCCACATTAATTGCTGCATCTCTTACCTTACAAAGTAGAAATGGATGCTGTGAATAAGTAACTGCCCAGTCAAGATGGTCCAAGTGCGCGTGGATGTGAGTTCCTGAGGGGGGGGCGGGGGGGGCGGGGGGGGGACTCTAGGGATTGGGACGGACCCCATCACATGGGTGATAAATCTTCCCATTAAGTGGCTACAGCGGCACATTGGTAATTGATATCAATGTAGTTAAGGTGGAGATGTGACACATTTACAGTGCTGGTGCACTGGTCAGCTGTGTTTTATGTGCTCCTGTGGCTGCCACATGAATGAGGGTCACCTATGTGCCTCATGAATCCTTAAACAGCTGCTCTCTGCTGTTTGCCTGGCTGGCAGGGAGAGTCGGGCAGTTCGTTATGGGACTCCACCAGTGCGTCTGCGAAGCAGTGTGGCAAACATCTGTTGTGTGTAAAGAACAATGCTGTGTGAAATATAAATACATTTGCATATGCATAGGTTCTCCCGCTGCTTTAAAAAGGGGTCTTGAAGTATCAGCACTTTGTATTTTTTGCAGGCAAACAAATTTCCTCCAGCATGTTTTTTTTGACGGCCTTCTTAAACGATAATGACAATGGAATATGCAAATGTTTTTCGCATATGGTCTCCCATGCTACTATGCTGAACAAACATTGTTAAAGCACTTTTAGCTTTGCTTTGAACTGATACGGTACATTACTGATTAATGTTCAAATAACTGGAGATACAGGCTTGTTTTTTACATTTTGTCGTTTGTCTTCTTTAGGTGCACAGGAGGTGGTGATCAGATGTCCCCTCAATCACATACAGTGCATCGGGACAAAAAAATGTATTCATTTCAATAAACTCTGCAATGGGGCTAGAGACTGTGAGGATGGCTTCGATGAAGGAGTTCACTGTCGAGGTAAGAGTTAATGATGCTTTCACAACCTGATTCCTTTTTGCCTTGGGTTTAGAATGCATGAATTCATACGTATTCTCATTATCATGGTAATTAATCATATCACGCTCATTTTATTTGGATTATTAAGATTGTGGGATTTATTTTACACATTAAATATGCATTACATTTGTAAAATATATATAGCTGTGGAAAAACACTCTACTTTTACTCCCTGTTAATAGAGATAATTATTATTCCAAACTTTAATCAAGTACATTTGAGCTAAAGTTTTTTTTCTCTTTGTTAATAGGAGTTCAGGGATTCTTTTCACATTCGCTTAGATATGCACTGCTTAATCTATCCATCATTGGGAACACATCCAACCCTCAATGCATGATGGTTGATGATTTGCTAATTCATGAAATGGTGACATGAGCTGGCACTTTCTAACTTCTGTGGTAAAACTGGTTGCCAAGGAGAATTCTCATCATCCTTCCTGTCAGAGCAGGCAAGATACTCAGCAGGACAGCAGCACCAGGTGTTGTGTTGAACACAAGGTTTGGCTGTTGCTCTCACGCTTAGCAACTATACCAAGCTGTTTCGGACACTTGGCTTCTGTGATAAGGCACTGTCTGCTTTATGATTGCTGTTGTCTTAGCACAACAGTAGCCCCTGTCTGGCGGAGACCACGACCTTTTTGGACCTGTAAGACTCTGTGTGAGTGCTAGGTGCAAAGATATAGCCTCTGATTCCCAGCAGTGAAGAGTCCAAAGACGGAATGGAAAACTCGTCCTCCAATGTCTAGCTCCCTCTACACTATTGCTTGCATTGAAGGATTTACTTGGTAGAATGCCTTGGACCAGAGAATGGAATTGAATTAAGATTGATTAAAGTGGACAGGACATTGTAACAGTATGCAATATGTCTGGTTTGATTCAACATTTCCCATTTAATTTTATAGATCTCCTAAAAATGGATATACATAGCATAAATGAAACGTTGATACTCTACAACCGTTCTTTGGGATGCACGGAGGCCTTTGGTTCAGACGAACTGCAATAGCATAAATTTGATACCATGATCTGGCTACTTTCCAAATCTGCTGAATTGTTCCTGAGCTATACCAAATGGTCTTAAGGGTTAATACCTTACGGTCTGCTCATCCAACCAAGCAGGATATAAGGCCTTAAAGCCTGGTTCAAGTTCTGTGTTCATGTCATGTCAGGTTTAATAAAAACCCCAAACCCCACCTGTTAGAGTTGCTCAAGTCAACCGAAGTAGAATGCGCAAAAGTGTATCAACACAATGTAGTGTATCACTCACTGATGCTGGAAGGACAAGGCGATTAAAATCTAAATTATCAGCTGCTATATCAGCCACATCATTCAACTTTATATATGTTCATGAGAAGAAGTCCTTCACACATATAGCAGTACTAAGTAGCTGTGGTGATAATACATTTACACTGCTTCCAAATTGTAAATGACTCTCTCTATTACAGATCCCCCAAATGGAAACCAATTAGACACTACTCTAATATAGTTCTAGAATACAATTAAAAAATGATGGCACTAAGCCTCACCTTTCTTTATCTTACTCGGAGCACTTAAGAGTCACTGCATTAGCCACTGGCTCTTAGAGAAAGTACAAGATATGTAGATAGAAAGAAGGTCAGACAAAGAGGTTTTCGTGGAGTTATGTTCTGATGAAGGTTTTTTGATTTTGAAAACAAAGCAACAACACAGAGACTTCAATAAATCTCCAAATGTAATTCAGTGCAGATTGCAAATCAAGAGTAAAGAAAGAGGAACTGAGTACAGAAAAATAATATAGCCAATCATATTCGGATAGCTCAAAGACTCGAGAGTAAAATAAAATAATAAAATATACTATGTTCTTGTAAATTACAGTATTTTCAAATAGAAATAATTAAGAATGTTTTGTTGCTGTTAGTCAGAAATATCATTTATGTATCTCATATTCTCCTACTTAAAAACTATTTTGTTATTTGATATTCCATTTTGAAATAAACAAGCTACCAGATGGCTTTTTTTTTTTTTTTTTTTTTTACAAATTTCTTTGTACTCTTTCGTAAAGGGATCTGTATGCTGCATTTGTGGGTATAATACTTTTGGTCTCTTCACAAGAGAAACTGATGCTGTAAAATATTTTTCCCTCTGCGACGAGTTAAATGCCACACTTGGATTACCTATAAATCCAGAAGCACATGTGCTTTGCTGTGCATCAGCTGAACGTACTTTCCAAGCCCACGACGAGATCTGCAGCATATTTCATACTGTGTCACATTCCATACAGTATTTCACACTAAGGACAACTTTTATTTTCACTGTAGTCAACATAAAGCAACCAACATTAACTTGATCTAAATGGGCTGCAAAATCAGTGTAGATATTAAATATAAATATTTATACACTTTCTAAAGATGTAATTTGAGTAAATAATGTTTTTTAGTTTTAATAGATGTGGATGCACTCAAACTTCCTTTACAAATCAAGATGCACTTCAATAAGTGGTGATGCATTTTAGTAAATCGTACATATACACATCGGTGTGTTTTTTCTTATAACATGAATTGAGATATATATTTAGATATACTATTTATATATAGTATTATTATTATCTAATTAGGTTTATTTTTAACCATATTCTTTATGGCTTTATTGCTGCCATAACTCACATCTGCTTTTCTGTTTATTTTCCATAGTTTCCATCCACTTTCCATCACTTTCTTGTGATCGACCCTGTTAAATAACCTTACTATGGCCTTGTATAGAACATACACGATTTACCTTGCTGTACCTTGCTTTTTACAGATTTATCAACAGTTATTGGCCTCATCTTCATTGTCTGGCCTTTTGCAATACTGCTGTGAGTTCCACACAGCCTTAACCTTATGAACTGCATATATCCACTTGTCATGTCAGTCCGATGGCGTTTCACACATCCCTTGCCATGGAATGGGTATGGCAACGATGTGTTCTAAATTTGAATTAAAGGCATTATCTAATGTGAATGAATGTGTGAATGCTAATAATCCCCCTCTCAATGCAAATATGCAGTCCGCTTCTTTGACTTCCTTGTCTGAAGCAGTAGAGATTAGTAGTAAGATTGATTTTTTTTCTGAAAAAATACATTAGTCTTGTAGAAAATATTAATTTGTTGTCTTTCTACACACATTTTAAATGGAATGTTAAAGATAAACATTACAGTAATTCCAGTTTGTGTGGCTCCAACCTTCTGCTCCTTCACTCAGGGACACATACTGTGCAATATGCTTAGTCCCACACGGACAGACCAAACTCATTGGGAAGCAGAAGAAATTGAGGTCACCAAAGAGAAGTTTTAGGCAACCAGCTGGGTCTCTTACAAAACTTTTTTTCCCCTCCCGTTCCTGCCCACCTCTTATGAATATACATGCTGAACATCCCGAGAGGCCTTGATATGAAGGTGCCCAGATGGAAAACCACCAAACTCTTTTCATTCACCTTCAGGAAACTTGCTCATTCTTAATCACATGCTCATGGCTGTGCTGTGGGATCTCTGAAGTCTCTACTGCTTTTATTGAGGAAGACAAATGTCAGACTTAAATAAACACAAATCAGCTTCAGACTTCATTTGTTATCTTAAGGTCAGTCCCAGAAAGTGTTCGTAAATGAATATCTTCCAAATGTACCTGGTGTATAAAAGGAATGACATGGAGCTGCTTGGAAACTGAATTAGGAGACTTTGTCAACCCGTATGACTCGGCATTAGGTCTCTTCTAGATTTGAAAATGGAAGTTTGATTACTGATGCCAGGCTCAACCCATGTTTGTTCAAGTAGTTTACTCAATGTTTCACTTCTTCATACTGGTTCATACAGTCACCATTTTATCTTTGTCAATGAAAGCAAGACTCAAAAAAGCATCAGTTTCTGTTGTGGGAACAAAACACAATGACAAAATCATTTGCATTCTGCTTTTTTGAAACAGTGATAGAACTCTACTGAAGACTGTATCATGACTCAATTACTGCAGTGAAAGATTACTGATAGATTGAAGCCAACTCAACGCTGTCACACTGCTGCCTCAAAGTGAATGTCACCACTACAACCTTGACTATATATAGTACAGGAAATTACATAAGGTAATGAAAATGAAAACCCAATGATATTTTGCTCAACACTTCATTTACTATTCCACAATTCCACAGCAGTTATAGTCTTGGTTTTTGCATGATAACTGATCTTTCACTAAGTCTCACCCCTCAAATGCAGACCGCCCAATTATAGCATAGCATCGGATCACAAATAGGGTCCCGAATTGACGTCGTTTGTGGCCGTAAGCCATATATGGGATCCCTGGTGAAACAATTGAACCATCTTCAGCTAGGTAACCCCCCCGCAATCCACCGCTGTCCGCCATTGTGATTTTCTGGCGATAACGGACCTGCCAACATGGCACAAGCAAAGAACGCTACTTGTTGGCTGTAACAACAGAAAAGTATTCATGTACACCAATCATTTGAGGATGTTACTTGTTTGCCTGTTAACGTTAGCATGCTCCACTGCTAATGCGGCTAGCTTTGGTTGGAGGTCCACAGGCTGCAGAGATATATTATGTAACACAAGGAGAGACTGTGAGAACGTTAAGCCTCATTTGAAGCCATTTATAACATTGACTGTAGAAGATTGAAGGTGGGTAACTGTTGTTGTAAAAACAAATGGTCAAACTGTACGGAATTTAGAAAATAGGTTTTTCTTTGCTTGATTGTGTACCTTTGATAAATTAGCATACAATCACTAACTTGCTCAGGCCGACGGTACGTGGAAAGAGCGGTTCCCTTGAAAGAGACACAAGCTAAAATAACATAATTTATGTTATGTCTTTAGACTTTTGCACTGTTTATTGTTATGCACCAAATCACCAAGACAAATTCCTTGTCTGTGCTATAAAAGGATTAATGCAGTGAGTGAGCAAGCAGAGAGAGAAAATTGCGGAGGAGAAATTGTTAGTAAAGTCTATAAACCTCTTCTCTGTGCTTCACGACCACGTAGAGCGATTTAAAGCCATTGCGAGGTGAATCCTTTTTCAGTTTTATTATTGTCTTCAGCTAAATAATCCGTTAAGGTGTAATAACGCTGGCTGAAGCGGCCAGCTGGACAGTGCGTGTAAAATTATTACAATCGTTATGATTCATAGGATTCACACTGTTAAATTTGTCACACACTGTTGTAGAACATGATGTTTACATTCAAGTTATGGCTTTGCTACTGTATGCATTATGTGTACCCAACTTATATGTCACTGTATCTCTAAGAGTAAAAGGTTTTATTTATTTTTTTATTTACAATTAATGATCTTGTGGTATTAGACACATATAACATATTCTTTCACAAAGGCTTTATGTATGAACACTGTTTAAACAGGTGATATTATATGATAATGGTAATTGAAACTGGTCCATGTTACACTCTGACTATGAAAATGTACAACAACACATTTATCTCTTTCACAGTCAAACTTTATTTGAGTAGACAGATGCCAATATGAATTATACAATATTCTCTACAGTATTTTGAACGTGTTTCAAACATGATCTGCAGCTTTAACAAACATTTCCAAACATAAATATAGCAGTAACTGCCTGACAAGTAAAACCGTCTCACATTTATATTAGATCAATAATTCCACCTTCAGTTCTGTTGACATGCTGCCATACCAGGGTAACGTTGAGTGTAAGTGGTCTGGCATCGTGTGTAGTGATAATGACCTGGGGACTGCTCCTACAGTAATCAATTTACCATTAATCTGAGTACTTTTGTATTTTTATCAGATGTCTTTTCACCAGAAATAATTACCTGACTGGTGTTTCACATCTTCTATGCTATATATGCTATGATAGTCTCTCTGTTTACATTGTAGTTACAGCTACATGGACCCTGAATCTCCCAGAGGGTGAATACAGGCATATGCAGGCAGAAAGTATATGTGTATTAAAGTGTTTTTGAACATTTCAGCATGCAAACATAATCTAGTAGAAAATCTAAATTCATATGACCTTGAATAGAGGAATAATATAAGACCGTGTAACATCTGAGCCCCGTATATTGCATTTCATCCTCCTATTACTTCTTCTGACTTTGGTAACCCCAAGTTGTAATATCACGATGGTGGTGGTGGATACACTGCAACAAATTTAACTGAGACTGTTTTTTCTACAAAAAAGTGCCATCAGATACACTATATACAGCTGTATATGTACCATGAATATGCTATATTCACATTAACGAGTCTACGTATTGGCTTTAATCACTTGTATGCTGACACTAGTGTATCATAATTGGCACTTTCTGTGCATATTGTGTCATCGCGGAGAATGAATACAGCCGTTTTTGTGCGAATGCCCAGAAAGATCATCAGCATTAACTTTTATGAGTCAGTAACTGCTGATAAAAAACATCATGATCTGGGCTCAGTTTTCATGGCAGTCTGGATATTGGCTTAAGCAGGGCTATGAGATTGCAGTCATGACCTTGCGATCCAGTGTTTTTCCCATTCATACGGTGTTTTTGTACCCTTCTCAGTGCACATGGTGGAAAGGAGAACATGCAATTAGATGGGAGTTACATGTAAATTGGAGCGCAACAACCAATAATTAATAAAATAGCTGTTCAGCTGTGATGAGTTTTTTTTCTCCATCATATTTTTTTGTCAGTGCTAGACTGGAATAAGATGCTTTCAATTACTATAATTGGGAAAAAAGTATTTAACTGTGTTCATTTTCATTGAAAATACAGCACAAAGCCTTTTTCAGGAAGCATTTGAGTCAATGATTTTGTTTGTTTTTGAATACTGCTAGAATGTCCTTCTTATCTTCTCTTTATCGAAACTGAAATACAGTTAATCATTTACTTGCTGTAGATATTACTTGTTCCGTTTGAATGTTTTATTCAATAACATAGAATTGGGTGAGCAGCATGAAAAAGCTGACCGCTAACATGAGAACCACATGCAGTTCACAACGTCGTTCACCTCCAGTGACATTTAGAAAACACATTTGTAAGTACTCTGGTATTTTTATCCCTGACTGAGCTCGACCCCAACCATTACATTCATCCTTAGCCTCATTTAGTGGCTCATGAAAACTTGACATTTATTGCAGAATCAGTAGGCATGATTTGTACATGGTGAAGTGTGGAGCAGAAACAAATAAAATCCTACTCAAAACAGGTCAATTCTGATATCACAAACAGCCAACAATGAATATAATTCATGTTTGATCAAAGTTCCAGCCTAAAATGAGTGAGGCCTGAGTTCAGACAGCTTGTGTCACACTGTAAAAATCACACACACAGAATACACTGTATACATACACACCCAGAGCCCTGCTCTAATATAGTGTTCTGTTTAAGCTGTCACGCATGTGCTCACTCTCCCATTGCCAATGAAAGAGCTGCTTCACTGCTCACAATACAACCATAGCTGCCACAGCTATTGCTGGCGCCTTGCGCTCACTGTTCCAATTCATCCCCTTTGTAGGCTCCGATTCTGAGGTTTCCCCCCGCTGGGGAAGTTATGTTCTCCCTGATCTCTCTCCTCTCTCTTTGTGCTAAGCTTCCAAGTGTGATCTCTCAGGGAAAAATGAATCGATGCACTGTATCAAGTATGTAATATCTACGTTGTCTGATATTGAAACGTGAGTCGTCTGAATGTACTTTAATTATCTCTGTTTGCTTCTACGATTGTTGTAATTTTAGGATTTGAACCAGAATCAGTCCCTCTGTCAAGTCAGGCTTGAAACAATTGCTAATATCAATCGACACATCAGTATGTGGCTCTCATGAGCATGATGAAGTATAAAGCTTTGATGTAATCCAACCCTCCATGTAGTTAAGGAGATTCAAGCAACATGCACATTGGTTTGTTTGGTTGTTAGATTCTCCTGATGTGGGGGGAAGAGGTTGTAAAGTACACTATTTCTATTGTAATAATGAGCCTATATTACATATTGGTTCTTGTACTCGTCAATAAATCATATTCTAGATAACAACCCTCCTGAGAAAGTTAAGAAATGTTTAATGACACAGTTTGACTGGAGTGAAAGTTGAGTGAAGAGTGCAATTTCCGAATCACAACACCTGCAATTAACTTCCATAATTAACAGTGTCTTAACAAGCTGTGTAAGTGAAAGTTTAAACTTTAGCTCAATCAATGACACCAGTCTAAGTAAGTAAGTAGCTACAGTAAGTTGATTGTAGCGAATAACATAAAATTTGGCCAAACAAAAAAGAAACTTGTGGCTGTTGTCTGGTTAATGGTTTTGTGGAAGAAGAATTTTTGTATTTCGAAAGTATGGAATGGGCTTTGTGATTTAACTTTTCTTTTATAGACGAGCCAACAGAGTGGTGAGTATTTTTTTTCCCATGAACGATGTTGATGATTGCCTCGTGATCCCTTCAGAGAGGTAGCTAGCAGGCAGCTCAACAGCTGTTGAGCGTAAAGTGTTGTCGGAATATCTCAGTTAAACTTTTAAGCACATCATATCATCTTTTGAAGCGTATCACATTAAAAGCTCTGAATTGAGACAGCCAGGATTCAGAGTCGTGAAACTCGAAAGCTCTTCCTGTCAGTCTGTGAAGCTAACATCAACATTAGCGAAAGCCGCGACAGTGCAGAGCTTTCAACATTATCATTAGGTGTTGTCAGTCTGATATCAAAATATTGTCACGCCGTGATTTGCCAGCACTTTGTCATGACTGGCCAACTATGTCGCTGTCAAAAATAATATGACGCCACTTTTAAATGTCATGATTAAATTTCAGTAATGCCCAGTATCACTATCATATCTAAATGAATGTGAGCTAAATTGGTCAATGTTTATAGGAACACAGGCAAATTTGCTTGGAAGTTGAAGAGCGATAACCCCGTGAGAGTATCTCAACAACAGCAAACTTCACTATTTAATCTGATTTTGTTCAAGATAAGTTGTTGATGGTGCTTATTGTTTAACAATGCAGAAAACAAATACAGGCCTTTTTTCAAATTTGCAGAACATTAATGCGGTATAAATTACAAGTGCAATATTGGTCAGAAGAATTGCCTTTTTTCCTCAAATTGTTCATCCTCGTAGTTCGAGTTACACTGAACACCGTGCATATTTCACTGAGTTGTTGTAGTACTGTTTTGCCGTAAGGTATCACATGTGGCACCTTCAGCATTTATATAATACATCAAAAATCTTAACAGCAACTATTCACATCAATTGTCTTTTCATTTTAAATAGCCTGAAAAAGAAAATGTGCAATAACATGCATATTTGAACTTATGTGAGAGGCAAAAAAAGGAACTGGTACAACAACAGACCTTTCCCCCACTTGGAATCGGTATTGTTGAACACAGATTCACCGTACTTTGTTTAAATACATTGTTAGGGGTTTTTTAAGTTTGGGTGCATCCTGACAGTTAAAGCATTAAACGTTAATCCACTATATCCGTGTTTCCTCTATGAGGAATTAGATGTTATACATGCACGATACATATTAGCTCTGCGCTGCAAAAAAATAACAAAATATTTACGATGCAGAAAGGAAAAGATGAACGAACGAACAAACATCCCTAATTTGCTTCCTAGAGAGCTAGTTGGTTGTGATTAAATATAAGATTGGACTTTCAGACTGAACCTGTGCCAGTCGCACTCCAGCAGAAAAGTGTCGGCAAAAATAATCCCCTGAATGCCGCTGAATGTTTGTGATGAGGTGCGGCTGCCTCTCCAGCACTCTGCTTTCACAGGCTCTGCAATGCATTTGATTCCAAAATATATGGATTCTATTTTTGCTACGTAAGGGTAATCTGGACTTTTATGTGGCGATGATTTCCGTGTCACAGCACAACTTGTCAAAGGCAATGTGTTTACCCTCTGCGGAGAACACACTGATTTAAGCTATTTGGGGATTTGAATTATAGTTCTGAGTACACATGCTGAAAAGTAACAGGGAAAAACAAATTTCATTACTGACGTGGAAGTGAGAAAGCATTGTCTTCTCGTTTCATCCTCTTCGGCAAACACACACCTTAATTGTTTTTTCTAACAGTGTCTGACTCTGTAATGCTGACACACACGCACAAATAAATAAATACAGAAAACATTAATACATGTTTCTCTTTATTTTCTAATGATAAAGTCTCTGAAAACTAATCAATGTCAAACATGCACCTTCCCTCCCAGCCTCTTGTCTCTGAACAACATTCAATTATCTCACTTGATTAACTTTTCAGTAGGACAACCCAAACAAACACTTTTCTCCAGAGTGAAGGAACCTGTGATAAGTGATGCTCTTGTTATGAAATGACAAGGCACGAATACAGCTCAATCATCTTTTTAGTGCTTCTCAGTAGGTTGAAAATGTGCTGCCAACCAGCCTTGTAGACTGTAACATATTAGCATATTTATTAAATTTTTGCCCCTCTAATGGATGGAACATTTACAGTAAGTAGTCAAAGTGATAGCTCTCGTCTCTGCGGTGGTACTCTGCAATGTGCGGGCTTTTTAATGTGTTACTCCACCTCACTGTGGTCACTTTATAGACGATGAGGTTGTCATTTTCAATTCCTACTTCTGCTTTCGATACAGATGCATCTGTTGATTTTAATCGAATTCCCAAAGAATTTGTCAAAGGATTACGCATTAAACTGATCTCATTTTAAATTATCTGCCATATTTTGCTTTGCTGTTTGATGAGTCGTGGTTCCAGGTCTTGTTATCTTAGTAATACTGGTTAGGGAGCTGCCAGGCCCCAGTACACACTGTATAAATACCAGCAGACACTGACAATCAATATTTCATGCATCTTACTTTGTTGTTCCACAGTCTGGCAAGATATTGTCACTCATATCAGTACTCGTCCTAATATGAGGAAACAATCTGGTGTCATCAGATCCTATTACAGCGGATTTTCTTCCTCAGGAGTGGTTCGAATTAAAATTTCATTGTTTGCTGGAAGATTTCGACACCCACATCCATGATGTGTCTTCCAATATTTAAGGGCATGTCAGAAGCCTGGCAGTGCACCAGTTCCAAAATCCCTCAGCGAATTGTGCTTTGAGGGATTAACAACATTTACTGTCACATTTGAGCCCTAGTTTGAGCTATGGGATTACATTTCTTGAAAACTACATGTATATACGCATGTATCTCTCAATTTCTAGGGAAAATTATACCTACTAGACCATCTGGACAGCTCCATGTCAGATCAAAGCTGACACACTTAAGCTTCTCAGATAACTTTCTAAAGCCTTGTCAATAAATTGTGTCACTGCAATCATTGCTCATCTTATAGAAATAATATTTCCCTGCACACACTTCTGGAAACTGATGAATGATCGAACCCCAGGGAATTTATGACCCAATTTCATATTTGTGGAATCAATCTTGTCCCTCTTGCCACCTGGGGCATACCAACCACAGCTACAGACCTACAGAATGGGTTAGGCTCTTAATATATGGGTGAAAAATCAACTTATTAAAGGTCCTTGAGCCAGCCATGGGGGCACCTCTGTGTTGAGTTTGCACATTAATTTGGTCCCACATTAATTACAGGCCTTGACTGCCAGCAGAGTTTTGGGGAAAGACTGACTATTCAGAGACTGAGACCATCCCCAAATGGAAGCCATAATTAGGCCAGATGAGGTAATCGGACTTTTAGCCTTTGGTTATTCTTTCCTTGCCCATGATGAGGCTTCGTGTTTGTATTAGCAGAGCAACAGTGCCACACTCCACACTCAAACTCTACCATCTGTGTTGCTACATCTGGAAGGTCTGAGAATCTTCTACTCAATTGGTCTTGATTGATGTCTCTTTTTTTTTGTTTGTGGGATGCTGTGGAGTAAAATGTCCCCGGAATAAGCAGAGTGCTACTGTAGTTTTGGTGAATTACATGAATAATACTGAAGATTTGAAATTTGAATTCTCCTCACTTTTATTTAAGATCAACTATCAGCTCTCAGTTTTAACTATGATGATACTGCCACTGCTGTGCACATTTTTCTACAAAGGGTACAACCATTTTGATATGTATTTGTAAACATAGCATCAAAGATTCAGGCCTCTGGGTGGGAGTCCCCCATATTGACTGACAAGTTAGAGCCAGTGTTGCTAGGAGACCTGCTGTCTACGTCTGGTACTGACTAGAGCACATCATAGCCCTTTACAGCCTGCGGAGGTTGATACAAGGCATCACGAAATTTGTTATGTACTGTTAGTGATTTGCTTTACAACTCATTTTATGGTTAAGTTGGTATTCCACAGAGGAAGTGGAAGCCCTGAAGGGAGACTAACTGGCTTCCTGGCAAAGAGAGTTGGTCTAGCTTGTTCCATAACATGTACCCTGATTCTTAATAGACTACCTTTAGGTCATGTTAAATCAACACCTGTTTAGTCTTTGTCAGCTACTTTTTTTAGCAAACATTAATCTTTATTTAAGTTTTTAGTGGTCATAAATCATATTTTTATCATCTCACAAATTACCATTAGTGCAATGACGGATCCGTACAAAGATAAATAAATGATGAATGATTGCTTGACCTGACTATGATTTTCTTCCCCTTCATTTTCTAGTTTTATTATTGTATATGATTATTTTAGCCACTCTCTACAACAGAGGTGTCAAACAAATTGTTCAAGGCCTAAATCTCAAATGAGCCTGATCATTGAAACCATTGCATAATAACCAATAAGTGCCTCTAAATGTGTCTTTTGTTATCGTGTAAAGGAGTAGAAGTACCTTCTGAAAATGATAATTAATGAACATTCCATTAACAGAACAGATGATGAACACCCTGAGATGTCTCGCTGATCTCTCGACTACAATAATAAACAGCCTGCTGTTCTTCCTCTAACCTCCCAACAAATAATTTACCTTCTCTGCTCTAAGTTGTCTTTGCAAGTTCTTGTGTTTTTTGCCATGATGAGTCTGGAAATGGGTTACCATTTTTGCACTTCTGGTTCCCTCGTTTCAAGATCAATGTTTTTTTTTTAATGGGTTTTTGGTTAGATGCCTGAAATAAGGTCTGTAGTTAACACAAGCATAGTTCATTCACAATATCAAATATGTCAGTTAAAATCCCACTTGTGAATTTTGAAGCTTTTACATGTCTTCAAAAAGGCTTATGAGACTACTAAACATCATCATGCCGAACACTAGACCGCCTTTTGCTGATTGGTGGTGGTCATTTGACTTTGGTGGAGTTTGTTTTTACGTTAGCTTCTTTACTTCTGGCGATTGCATCGCTTCACAAATCGTAAAAGTGGTGTTCATTTGTGAAGACCATCTTGCTGAACAGTACATGTAAGGATAAAAAAAAAAAAAATGAGTTTGCCACACTTATTTTCTGCATTAATCCAAAATCCAATGGAAAAATCCCATTGGCTTTTTGTTGAGGGAACCAGGGTAACTTTGGGGTTGGCCTACAAAAAATGTCATACCTGCAGTGCTCTGTAGCGCATCCAGCATAGAGCCCGCTACTCTAATAAGGACAGCGAGACCCCCAGTGTACCACTAGGAATAGCAGTGCATTTTATTGATTAAAATGGAATAAATGACTTCTCTGCAATTTTCACACTTTGCAAAGTCATCCAGTGGGCCAAATTGGACCCTTTGGCGAGGCGGTTATCGCCCTCGGGCCGTATCGTATGTTTGACACCCTCTACATGCAACCATTGCAGTATCTGTGCTCTAACTATGCTGGTCTCTCTCCCAACTGTGAAAACTGGACATCAGAGTCTGCCAGACGTAATGATTCTTTTTTACCCATGTGAAAACAGATGGAATTATTTATTTTTGCAATTGCTAGAATCATGTGATGAAAGCTAATTAGACTGCAGATGACTACAAATTAGACTAGGCTTGCTGTTTTGAATGCATATGCCTCTTTGTTTCAGAGTGAGTAACATTTTACTTCATGTTTCAGTTATTCAAACATTTTACAAATCCAAAATTTCCTACGTTGTGAAAGGTTATTGGTTGGCTCGGCCTATATTTTTTACTGCTTTATACTGTTCAGCAGTCACTTCTTTTAAGGTGCATTCATTATACTTTTTGGGGAAAAAAACAATTAAGTACGGTGTTTCTCGCATCGCCGTTGTGGTTATTATATCCTAATTTGAGTGTACTCTCTCCTTGTGTCTGTGTCTGTGTCTGCTGTATTATTCCTCATTTGCAGAAGATGTATATATGAAATACTTTTTTCATTAATGCCAAATATCCTGATATTAAGTTAGAAAAAGTCTTAAATCACAGAAAATGAAAAGCTTTTGAGCTTATTTCTTCCACATAAAGTACATTTGCAGACCATAGTGTCAAGGCCACTACATGTGCTTCACTATTGACTCATGTTCTCAGAGGTAGCACTGCATAGCTCTAGATACGTGAAAAGCATCAAGCAGGCTCATTGGCAGGTATACAATCCCTACAACACTCAGTGTTTGCCAAAAGGGAAAGCTGATGATCCGGCGTCTTTGAGCAGATATAAGGATTAGCTTTGAATATCTTCAGCCCGCCATGTAGTCATTTTGCATACTGCCTCACAACAGGGAAGCGCGCTAGTTGCCGTGCCACGGGATGAATAATAATGCATAGGTCAGATGGGGTCCACACACAAGCTTGAGTGCGAGTAAACAGAGATGGCTGGAAGCAGCGGGAGTTTTTGACCCACCTGTCAAGGGCTGACAAATATGTTTTTGAGTACCTACCACCTCAAAATATTTTTTACCAGGCAACACTTTAATACACTTTTCGTAGTGCTGTGTGATTTATAATACTTTTTTTATTCACGTAGAAAAGTGGAAAGTTTTTCCGAGGTTCATGAGGGATGTATCCATACAGAGATGCAATAGTTGGCTGTAACGCCGGAAACACACCAGAGCAGCGGCAAAGTGTGAGCGGCAGCGAGCTGCCATGGAGTGTCTACGAGCACACTTCGCGGCTGCATGGTGTGCTTTCGTAACTGCAGCAGTATTAAAATTGGCAAACTTCTACATCACTATTAAACATCCTCTAGTCTACTGTTGCCTACTTCCTGCTAAATCCTGCTTTTGGGCCGCATGAGAATTCATTAGCAGAAATTAGCAGTGAGGCTACGGTTTGAGCACGCAGCTTTATTTTTCACACCTGTAGAGCCATCGTAAGAGGCAGCCAGTCAGGAACCTGTTTCACAAAAAAAAACTTTTATTCTTTTGATTGACATAAAGTAGGCTATATTTAAAGTGAATAGCAGTCAAAAGGGGCAGAGAACGTCTGTTTACACGTAGCCATTCAAATGCTAATGTCTCAGAAAGATAGTGGCAAATCACAATGCATCTATCCAAGCGGACACATTTTACCGGCATGTGGCTCTTATTTGCCGTGTGTAATTCTGATTACTTTCAACCTGCACTTTTTTCCCTAACCATTACCATCATGACGGCTGATTGTGTTCAGTGTTTTGCCATTTCATTGTCGAGCTTCACATGGCTCCACTCTTGTCCACGTCAATATGTCCAGCAGATTCTCAGTACACATCACACTCAAAAAACACATTCACATCCTCTGAATTAGTTTGACATGAATGTTTTGCTTTCCCAGCTAGCGGCTCACATTTACAGAAACATGTGGTGTAGAGGCTGCATCAGACAGAGTGACCTATGTCACATTTAGCTCACACTTAAAATAGCCTAGCATATAGTTGTCCTTTTGTACAAAGGATGTGTTGAACCACTTTTGAGCTGTGACTCCAGTTTGGCCTTGATAACAAGATTGGTGGGCAACTGTCATCGTGAGCTGCAGCTACAGAGTATCTCCAGAGTTTAAACATTTAATCCTTTTGATTGATTAAATAAACATTGTGGCCAAGGTTGGAAATACATGTAATTGTCTTCATAATTCAGATCTTCAAGCTCAGGCTGAAATGCAGTGTGTATTCTGAACTGGAAGAAATCCATTTGTATGGGCGAAAGAAAAACCAGCATTTTCACTGCATGTTTCTAATATAGTTTAATCGCTGTTTGGTAATCACGAGTTAAAACATGAGTAATTCAGAGCTTTGCAAAGCAGGATAAATGCGATGGCTTTATTTTATGTCATAATCAGTGTCACATTATGTCAAATGTTGTAACGGTGCTAACCAACAGGCTGTTGCATTCATTTTCAGAGGGTAAAACTTTAATGGTCTCTTGTTAAATTGAGCTGAAAATGCATTTTGAAATTGTGGATACAGCCACCAAGTCACAATTATGCGAGTGCTTTTTTATTTTTTTATCCATGCTTACGTATATGTGCAGTATGTATATATGTGCTTGCTGCTTTCATCTGCATGTCTAGAAAAAAAAGTCTTACTTTTTCACATCTCTTGAAATCAAAACAACTCTCATTAAATGGATGTACTGAGTTAATGAACAAATCCTGAAAATGTAGTATTTTTTGACATAGGTGTGCACACTAACATGATGAGAGCTACAAGACAGTTGAGCTAGGCACTCAGTTTGCTCAGGCTATCAACAGAATCACCTTTGAGTTTGTCACAAAGTTGGATCAGAGAAATGGTCTTTGCACTCTGATGATCTTGCAAACAGATGTGATATGTTTAATCCATCCCATCCAAAAAAAAAAAAAAGGCTTTGTCTTTAATTAGATAAAAACATAATCAGAAAGCATTACATTTCTTGCGAAAAATAAAAAATGTGCTAATGTTGTATACACGCATAATGTTCAGGAGACAGAGTTATATCTCCAGTCAGCTCCCCAACAGGAGCTTTCACATGTAAGGAGAGTTTCTTGCAGACTTTCTTATAGATATTTGTCAACGTGAAGATAAAGGTGTATTCTTAATCAAGATACATCCCAGTATGAAGTTGGCTCATATACTTGGACTCATGATTTTGTGTGACATTTTGTCTTGTCCAGAGTCTTTGTTTGTCCTCGGGTGTTTAAACATCGCTGGGCAACTTTAGATACGTGCTTGCGCATTTATAGTTAAAAAAAAAACCTGTAGGTGTGCCTGGCAGTCACACATTTCTACTGGCTGTATAAATGAAGTAAAGAATTGTCACAAAATGTTTAATGTCAACAACATATCCTTTAAACACAGAAACACAATACCATGCCTCTCTGCAGGAAGTTTGTTTCCAGATTATCTTTATAGTTTATTGAGGTCTAGCCCGTTCAATCATTTCACCTCTATGAGCAAGTGAGGAGTATAAATAAATAACCAAACTGGCTCTCTGTGGTCATTGAAGACCAAAGGCCACTGGGCATTTACCATTTTAATACTTCAGTGTTTGCTTGCCCTCTTATCACCTCAAAAAATAGTTTCCCCCTAAATGAAAATTCAGTTATTTCCCACTCAACCCTCTGTCAGTCAAAACTCTACTGAGGGAAATATATATATATAATACACAAAAAGTTTGCCCCTATGGTTGCATCTCAGCCCTCTCTGAAGCTGTGAAAGGTAACAGAGCTATTGTTTTACAGTCTGCATATATTGATATCAATAACAGTATTTGTACACACCTGTGTGCTCACTATTTGAGAGAGAGAGACAGTGTGTGTGTGTGTGTGTGTGTGTGTGTGTGTGTGTGTGTGTGTGTGTGTGTGTGTGTTAATGCCTCCGGCTTGTTAGTCAACAGTTTGTCACCATATTTGTTGCTAGATTTCCCCCACTTACAGTTTCTTTTATGATTATCAGTTGACATATTGGTCTCTGAGATTTATATTATTGCGCTCCAAACAACACGACGACACCATTAATCTCAATGTGTCACGACACACTAAGAAGACAGTTAGACACTGTAATGAAAAATTGACTTCTGATAGCTCGGTAAGTGTTCAAAAGAGTCTGAACCACTGACATCACCTAGTTCCAACTCTTAAAAATCCAAATCAAAGAGTGTTTTGTCATTTAGAAAGTCATGATAATTGAGGCTTTGATTGTCGTTCAGTCCCTGCTACACTGTGGAATGTAAATGCACCCTGTCAAGAAATGATTCGTTCCTCTGCTGTAGCATTTCATAATGTCTTTAAATGGTTAGCACAGAAAAGAGCAAGGACAATCAATGCAAGCTTTTATCTTTTGCTCCGTAAGTTGACATTAATTAATGTTCAGCAGTGGCATATCAATCTTTGTGCAATTAAAGCCTTGTTTGGAGGCTGATGCTTTCACTTGTGCTATTTATTCTGCCGAACTTTCATCATGGCATAATTAGCTGTTCTTTGTTTCTTTCTGTATGAAGATAAGTGCTATACAGAGCATCGTCACCAAAAACAACATTCTGAAACTATATGGGAAATGACAGTGTAGGGGCTTCCTGAGGGCTGCTACCTGTCAGTCAGTGTGCCAAATGATGACTTTAGAATGCGAGGCCAGTAAAACGTTCTGATTGTACTCATCAGAAGTCTATGATTGCTGGGTCACAGATTCATATGGGATTTTTTTGAAACTCACAGTTTAGTTTTAACAGTTATACTTTACAGTATAAAAATCCCTTTTTACTCTCTACCGGTCTATATTTACTTATCAACACGGTGACATTTCTTAATTTAGTTTTTCAGTTCCTTCCTGTAGTTATCCTGTAGTTAACAGCTATTGTCTAACTCACCAGATGTAGAATGACACAGAGCTGTGGAAATAAGCCACTGGAATTTCTTTTGCGAAATGAAGAGGGAGCAGTAGTGATTGAAAAGGCTACGAAGAGGAAAATAAAGAAAAAAGTAATTTCCCATTCCACGTACCCTTTCATATCCTTTTTTCTCCAACGCTCACTTCCTCACTCTCTTTCTCTTCCCCCCTGCAGAGCTCCTGTCAGCCTGCCACGAGCTCCGGTGTCGCTACGGCTGCGTCATGACGAGAAACGGCACCTTCTGTTTCTGCGCTGATGGCTTTGAGGTCGGCGAGGACGGGACGAGCTGCAGAGGTAGGATTCAGCTGCGCTGGAGGGGGTCTTCTGCCATGGAGCCATTCCCCTTTTCCCTCCCTCTTCCCCTCACCAATCCCTCCTTTTGCCCTCAGCCAGACTTCCTTCAGATGAATAAGCAGGAGGTGCTCCGTATATGAGAACCATCTGTCTGCAGGCAGGGCCTCTTGTACACCCCAACACACATGCATACACACTCATACACTCATACACACTCATTTTGTATATACAGCACACATTTCCTCTGTGCCTCTTTCCCTCCCTCTTTACACTCTACATATGTGCCACAGGCCTGGTTTCTGACAGCCAGGATTTTCCTGCCAAAGGTGCCTCTAGAGTTGTAGTGTCGTACTTGGACTCTGCACAGACCTTATACCAACGACATGGCACAACAGTGCATAATTATGCTGGAGGAAGGGGTTTAACAAAGTAGCATTGCTTGAATTTGATCCTGTTTGGGGAAGACATGAGCGAGAGGGGTTTATAGGGTACTGCAGCTCCAAAAAAGGCTCATTGGTTATAAAAGTAATTATGCCTGAGGTGCCAGAGTGAGGCCAAATTAAGTATACTTTATGTATTTGGGTCATGTTTGAGCACACCTAATTTGTTACAAATGACTCTCTTCCTTTTTCTATAAGATCATGATGAATGTGCCATGTATGGCGCTTGCAGCCAAACCTGCACGAACACCTACGGGTCATACAGATGCAGCTGCACAGAAGGATACATCCTGCAGCCTGACAGGAGATCTTGCAAAGCCAAACAAGGTGAGCGGCACACACTTGCATTGGGAAATAATCTGCGTGGTATGTATGTTTCATTTCTAATAATAAGAAGGGCAGTTTTGTTCAACCAGAGTGTAATTCTAGCTTAGCATCGCCTTAGCGCTCCGTAGGTTTTGTGGGGCAAGATTAATGTGGTTTAGTAGTGACCACATCTATCAACCACATGAGAATGGGTAGACATGGTCAGGCCAGGATAATGATAAAATTAATGAGCATGTGATTTTAAGTGGGAGCAGTCTGGAGTGTTTTGTGCGGAGACAATGCCCAGCGTCACACTGATTTATGTTAATGGCTGATGCTGGTAACAAATCTGTCCCGATGAGTAAAACAGCCTACTTAGAAATAAAACAACCCAAAGAGGTATTGTGTTTTGGTGGTCCGTCGTGTGCAAGTAAACAAGTTCACCTTGTGCTGTATATTTTTTTGTGTTGTGCATTGAACCGTAAAGTGAAGCAGTTTTTTTTTTTTTCTTTTTAAAGGTGTTGTCACTATGGCATATATGGGTTGAAAATAGCTGCAGGCCCAACACACCTAGCTGGGGAGAACACCACTGTTGCAGCTTTTAATCAATGTGACTGGTGTCCTACCAGGAATAAACTGAATATGATTACCCATAAACTTAACTGAACCCAATGCTCACATGCATTAATATTAATTTAGCAGAGAGCGATAGCGGTACAGGGATAACTATGGGGTTACCATTAGTTGTAAAAGCTCATGAATATAAATTTCAGATAGAGCTCTCTGAGGCTAGAAGATGAGGAGCAGCAGGGAATGAAAAACATATTAATGTGTTGAGTGTAAGATTGAAGTGAAAACTGCAGCACAAATGTTCTTTTTGGGGTCTTAATCTTGATTTGATCATGTGGGTGAAAGGTGGATTTATTTATGCTATTTGCATTCCTTGCATACATCTGACTCTACAACATGCTGATGATTTTCATGTCTGCTTAATAATACACTTCACTGAACCTACTGTATTTTATTGAAGTGTGAGGGTTATTGCATGTTGCAGAAAATATCTTTTTTGGTCTTACACACAATACAATAAATACATGGCAGGAATCTTGTCTCAAAATAACAGACCCATCTCTGCTCATTTTGATGATGCCCCCTATCTTTGCATTCATTTGTCAATATCACAAGTTCCATACATATAATTTAATTTTAAATCATATTTGCAGAAAGCAGTTACGCAGCTGCTAACAACACTTTGCAGGCTAGATAGCTAATTACCTGGGACCGTTTTCATAAAGCTTCCTGCTACAAAAATGTTAGTTTGAGTTAAGGATTTCCCCTTACTGTTAAGATACGATCCTGGTTAGGATAAAAGTTAGTTATTATTCACAAAGCATCTTAGCCCTTAATAGAACTCCTGTTAGGAGTAGGGAGGAGGCCTTTTAAGAGGCTTAAGAGTTTCTCAAGCAAAGGAGAATATGCTGGAAAGACAAAGAGGTGGGAGAGATATTCAAACGCTGAATGACAGTGAGTTAATGAAACACTACGGATTAGATCGTGCTGGGATAATGTTTGTCATCTATCTCATTAGAGATGTGCTCACACCTCCCACCCAACGCAGTAACGCTATAATGTCAGTAAAACAAAAGTGATCACAACACTTAGATATCTGGCAACTGACGAACAAACAGTGTTCGCTGGTTTATAGATTTACATGTTGACCAACACAACGACTTAAAAAGACTGGCCAGTAATCACAGAACCTGATAAAAGACAAAAAAAAATGATCCCGTTAATATCAAGTAGATCAACTACTAGAATAAATAAATACATAAGAAATAATTTGATCAATAGCAAATAAATATGTCAACTAACATCATGTGACGAGGCTACTGCATAAATAGGCCTGTGTTTTCAAACAATTTGTAGGGTACTTTTAAGGTAGGCCTATGGCTTACAACTTATTCAACAGAGATGTTGATTACAAAAAATAGTATTCATAACTACACCATGTCTAAATAGAGACTAAATTATATAATTAAGCCTATCGATTTAACTGTCAGTTCTATGCATATTGTCACTAAGAGTGCATTCGTCTTTTCTTTTTTTTCTCAACAAATCACTTATTTAATGAATGAATACCGAGCAACGGGTTCTACCTCGCCTCACTAAGGTAAAGGTTTCTGTTCCCTCGTTGCTCAGAGTTGCACTGAGAAGTTTCCTGAATCACTCCTCAGATCGGACTCCTCGCTACACTTTGTAGACTAAGTTAGGAGCTCTTTGAGAGTATTCTCAGAATGTTTGTGACTACGGACCCTGGTCAGCGACAATGCATCAAACCGCATAAACCTTCCTGCAAATGTCACTTTGGTCCGAGATGCTGGTGTGGCCCTTGTCTGCTCATGGCGTGTTAGCTATGTATGTACTTAGTCCCTCGTTCCCCTGCTGGCTCTCAGCCTTCCAGCTGCTGTCAAACACAGACACACCGGAAAGAGTAATTCTGACATTAGCTTTGAATGCAAAATGGGATGACTTAATGTCATTTCAGTGAGATTTTAAATATGTGAGCTAAATAATGCGCTATACAAAAACGGCCTGATATTATTTGTAATTTTTAGAAAGTAAATAAGTAAGTAGAAAGTGCTTTATAATGGTCTGTTCTAGAACAGATTTGACATTATGTCTGCATATGCTAACATTTCCGCTGATTGAATAAAAGTCAGGGTCGACGAGAGAGCCTGGTCAAAACCCCATCTACCCACGAGTGTGGGAGAAAAATGTGTGACTACTTAAAGTTGATTCAGAGGGATAAGAGGAAGCAGTTATGTGAGCAGGCATTCTGATTTATTGCTTATATTAGGAGGGTAGCCCTTGACTTGAACTTCTGTGGAAGATCGGGATAAATAAGGGGCCTTTTTAGGGGGTGAACCTGATGTCAGAGAATGTGCACACTCAATTAAACCCATAAAGCAGCTTATCTCAGTTTTACCACCACAGACTGTCTTTCCTTGACTTGACTTATTTAACTATAAAGCAAGGAATCTCTGTCTCTCTGTCCTTCTGTGTGTTCCTCGCATATACCGAGAAGCGCTCATCTGATCCATGGAGTGCTTTTTCTAATTTCTTGTAATCTGAACACTTTCAATATTAACAATTTTTAATAAGCAAGCATACAGTGTTGTGTGCAGCCGCAGAGGCGGAGCTTCAGGGCTGTGCAGACTTGCGCATGTCTTCTGCAGCTGGCTCAGTGACTGCGGTCCACTTTTTTTCTGCTGGATGCTGGATAACGTTACAACCAAACTTTTCTTCACTCTCCTAGAGTCAACGAGCTTGAGCGGATATCCTACAAAAGAACGGCCACACTTAGCAATTGCAACTCAAATTGTGTATGTTTTTTGCCATGCTCATTTATAGTGCTAATAACGTTGCAGCAAAATAACTCCATTGGGTTTAACACTGTATGGAAAGAGACGGGTGGGCCGGTTTCAAGGCACCCAATAGCTGCTTTTACATCTCCGAAAAGTTCCAAAAAAGGCGTTGCATATGGATAATCTTAAATAGTACTTTCCCTAACGAAAACATGTTCAAACTTGAGACAAATTACCAGCTTTAATTACAATTCTCAAAAATGTCTGAGGTAAAACTATTACCTTTTAATAAAACTACTAATACCGCACAGTAAAAATCCTGCATTCAAATTTGTATTTCAAGGGAACAGTAAAAGAGACACAATACCAGCACAATGTACTCACACTTACTTGATGTCAATTTACAATGCAGAATAGTTAAATGAATAATAATTCATTATATTTGAATTAGCGAAATCTGTAATGTAGACAGTCTCTCTGTCGGGTAAATGTAGTAGGCAACTATAATGTTTTCCTCTGTGGTAGAAGTACAGTAAGTAGTATACAGTTGAGTTGCATATTCTTTACGTACTTTGGGGGTCCTATTTTAAGTTATTTTAGTGGTACAATGACTTAGGATTGTAACATAATCCAATATCTTTCATATATGAACATTAAAATAAATCTATAGGTGTTAGGGGCCCTTTTAAGTAGGGTCCAGAGGCAGTTACCTACCTTGCCTAATGCTTAAGTCTGCCGTTGGTATTTCTTTCCTGAACCAGAGTGCATTTCATTGGCATTTCTGAGTAGCATGTATGGCATGGCAGGTGAATTGCTCAGGACCTGAGGAAGCACAGTATGAAGTAGTTGTTCTTCTCGAGAAAGATGCAAGCAGCAAAACCACAGGCCACCAATTCAGCCCGTTCTGAATGGGCATGTTATAAAAAAAAAAAGCTACTGTGTTTCATGTGTCTCAATTATTTTTTTGGTATGAAAAGGAGCTTTTGTGGGATTGTTTTGGTGCTATTTCACATGGTGTTAGCATTGGAATATACTCTTTATTTCTGTCTCTACCTTTGATGGTGAAGTATTCTTTTGTCACTAAGGCATGCTTGCTGTCTTTCTTTGTCTCTGTTTTTTGGAGTATTGAGTAATTTGGCTGCCATTTAAACCCTTTCCTTGGTCCATGGTAAACATACATATTGTCCCCTTCTCTCTAGATCCTGGTGACAGCCGTCCAATGCTTCTCATTGGTGGTTCAGATCGTATTGTCATCACCCATCTAAATGGAACAGGTCTCCAGCCCCTGAGGTCTCTGAGTGTAAATGGAACACTGGCATTGGATTTCCAGCACAACCAGGAAAGTGTATGCTGGGCTCTGTCGACAGAGTCCTCTGGGCAACTCCGCTGTGCTGAAACGAGGAATCTGCGTGGATTCACACGGGAACAAGAAATAAGAACACAACAAAGTTTGCAACGTATGTTTTTAGCTGTCCCATCTCTCACAGCACATACACCGTTTCATTTCCTTACTTTTCTTTGAGAGATGACCTACTCTCAAATCATGAACACTCTCCTCAAAAGGATAGTGGTGAGATGAGATACACATCACCCAATGCTCTCTCTCACACACATATGCTCACCCCTCTTTCTCTTTCTATTGCTCTCCAGTATATTCCCTCTCACACTCTTACCTGTGAGCTAACTCTATATCTCTTCATTATCTGTGTGGTTGAAGGCAGGTTAGCCTCAGCGGTTTGGGCCACTCACCTTTCCCCTACAGCTGTCCTTCAAACCTGCAGGCTACGTCTGCTCTGATACTTAAAAAGTGCTCACCTTCCCTCAGTGTAGTTGATCTTGTCCAGATTCTCAGAAATATCAAACCTGTGGTTAAATAGGTGAGGTTTCCACTGGCAATCTTTTTAGGCTTTGCATCTAACCTCTTGCTGTTATTACCTACAGCTAAATATTGGTGCATTCATTTAGAACAACTGCATATGAGGTGTCAGGTTACACTGTTGTGTCCTTTGCAAAAACATAATGGAAATATACCATTTCATTTAAAGAGGCACTGTACAAATTTCACACTTGTGTATAGTATGAAAGGTGTGACATTTACCAGGCAGGAGTTGTCTTACAAAACATGCTATTGACTTGCATTATGGGAAGTGTAGAAACCAATATCTTGGAGGTGGGCTATTGACCAAAAGATTGGATATCACAACCTCTGCTTCTCTGATATTGATCATTCTTTTTTTAATATGTTTCCTTGGTCGACATGCAGGTGAAAAATGTATTCAAGCGTTTTGTACTACATATTTAGTCAACAGTTTTACACAAGAGTGTAACCCAATTTTTCCATTGCAGATGTGGAGAACATGGCTATTGACTGGCTGACGGGCAACATCTATTTCATGGACCGCATCACTGACAAAATATTTGTCTGTGACCATGGTGGGGACACGTGTGTTACTATCCTACAACTAGACCTGCTGAATCCTAAAGGAATAGCTCTGGATCCTCTCATGGGGTGAGTGTTCTGCAGCCTATATAATATATTGTCTCTAAAAGTACAGCAAGGCTCATTTATCATCATGCATCTTTTGTTAAAAAAGAAAATCACAGAAGAAGAGAAAAAAATCACTGCATAGCAATTGACTTGTCTGGAAGAATGTGAGTGAGTTGCCATGAAGGGATTTAAATGATTCCCTGTCTTTCGACTCAGCCCTCCTCTCTTTGAGCTGTGTAATTTGGTGGATAGCTGGTGATGCTTCAGACAGCTTCTACTGTCGAGACATTCATTTGTATTCACTGATTTCACCCCACATCCCTCAGTAAAAAAGGCCCCTTCAGGAATTTCCATTACAGGATTTTTGTCTCTGTGGAGATCACAAAAAAGCTGAGCAACTGCAGAGTAAAAAATATCCCCACACTTCTCACAGTGAAAACTGAAACATTTACAGCATGTGGTTGACAGTCACACAAAACCTATTATGTAGGTTTCATGTGTCATCATGCAGAAAAACAAAACAAAACAAAAAAAAAGAAATTAAATAAATTGCATCCAGCAGCTGTACCAGAATCTGAACCAGTTTCAGTAGATCAAAGCCTTTTCTGCCCTCTTCTTTCCAGTGAGAAAGATACGAGCAGGGCTATTATATTACGATGACAGACATCAGGCTGCACATTTGAACAAGATTTTAGAAACCGTGATATACTAATAATAGTGATGTGCCTTTTCTTTGCAGTACAAGAGCTCGTAGTGCAGTAATGACCACCTCCAAACATCAATAACAATCATCAATCATCTTGCTCTGCACCAATTCTATAAAGTGTCATGTCCATCACCCATAAAGCCGAGACAATGTAATCATTGAATCTTAACATATAATTAATTTGATTGAGGCAGAACTACATTACATTACTACTGCTTATTTGTGGATGTCTAGTTTATAAACTGCACTTAATTTAACAGCTTGTTTTACCACTAAAAGCCACTGGGTCTCATCAAAATAATTAGCTGCTGGTTTCTTAATGACAAGGACAGTTTGTATTTGGTTGGCAGTGTCTCTGTGTTCTCATTAAATGCTGGTCGGCCATTGTACATGGCTTATGGTAAATATCCCTTACCTTAGAGTTCCTATTTAAGCTTGCTGTAAGTAAGGCTGTTTTTTCTCGCACACAATCATGTAAGTGCCCATTCGGTTGTGTGTATAGAGGGATGATTGTATGGATATAGAGTCTGCTGGTCCACAAGGGACCTACGCGTGCAGATTGCTGGCTAGAGATTCACTGTATAAGACAGAAGTTTGCCAAGAAGTTCCTGCCTCTAATTGGTGAGATATGTACAGCTGTTTCTGAAGAAGCCCGTCTGAGAGAGGTCTGTCAGCCTGGAGCATTGGAGTGAAAACAACATAAATCAGGGAGGTGTTAGAAACCTGCATAGTGCGAGGAACAGTGTTCATAGAATATGCTCTGGTTTGGCACTCCATTTTTACTGTTATTTGATTGTCTCTTTGTCTTTTATCAGAAAAAGCATTTTTACTTTGCATTAGGAAAAGGCTTTTGATGAACAACCCTTTTCTCTTTTCTTTAAAAATGCATTTTGGTGGAGAATTTGAATGATGGTAAGGTTTGTTCATCAGTTAAAATTCAGGCTACCTGTGAGTCCCATTTTAGTTTAGTGTTTACTATGTACTGTATGTATCTGTGACTAGAAAGGATGTACTCTGTATAAGAAAATCCTATACAATCACCATTGAAAAGATTAGGGGAGTCTAGATGATGTTGTGTTGATCAGTGTAAGAATCAATTTACACACTATGCCACTAAGTCAACCCTTTCCCCTGGAAATTAAGTTTAACTACTACTCATTTGCTTTGCCAAATATGTATTTGGGAAGACTTAATTACTGCCTGCATTGTGTTCTGTGGCAACATTTTGTCATTGAGAATGTCATTGGTATTGCAGGTATTTGATCATAGAACAAGAATGCTGACCTGACGATGGTGCTAGATTAAACATTAAAGGGTCACATGATGACCATTTAACCATAAATGGCTGTACCAATTTTCATGGTAATCCATTTAATAATTGTTGAGATATTTCACTGAAACCTAAATATGTCATTGTTATGGTGGTGCTATAGGAAAAATCATGGGATCTGTTCGTAGCCACCAAAGTCACATTGATTCATTGTCTGGGAATGATGAATGACAGACATAGTCATCCATAGATCCAGTCTGCTACTTTGGCTAATTCAGGCATGACTTTTTATGTAATATATAAATTTCATTCCTATGATGACAAGGCTGCATCTAGATAACCAAAACAAATAGCTGAAAACCAAAAAACTAAATAAAATAATTGTCTGGATTTTTGCAGAATGGTATTAGAAAACAAAGGTCTAAAGAAGGAAATACTTTTACAGTAATGAAAATGGTTTAATTTTATTTAAGAGTGCTTAAGAGTTCTTTAAGGTGGCACCTTTTTCTGTTAAAATGCAGATTGCAGTTAAAAGCAGATACTTTTAGTTGTTCACAAGGTCAGAGTCCTTGACTATCTAATACATGTGTTATTGTAAAGGTGCCACGCAGACTGAAAACTGCAAATCTGAAGAAAGCAGCAGAAGGAAATTATTTAACTTCCACTACGGTATAAAATAGACAGAAAAGTGAGGAATATCAAAACAGATTTGGAGTATGCCTTTCAGTGTTGGTGTCTATTCAGTCCTCTGTTTCACTGTAAGACACATACTTATTTTTACCGGCCCCATGCAGTGTATTTTATCGTTTACGGAAATCCAACATGGATCTCGTTGTTGCTGTAGAATGCACAAATACAGCATCAGCACCATCGTAATCCCAGAAAGCTATCATTTGTATGCCACGTGGAGGTGCACCTGTTCAGGGAGCTAGGTTCCTTGCTGACGCTGACAGTTTTTCAGCGCAGCTTGGTCTGGGGTTCAGAGGGCAGCCCATCTCTCCCTTGACTTGACTTGTGAAGATTAAGTTGGCTTCCCGCCGCTCTCCGGCTGTAGCTTGTTATCGCTGGAGGTTGTTGGAGCTCTGTCCTCTCTGAGCCAAACCAAGACAGCGTGGCACACCTTCCATGTTAATTAATGTACATGCAGACCTGAGCAGTTTTGAATACGTGGTGACAGTGCATGAATTACAGAGCTACTCATCCACTGGCTCCCTGTGTCTTTAAGAATTGATTTTCAATCCTTCCTCACAGTTTTTGAGGTACTAAATTGTTTGGCTCCTCTGTGCGTCACACATTGTCTATCATTTTATGTCTACTCGCATACCCTGAGGTGCTCCGCAGCATGCCTTCTAAATGTCCCCAAAATTACCACAAAGGAAATGGGAAATGCTGCTTTTATTGCGTTTGCCTCCAGGTTATTGAGCTTCTCTGTATCAGAGAGGCAGCCTCACTGGGTATTTTTAAAAAGGTTTTTCAAAACATTCTGATGCACTTTTTTTTAAATCTTACTTTAATCTAATATTCATTCAAAACTCCTTTTATGTCTTGTTTTAATCTGTTTGTATCCATTGTTATCACTTTGCCTATTTTTTGTTATTTTATTTTGTAAGCCAACACAACACACAGCCAACATTGGCTCTTGCTGTTTTATCTTAATACTACATCCATTTGAAGATAACAAACAAAAATGCTGCTATAAAGCTAAATTAATCAAATTATTACTACTATTGGGCAAAACATGTTTTCTTAACAAACTTACAGAACCAAAGTCTTGATACTCTACCATATCATCATGTTGGTATGGTTAATCTGTTCACAGCTGTTGGAAATAAATAAATAAGTAAGCATACTGTATTTACTTCTACTCCACAACATTTAAGAGTGAAATATATTATTTTGTTTTGCTCCAACAGCAGTTAATTCTTGTTACTGTACTTTGTATATTCAGTTTTAATCTTGTTTTAATGTTAAACAAAGGTGACATTGCACCACCTGGAGCAGTAATAAGTATTTTAAATGCATAGCGTAAGCTTCAGTTAAGCATACTTACACCACCACTGCATTTTGAACCATAAATGTTCCCCATCAAGCACCACTGGAGATTTTGTACTACCTCATGAATCCTTTATATTATTGGTCCCTACAGTATGTTTCAGTTTAAACCTTTCATTGGAAAAGGCTTTGCTGATGTGGACTAACCAATGCTAACTCTGGGCCTCAGAGGTAACGCTAGATTACCAGAAAAATGCACAAATGTGTACTGTAAGGGAAACATATTTGGTTTTGATTTACGTATTATATATAAAAGAAATAGGTCTTAGAAGAATTGAAGCAAAGAAGGACACTCTGCCCAAAAAAAGTTCACAACTTCCTTTACAGAATTTAATCATTTCAACACCCCCACTCTCCGCAGAATGCTCTTCTTCACTGACTTTGGGAACGTGGCCAAGGTGGAGCGCTGCAACATGGACGGCACCAACCGGACCCGGCTGGTGGATTATAAAATTGAGCAGCCCACTGCTGTGGCATTGGACTTGTTCAAGAAGCTGGTGTACTGGGCAGACGCCTACCTGGATTACATCGATGTGGTGGATTACCACGGCAAGAACAGGCACACCATTATCCATGGGAGCCAAGTGAGTGTCACATTTCACTGCGAGCGCTGCTTTTTGTCTTTTGTCTTTTGTGGGCTCCACATCATAAGGATCCATTTTGGACAAACGTCAGTGTGAATCTGAATAGACAATAGGCTTCTCTTATCAGTACTCTTCATTTGAGAGATTCCAAATTGTTAAATGAGAGGGGATTTCTAACTTTCTGATTTAGGGCACCGTGCTTTATCACTGCAAGACAGGTGGTATATTCACTGCCTGTTGTTGTAATTCACTCTTTATTTTCATAGAAAAGGTCTTTTGAATGGGGATGGTTATTTAATTTAAGGCACATGTGGGGCTGTTTTCCAAATGAGCATATCAAGAGTCCCTTTCCTGTAGTGCACTCTTGAAGCCTTTCATCACAGATTATGACTATTCATTAAAAGGCCTTTTCAAGCAACTTGATACTTAGATACTCGCCCTCTATGAGGAAGGAAAATTGTACATTTAAACACCTTATTTTTTATGCAGGTGTTCTTTGCATAATATGGCCGCCTCCACTAGCTTGTGGCCTCATTAGACAGATCTTGCATCTACAATGACAAATGCGTTTCAGCTCTTTTCTTCATCTTTTCCATAGACTGTGTTTTTTTTTTTTTTTTTTCTGTCATCGCCTATGGTATCCGTGGTCAGAAGTAACAGGTTTGCTCACAGTTTGACTCACTAGATTACTCTACAATTTAATGTAATTTTCCAAAGAAAGTTAATTTCCAGGACATTCACATACAAATTCACAAAGACTGGATTGTGGCTGCTGATAGCATCATGGATTTTGCATCACTTGCAACTGTTATCTGCCCCATCTCAATGTCTGATTCACGAAAGATTTTGGGCTAATGATAATACAGTGTAAACACGCCCATAGAGTGTAATTTGCCCTTTTTTTTGGTGTCTCATTATTATCTATGTGTACCCAAGTACAAAAGTTAACTTTGCACTGACATAGTAAGCAGAACGATGTCGGAGATAAAAAAGCAAAACAAAATCAATTTGCAGACCGCCATCTCTTTACTGACGAGATGCAGAGACATTCCTCAAAACTTCAGGCAAGGTATTTAATGTGACAGAGAAACGGTATTTGGGATTTAGTATACCGTGATACTGACACCTATTATGAATGCAGTTCAGTTACCACCAACTCACTAAAGATGCTTATAATTTCACTGCAACTGCAACTGCAAGTGTCACTTTTAGTGCTCATCTTTGTGAATTTGATTGTTTTTGCAATTGAGAGCATTTGCAAAGAATGGGGCCAATTTTGTGCCAAATTACCTCATGTGCAAAGTGCATAGGAACACCGTTTGCTGGTGCTTTGAGATTGCACGTTTTATTTTTGTCTTATTTGTGCAGGTCTAGCTGTATGCAAAAGCCGCACAGGTTATTTTTATTTTTTATTTTACCAAGATCTTTACTTGAGAATTGCAATCTGGATATTTTACTAATTGTTTTTTAAATTTTTCTCAATTCCTTCATAGTAAAAACAAAAAAATAATATATATATACCTATAAATGACACAAATATTTCCAGGATAGAGACTTCACTTACACTTCACACGCTACACACAGCTGTTAAACAGTGTTGTAGAGAAGTAATAATTCAATAATTGAATTGAACTTCTCATCTGTTAATTACCACAATCCTGCTTTTCTATTTCCCCTCCTCCCTCCCAACCATTTACTGTTGGCAAAGATACAAGTACAGTAAATGCACACCCTTTTAAGTAGTGTGTGTGTGTGTGAAATTGCTTTGAAAATAGAGTGCCAAGGCCAAATTACATAGAGAGAGACGGTTGAGTGGTTTGTTTATATCTTTTTTTATTTATTCTGACGCATGTTTCTCATGCCCCTGAAGTAAAGGTGTGATCCAGTGAGCTTAGGTGTACTTCCTGTGAACACAGCTCATCCAGGCATGGCGCTTTGCGTGGGTGTCAGCCTGCTAAATGTAGCATGGAGGCTGAGGTGTCACGGCCAGTGGCCTCCCCATGGAGTCCAGCTTTTGATTCCGTGTGGGCTGCCAAATGTACAGACAGCCCTACCCCAACACACTCGTGCTTGCTGCATGATGAAATTAATAAAATAATATTTTTGTTGTTGTTTTCTCTTGTGATTTTCTTTATTTTTGGCTTCAGGCTTCATGATGTTAAAAACACAAAACAAACACCATGGATCTTCTTGTTTTGCAGGTGTCATACATTTATGCATTAGCTGTGTTTGAGGACTACCTTTATGCTACCCAATCTGACCCCTCCAAAGGGAGTTACCCTGTGGAGCTGCTACGGATCCACAGGTTCAACATCACAGAGGAGAGCAGGACACTAGCCAGCCTGGGGAATACTAGAGGACTCCGTGTTTACCACAAACTCACTCAGCCAAAAGGTAAAGGACTTTTTTTTTTTATAGATAGGTTAACATGAGCAAGTGTGTGTGTCAGAGTCTTCCCCATCTTGTGACTCAGATGCTGGAGTCTGTGTAAGTACAGAGAGAGGATGCTTCATTGGCTTGTAATGATTTCTCTGTCCTTCATGATTATGTCCACAGTCAGGAGTCAAGCATGTGAAATAGCTTCATATGGAAAACCGGGTGGATGTTCCCATATCTGCCTTCTGAGTGGCAGCTACAAGTCCAGAACCTGCCGCTGTCGTACTGGCTACAGCCTAGGCTCCGATGGACTGTCCTGTAAAAGTCAGTACATATTTTGCCTTGGATTTAAATAGGTGTGTCATTCTGTGTTTTAGTACATACCGCTTAAAAATGTACATCCTTCATTGGCAGTGCTTCCTGTTATTTATGAACAAGAATATTGACTTATGCCTGAAAGAAAACGTTTTGCATCAGTGCTCTTTTTGATATTGACGTGTTCCTGTAAAGGTCATGTGTCATATTAGAGCCGAGGGTGTGCCACACACTCCACAGACTGACAGTGATAAAGATGACCGCTGGTGGACATAGACCCATTTGAAAGTGACGTTCCGATATCGACCTGTCCCGAGCCTGATTGATTATTGCCATAATGAGGATTTAAGTTTGTCTGCATTTGTTGGCTGGTCTGATCAATTGCTGGACATTGTGAACTTGACAATAAAAGCAGAAGATCAAATTGATGACACAATCTGAGGGCCCACCACTGTTCGATCGGGGTAACGAAGCATTGGGAGGCTTGCCGTGACACATTTGATTTATTCCCCCCTCATAGATGTTCTGATGACACCAGCTATCTTTCTCTTGCTTGCGCTTTCCGTCTCCCTAAGCATAATGAGATTCGGTGCTAAATGGTAGTGCTTCTTCATACAGCAGTCACCGTGGGGTTTGATATCTGGGTCTCTTGCAATGCTTAATTGTCTCCTGGGTAGTTGGTCTCTCTCTCACAAAATGATAAATTGAAGCGAGGCATGTGTGGTCCTCACCCCCAGCATCCCAGTCTCTTGGGTAGGGGCTGAGAGCGAGGAGAGGTCTGCTTCTCTCACTGGAAGCCCTCCTTCATTTCTCCTCCTGCCTCTTTGGTGGATCCCAAAGGGTTCGAGAACATACAGCCCCCTGAGCGGCTGACGGGCCGCAGAGGAGCTGCCTCAGCTTTCTAGGCCTCTCTGTTTGCCTTTCTACACAGACACCATGCTATTTTAGATCAGAAGCTGTGTTCACAGCCAAGGTAAGTATTGCCATTGTCTGTTTGCTCAAGCATTTTCCCTGTCCTACTGTCATGGTAACTTTGTAACAGGAGCATGATTGAAGGGGCAGAGTAAAGTCATTGGCACTGATTACGGCCTCCATTAATGTGAATGGATTGCCCTGGCTCTGGTGCACATATAAGAACAATGTGGCCGGTAAGAGGGTTTAATGCTGGGATCAGCATTGATGAATTAGACCAATTAATTGACAATAACAGTAAAAATGGGTCCGTCCTTTCTTGCGTTGCAGAGCCCAAAAACGATCTCTTCCTGTTCTACGGTAAGGGGCGCCCCGGGGTCATCCGAGGACTGGATATGAATATCAAGTCCAGCGATGAGCACATCGTGCCAATCGAGGACCTGGTCAACCCTCGAGCAATCGACTACTACGCAGAAACAGGTCACATCTACTTTGCTGACACCACCAGTTTCCTCATTGGGCGACAAAAAATAGACGGAAACAGCAGAGAGACGATACTCAAAGATGGTGGGTCCAAATTACCTTTTTATACTTCGTGCAGCATTTTTCTAGAATTAATTAAACTGACATTATGCATTGTTTTATATTAGTAATTATTTCCTGGGATTAATGTAAGGTTGGAGCTATTTCACATACTCTTAATCTACTCAAAACACAAGCCTACTAAAAAATTATTTTGGGAAAACCAATCAAAGTCACAGTACTGCATGAAGAGAACATATTAGAAAACATATTTGGTGATTCTGTTGAATTCTTTGCTGATAATTCTGTTGTAGAACTTGACAATGTTGAAGGAATCTCAGTGGACTGGATTGGGAATAACTTGTATTGGACCAACGATGGCTACAGGAAGACAATCAGTGTTGCCAGACTGGAGAGAGCCTCCCTGACCAGGAAGACTCTGTTGGAAGGGAATATGTCACATCCCCGGGCCATCGTGGTCGACCCTCTGAACAGGTCAGGAAAAAAAAAAAGAAATGCAGTAAATTGTGTTGTATAAAAGAGACACTTAAAAAATCCAATAGCCAGTAGCTAGTAAAAAAGGTCAGTGGTGGCTTGGGACTCAAAAACAGGAGGAAAGCAACCCATGGCGTCATGCTGTTTGTCACTAAATGGCTACTTATCTCTACTTTCTTGTGTTCAACAAAAAATTAGGCAGTACAAGAAATGGCTGACAGTATTTTTTTTTAACTATCACTGCGGGCTCTGGAAGGGAGGGAACCTTTTGTGCCTAATGTGTCACTAGAAGCCTGTCAGACCACCAAGTGGTGAGGGGAGATCCAGTTCAGTGCAGAGCTCTGCATCCGCACCTCAGTACTGTCCTGCCACTGCCGCGCCCTTCAGTACAAATCTATTCTTCCTGTCAGCTTAACAGTGCATCAGGGCTGCTCCAACAAACTTACTGTTGGCTAATACAAGTAGATAGCTACTGCTTGATACAAAAAAAGGCCTGAATAAAATGTAATTTTGTGTTTTTTAAGGGAGATATACACACATTGAAGGTGCAGGTGAATTGGAAAGGAGAACTGACGTCTTAGTTTGAAGCTCAGGAGTACTGATCAAGCTGCAGTATTTGATGCATTGGGGTGAGAATGTGTTGATACTGCTTGTACCAGCAGCCAGCTCCAAGACGATATTTGCAGGATGTGTCAGGTGTAAAAGTGATTCGCGTTGATTCTGGATAATTTGTTGGTTCTGGTGTGTACAAGTTTTCAAAACTGGACCATGTACGTGTCAGTGTCTATGTGCTTTAAATAAAAAATGGAAATAGGCATATGTTTGATAGAATTGACAACTGAAAGTAAGAAAAAACAAAACAAATATGCAGTGGCAGTTCTCGTGTTTGTTTGTTAATCTTTTTTTTTTTTTTTTTAGCTCCTTAAGCTTTTTTACCTACCTATTGCAAGTTTGGGATTTTTCTTTTTTTTCACTTGATCTGAAGTGGCAAACAAAAATCTGTTTTGAGCTCCTTCTTACGTCTTCTTCCTGTGCCTATTTGTAGATATAAATATCACTTTGTCTCAAATGTTAATCCTGGAGATCATCTGTTTTAGCAAAAAACTGCTTGGACTGATCACATCATGTGTCTTTCAAAAGAAAACATGTAAATGTAAACCAGTATGGTTAAACTGAGAGAACATTTGCTGTTCTAACGAGTACAGGATTGTTTTATTTTTTTGGTGAAATAAAATCGTTAGCTCATGTTTTTGCCTGAACATAAACCACAGCTACCAGCTCGTTAACCAATTAACCAATTTCATAGCTGTTTCTCCTTCGTCTCCATAGATCATCTCTTTTGCATTCCTGTGCGAATTTATATATGGAGGCCATCACCAGCAGAGATGGTATTTAACATATTGAGGAGATGCTGCAAAGCTCAAATTCATTGAGCGTCTTAAGGATCTTAAGGATTAACACTTTAAGGCTTAAATCGTATTAACACAAACCAAATCCATAGCAGTCAGAGATTAGTTTTCAAGCCTCGAGGGGGTTGTTCCAAACATTTCGCCATATGCAGCCATTTCACTGCTGTAGGTAAATACACCAAACCAAAACCTAAATCGTATTCATACTTGGTTTTGATGTGCGTCCCTTCCTCTTTGTCCATGCCTAACTGTGCAAGTCCACAATAACTATTACGTTTACTATATACTTTCATCTCTAGTAACAATGACACAGATTCAAACATCCAAATACATATCACATGCCACAGTGGTGCAGACTGTATATGGAAGGAAATAAAACACGTTGATTTTGAAACTTAAAATCTATACCTTCATCTTGTGTAAAGGAGAAATCCAATAGAAACAACTGTGATGAAAAAAACAACCATACACTTGGGAGACTAATGAGAAAATAGCATGCTGGTCTTGTGTCAGAATTTTTGCCCTGACAGATATGGCGTAGCAGTAGTGTTCGGGTGCAGAATATTATGTCATTTTATTTTTGTAGAAGGATTAATAACTTTTGCTCCGACCCTCCCGCTGACAGCACAAATGATTAGAAAAGCTAGTTTTGGGCCTCTGAGGGAGCATTCAGCCTAAACCCGCCAGTCCTTTGATCTCTATCTGCTCTGCTGAAAGAGTCTCTTCAGGTAAAATGGATGCACCTCTCCAACTGATTTCTCTACTGCATTCTCGTTACCTTATTTTCTGCTCTGTTTACCGCCTCTAGTCTGTGTTGACAAGATAAAGACTCCTAGTGTCAACTTAACAGTGTCATACCTCTCTATCTTTGCTACATTCGGAATCTCAGAAATGTATTCACATAACATGTACAGGACATGTATACACTCTGAACATAGAATAGCAGATTGCATTTGATGAAAATAGGGCTGCAACTAACAATTATCATTTAATCTACAGATTATTTTTTATTGATGAATTGATTATGGTTTGTCCTATGAAATATCAAATTCGGAAAGATTGCCATAACTGGTACCCACAGTTCAAGTCTACAATTATGTTGTGTCATCGAATTCGCCGAAACCCAAAGATATTCAGATTACTGTCACAGAGGATTAGGAAAAGCAGAAAATATTCCCATTTGAGAAGCTACGACCTTTAAGGTTTTGCCATTTTTGCTTGAAAATAACTTTTAATCCATGTGCAGATCGACTAATTGATTAATTGACTAATAGTGCAGCTATACTTAGATTAAAATATGGAATCAAGAGCATTCAGTTGACACATGTATTATATTCAAAAGAAAGTAAAATGTATTTATTTTCTTCTTTTGCAGTGCATAGTGTGTCTGTCCATCAGTCCATTTGACATGTTGGTGTCCATGCATGTCTCTGTGCACATAGGCATATGTGTGTGTGTGTGTGTGTGTGTGTGTGTGTGTGTGTGTGTGTGTGTGTGTGTGTGTGTGTGTGTGCGTGTGTGTGTGTGTCTGTGTCTGTGTCTGTGTGTGTGTCTGTGTCTGTGTCTGTGTGTGTGCGTGTCTGCTTGTGAGTGTGGAGAATTGCTGAATAATTCACGAGATCGTAAAGATGACTTCAAGACAGAGAATCTTCATTTACCTCCATATCCCATTCTGTTTCATCTGCCCTTAGCCAGCCCTCTATCATTGATGAGAAACAGGGGGGCACATGGCTCAGTCAGCAACACTCAAACAGAGCAAATCCCCTGGGCATGGTTACTAGAGAACAGATCATGTCAAATCGTTGACCCAATCCCGTTTCAAATACCACAGGCCCACTGAGAGTTGCAGTCTCGGCATACACAACCTACAATGAAAAAACTTTTTGCTTTGTGGGGGGGTGGGGGACTATGAGACTTCTAACTTTGCTTTGATGTGCAGTCAAGCAGCACGTTAACTTGATAAGTCTGAATCATTTCTGAAGCTACGATGCACTCTCTTTTGACTGCCAGGGATGTTTGATTACTTGGTTTTACATATGGGAAATCTGGATTCCAGTTTATTTCCATTTCAGTGGGAACACTCTTGTCATGATATTAGTTTTCTGAACAAATGGTTATTAAGTTGTATTTGGCAGTACCGGTTGTGTTCTCTGTAAAGTTCCCTGCATGAATCAAAGCAGCATGTGTAAGACTCACTGGGGAGCACAGTCATGCCTTCCCATGGGTGTACAGAACAGAACAGAACCCACGAGGCACATTTCATTGTGATACCGAATAGATCATTTTGAGAGAAGCCTACAGAAACATGCTGTCACGTGAATGTTGATTGATAAGGAATCAAAGCAGGAGCAAGCTGATGAAGGGAGCAACTGGCACAACCATCTAGCATCAGCGTGACAAGGAGTAAGGCCAGGGATGAATGAGGAGACAGCTGAAATGAACTGCCTTCGACTGAATGGGGAATGTGATCAGTGTTAGGCTGGATCTGGGGATGACTTATAGAGCTCGCCTGAACTAAAGTGCTGCTTTATTATATCAGTTTATTGGTGCAATAATTGTGTGTATCCGTATGTGTGATAGCTGGATGTACTGGACGGACTGGGAAGAGGATGAGGTCAATGACAGCATAGGGCGGATAGAGAAAGCCTGGATGGACGGATCCAACCGCCGCATTTTCGTCACCTCCAACATGCTGTGGCCCAATGGTCTGACTCTGGACCACAGCACTGGTACCATGTACTGGTGTGATGCCTACTACGATCACATCGAGAAGATTCATCTCAATGGGACTGGGCGAATGGTGAGTGTCAAAATGTAATGATCACACGGAGTAGTTTAATGATTCTGAAACTCAATTGCAGTAATCATGTTCGCTGTGATTCTGGTAGACTTCAAGGTTAGGCTGCTTGTGAGATATGAATACAGGGGCAGAGGGTTGAATTCTAGATCCCGACTGAATAAACAACACCAAATAAACATGCAGATTGAAAAGTGGTAATTTTATTGCGTCAACACAACTTGAAGATGTTTTACACCATAAAACAGTCAGTGAACAGCAGAACAATTATTTTAAAATGTTTTGATTGTAAATGATATATATATATATAAAGTGGCAGGGTCCCAAACAACTGCCAAAAAGACAGCCCTACATCGCTGATTGCTCCCTTCGACTGTAGATGCACTGGCATATTAAGCTAATTAATTATTTGCAAATGCTATTCAATCAATGCCAATATTCTCGCAAACATTATTATAAGCAGACAGCGGTGTGTGAATAAATTTGTGCAAAGAAATTGAATCACATTCATTGTATACTGTGATCAAATAAATTCTCAGCCCATATTCAAACAGCTAGAACCTTGTTTGAGATGACGGATTCTTTTGTTGCTGATGGCATCTTTCCTCTGCCCTCCTAATCTCTTGATTACAATGCATGTTTGCTTCATGTTCCAGGTGGTGTACAATGGAAAAGAGCTGAACCATCCGTTCGGAATCTCTCATTATCGTAATTTCATCTTTTGGACGGAGTACATGAATGCCTCGGTGTTCCAGCTGGACTTGACCACGGGCGATGTCACTCTGCTGCGGAGCGAGAGACCACCGCTATTTGGCTTACGTGTCTACGATGCACAGAGTCAGCAAGGTTGGCTGCTTTTCCTTCATTTACTCCTCATCCAGTGCCGCTGAACGACAGCTTCCTGTACAGAGAAAGTTTCACACTTAAAATAGAACCACTCTGTGCTGTGTGTCCAAGCCTGTGTATACCCTGTACACACTCCATTAATTGAGAGCACTTAAGGTGAAATACACACTTGAGATTTCACAAGTAAGTCTATTATTGTCAAGCAATAGGCATATTATTTCATGGTGTAAACGTGTGCTTTGATCAACAGTGACAGGGACTTTAAATTCCCTTGGGGCTCTTCTCTATGACCAAGGCTTGAAGGGCTCTGCTCAATTCTGTAACAAATGATGATGGATTCATGCTGTTAGAAAGCTGAAAGAAAGAGATGGAAGAGGAGTTTGATATGGGCATGGAAGGCATTCCTTCTGCTAACCTATAATGGCATGCAAAAACACTTATCAGATACCCACTCCACAATCAGGGGAGGTTGATGCTATTGCTCTAAATGTAAAGATATATACATTTTACACAGTCCATTGAAGTGGCTTTAGACTCATGCCATGAGTTTCAGTCAAGGACTTTAAAGCCAAGAAGTGAAAGTAAGAAAGTGCAATATCAAGGATATAATGCAGATAAATGGTTGGCTTCTGCATGCACAGCCTAGTTCACATCATACAGAGAATGTCCGCTGGACATTTCTCCATTGTTCATGTCACTGAATAGATTAATTGGCTGCCCAGTCTTCTGAGTATTAGTGATTGGCTCTTACAAAACCAAAAGCTTTATCTCATTGGCTCAGGCACTGCCTTTGGCTGCGTGTTAAATGAAAGTGACAAAGGTGTCTTATGACTTAACTTTATATGTGACAGTATTTTTTCCCTCTTTGTCCAGAGAGACAAATTATTCCCCAGAAAAAGATAAAAATGTCAAATGTCCCTCACCGACAGTGTTCCCAATATTTTACTGTGCATGTGGGTACAGATCACATGGCATACACCTCACATGTCTCTCAATGAGATGATTTATTCTTGCGAGGTTTAAAGCAACAACTGAACCGCTGCCGTTCACTGTACAAAAGGAAAGTAGACAAAACAACAACAAAAATCTGTGGCACTTTAGGCACGCTTTAGAAAATGGAGCTTTAAATGAGAAAGACACCTTATTCGGGATCTATTTCTCCAGGTGACAACGCATGCAGTGTGAATTATGGGGGCTGCGGTACCCTCTGCCTTGCCATCCCAGGAGGCAGAGTATGTGCCTGCGCTGACAACCAGCTTCTGGAGAAGAACAATGTCACCTGTGCAGGTAGGAGGACATAATGAATCAGACAGAGCAAGAGGCCTAAGATCATCCTGTACCAGTATACTGTAATCCTGCCTTCATCCTATGGGACAGAGATCAAATACGAACCTTATCTGTTCACATGCAAATCAGCTAATAAAATAATAACTACGGATGGGAAATGATCCCAGTGGGTTTCCATAAATGTAACCCTAATTCCCAGTCGTTACGCATGGGGTTATGAGACATTATTAACATGTTTTATATGCTATTATAGCGACGTCAATAATTACCCCCAAACACATACTTCATAGGAAGTCTCTGGTTGATTTTTGTCTCACCACTATTCCTCCCAGAAGCTTCCAGCGGAAGCTTGGAGCCACAGAGATGTAAAAACGATGAGTTCCAGTGCCACAATCAACGCTGCATACGGGCCCTGTGGAAGTGTGATGGAGATGATGACTGCCTGGATGGAAGCGATGAGGAGAGCCACAGCTGCTGTGAGCATGTTACAATATGTCTGTGCTGCAAGCACTACATGCCAACACACAATTGCGTTGCATGTAGAGATACTGCTGAAACATGTTGCTACACCTACATGCATAACCATGCACCAAGAAAGAACAGCACAAGCTTTTTTAAGGCTGATTCTCTCCTGCTGTCAACTTCTATGTTCTTAAATGTCACGGAAGTAAGGGTGACAAGTGTTCCTCCTCCACACTGCTGTCTCCCCTTACGCTCTTGCTGAAGCGATTTGGCTCTTTAAGAAATCAGTCGGATAAACACCATGTTAGACGCTTGGATAATGGTTCTTTTTTTTTCTGGAGGCAAAACACCATTATCCAATACTCTGCCAGAATTATTAGAATTGAAAAATCAGTTATCTAGTCTCTTGGGATATCATGTACTTTTACAATCAACTAATTTGGTTTGTTTTAGCGGGTATGGAGTCTTCCAGAGAATTCATCAGGCCAAATTTGTACTTGAAGATTGATGAATGTGGATGTCAGCTGTATAACAAGAATGTTGTGTTTTGAATGAATAATTGCAAATGCTCCATTGCATTTTGATCAGTCTCTCACTGTTATAAGCCAGCCTCACACAGCCTCTCATTTAATGCTGGGACACAATCGGAATTTAGTTCAGATGGTGGAAATGTTGCCTGTGACAAGACACAAAATGATAACTAAGGTCATTCGACCGAAACACTGGTCTCAGGGTAGCACGCTCTTGCAGCATTTGGCATTTCCAGAAACCAGGTTGTCTCAAAATCAAAGGTAATTTATCATGTCGCAATATCTACACATACATCTGCTCAAATTTAATTTGATACATGGGTGGTGAGGCTTAATGAATTTGGATGCTGAAATGTGTAATTAAAGTTAAATGACATGACAAATAAGGAGCTTGGTTGGTAGTTCCAGTGAAGTGGAATTATGTGAAAGTGGCTTTAAATAAAATTAAAATCAAGGCACTAAAGCAGCATTATGAATATACTTAAGACCACTGTAAAAATGTTATGGAGACACCATTACTCTCAATTAAAGGACAAACCACCAAGGAGAAACATGAGTGAGATTCTACTCTAAAACACCCTTCCCTTTTATAGTTCCTTACAAGGCTTGTTGGTCCATCAGTGCAAGCTTAGTTTAGCTGTAGAGTGAATGAAATCCCATCAAGAAGCTGTGAATACACTTTGTATGAACGTGGAAGTGTTTCCACCTGTAGGACTAAGAGAGATCAGGGCTGGAGAATGGATACAGATTTACTATCAAGAAAAACACAATATTTCTGCTACCTTGGCTATGGCTATAAAAAATGGAGAATGTCATGTTTTCTTAAGTTATAGCTTTGTGAGCTTTTTTATTAAATTATATTACATTTAATGTGAGCTTTGCAAGATCACTGACTGATTTATTTTGCTGTTTGAACTCTTTGCAGATAATCACACCTGTCCTGTTGATCAGTTTAAATGCAGCAACAATCGCTGCATTCCCAAACGATGGCTTTGCGATGGAACGAATGACTGTGGTAGCAATGAGGACGAGGCAAACACCACATGCTCAGGTGTGTACTGTACCACTTGTATGTTTGTCTTAGAGTCAGTGTAGTTTTTGCTGTAGTATCATCATTTTACAATCATATACATATCACATGCGTATGAAAGACAATATTCTTTTAATTTCAGCAAGATCTGTCATCATTTCCAATCTATTTACACCACTTATTCTATGAATGAAGGCTAAAGTTGAATTTTCTGATATGGTGATATCAGAACAACATATTGTGGTTCCAGGATCGACTGTTGCCCAGTTGAACTTTTGTAACTAAAGTAAACTAAAGTAAACTAAAGTAATACATTTCTATCAAGCTAAGCTCTGTGAGATTCAAAGCTCAAACAGCTCTTTCATCTATACAGTAAGGAATAAAACATTTTTCTCCAATATCTTCCTGATTCATTAAATTCTTGACCACAGGGGTCCGATGTTGTCAAAGCCGTTATCATCATAATGCCTCGCGGCTCTCCAGTGGCTTCGGTACAGTACAATCAATCTCAATATGTAAGAGCACTCTCCAGTGTCAAAGAGTTGTAGCACCTACGAGAGGCAACTGAATGTCAGGAACACTTACAGTATATCACATCCCATGTCCTCAATGGTGCTTCTCAGAAGCTTTTTATCCTTAGAGGATCAATCTATGACCATTAGCCAGGGGATGATGAATGTTCCCTCATCGTCAGATTGACATGCATACCCCACATCAGTAAGACATCCCTTGTCTGCTGCCCATGCATGCTCACCATGGCCGTGTAGCGTGTATCTGACAGCCCGTCAAGCAACAGCACATTTCCCATGGCTTTCAGACCTTCCCTGCTCTACTGTGTGATTGAGTGTTAAAAAGTTTGCACTGGGCGGACATCGATATCATGGTGATGCAGTGATCATTAGGGTTGTTGTGCACATCCTGCATTGACTTATGCACTTGTGATTGAATTATGTGGCTTCTTTCTTCTCTCTCAGCCCAGCCCTGTCAGGTCGACCAGTTCTCCTGCCAGAACGGACGATGTATACCTCGAGCCTGGAGCTGTGACCGGGAGGATGACTGTGGGGATATGTCTGATGAAATATCATGCAGTGAGTCACATTTGTCTATCTACCACATGCCATTCAAGTTTCACTCTTGTGTTGCTCTGTTTGGTCAAGATGTTATATAGGCCAGCTCTACCAATGAATCAAATACTAATAAGGCCATTTAGGGCATTAACTAGTTGTCGAAATTGTTATGCCTAATCAGGGTATATTTAAAGCTACAATGAGTATGATGCTTTTTTCCTGTCTTATAACATATCTCTGAGGGGGGATAGGGTTGTCAATGCACAACGGTGACTCAATAATTACATCACCAGGCAGTGAAATTTCAAAACTCACTTTCCATTCTACACTAGGAACTCTTAAAATGTGACTCCATGATTTATGTAGTCGACACTGCCAGAAACTTGTCAACGTTCACTGTTTCACCTCTAACGGATTGACAGAAACTATGTGCTGAGCAGCACTCGCACTGGATAATTTGATGTAATGTGTGAATTATAATAAAAATGATTTCTTCTTTTTTTCACATAATGTCCTTAGAAGCACACCACTGAAAAAACCCAGCTGCAGTCTAATGTGATGGGATTAATTGGACCACATGTTATTTCCTTCCCATTTTACATAAATGTGGCAGTTATCCACCTATAACGTTGAGTGCAAACCATGACACATAAATGAATGTCCTGATATATGAAGTAGAGGCAAAGGATTTTGGTTTTAGCCAACGAGCAGCATGGCTGTAGGGATGGCAATGTCTGCTGGTTGCTCTTTTCAGTCGGTCCACTGCTTTAGTCCAGACATCTGAAAAACGTTTGGATGGGATTGTCATTGAATTGGTGCAGATGTTGATAGTGCCAACTTACCAAACATTAAATGCTAGTCTCAGCTAGTTATCTTTTTTTTGAATCCTTGAATACTTTCTAGTCTCTTTCGCATGCATTACTTCATTAAGTTGAGTGAGTTTTATGATTTGAATTATTGATGCTGTGTTCTCTGGACCAAGAACTCGACATGCTCTCACTGATGGCATCAACTTAGAGGGGTGGTGCTGAGTAAACTACATACTTTTTTTTCAGTAGTTCACTTTTCTTAAGTTGTGTCTCAGTGGTATTATACAAACTGTCAGCTTCAGTTAGTAAAAGTGTCAGTCTGTGTTCTGAAATAATCTTAGATAAAATAAATGAGAAAAATACATGGCCAGCCATGATTGTCTGAGCTTTTCGGAGTTCTTTGAAGATGTATTTAACCTTTTTCTGTGTAACAGAAAAGAGCACTTTAGGCTGTAAAGTATGTTTTCAGCTGTGAAGTTGAACTGGATGAATTAACTGCACACATTAAAATGATGGGGGGGCAAAGGTTTTAAGATCCCCCCTTTAATCACTGTTTGTATTAAAACAGCCTTTTATAGTGATAGATGTTTGCCTCTGTGATGTATCGCCTCAGCCTCCCTTTGTGTGTCTTAAGCTGATTCAATACGCAGTCACAAACAGCCAGGGTGTAAGCAGTAATTAAAGTTCATGCTTGGCTTCATTCAATCATAATCAAGCTGTGCAGAAAAACATATTCTCTTCCTTACTGTTGTCTGAGCTTCCTCAGGCATCACTTCTCTATAGGCACTCTACTGTGCAGCTCTGGCAGCTCACTTAGCTCCAGTGGAACTGCTGTGGGTTTTGGAACACCTGAAGCTCAGTGGTGGCCGCTTTAGAGATTGATGCTAATTTGGATTTTGTTTGTCAGTAGTTTAGTAGTTGTCACACAGTGTCTCATATTGGGCTCTATGTTCACTTGAAGCCGTCATTATTTATGGATGCCGGTGTTCCATTTTTTTGCCAGGCTCAGTGTTTACTTGAAACCTTCATTATTAATGGATGTTCGTGCTTCATTTTTAATGAATGTTAAATTCCAACCAGTCATGCGCTGTCAGTGAGACCTAACACATTTGTGGGAAATATAGAAGACACTTGTCTGATAAAGATACAGTGTGTCTTCTCGACAGCGCCTTAGGTATTCCAGGCAGCAAAAGCAGATGCCAACAAATCAATTCAAATGTAGACTTGCATTTCATATTGAAGTCAATATAGTTTTCAGGCATCCTGTAAGAATATTTAAAAAGTTCTGTATGTACAGTATCTCAAAATTGGTTACAAGAATGGTATCTGATGGGAATACAAATGTCAGTCCTGACAATGTCGCCAGTCCACAAAATGCTATAACATAAAACACTATACATACAGCAGCACTGTCAGAGGATATTGATGCTGTAACGTAGAGCAATTTAGTTCAATAAATTTCCCTGACTGCAGTGATGGATGTTGGATCAGCTACTGCATTGGCTGACTACAGAAGTGGTGATTTGCTTTCACTAACTCACATTTTTACAAGTTTTTTATATATAGGGAGTAGGATTGTAGGTGGAGATGAACAATTACTTAAATTAAAATGTGTCTGTCACTGCGTGGTGATTATAATGTCAACCATGTCATTTGGTTAATTGCAATATTCACATCCTCCAGACAAGCATTTTCAGATGCATCATTTCTCTTCCCCGCTCTGCCCTGAACTCCCAATGTGCACTCAGTTCATAGTTTGAGAGTCTGTATCCTCTGCTTGTACACAATGTTGACTCAACCGCCATGATTGTGACTATTGCAGCTCTTTGTGCAACCCAACAGAGTGGGATGATTTTTTTTATTTATTTTTTCAGGGCCAAGCATGTTTTACATAGCTTTGTGATTGGAGGCATTGATCAAGAGAATGAAAACAAACTTGTTGTAAATAAAACATGGCTGTGCAAGGCTCTCTTTAGTACAAAGCATTAATCAAAAGAGGAATTTCAGATTATTCTCAACTTTTATTTTCCTCTTCCATCCAGGGCCACCTATAACACCCACTCTGGAAAGTATATTCTGAAGATTTAGCACAAAGGTTGCAAGCAGGTCACAGTCTTGTACAGTGAAATAGCTCAACAACTACTTGGCACAACGTTTGCTACAGACATTCATGGTTCCCTGGTGATGAACTCCAATGACTTTGCTGATTCTCAGATTTTTCTTATAGCAGAAAGTATTTTTTAGTCTCTACGCGAAATGTCTCAACAACTATTATGTGGATTGCCATGAAATTTAGTGCAGACATTAAGCACTGCTGTGCCTACAGAAAGCATAGCCTCACAGGGTCACAAGCATGGCTGTAGACTCTGAATCTTGCTTTATTTTTTATTTCTCCATGCTGGTTTAGAAATCGTATTCATCCGCTAAAGTTTTGTGGTGAGAGAACAACCTGTTTTCCATAAGGGTGACCGTTACCTGAAAGTATTGCATTGTTGTCTGCATCTCTTCTCATCCCTGCTTAAAATGCTTACAGATCACTCTCAACAATCTCAACCACATAATTAATTTTCTACCTTTTTGTAACATTACAATACGATACTTAATGTTATAATAAAAATGAAATAATCTGGAGACTTTTCTCCACAGTATTAAACAATATAACTATTACTCACATGGGTATAGTGTAAGTTTTAGGACAAAGATTCGTGGCAGTTACCAGTAAAAATAAAACATTGACTGATTGCAGTGCATGTATTGGTTTACCTTGGTTGGCATTGTACTTCATGTGTACCTGTACTCTTTTCAGCCTTCCCCACCTGTGAGCCCCTCACCCAGTTCAGCTGTTCCAATGGCCGATGCATCAGTGTGACGTGGCTCTGTGATTCAGGTGAGGAGAAGAACCTTTTGAAGGTACTCAACATAGAATTCAAAGCTTGTTCATAAATGAATGTGTCTGTTTGTGCATGTGTTTAGAGGACGACTGCGGAGATGGCAGCGATGAAGTGGGCTGCGTCCAGTCCTGCGCCAACACCCAGTTCCAGTGCACCAGTGGGCGCTGTATCCCAGACCACTGGGCCTGTGACGGCGACAATGACTGTGGAGACTTCAGTGATGAGAACACGACCTGCAGAGGTGGATCAGCACGTAAGAATGCCTGCATTTCCTTTCTGAATGCTTAGAAGTGTCAGGTCGGATGAAAGGTAGCTAGACTAACTCATCCTAACGTCTTAACAAGATGACCATTGTTCTTATGCCAGACGTTCTTATTCCCGTCTGGCATCAAAGTATTAGTAGTATGAAGGCAAAGTTTTATAATAAATCCGTTATATATTAAGCCATCACTGGGATTTGCATTTTTTTACTTTTCGAAAGATCTGCCTTGCGGCAAAATTGTCTGGTAGCCACTTTATGAGAGTGTAGCTGTCTTTATGTCTGTTTTTGTGAGCTAATTATTGTATTTACAATTTCAATCATGTTTTAATTTAAGTGTTGTAATTACAAGTTTAGCAGTTAATCAGCTTGAGTCGAATAACTTTGTTTTCACACTCACGTGTGACTAATCTTATCTAGTCTCTGTTCTGGGGAATTTTACCATCAGGAGTTAAATCATTTAATCTAATTACCACAGAAAGCTCATGCAAGCTCCTAGAAACTCACAGCTCACTTGCTTGTCACTAGAATGTGTAGACTATTCATCAAACTGTTTCCTGATGGGAACTGCAGGCTTCTCCACTCCCCCGTGTCTGCTTCTGCTTTTACCCCAGGGGATTGAATCCGTCTTAGCTTTGCCTCAGCTGTTGAGGAAATGTTTTTTTGGGGTTTGATTTTGAAGTATCAAACAAATCATCTATACTGAATGCACAATGCACGATTTAAATGCCTGCATAATGCTGTTAATTATGATCAGCTGAAAATGTTAGAATGAATCACGTGTATTGGATTGTACTGTAGTTCTCTTGGTGTTATTTGGTTTAGAACATCTTTATACGATTACAATATACAATATTGTTCCCATGAAATGACTGATGAATATTAAGCCATTATTAAAACATGTGATGTATTTCACACTGCCATTTAGTTTTGGGAATGAACTCTCATCAGATGATATGTCCAGTGACTCCAATACCTTCAACACATATGACATAATGGTGTAGCGGTATCGCTTCCTTTTTTTGTATTAAACCCAAGCTGGGGAAATAAATAGTGAGCAGAGTCATTAAACCAGACAGACACATCTTACAGGCATACACCTTAAAGTTACAATCTAAAAGATCTCTATTTTGTTCTCTATGGCGGCACTTATGGTGATAAATGGTAATTGCAGGCATGTTTTTAGATCTCACTTCGCAGAGAGCGCCCTTGTGATTTTTCCTGGGAATGTCACTGTAGACAGTGACTTAAGACTTTAATACTTCATATGCAAAGGGTTTCCTGCATTTCCTGGTGATTGCCGTCTTGGTCGCCGAGCAGGATTTTAACCAGATATCGGTCTTGAACATTGAACAGTTGCCTAGATATAATACCACAAATTACTTTGGTAGTTCATAATCCAATACATCTTCAGCTCCTCCCAATCGAGATTAATATTCCAAATGCTGAAAGTGAAATAGCTTCCCTCTTTGGAACTTACTGACCTGCCATTGCTGCCAAGTGCTCCGCTTGCGAAGATAAATATTTTTAAACAGTAAAATATGTCTTGTGAAATAATAGTTCAATGTGGTGCCTTTGCTCGTAACAATGTGCTGTAGAGCTGTGAAACAGTAATTGTTGAATTACTTTTGTTTCAGTGCTGCCATCTGTGATCGAGTGCAGTGGAGAGGAATTTCACTGTGTCACAGATGGAACCTGCATCCCAGAGCGCTGGAGGTGTGACGGAGACAAGGACTGTGAGGATGGGAGCGACGAGAAAGACTGCGAGGGCACCAAAAGGATGTGCGACCCCAAGGCCAAGTTTACCTGCAAAGATACAGGTAGTGAATACAGTGCACTGCCAAACAGCACACCGAGGTCAGAAGTGAAAGACATATAACAGCAGCTATTTGTACCTATAAAGATGCTGATGGTGGTGCTTCCTTTTTTTTTACTGTATCTGTGAATTGTCACTGTATTTTAGTCAAGAAATAGTGCATGGCTCTGAAATAGCTTCCAGAAGTTTTAAATGAAGTCTGACATATGCAAACACCGCTGTCGTGATTCATTTTTTTTTTACATTTAATTAGGCATTTGACAATGTTGGTTGATGTGTGGTATAAAACAGATCCCGAGGCATGAAAACTAAATTCAGCTTGCATTGGATTTCAGTGAGTAAATCTTGCATCATTCGTCTGGGACAGATGTTATGGTTTTAGCACCGCATGGCATCCTGGCTGAACTAATTTGAGCATGAAGGGAAGTAACACACAGCAACAGAGAGAAAGACTGCTGACTTGATTGGTGACTATATAGAGTTGTGGTATAGAACATATGTGAAGACACTTAGATTATATGGACATATTTCCCTCATTTTGTTCTTTTGTGTGTGAGTTACATCATAGAAAATCATCAAGAACAATTGTGAGTTTCACTTCTAAATGACGCATGACGTTCTGGAGTTTGAACACAGACAGATTTTACTAAGCTTTAATGAACAATATCTCCTCAACATTTTCACGTCTTTTTGCTCGGGTCTTAAAAGAGGAGGAAAATATCTCAGTCGTTTCATGACATTTTTTTTTTGTGTCTATCAGTTAGAAATTAAGCTGCCAAATGACTCTCTTCCTTTTCATAAAGGCTTCACTCTCTGACAGGCTCGAGAGGCTTAACCATTCTTCACTTTGGAGCAGTGCAGTGAAGTTTACATGTACTTGTTCAACCAATTAGGACAGACCATTTAAATGGCCTGTATAAACTCCCCATGTACCCACATCCAGCATCCACTTTCTTTTCCAAAGCTGAAAGGAGAAGGTCAGAGAAAGATCCAGTTGCTCTCTGTCTTTAGCTCTGCAGCTTTCCGCTCATCCCTTGACAGTATTATCAAGAATGGAGGCAATGCTGCGTGGTGAAAGGTTGGTTAGACCACACAATTATTATTCACTGTAATTCTGCAGTGTCACACCCCTGTGCACTGGTGCAGTTCATCCTGTCCTCCTCTAAAGAACAGAGTGCCCTCTCCAGTATTATTCAAAAGGGTTTCTGAAAGGGGCCAACAGTTCTGATGGATTAAAGGAAGGACAAGCTGTATTTCTTTCTTTTTTTCACAACTTCTCAGATAAAACCAAGATGTGAGACTCATTCTAGACTCATGCCGAGTTCAAATGCTGGGAATAAGGAGGCTTTTTCTCGACCATTCTACCTTTTGGGGATGGATGCATTTCCACATGTGCAAGATAAATCACAAACAAAGGCAGGAATTTTCATTGTGGAGTTTCCGCTCAATGCAACAATACAATTGAACAAACTTGGTTCAGCTACCCACACAAATATTTTGTTAACTTAAGATGTTCGTTTGAAAAAAACAAAAAGAAAAGAAAAACAAAAAGTAGCTGAACATACAGTAAGAGTACAATAGTAGATATTACTCTTATTAATTTGACAGAAATGGACGATCCAATCTCTCCCCTTATATGAATTAGAATTGAGAAAGATTCATTATTTAGAGCAGTTGCTCCTGTAAATATAGGTATTAACATTTTTAAATTGGGCACTTTAAGCCTAAATTAGACATTTTGGACAAATTTGGTAGACTTCGTAGGCAAAATGGATGGGAGAATAGTTAGTGTCTCCAGCCCATGACTATCAGTAGTAGGTTGAGTTGGGTATGTCTTCCCCATGTCCATGTATAGCACTTTGAATATGGTTGCGATGGTTGAGAGAAGTGTTCTAAACTGTGTACAGTATAAGTAGAAAAGCTGTTTTTTTTCCTCTCTTTTTTTCAACCATGACTGGTTGTGTTGGCAGCTACTTGCTATTCTAGGGCAGTATTTTCTGGATTGGTAGAAGACTAAGTTCCCCCCAGAAGTGGGTGTTTTGATTGAGGAACACACATTCTTTAGGTATTTCACAGATGCATGGACTGTTGATCAAAGCACATGCATGCATACTTCAGAGCAGTCTTCTGCAGTGGTGAGTGGTCTAGTGAGTAGTCTAGTGAGTGGTCTAGTGAGTGGTCTAGTGAGTAGTGTAGTGAGTGGTCTAGTGAGTGGTCTAGTGAGTGGTCTAGTGAGTAGTGTAGTGAGTAGTCTAGTGAGTGGTCTAGTGAGTGGTCTAGTGAGTAGTCTAGTGAGTGGTCTAGTGAGTGGTCTAGTGAGTAGTCTAGTGAGTGGTCTAGTGAGTGGTCTAGTGAGTAGTCTAGTGAGTGGTCTAGTGAGTGGTCTAGTGAGTAGTCTAGTGAGTGGTCTAGTGAGTGGTCTAGTGAGTAGTGTAGTGAGTGGTCTAGTGAGTGGTCTAGTGAGTGGTCTAGTGAGTAGTCTAGTGAGTGGTCTAGTGAGTGGTCTAGTGAGTAGTCTAGTGAGTGGTCTAGTGAGTGGTCTAGTGAGTAGTGTAGTGAGTGGTCTAGTGAGTGGTCTAGTGAGTGGTCTAGTGAGTAGTCTAGTGAGTGGGCTAGTGAGTGGTCTAGTGAGTGGTCTAGTGAATGGTCTAGTGAGTGGTCTAGTGAGTAGTCTGGTGAGTGGTCTAGTGAGTGGTCTAGTGAGTGGTCTTGTGAGTGGTCTGGTGAGTGGTCTAGTGAGTGGTCTTGTGAGTGGTCTAGTGAGTGGTCTAGTGAGTGGTCTAGTGAATGGTCTAGTGAGTGGTCTAGTGAGTGGTCTTGTGAGTGGTCTAGTGAGTGGTCTAGTGAGTGGGCTAGTGAGTGGTCTAGTGAGTGGTCTAGTGAATGGTCTAGTGAGTGGTCTTGTGAGTGGTCTGGTGAGTGGTCTAGTGAGTGGTCTAGTGAGTGGTCTGGTGAGTAGTCTGGTGAGTGGTCTAGTGAGTGGTCTAGTGAGTGGTCTTGTGAGTGGTCGGGCCTATACAGCCCGTTAGAAGGCTCCGTCTGTGCTCATACTGTACAACTTGCGTAACCTTTAGATTCATCTAAAATGTAGCAAAATAAGGAAGAATGAAGCTTCAACTAGAGACTGGTACTGTATTAGATGTAATCTTCTGAATCACAAAACAAAAACATGTTGACTATGACAATAAATATGAATATCTTTATCAGTATGAAAACCTTAATGATGAGCAAAGTAAAACAAAAAAAACAACCACAAGGACCATACATCTACGCATCCATTGTTTAAAAATAATCTTCAGCCTTGTGTAGAGGAGGATAAAAAAGTTATCATCTCTGCAGGAAATCTGTTGATAAGCTGCCTTTCTATTGCATTAAAGATTAAACTTTTAGATGTTTGAGGCTCTCTATATTCGGAAAGAATATAAAAAATGCATTTCCTACTCAAAGTAATAAGCAATGGTTATATTAAATAAACACACTCAGAAGTACTCCCTCCCTTTTGTGCCTTCCACTCCCTGAATTAGATATTTTTTTATCCCTTTTTTCAGCCACATTCTTGTCCCCTCCTTTGCTTTCCACAAATACATGCACTTATAAAACTCATCAAATTGAAGTTGTGAGATTTTCATTGTCATTTAAGGTGAAATCGCCAAAACCAAGACTGGTTCATTCACTTGTACAAATGATTAACTTCCTTGTCCAAGTACATTACCGCAAACACTCCCATTTTGATGAGAGTTAAAATGGAACATTTCTGTGCCCCAAGTGTCATCCATATTTTACGCATGAAAAGCTTGTGTACTTGAATAACACATACGCTTACATTTTCACATGCAACTGCACTGGCATTATATTAGGCATTTAGAAAATGAAGAGCTAAATCAAAAGTGTCATCTGACTATTTTTGTGCGGACAACTGGAGCTTAGAAGTGATCTGAAGCCAAACAGACACGCAGACACGCTTGATCTCACACTAAATCCGCAAACCCACAGCCGCTTCAGCCTCCCATGTCGGTTTGCATTGATCCGGCACCAAGCATAAACCAGTAAGAACCCAAAACCCTGTGATGTAGCGTTGATGGAAAAAATGTAAATTTGAATATGCTGCGATCCAGGCTTTACCTGAGAGCATGCAAAAATTATACATCCCAGTGTATGTATTATTTTCTTTCTCATCTCCCTCAGTGATTCCAGCTACCTCCTTCTAACCTACTCAATGAGGGAATTATAAATTATACTATAGGTATCAGCGGAAGGAATATTGATCTTGTGTGGATTTCCTTCATCAAGTTGAACATTTAGCACAGAACTGAGAAATAGTTTGTTGTTGACTGAGACCACATGGGGAAAAGAAAACATGGGCTTTTTGCTATCCAATGTTTATACCAACGATTTGATAAAATAACTGAGTAGCAAAATATTTGTCTAATCCAAAATTGGAAAATACAAGCACTGAAAGCACCAGTTAAATTTCAGTTATAAGACGGGGAACTTTTTTTGGGAAGCCCATATTACTCAATCCTAACTAAAATGAGATGACATCGTCTGAACTGCAGTGAAACTTGGATCTGTTAATTCTTAATTTTTAAGTTATTAAAAAAAATTAAAGTCTGCCTGACTCCACATTTCATTCTCTACAGGCAAGTGTATCACAAAGAGCTGGGTGTGTGATGGGGACATTGACTGTGAGGACCGCTCAGATGAAGAGTCCTGCGAGTCTGCTGTCTGTAAGCCACCCAAGTACCCTTGTGCCAACGACACCTCCCTCTGCCTCACACCTGATAAGATCTGCAATGGAAAAGTGGACTGCGCAGACCGCTCGGATGAAGGACCCATCTGCGGTATGTTGGTTTTCTCTCTGCATGTCAAGTCTTTTTTTTCTTTTGTCCTCCTGCAAGATGCTGAAAATCTCATTCCACCACTATTGACATTGATATGCTGTCGTAATAGCTGCTACTCGTCTGGGAAGGCTTTCCCCAACATCCACGAGATTGGGCACTGACCTGCTGTTCCAGTTCATCCCAAAGGTGTTTGATGAGGTTGAGATTAGGGCTCTGTGCAGGCTAGTCACATTCTTCCCCACTAAAACCCCAAAAATAAATAAAAAGTCTACCAATCTATTTTCAGCTCTAATTTGGGTCTGGGTCACAGTGGCAGCCGGCTAAGCAAGGTAGCCCTTACACAATGCCCCTGTGTTTTGGCCTTTCACAAACTGTTGCCACAAACTAGGATTGTATATACAAAAACAGCCCCTGACTAAAAGTACACAAAAGTACACGGACAGATTATCAAACACTCCTCGGGGGGTTTAAAAGATCGTCAAAAGTTTCTATAGTAATTGTCAGAAGCTGTGTCGGTCACAATAGATTACAATAGTTCAATGGTAACCACTTACACAGCAGACAAATAGACATAACGACATAATAGTTTACATCTGTATGGCCAGTCTGTCCCAAACAGTCACAACTTTGGCTGAATATATATACTGCTTCTTCCTGAACTTCTGACCGCCGAGGAGGGTGGCAGACTGACAAGTATGATTTTGAGAAGTTTGAGAAGTTAATATTGATTTTCTTACTTTAAGTTGAAAAAGTTGTTACCAACAAAATTCATGCTGACCATAGCTGCTGTTCTTCCCGAGGAGCTTTTTATAGCCACGCTTCAAGCCTACAGGGGGTCAGTGTTTGATACTCAAAGGATATATTTTGGGTGAAGAATTCCTTTAAAGTGAAAAGACCAACAAAAACTGTCAGAAATAATGACTCCCGGAGACTTTTAGGCATTTTGGATGTTGCAATGCTCCCACTGAGTTTCAAGGCTCTTTGATTGATTCTTTATTTGTTTTCAGAGAAAATAAAGCACAGAAAACAGTCACAAATTAACAAACCACATGTACATTGCAAATGAAAACTGCAGCACATTCCTCTTCTCTTTTCAAATATAGCTCTTTATTCCTCACAATTTACTTTTTTTTATCAGCCTTGCAGAATTGCAGAAAAATTAATTGGAAAAGTTGAAGCACTTTCACATCCTCTAATTTTCATTGAAGAGGTTCAGGACACGTTACCTGCTGAGGCACGTCACAGGACTCATGCTAACTCTAACTTAAATTTTTCATCTGATGTTATATCACGGGACGGTGAAGAACATCTCCCAGAGGCACCCTGCTGCATCCTTCACATAGAGCAGCTTAGAGCCTGGCCAGGAATTGGTGTATTGTCTGTGAAAGTAGGACATGAACTAATACTCTGGCTTCTCGATGATAGCAAATGTGGAAGAGTTTGTCCAGCAGTCTAAAGAGAGAAGAAACGGATCTCATGTGAATAACCCCAGCCGTCTAATCTCTTAAAGTGAGCTGTGTAAACATGGAGGTTCATTTTCTAGAGCGTCCCTAACCAAGCCTCGGGGGAGGGGCCCTCCAGGACCTTTGAGTGTCGGTGTTATCGAAACTGAAAAGAGGGCTTCTGCCTCCTCATAGACAATTATGTGTTCAGAGAGACCTCGAGAGTCTGATTGATTTGAACCAGCTCAACAGGACTCACATCCGACATTAACAATTGTGACCACATTCTCCCACACTCCCTCCCGGTAGGAAAAAAAGACACTGGACCAGTTTAATTTTCACCAATATATCCTACCATCTTGACCTAGCAGCTGCTAACAAAAAACCAAGATAATAGAACACAAAGTAAAATCATGTCTGTATTTACATCACTTTAGAAAGGAACAGGGCACAAATAGTCATTTTTCTGTAGTGTTTTTGAAGAAGTGATGGAAATACAAACCTTTCAGCCCCAGGTGAAACCTGAGAATCTGCTTAATGAAGGATTCCTCATTATGCATCATCTTCATCTTCATTAGATTGTGAACACACTACTTGTCTTTGGCTCATGATCGCTTGCTCTGAGTTAAAATGATGTTATCCCTGTGACAATATGTCGAACATAAAAACGTATATATTGCATGCAATCACTGGCAATAAATGTGTCTGTAAGCTCCGGCTTCAAATACTACTACCTTTCAAAGCCACCACACACAAACACTGTATTTTTCAAATGTTCTTTCAAATCCCAGCCTCTCCTCCAAGGTCTGCACAGTTCTCTAAGAAAGTGTGTCCTTTCTTCACCCCAGATATGTGTCTTGTAGCCAGAGGGGGCTGCAGTCACCAGTGCACCGTGGCACCAGGAAAAGGGGTTGTGTGTTTTTGTCCCCCTGGGCTCCACCTGGACTCCAGTAACAAGACATGTGAAGTGGTGGACTACTGCAGCAGTCACCTGAAGTGCAGCCAGGTGTGTGAGCAGTACAAGACCACGGTGAAGTGCTCCTGTTATCCAGGATGGACGCTCGACCCAGACGGAGACAGCTGTCACAGCACAGGTAACAGACCCTAGCTGTTTTTAATGTTTGTTTTTAGTCAAAGTCTAGCCGGCTGTGATGGTGTGAGGCTGTGGGACTGTGTGTGCAGTAATTCAAGTTTATCGCATAACTCTTAACATCTTTGATTCTGAGTTGGAATCTTGACCGTGTTCATGGAGGGTCGGTACCTTTAATGAAAAATAGTTTTAAGTATCCATTATTAATGCAATATTCACACTGTATATAAAAGAAACTGGGAAGGAAACTACAGAATGTTAAGGTGCTTGTGTTGTTGCCGAGAAATAGGAGAGGTAGTCTGAAGACTAATAATAGGTGTTGATATAGAGTACTGTCAGGTCAAATTCAATCAGTTTCAAATCTAAAGAGACATCTGTGCGATGAGTGCTGCCTGTTTCTATCTGTACTGATGCTGAGTGAAAGAAGCGTGTTCTCCCTTCTCAAATCACCACGGCTTCGTTACTTCATTCAGCTGTGCACAAGTTCACCTCAGGACTAATCCCGTACAGGCACAACTGTTTCGCCCATGTAGTATCACATTTTAAAATTCAAACTACTAGCTACTCTGTTATTGAATAATGTATTTGATGAGAGCGCTCTTGAAATACAATAGTTACACACACACATGCTGTTGCTTGTCACATTCAGATTTATGGACCTCGTTTTGATTACTTGCTTCTCTATTTCACTCCGAGATTGATGGCAGTTGCAGCTTTAATCTTACATTAACGCAGGAAAAGAATACACAATTTCTTGTGGGAGCCGATCAGAATTCTAAAGCTTCATCATAAATCAAATTTTGTATACAAACACAAACATTCCTATTTAAAAAGAGAGGTGTTATTGGATTCTTTGTGAAGCCCCTAGCACACATCCACTCCTCCTTTTCCTTTGCACATCTCAGGAATAAAAGATTTGCAAGTACAGATCTTCACTCCAGTAACATGGTAGCTAGCAACCCTGAAATGTGTCATTGAAGCAAGGACACCATTTTAATTACATTTTTTCCAGTTCTATTCCCTAAAGTATTGTTTAGTCTAGAATGCTGTGAAGAGAGTTTTAGTTGTACAAACATTTCTCGGAAGCAGAAATAATCTTGCTGATTGAACTAAATCTCAGCGGGCACGGCCGGAGAAGTTCAGTATACAAGCTCTGTTGCCAGCTTTAGGACTTGTGACTAGATTTAGCAACTTCTTACAGACCCTGCAAAATGTATTTCTCAGAAGAGACCACTTTCAAATGTATCAACTTTTTCAGAAAATGGAAAAATGTAATGTGTTGATTCCCAGAGTGTTTGGCAACAAATTGATTTGGCTGCAACTGATGCATATAAATGTGCACTACATGGTGGTAGAAACCAGTGCGATATATTTGAAAGTATGTCCTGTGCGAGAGAGAGAGAGAGAGAGAGAGATAGAGAGAGAGAGAGAGAGAGAGAGAGAGAGAGAGCAACAGCAAACATTTTGACTTTTACTTGTGCAGTAGGAGTAGCACAGCCTTTATTGACAACACGAACAATGGCTCCATTCTCTTCCGTTTTTTCGTGTCTTACGAAGCCGTGAGCCAGCATGCACAGTACGATGACCCTGAGACTGCAGCAGCTAAATGGAATCCAGCCATCATTAGTTTATTTTTTCCCCCTGTGTTTTTCCTGCTGCAACACGGCAACATTTATTCTGTAAAAAGGGCCCATAGCACTTATGTACTATAGTTGCCTTTGTACCTGGTGGTCACTAACAATGAAATACAATAAAGTACAACACTTCAATTAGATTTGTTTAGCTAATGTAAAAAAAGCTAGCTTTAGATAGATCTTTGATGGTTGCTAGGTTAATAAGCTGATGCATTTTAACAATACAAGTGTAGACTTTCTTTGATCCCTTGCCTTTTTAGCCCATCCTTCAGTCAATTTATTGACAGAGCACACTGTAAAACAACAAACGCTGACCAAAGCACTGATGTTAAAAACACTTCTCGGGGTATTCATGAAAATGAAACAATTAACTTTTCAAAAAGAAAGACACAGAAAAGAACATTTTGAAAATAGCTGAATGTTTGCTTCATGTACATTTTAAGTTCACTGGTATTGTAGGATAAAGAGGAATGAATGAAGATTTAAAGGAGACATATTATGCTAATTTCCAGGTTTATGTAACCTTTCCTTTTTATATATATATATATTCCTTAACTGCAACATGGAAATAAACTGAGACAAATTTAGGATGTTCGCATGTAAAACTGTGAAATGGTCCATATATTGTATAGTTGTGACATTAAACCTGTACGGAAACCCTGAAGGTGTGTTCAAAGGCACAATTTCCCCATGGATTGAACGTGTTTAAATAGCACTTACACCTGCTTCATAATAAAAAAAAGACTTTCACTCTCACATTTTACAATATGGAACCTTTAAGGGGCCTGGAAGTGAACCAGGGACTGAGGAGCTCAGATGCTGTAAAGGGCCTGTGTCCAGTGGGAGGGAGCACTGGGGCAGCGCTTCACCCCAGTGTTTCAATGAAAAGGCACTCCAAGTGTTTTTTTATTATCTACTTGGGCTACTATTTATTTGTTTGACATTGTTTTTTTCTTCATGAGCACCAACCGGAGGATGCTTGCCCTCATAATTTGTACAGTATGGATGTCGCCACTCGATAGGACAGCCGTAAAGTTAGAGTAAGTAGGTCGATCTGTCGAACACAACACAAAGGGCGTGAAAAGCAAACACTCGTGTCCGCCCGGGTCGATCTGCTCCCACAAATGGGCTTTTCCGTCTTTATTATGATAATGTCTGTCTGACATATAAAAAAGCTCAGGATAGAAAGACGCGGCCAAAATGAGCTTCTCCTCCATTTTCTACAGTGACGTCACCAGAACTTTTCTGAAAAGGGCGGTGGTGACTTTGCACTTGGGTTAGAGCCATGTCATGGATTCAATCGTTACTTTGATTTCACAAAAAATAAGTAGAAAAATGTTCTAGTATCTCATTGTTGATTTTGAGGTGAAGATTTCATGGTATATTGTTAATTGTTATTATTTCTTTCTGCATTTCTTTTTTGAACGTTTGACAATGATATTCCTCAGAAAATATACCAGAGCTGTATGTGCCATTGTCATTGATACATTCCAGTGGCACTCTTGTAAAAGCAAAAGAACGCCCTCTCTGCTCACTAGCGAACACTTTCCAACAATGTCCAATGCTGTACATAATGTCATGCCTTGTCGATTAACAATTTACTCAAAACATCGCTCAGCCCTTGGTGGCCCTCTTAAAAACAATACTGTGCTTGTTTCCTGTCTCTCTCCTTGGCCAGATCCCTTTGAGGCTTTCATCATTTTCTCCATCCGGCACGAGATAAGACGAATAGACCTTCACAAGCGGGACTACAGCCTGCTGGTGCCGGGGCTGAGGAACACCATTGCGCTAGACTTCCACTTTAATCACAGCCTCCTTTACTGGACAGATGTGGTGGAGGATAAGATCTACAGAGGAAGGCTCTCCGAGTCTGGCGGTATTTGCACACAGAAATACATACACCCCCACAAACATGTTCTATCCAAAGGCTGCTGTGATGTATTGGCTAAAGAGAGTCATGTCTTGCTCATCTTTGCTGCGGCCGCTGTAATGGAGGTTTAAGACACTGGGGATGATAAAACTCTAGGTTTACTCTACTGTTGTTACACACACTCAGGGCTGATGCCGTGAGTTGATATTGTCTGTTTGTCTCTCGCTGCAAATTTATCTCAGGTAGTCCAAAGTTGAAAAATACTGCAGGACCAGAAGTCTTGAGCTGTTGTAGTACAGTATCTCCCCCTCGTAACATGATCAATCAGAACTTCTCCTTTGCTCTGTATGTATGTTTGTGGCTGTATATTCACCATGTTCACTTGCCTCTATTTCCTCTGCGGAGCCATGGAATAATTGCAAACAGCTAGATTATAGATATTCTTGGAAAACACTTTAACAATTCTTAATGTAATCCTGTAGAAAGCAATCTTCTTTATATAGAAGAGCTATATCCCCTTTTGAATTGAGCAATCTAAAGATACACCAAACACCAGCTCTGCCCCTTGATGACAGCGTATGTCAGTGCTACATAGTCATGCTACCGTGTTGTTGTTGTTATTGTTGTTTCAGGGGTGACAGGGATTGAGGTGGTCGTGCAGCATGGTCTGGCCACTCCAGAGGGTCTGGCTGTGGACTGGATTACTGGGAAACTCTACTGGATTGACAGCAATCTGGACCAGATTGAGGTGGCCAAGCTTAACGGAGATATGCGCACCACACTGATTGCCGGAGGCATGGAGCATCCACGCGCCATCGCTCTCGACCCGGGGCAGGGGTATGTTACGCACTACCTCCCACATACAGTGCCTGCTGGTAGCTGCGCTGTCCATCAGGCACTGAGATTATTGGAATAAAGTTAAATTACAACCTTCTTGCATTTCTCACGTCTGCATCTGCCTTGATGTATGAAGATGTCTGCTGTGTTAAGGTCCATTAAAGCAGCAGACATCAATAACAGTGCTGTACGCTCGATTCCAATAATGACAACTGATGTAGCTAATACCCCCCCAACCATTGCTCCCACTTTACACGCTTCACTGCCCATTCATTCTTGTTCCCCAGCAATGTTTTTCTTTTAAACAATTTAAGCAAGACCTTAAAAATACAAATCCCCAAATATGCTTTTTCTATTTGTACATTATTCCCCTCAGGGCTATTTTAAAATCATGGTTGTTTATCCTGCTGAGATGCATGTGGAGAGTGTTTGTAGACTGATCTGTGACTCAGAAATGGCAGCCTTCCCTTTGCCCAGCCAGCAAGCAAGACTTGAAAACATCTATTACAGTGCATTACAGATTACACTTTCTTTTTCTCCATATAACAAGTGTTATGATAACGTTTTTAAATGGTAAAATTCGGTTGTTGGACGACGTCACACTGGGAGTATCAGGCTGGTTATTAGGCATTAATCAAACACACCAGGGAGGCTTTGATAGTTGTGGTTTCGGACTCTTTTAACAATTTGGAACTTTGCCATCCGCCCTTTTGAAATTAAACTGAACTACTCTAAGAGGAAACACATGTTTGTCATGTCATAATGCCATTTTTTCATGCTATCATGACACGCCAGTTTGCGTATTTCCTTACAATAAGAAGCATATTTTATTGTACAAGCATTGCATGTTTGAGAATGTGTGGCGTGCATTCATGTGTGTTTGGCAGGTGCTCTCTAATCTTAATTTGTCTGTATGTGTGAGCGTTTTTACTATTTATTTTTTTCGTACTTTTTAATCTGTAAATGAGATTTACTGAGCAGTGAAAGGTTTTAGTGCATCATAATTGTTCAGCATTTCATAATTATATTAACGGAAAATAAACAGTTGTGAGTATTTCACTGTTGGCATGGCCTTCAGTTTTCAAAGATGACATGGTGGGTTGTGTCGGGGATCCAATTTATTTTCTTATTAATCAGTTTTCCCATGGTATGTAAGATCTCTTTTAGTTTTTTTTCGATCACAAATCAGCACTGAAGGTGCTTAAATCCAGCGTTAGGATTATATATACGGGGACAGAGGTGCTGAGGGTGATGGAATGAACTCTAATGGCATGATTTGCACAACTTCATTGTTTCTGCTTGTTGTATTCTCTTGTGTTTAAGTATACCAAAAAAAATGGATGAAGAAAATAAATGTGCATGCATACTACCTGCAGCAGTAAACATAATACATCCATTTAGGATGTGTTTTCTTAGATCACATTGATCAGTATACTGTCTCTTTTCTCTTGGAAATCCTGGTTGAGTTAATTTTGTCAACTGAATCGTTATTCCTTATGTGAGAACAAGCAGCCATCGATCCACTATCCACTTGTGCAAGGCACAGATAAAACAAATGTGCAGCAAAAGCACTGACTGATGCTGATTTGCAGACAGATAAGATGGGCATGATGGATAGTACCGACAGTATTTTAAAAATGGTAATAACATGTTGAATAAACCGCCACAAAGTCTGCTCTTATTTGCAGGCTGTTTTTTTCAGGTTTTGACCCAGCTTTTTGGAGTTGTAAATATCCAACAGAAAATTATTCTCAGTCCTCAAATGTTAAAATTATTTGCATTGAGGTGTCAGTTAAGTAAAACAAATAGTTTTTCAGAAAAGGAAAATAGGACCATGCCTCACTGAAAACCTGTTCCAGTTTGCACGGCTGGGATTTGTATCCATGCAGCCCTCCACGTCCTTCCAGCTGATCAATTAAAAATGACCACGGTGTTGTTTTCTTAATTTGGGTAAAATAATGTTATTGGTGGATTGCTAATATTAAAAAACAACATAATATTAGTTTATTAAAGGCGTGGACATATTGCTGAGAAGTCTATCGTGTGATTTCAAATATGGTTCTTTAAATGCAATTATATCTTCCCAGAAGTTGATTTCAACTACTGGGCAGGAGACATGCCTTTACACTTATTTCTGGGATGTTTTTGTTTTCTTGTAACTATGTCCACATACTTCTTGACAGTTTCTTTGTAGAATAATACCAAAAAATGTAAAAGTTAATAGAATTAGAATTAGTTATATCCCTTTTGTTGACTATTAAATATTGTTTTAATATATCATACAGGGCAAAAAAATTGTTGGCAAGCAGTAACTGCTGTAAGTTGGGGAAATTAGTTCTGCAAGGAGATATACTGATTAAAAAATTCAAGGGCTTCTGAGCGGGATTGAGAAAAAAATGCAGAGACCCAGGTTCACTTCCCAACAGCTATGCCTCTGTCTTGGCCGGGTGCCCCTTCATACACAGCTGCACAGCTGTCAGTGTGTCCCGGTGCAAACAGGTGATGCAAATGGTGAAGGATCATGTCGCTGTGCTGTGACTCTACTGGTTGGTCAAGTAGTCTGGTTAGAGAAGGGTGGGATCCGGGTCGATTAGTCAATCGTATATGCACCTGAATGTACGATTACATTAGCTGTGCATTGCAATCGTCACAACTCAAATGACAATAACAGCTGCACTCTCTACGTCCTCCAGATGTGTTGCATCATATGTGTGGTGTATGGTAAAACTATGATTATTGACTAGTGTATTTCTCTAAATATCTTAGAGGGTACATGTTGGTCGTCCCAGATACTTTCCAGTTTGATATATTTGTACACATATTCGTTAAAGATTCAAATTAAATACTACATTAGTAGTGTAATTTTATGATAACAAAGTGATTATCTATTAATTGAAACACATAGTTGTTTACTTTATCATTTAACAGTTGCAATATTGTATCCCATGTGTTTCCCTATCGAAAGAATATAATATGATAATATAATATTTTAAATGATAAACACTGGTACAAATTCTATATTTTTTTATAAAAAAATTATTCTATTTTCTCTGTTGTAGGTGTGTTTGTATTTCATTCGGTACTTTGGGTGAATGCGTCTAAGAAGTAGCCAGCAGTTCTATACTTTAGCCAGTATATTTCAGATTAAAGCAAAATCCAGACCTTCTTAAAAATCAATTTAACACCCCTAAGAAATGAGTAATCTGCTCATGCACTCTCCCCTATAGCACTCTTTCACATTTGTGAGGATGACTACATTTCATGGTTGTACAGAGTAGGATTAATGGGTGCTTTTGGTGCCTAAAGGCGCATTTCCATTCCAGGGCAATAATTCTAATCTAATTACTTGAATCCACTCAAAGGAGTGGGCCATCGATCAGGGAGGCCTTATCAAGTGAATAAGGCTATTGATCTGGACAAGGATATTTCTTCCTAACACTGTTTCGTTGTCGTCAGTATGTGATTTAAGCTTAAGCACCCATTTTCTCCTTCATTCTAGCTGACTTTTTGGACCAAGGCAGGACAGAGGTGTTATTTGCTTTCGAGTTGGAGTATGACTCAGGATTCCGCCGGTGGTCACATCAATGACAGTGTTCATTTTCAGGCCTCATTGAGCAGTGGAAAGTCATAATAATACAGATGGCCTCCCATTTCAAGGCATGTTCCAGATGCTGAGGGTTGCACTGGATCGCTGGTGCTGTTCTTGGACAGCCATCACTGCCACTGTCTGTGTTAATGCATACAGCTTCAACAGCATTGTATATGCATTTACTGTGTTTTTCAGTTCTCGCACTGACAATTGCATGTGGATGAGAAATTGTTCTTAAATGGTTTTATGGTCTAAACCCTTTTTAGTGGATCTATAAAAGAATATAAATTGTACATTTTGTATATTGTTGCTTTTCCTCATAAAAACAAGCCAGTGATCAATACTAAGTGTTGCCTTTGGGTTTCTGCTCCAAGGATCCTCTTCTGGACTGACTGGGATGCTACTTTCCCCCGAATCGAGGCTGCATCAATGAGTGGAGGAGGTCGACACATTGTATTCAAGGATATGGAAATCGGCGCCTGGCCTAATGGACTGACTCTGGATCATTTGGAAAAGAGGATTGTTTGGACAGATGCACGGTATACCATGAGAGTTTTCACGCTGTGTGGCGAAGCATTCACACCTTTTAGAACTTTCAATACATGTATGACTTTATATACTTTTCTCCAGTCCCTGAGTAAAAATTTTACTTGAAACTCCATTCTCGCAGTGAGCATTAAATAATGGAGGATGTGTAATATTTAGAGATCTGCAATGTACAATGTCCATATATGGTTTTAAGTGGGTCTTGAACAATTTAGTAGTTCCATCAGTGGACTGGTGTGTTACACTTTGCAATGCCTATTTCTACTCCTCCTTTTCAATGCATTCGAAGAGCAGTTCGGACTTTGATATGGCTGTTTGTGTCGATCTCTTTTGAACAGCTCCGACGCCATTTTCTCTGCACTCTATGATGGAAGTGGGGTCATTGAGATCCTCAAGGGACACGAATACCTGTCCCATCCTTTTGCTGTGTCTCTCTTTGGAGGCAATGTCTACTGGACAGACTGGAGGACGAACACTTTAGCGAGGGCCAATAAATGGACTGGGCGAAATGTCACAGTCATCCAGAAGACGAGTGCTCAGCCTTTTGACTTGCAGATCTTCCACCCCAGCAGGCAGCCACAAGGTGAGAAGAGCTTTCTTTTTCTGTCAACACCGTTGGAGAGGGTCATTTCACTTTGTTAGCTGGAACCAGGTTTATATATAATTTGCAGTAGGGACTTTGAACCCCTTTAGCATTGCAGTCAATGCGGACCTTGAAGGTGGGGCTTGTCATCTTATTTAGCATGGCAACTCTGGATCAGTTAGACTAAATCTGACCTTCTGATTGTAAATTCCAAAGAATTATCATTCAAATGAGAGCAGGAACATAGCTGCAATTAAAATGGTTCAGTGGGTTCAAGAGCAGTAACAATTCTCCTTTGGGTCTGTCATATTCAGGCATGTTCACAAAAAGGGGGTGCTTGTTAAGGGGTTTAAAGTACAAACTCATCCCTTCCTAAAATAAAAATCCAAAGAGGATTCATATTGAATTTATCTATAATCCTCCAGTAATACAGGTTGTTGACCGAGGATACATTATCTTTTAAAACACAATGTATTCCTATGTTGCAAAAAGGGAATTAATTTGGCCTGTCAATCAATAATAATGTGTCTGAATGAAAAGGGTACTCATGCAGAGAGTTAACTGGCTTGAGTTAATGGTACCCCTGAATGTGTTTTTCTCACCATCCAAATGATTCCATTTTAATTGGTTCATACCACTTTATTAAGGCTTTTTTGTTCAACTGAATGGGAATAAAGATGGCTACAGAATGGGAACCACATCTGCTAGTGAATAATTGTGACATATCTAATTATCAAATCAATTAGTTATGTGAATAATTTCTTTTGGTGAGAGGAAATATACGAAATAGTTCTGAAACCACATTAATGTTGCCAGCATTTCTTTTCAGTGAATGCTGCAGAATCTGTATCTTGTCACAGTGGAATAGACGATCAATTTTGTGAGAAGCCAAGTAAGCCAAGATTCTGAGCACAAAAGTGAAGTGATGTTCTCTGTCTGACAGAAGGCCTACATATTTTAGCCAATCTTTATTTGATATGCAGATCAGCTTGCAATATATATTACTAAGCTCAAATTTATAACATGACATCTGTTTTCAATTTACTGGATTCTATTTGTATAGATAGGTTGTTTTGAAATTGATTCTTTATTAATTTGTTAAAGCAGAACCAATAATAAAACACTGGATTAAGGAACATGTTGTTCCATGTGTGCCAAGACCGCCTGATTGATGGATCAGTTTCTATTGCAATGGCCTTCTTCAGCATTGCCACGCTTCAAATGTATCTGCCTCAGCTTTCTCCATATGTAAGCCACCATCCTTAAATGGGGATTATTACTGTGGTAATCGGGTTTGCATCTATTCAGTGATTCCTCTGCTTCTCCAGTGTGTCACGAGTTAATTTGCTTGTTTCCTTCCTGTATCTGCATTCTCATGACTGTTCGCCATAGATAAGTGTGAGCAAATGGGACTGCTTTAGCAAAGAAGACAGAAAGCGTGCCTAATCCTATTTTAGAAAAGCTCAACAGGGGGTGGGGGTGGGTTATTATCCACTCTAGCCAGAACCGAGGCCTCGGGATGTGATGCTCCACTAGACCACAAACATCTGGACCAGAGAAAACGAAAAAAGGGGATGGATGAAGAAGGGATAACTGAACACCAATATGCCGATCTATTCTGCAGGTGCCACAGTGGAGCGCCACTGGAGACATAAGCAGCCTTTAAATACATTACATGTCAGTTCAAAAGCCAAGACTGTGTTTTTACATTAGAATGGGTAGCAAGCATTTTTAAATTAGGAGGCAGTCCCAAGACCTCACAGTAATAACTGTTAAGTTGTTGATTACAGACAGAGCATCGTAAACAAACCTACATGTATGTCCATTGCACCATAATACATAGCGGAATGTGGAGGAAATTACTTTTTTGGATGCTCCCACAATCATTATTGGCTCCACTTATTTCTCTTCTCAGCTTTTGGGTTAGATGCTGAGTATATGTTGAGTGGCCTGGAATTAGTGTGCAATTTTCAACACAATTTGGCACTATGGAATCTTCAATTCTACTAGCAGTATTGTACAGTACTTGTTCATAAACCTCCCCTTTTCTCCTTCTATTTCTCCTTTTCCCTTAAGTGAATGAGGGAGAAATGTTTAGCTGAGGTTAATTCAGTTGGATATTTTTACAGTCTGAATTGTTATTCTCAATGTGTGCAAAGCTTTACATACGCAATATAATATTCATACCATTTAGAACACAGTTATGCCAAACAAACCACACTGTAATTGTGTCGGCAGAATTATCATGACAAATAAGATAGGATTTGAAACAAATAAGCACAACAAATATGGGTCTCAGTGGAAAGAAGAACGAGCATACTGAATTGTATCATCACCACATGTGAGCCTTCCTTGAATATGACTTTTATTCATTTTTCTTTATTTATAGGTAGTACCACCATTTTCACTGCCTTAGCATAGCAATGGGCTCATTTCTTAATTTATTTGTTGCAAATACATCTGACAATTTAGAGCAAACAAGCACCGTGGCTCTGTTGTTGGTGCCTGTTACCCATCATTCAGGTGAATGCAGCGCTGTTCAGATGTCATCCTATTAGCATATTTAGTCAGCTGGGTGTTGTTTCCAACTCGCAGAGACATATTTGAATAACATTTTTTGTCTTAAATAAGCCACATTTGTGATACAATGGAACTCTCCAATGTGTTGTTGAAGGAGTCCAGGAAATGAACTTTGAACGAGCTTGTTTGATATGAATCACCCAGAGCAGTAGGAGAAACGGATGTGTAGTATGCACGAACTGTGATTGCAGCATGATGGAAAATAATTGAACTGTGCTTTACTTTCCTTAGTTCTGTTGTGGTGATTTATTCTGAAAAGGGCACAGTAAGAAATCCATGACAACGGACTACAAATGTATTGCTCCAATAAGATAACTGCTCTGTTGAAAGCTGTGTAAAGTGAGCTTGCTGTGCTTGTCGAGTAGAAACTATCGGCAGCTTAGGGTCTTAAGCTGGATATTCTGCTAACCTACAGTAACAGAGTGACTGAGATAATGTCACCCTTAATTCATGAGAAGTGACAAAGAGTAAACAATACAATCTATCTTAAATAGATATCATTTTTTTATATTAAAATCTTAAGACCAAATGCAAAAAGAGACCAACCTAAAAACTCAACATGAGTGGAGATCAGTTAAACTCAAGGTAAATGTTCCACATTCAACATATCTTTGAGTCGTTTCTCTTACTCAGACTTTTGTTAATGCCAGGGTTTTCTTACGGTATTTCTTTTCAGTATTGTCATGCTTTCAAGTTGTATCTCTTTTTGCTAGTATAAACCAAGAACAATAACATAATAAGGTTTTCAGCAAAGCTTCTTTCTTTTCAGTTTCAAAGTATGCCATCAGTGGCACAATCAGACAAGCATGTAAATATAATGCTGTCATATTCACATCCAGTATTTATCCTGGCCCTATCTCTTGGATTGCTCTCCTCATGCTGAGTGTTCTGATATGTTCCCATTCCTCCCTTCCCATCAGCCTCTAACCCATGTGAAGAGAATGATGGACGCGGCCCCTGCTCACATCTGTGTCTCATCAATTACAACCGCACCTCGTCCTGCACCTGTCCACACCTTATGAAGCTTTCACCCAACAAACAATCTTGCTTTGGTGAGTGACAACATCTTCCTCATCTGTTATGCTCTCTCCTTATATTACTGTGAAACTATAGGATACTATCAACTGCAGGACAGGTGTTTTGATTAACAAGTGGATTTCAAGCATACAAATCAGGCTGTTCTCACCTGGATCTGACAGAATGAAATGATTGATTTCTTAATCATCTCACCAGCGTTGAAAAGGTTCCTGCTGTATGTGCGGCGGTCTGAAATCCGTGGTGTGGACATTGACAACCCTTACATGAACGTCATGACGGCGCTAACGGTGCCAGACATTGATGATGTCACAGTGGTGGACTATGATGCACAGGAGGAGAGGATCTACTGGGCTGACATCAAAACCCAAACCATCAAACGGTCCTTCATCAATGGCACCCAGCTAGAGACCATCATTTCTGCAGGTGGGGGAATTCTAGACATCCATTTGGTAATACAAAGTTAAAGCTGTATTTATCGTATCTTATCTTATCTTATCTTAACAGTGCACTGTATGTGCTACAGTGTATGTGTGCACCAACTAATATGAATTAGCTGGTACACACATAGTCTTGTTGCTAATGTAGTACTGTTCTTTGTCATGGAGTAGTATTTATTAATTATATTATAGTAATCAATGTAATTAATAACTAACTTGAATATGTAATTGTTGTTATTTCCACTGTTTGACACGATCACAAGGTGCAACAAATATATAAGTAAAAGTACAGTCAGTTGTTGAAGACTATTCATGTAGCCGGAGCTTATTTACATAAGAGTTTTGCGAGGCACAAAGGCGTGATAGTTTTTTCCTGCTCTCCCTGACAGACATAGTGAACTGCCGCGGTCTGGCTTTAGACTGGCTCTCCAGGAACTTATACTGGCTCAGCTCGGAAAATGACGAGTCGCAGATCAATGTGGCTCGCTTTGATGGCTCCCTGAAGACCTCCATCATCCACGGCATTGATAAGCCAAGGTGCCTTGTAGTGCACCCCGCCAAGGGGTAAGTAGATTAGAGCAGTCTGTTCACTCAGTACCTCACCTCCAATGCATAGTACCAAGAAACAAGAAACATGCCCACGGAATTCACCTGTACGAGCGTTCAAAGCCATGTTGTTGTAAAGAAAACATGTTTCACCAGCTTGAAACATTTGTGCAGATCTTTTCAAGGTTGTCAGGTGGAACAAAATCAATTGGGTTACATTCAATTTTCAATTAATAACAAAGTAACATGCATTGACTATGTTTTAAACCTCATTATATCTTGTGCCTAACTGGACCACTAACTATTCACCTCACACCTTCCCACACAGAAAAATCTATTGGACAGATGGCAACACCATTAACATGGCCAACATGGACGGCAGTAACAGCAAGGTCCTCCACCAGAATCAGAGGGATCCTGTAGGTCAGTATGAGAGCTTTATATAGCATACTGAGTTAGACCTCCTATCCAGCTGCAGCTCAAGGGTGACCAAACCAAGAAGATTGTTTCCTACACAAGTGAAATAACATTTATTTTCAAATTATGTCTGTTCAGTTTACATAAACTCAGTATGTTTACATGCATGTTGTAATCTGATTTGATCTGAATATAAATAACCAAATTAAAGTAATTACATGGATAACTCGGTTTCATCAATAATCCAAGAGCACTTGATTTGTTTGATAATTGGGCTACTGTCTGGAAGGATGCGTGGTAGCCCAATGCAAACATCCAACAGAACAATACATAAATTGAGGGAGTGTGTCAGTATTCTTTGGTTGTGGATTGAATTTATGGTAATTTAATCTAATTAAATTTACCAGCATCAACAGCTGTGCTACTGCATGCACCACTTTAAATCTGTGTTCACCTCATTACAAATTCATTTGAAGTAATTCCCCTATTTGAACCTTAATATGACAAAGATTACCTGATAAAGGTGTTCTCACGAAAGTTATAGTAATAATAAAAGTTAAGTTAAGTTTGCATTAATCTGTTTCTAATAAATGTATTGCAATGCCTGTTCATGCCCTGACGGTTGCTAATGGAATCATTAATGTTTGTACCTGGTGAGATGTCAACAAGAATCAGACAGTGCAACCTCCTCCTCAGTGGTGATGTTATCTCAACAGGCAACGTCAAAGAATGTCTTGGGTAAAGCTGTCGAAGTAGCAATTTCTTTGAAACCTAAACAAACACTAACATGAGGCTACACTGGAAAAAAAAAACATGTTTCCTGTGTACACTTGTATCTTTTGCTAATTGATTCTCAAATAAATAATTTTCTTTTAAATCAGTTGGCAGCAAAAAAAAGAAGAAAAAAATAGCCTTTTTGTTGCTCTTCTCTGTCTTCTTCCCATGGGAGTTCATTTCACACACGATTAGGGTGTCAAAATCCTTTATGTTATGATCATAGAACCAGTTATGGGTGATTATTGCACTTTAACAGAAAGGAGTATCACAATGGAAAGTAAATATCCACTTGGTTGAATAAGATAGTTATGAATGGATGGACCGGGTGCTCCTGACACTGTCTTCCACCCCAAAAAAAATGTCCCCACAGGTCAAACAAGCACAGGACTGTGACCCAGGAGTACGCTGTCCATCTCCCATGTGAAGCCAACATTTGGCTTTCCTACTTATGGTAGTTCACTTATGTAACTTACTTTGGACTGCATATTGCTCAAGCCCAGCGCATCCCTCTCCCATCTGCCAAGGGCTGCCTTCCACATTGCATGATGAGCACTTGTGTTCTGGTTCACCTATTTTAGGTCGTTGAGATTGTTTCCTTTAAAAAGCTGAACAAATCTACAGCAATGCTCAACCCTGCCTTCCTGGCTGCGAGGATTTTGACTCTCTCACTGACTGTTGAATCATCTTTTAAAGGGACAGTATATAACATTTAAGGGGGTTTATTGGCAGAAATGATCAGTGTATAATCACCCTTAACGAAGAATCGTTGTGTGTCCTTAGCTTAGCAAAAGCCATTTATATCTTTCTAGAGAGCGGGTCGTCTTCCACAGAGTCTGCCATCTTGCACCGCCATGTTTCTACAGCAGCCCAGAACGAACACTGGCTCTAGCGAGAGCCTTTTGGGTTTTACGTTAAAGTGTGCGATCTGCTCTGCTCTCTGTTGGTCTGAGCTCCTACACACACACACACACACACACACACACACACACACACACACATAGACACAAACAATTGTGTGTGTTGGCGGCAACTACGCTTGTTACTGTACGTGCAATAAAATGTTATCAATACATCTGTGAACATGTAAAACAAAAGTGAAACCCTTATTCTGTCGGCCACCACCGCTATATTTACACAAGCACAGTATGAACGATCGGTGGTTTACATTTTACCTTTTGTTTCCAGTGAGATATTAATGTCTTCATCTAGTGACTTTGCTGTTAAACATAACAGTTGCTGATCTAGAAACAATATTTAGTCGTATCTAAATTATAGAAATACCTTCTAATTCTGTTCTGAATGTATTTGTTTTTAAAATATTGTACATCTTTTTAAAAACAATTATTTAGTCATGTAGAAGAATGAGTATTGATGAGTAGCCCCTTGTTGTACTAAAATCCTAAAGATACCTAACCCTACCTGTAGGCCACCATAGTTATACGACGCGCTTGAAAAGGGAGGGTCTAAACTGAGGGCTCTTTAGTTGGTTGCAACCTCCCACAAACCCCTAGATGCCACTCAAACGTGCATACTGTCCCTTTTAGGCACTCACACGTGTGGATGTGGAGGTGCTGTTGTTTGTGTAATGTTTGCAGTGACAAATGTGTAAATAGGAAGTGAAGGTTCACTTGTTCTGAAAGGGTAGGCTTTCTGTTTCTGGTCCCTATACCCATCTACTGCATGCACACAGCAGACACATGACATTTTGACTGATCTGTGATGCTTTAAAAGGACAGCTGTCGTAGAAAAGAAGTTCAGATCGGACCAGTAGATGAAGTCTAAACTACTGCTCCACAACTCTAATCTTACTCTATACTTAATACCTATCGGTGTCCTGATGATCTTTGAAGAACGCACTGGAATCAGACAGAGTTCGATGCAATAGAGGGTATTTTTCAAGCAAAGAACACAACCCGAGTCATTCTCTGGGCAATGACTAATTTATTCCATTCTTACATAGTCTTACATAGTCTTACATAATCTCACATAGTGTGGCTGACATCGCTTTTTCCCTTTTAAGCTCTTCCTCCGTTTCCCTTTGAAATCACAGGTGTGTCTCTCTTCCTGTCATGTGGGTGTGAGTTATGTTTGTATGGTTTCTAATGTGTGTATTGCATGTACCAATGTGTCATGGTCAGCGTTATCTTTCTAGTGGGAGTTGAAAGCCTTTTCCTGATGCTCGTTTCTATCACAGCTCGGCTGTTGTTATCACAGCACTAGCGGGCCTCCCTTGCCTTTTCCCTGATAGCCTTACATTCTCCCGCTATGCCCCTCTGGTAGTAAAGCCAGCCTTACGACGCACCTGCTACGCTTACTAGGACAAACTGGCTGTATGTTAACCCAGTCAGACCATACTATATTCACACTAGTTCTCGATATGCAGATGTCATATATGTGAGTTTCAAACTGTCAGATAAAATCAAACAAATAGATATAATCGATGGTGCAATTATGATAAATCACACTCCCAACACAGCAAAGCGTATGTTTACTTTGTATTATTGTCAGTTCGTTCAAAACACCATTTACAATGAACTATTATGGGAATAAGAACTCAAATTGTTGACTAATTCAAATTAAAACACGAATGCATTTAATTGTATGTAAACAAGAGGGGCAAGAAGAGAAAACACAAATGTAAAATCAAGTTTAAGTAATCTATCCAGGGCAATGATTAGAATGATTGTCTACACAAATTCCTCCAAGCAGCTGGAGAGTAGAATCAGCCTTTCAGAAATGTAGGAATCATTGAGCAATGGTTGTGTATGACCTCTGCTGTGAGGCACTGAAAGTAAGGGAGGTGAGCGATGTAAGATTTGTCTGTTGAATTTCCTCCAGCATTTATATCTGACAATATTCAGAGTAAGTAGGGTAAATGTACATAATATTAGATTAAAGATACAGGTATGTACAGCTTGTTTGGCAACTTAGTCCTCACTGATATATTTTTCCATAGCAATCTTGCCTAGCACGCACAACACTGATTCATACTTTGAGCATAATCATTTAAATTCATTGGGAACACTAATTAGTTACTGCTGCCCAATATTTCAAATGTTCTACATGTTTATGTGACTAATACTTCTATTATTGTACTCTTGCTTTTTAAGTAAACTGTCTCCCCACATGATGCAATCATAAGTGAGCAATTGCAGCTTGATTTAGCAAAAACATTCAGCTGGTAGCTGTTTTCACACAGCTCAAAGTCAAACTCCTACTTTGTCACACAAGCAGCACCATTGTCTTCTCTGTATTTCTTCATTCTCCTCTGCCTGCCAGCATTACAGATTGCAGGGCGCACCCATATTTCACTGGCTTCATTTATGATTATGGGGTAGACCTGGGGACAAGCGTAAATTAATGACGCATTGTGACTGTGAATCTGCCAGATATAAATCCAACACATGGTGTGAGACAGTGAGTTGTCCAGAGGTCCACAATTGGAATTGCTTTCATTTTCCACCATTAACAGTGGTTTTCTGAAGAAAAAAAAAAGCATCTTGTCAGGAAATGGATTTAAAAGCACCCAGTCTCACTCTTTTCATGCCAGCTGGAGCTGTTACAAAGAGATCCTCCACAAATATGTGTCAGTGAACACATAACTCTTTATATTAGCTTTGACCTAGCAAATTGCATAGAAACTACAATATGCAAATGTTAAGGTCATGCAGTTCTGAAATGTACTGTTGTAATAATATTGAAGTATAGTCAAAAGGAAACCTAAATTTATTTTGCACCTCTCAGTGCTACGGATTTGTAATTTAACTTAATACAGCACAAAGGATAGTTGAGACAGCTATTGGTTTCATTTCGGTAATCTTTTTTTGCTGTAATGTCTCAGATTTAATAAAAATCCAAACAATTTCCCATATAAGAAGGTTACATGTAGCATGCCTAATATACTCTTTTTTTTTTTTACAGCTGATTTACTTTTTTGTGATTTTGTTATCCATGTATTACTTATTTTGTTTGTTTCTGATTAGTGTTTTGCTTGTGTCTGAATGAATCCTAACACAATGATTGCTAACCTGGTATCCGCTCTTGCACTTGTATTCTCAGGTCTCTCGATAGACTACACTGCCAACAAGCTGTACTGGATAAGCTCAGCCAATGGCACTATCAACAGGTGCAATCTGGACGGCAATGGGTTGGAAGTGCTGGAGACTCTAAAGAGGGAGTTAGCCAAAGGCACGGCTCTGGCGGTGATGGGTGAGTGGAGCTTGTCACAAGTGCATCAGATTGCCATTGGGGATTAGTCAGAGAGTGTGGAGGGATTACATGTTTAACCGGTTAAGTGGCTGTAGAATAGAGCTATTTAGTCAGCCTTGCAACAGTTGTGCTTCACTTTGTGTGAAGGAGCAGGGGCATTAGATAATTAAAACCCAGCGCAGCAGTGATTGATGATTGATTTTCTCACCCCTTTTGTAATGAAAAGGGAGGAGGATGTTCATTACGTGTTTATATTTGGTATCAAGTGTTGAATCCAATGTGTCACATAATCCATCAACTCATAGGTTAATTTAGAAATCTCCCAAAATCTACGTGCAATTTCTGGAAAGACATAGGGGAGACTGGGGATGGTAGTAACAACTTGTGTTGGAGCAAAGAAGAAATCAGATCCACACTATTCAATTCATGGAAGACCTTTATCAAAGGATAAAGAATAAACAGATTTTTTTATTCATAACTTTTTTTAATGAACAATTTAAAGAATAATTTCTTTGAGAAACAAAAATGCAGGTCAAAACAATGCTGTGTTTGGATTGTATTTCTGTATGTGCATGTGTCACATAGGTCTTACGGTTCAGTCCCTGCCACAGCTGTGGCAAATGTACATAGCTGCCCTTGGGGTCCAAGCTCTGTGGGCCCCGAACAGACTCTTTAATGAACTGTGACAGCTACCCCCACCCCAAGCAGCTATTACAAAACTGTTTTAGCATGAGGCTTTGAAGTTAACATGAATGCAAAAAATCAAACATGAGAAATTATTAAACATGAGAAACTGCTTGTTTAGGTTGTGTATGTCAAACCATTGTATCTACAATAAAGTGAATGCGAGTCAAATAATTATATTGATTAAAAAAAGACTTTCTTACCTGAAAATCACTTTTTGGGCCGTAATATACACAATTTTGCTCACAAAGAAATGTCACTTCTCTTGTGAGTTAAACTAAGAAATGGGAGTTAACGGTATTGATGACATCATCGCAGCTCCTTTCTGATGGTCAAACTGACCGTGTTACAACCAACCTAGTGCTACAAAACTCACCGGTTTCCCTTAGTACCTGTAGCTCGCATCACGGCAGTCTTTAGCTCACAAGGTTTGGCTCTTACCTTCTCTTCAGCTTTTCCTTGTTTTTTTTACAAACATAGAGGCTTCCAATTAGCACCGTATGTCAGTTGTGACTGAAACACATGCTAGCTCTGCCACAGCTGTAGAAAGTGTGCAACACTGCCAACATTCATTGACAACATTGTACAGTAACAGTAATACTCAGACACTGTATTGGGTATTTGGGCTATACCTCTATACTTCCAATGGGTGACGAATTATTTTTATTTTTTCTAAATCAAATCGGAATTTCTAAATTGTCTCACTTCCACAGTGCTGCAATTGGGAAGCTTCCCAGTGAGCTATGAAAATGCATTTTCTTTGCCAAGATTGGTAATGAGAAGGGATAAAACATACTGAACAGAGAGTCGTTGAGTGTGTGTGTGTGTGTGTGTGTGTGTGTGTGTGTGTGTGTGTGTGTGTGTGTGTGTGTGTGTGTGTGTTTGGAGTCCTTTTTTTTTTTAAGGAAAAAATAAAATCAATAGTGTTGTTCTTGAAGCTTGTTACTTATCGTGGCAGGCCTTCATTTCATGTGTGGTGGATATCTGTCAGTGTGTGCTGAGAGCATAAACACACTGTTTAACACACAGAGAAGAACACAGCAGTGGCAGTAGGGATCCAACTGTGTTAGCTGTTAGCATTCTGCAACCCCAAGCCACATCTTTTTGGTTCATTTTTATAGGCATTTCTTACAGTCAAGACTTTGACTATGGAGGACGGTTTTTTATATGGATGATGGAGACTTCATTACTGCGTTACTGTGGGAGATAAAACTGGAGGTGACATAGACTAATGGCTTGGTTCCTGCACAGTAGCAGGTACAGCAAAACAGTGAAATGGTGTTTGCAAGTCTTCATCAATCACAATTAATGACATTTTCTTATGTTGAGGAAATTGTTTTGAATGGTAGAATGAACAGCACTATACTGTATTGCTATTATACTTTGTTGAAAAGAGAAATTCACAGTGGTTCAACAGCACATGTGTTGCATTGGAATGAATTACTATGTATAGAACACAGCAATCTAGTGGATTTGAACATTTACATTTGGATTCATATGAGCATGAAAGTATATTTTATACTCATAAGACCTCTTTTAATGAGATTTGACATCCTTTTATGAGATGATTGGCATAGGTGTCTGTTAGGTGTAGATATTAATATTAAGTTTGTAACGTTAAGTTTAGTATTTAATAACGCATAACATAACTCATATCTCCTTTTCACCCTTTACCAGATTATGATACAGCGATGTATGTGGCAGAAATGCCTCATTTAGTGTTAAAGCAGGACCGCTCACCTTGTGTTTGTATGCATTTCAAACTAATTGTACCAATTCAAAACTACGACTTTAATGTTGACTATAAAGGCTGCTGCTAAGCAAAGAGCACATTTAACGGTTTTCTTCGCCTGTGATTATTATTATCATTCCCTGTTGGTTGTCAGTGAGACACTCAGCTTCTCATACTGAACCAAGATGCCTCCCTCCTTTGCTGCAGACCATTGAGCCGCTTGTAAAATGTGTAGGGTCAGCTGAAAATGAGGCTAGGGGATGACAGCAGGACAGCAGCCAGACATGTCATTTTCCAGTCCTGAGCCTCTTTGGTTGACAAGCGAATAGTCTATTGGCAATGCCCATTACAGAGAAATGTCCCTTCTGCAGATGTTGTTGTTTTGTCTCCATGGTGAAAGATGCAATTAAGTGAATTTGCTGACCATTCACTCGGTTTACCCAATGTTTTCTTTATCTCCTCTTTTTTTCTTCTTTGTCTTACTAGCTCAGCAAACTGATTAGATTCCTAATGGAATAGTACAAAATATTAGAATTACAATATTGATTATACAGATAACTACATGTACAGCCATTGCTAGGGAAATAACATGTTAGGTATTGACAAGTATGTATGACTAACTAAGGGCTCTTGTGCTGATTTAGTCAATCAACATAAATTAGCACCAATCTAGCAATCGTGTCGGCTCTCTCTTCTGGTCTGTGATAGCTTGATCGATCAGTTGGTTGTGTCTCAAGTGGTTAAGGTTACTCAACAACGTCACGTGTAAATGAAGGAAGCTTGAGTTCGATCAGGAACTGTATCTCCCTCCATGCATTCTGTAAAGGTTTTGTGATGATACATCCACAATTGATCGGCTAAATGGAACCCTGACAGATTCAGAGAGCAAAATAACTATAATTGATCAAACTGACAATCCAGTCCGCAGTGTGTTGAAACAAACACGCTGTGGTGCTCATGTTTCCTTTTTACTTTTTAATTTTGCACGCATGTCTTGGTGCTTGTTCAAGCTGGTTGTAAAAAGATGTAATGAAGGCACTGTTGGTGACACAAGGTCGATCCACTCAGATCTTAGGGCTTTGCAATAATTGGATTGGCTTGAGGGAAAGGTGAGGGCTTCTATTTGGAAGGTGTAGGTGATCCATCAGCCTTGGCTTGCCTGGAATCAAACTAGCGGTTGATGTGGAAATTGAATATGATGTGCCACAAGCGAGCAATCACAGCTAGCCAGCGGTCCCCACGGCATCAAATTAACACCGGGTGCAAAGCTAATCTAGGCTAGCATGCCCTCCAGGGTCAAATGTTTTGTAAACTGCATGTAGACTGTCATTCTCACTCATGGGAATTTGTGTGATTTGTGAAAACGAGTTTTGCGTTCCCTTCAGGGATGACATTGAGCCCAAAGCTATTAATGCAAGTGGGAATTGTTTCTGTGTGTGTTTTTTTATTCTAAATAAATCAAAAAGGGTGAGATAACAAAAAAGTGTCTTACCTTCAAGGGATTCGTAGATTGAAACCCAAAGGGCAAATTATTTGGTTGTTTTTTGTAAATACCAATATTTCAGTAAATCGTCTGATATCATGTATTGACTGCAAGATGGTGCTTTTCACATCTACATAAGGTTTCTATATAGTGTAGTTGTACTGTAATACACTGTGGCCCAAGAGACTAATAAACTGTACCAGTTTGTGTGCACCAGCAATGTAGCTCAGAAGGGTTTATTAACCTCTAAGTCATTTCATATGTGGTTGCTGCTGCTGCTGCTACTTAGCAGAGTAATTCCTTGATAGAGTGTTGCTAAGCTTCTAAAATATTTTTTTTAATCTTTGAGAAAGATGATCCTTTTCAATAACCAATTTTTATGTTACTTTATACATTTGAATTTTCTTTACCATTAGGCGGACTATTTTAGAGCACACCTTCTCTGTGTCATAGTTAATTTTTATCAATTGTGGCCCTTTCAAAGTCCATTTCCACACCATTTACAGTGTCTATTTTGAAGTGAGAGGAGCCACCTGACTCTTCTCCACTTTGCACTTCAGTGGGATTTTAAAAATTGAGAGTTCCTGTCACGTCTGTAGAGTATGTGGCAAAGTGCCTGGACTGTGCATCACTGATTTCTGCTGAGGACAGAAATGGGGGTTGGAGGATAGTGTGTTGGTGGCTGGGTGTGCCAGGAGCCTATTGTGCATGTGCTTCTTTACAAAGACACACTCATCACTTATGCTCACGACGGAAGCATCGCTGAAGCCTGGAGGTTCACTCTCACACAGAACCAGACAAACTAGCAAGTCCATCGGGGAGTAGACAATGAAACATCATGATACATAACAACTACAGTACATGTTGTCATGTCCCTTGGTCTCAGACCCAGCACTTTGCTTTTAAACTCAAAGATTGGCTCATGAGAGATAATTGTCACTCATTTTTCATGTTCTATGACCAAAATTACCAAATTAGAATGACAAGTATTACTGCTGTTCATGCATGAGGAGTGGGACTCTGCTGAATAGCAATGGTCAGAAATTGAATGTGCATCTTTTAGTCATAAAAATCTAAAGTATGTGTAAATATTTTCCAATTGAAAATTACAATTGTGCTATAATGGTCAGGCAGTGCATGGAAGTGTCTTTATTGGTGTGAAGCCTTTCCCAAAGGCTGCAAGATGCAAGCATCATCATCAGCAAGTGGGCCGAGCGGGTAACAGGGCATCCCAATCTTTAATCTCAAATCAGATTATAGAATGCCTCAATTAATAATCTGGCATAAGTGCGATTTGGAATTGGTATTTGTTTGTGCTGTGGTGTTTTTGAATGTTTGTTTGAATTTGAACCTGATTTGCATACAGTAAAAAAGACATACAGTAATGCTGAGGGCAAAATGTACAATTTGCCCTTGCATTGCAGTTTTACCCAATCTGCATCTGTGGCCATATATATGTATATTTTTTTTATATCCATATCAGCAAATGACATTGATGGTTTCAGGCGGCAAGCTCTGGTGGGCAGATGAGGAATCGGCACAGCTGGGAACGGTTACCAAGAGAGACGGACGGAACCCTGTGATCCTGAGAAACAAGACGATTGGGGTGGTTCATATGAAGGTGTACGACAGGGAGGGTCAGAAAGGTAAGCATGCTCACATTACAAACACACTGATAAAGAAACATACACACTACCATAAGCTCCTATTTATGTTGCCTTATATCTTGCCTTTTGCTGTTTGTGCTTAACATTCAGGAAGAAACCAGTGCCAGATAAACAACGGAGGCTGCTCACAGCTCTGCTTCCCCACTTCCGAGAACACCCGTAGCTGTTCCTGCACTGTTGGCTACAACTTGCGTAGCGACCGCATGTCTTGCGAGGGTATGTTCCCCAAATGATGTGCTGAAGAGCTGCCTATACGCTCCTATAAAATCTTAAATCTTAAAATCTTTCTTTGCATTCATTAATCTAAATGATAATGATCACTGCATGTGATTGATTTATACAGAGCATAGTGCATTCATCATTTACAATGCTTTAATACCATTGTTTTGGGTGTAATAGGTCAACTGTCGTTCTTTAGGTGTTGACTCATTTCTGATGTATTCCATCCATGAGGGAATCCGGGGAATCGCTCTTGACCCAAATGACAACAGTGAAGCACTTATGCCCATTACAGCAACACTGTTTGCTGTGGGAGTTGACTTTCACGCAGGTATGGTATCATGCAACACACGTAGGGATTTTTGATATCGAGTATAAGGCAGCAGATATGTCAGAGATATGTGTATATATGTATATAACATATACATATATATGTATATGTTTGATATTTGATTATTTGGTTGATATCTAACATGCATTACTCAAAAGAAAGCAATACTTAAGTAACTAGTTAATTGTAACTGAATTTGCAAGATTACATTACATTGTACGACATGCCACTCTTTATATCCTACAGTACACACCTTTCCTTCTCAATCTTAACACAATGAGAAAGGAAAGGATTTTGTTATATACCTTATGAATAATGGTCTATGAGCTTGTGAAAGTGCAACGTAGATGAAAGAGTAAAAAATTCACATTACATAGGAACCTCAGTATGAATTACTATTTCCTCACAATCCTAATACAAAGCAATTCCCAAGATATTGTATCAAATGATGGTTCCGTAACGTGCATTGCAAAACATGAACCCGGTAGCTTGTGATGTAATTTGTTACATCCCTGCTTCCTTTCACATTATATATATGATAGAAATGATAGATTTATTACACCAACAAATGCTATGAATATACTATAGGCTGGTAGCGTTCCATATATATAATTGGTTGCCACTGAGGCATGATAACAAAAGCTGGGTAAGGAAATTGCATACACCCAACTGAAAACATAAACAAACTGCACACACACACACACACAAGGGTTCATATACTAAGGATTTGTAACAATTCTTTTTAGAAAATCAGCACCAGATAAAAAATGCATGCTTGGGTGATTCCACATGTTTTCAATGAATTTCCCGTGTAGGTTTGATAACAATGTAGAGTAGAAAATGTAAATGTAGTAATAGGTCACGGAAACTAATATCATTTTCCCAACTGACTGTGGCAGAGTCAGAGATCAACAGACATACGCTGTTACTACTATACAAGGAATTCTTTACTACAGACTGTTATTTAATAAAGGGAGGAAACAGTACCAGAACACAGTCCACGATGAAATCTGGGGATTACATTGTTTTTTTCAATTTTTATAAATATTGTTTTTCATGCAATGAACACAAATTAAATTCCATTAACCTGTCAACAGAAGTTTATTCAATGGCAGGTATTCAAATGATCTCAACCGCAAGGAATATATATAATTAACGATATAAATTGATGGTAGTCTCTATAAAACAACTCCAAGGTGTGTACACGCCCACTGTAATTAAATATACAAACACATGTAATTACCGCACTTTACTCGACTAAGACTTTCCATATAGACTTTTTCTCTGTCATGAATTCCTAAGCCCATCCAAGAGCAGTAGCTGATAGCTCACGTACATCAGTGACTAGTCATTACAGAAGCCAGGCTGCCAGAGCAGAACAGATGAAAGCCCCGCAGCTGTATTCTGTCGTATGTGTGCTATGTGTTAACAGCGTGTGAAGTCACCAGGAACAACAAAGTGCAAACAAACATGTTAAACCACCTAACCTTCTAACAACCCGTACAGAGCCAAACTGACAGGCACGCACGGAGATGCACTTGAAGACTGCATCATAAATACATGACATGCTATTTTATTTGCCTATGCAATGCGGCTGTAAAATCAGAAAGGGTTGATAACAAGTTTTACCAACACCATGTTTTGCACGAAGCTATAAACTGCTCTGTAAAATGTTGGCCCACAATTGCATTGTTCAGGCACTGTATGTCAACAAAGAGCTGTGGATGAACTGTGTGGGTATTTTTGCCATCATACTTTATAGTCCCACACAACATTTGGTGAAATGGTCCGTGCTGCAATAAAATGCAGTTTCAGGAGCTGCTTTGTTTTAGGGCATAAATACCTTTGCGGCAACCGCATTCATCATCCCATTTTCTCTTGTCATTAACTCTATTGTATGTTTTGCAGGAAATGACACGGTGTACTGGACAGACATGGGTCTGAACAGAATATCCCGGGCCAAACGTGATCAGACCTGGAGGGAAGACATCATTACTACCGGCATCAGCCGGGTGGAAGGCATCGCTGTTGACTGGATTGCTGGTTAGTGTCACCACTCCCCGGGTACTAGGAGTTTATTACCGCTGTCAAGTTGGTATTGATTGGTGAAGATTATTTCTTTATGTACAGTGCTTCTGGTTATGGCGTTAAGTACATTTGTTTTGATTTGAAATGATAAAACACACTAAGCTGTAGTGACAGTGTTTTATCCCACATAAAATAATTCACAAGGCGAATGTGTGTGCAGGATTAGTTATTAATAGTTTATGTGTAAGTAAGGGGACCTTCTCATGTACCTGCGTCCATTAGGATCAATAAACCACTGCTGCATTTACACCTGGCAATTGTTTTTTTGTAACACAGGAAACCTGTATTGGACAGACCATGGTTTCAATCTAATAGAAATCTCTCGTCTGAATGGTGCATACCGCTCAGTGGTCATATCTGAAGGCCTTGATCAGCCGAGGGCCATCGCTGTACATCCACAGAAGGGGTAGGTCACGGCTTTGTGTTTTCATGTCTGCGTTTTACCTATTTGAGTGCATTATTTGGGAAACCAAACCAGGTAATGACCAAATACACTGGTTATTGATGTCATAAAGCTCCTTGATGGAAATTGTAAAACGTTAAAACTGTAAAACGTCATGTCTCTTGATTAAAGTTCAACCGATATGTTGGCAGTCCAACACTGTTTACCAATACTGGATTATCACATATATTGGTTTCAGTGTGTTGGCAGTTAGAGAGGCTCTATTGGGTTATATATTAATGCATTTTGGCCCTTATCTTTCTAAAGTTTGAAATGTAGAATCATATTTGTGTGAAAATTAATTATTTTCATATTTACAGTGCTCATATTTTACTGTTATATCATATACAGTATTTACAGTTACTGTCATCTGAAATGAAAACGTTTATTGTTTAATTATAAATAATCTACCCCATTAGAAATGTGTGTCACACCATTGAGCAAAGAAATTTAAAGGAACATTGCAGAAAGCATTTGTTAATATTGGCCAACAGAATCAGATATTTCTTTATTGTATTCCTCTTCTTTCATGGACAGAAATCAGTGTGTTTTTTTTTATGCTACTCTACTCGCCAGGTATCTCTTCTGGACTGAATGGGGCCAGAACCCCTGCATCGGCCGCTCCCGTCTGGACGGTTCAGACCAGGTTACCTTAGTCAACTCAGGCATCATGTGGCCCAATGGAATTTCCATTGACTACGAGGTACAGTTGCACACAGATGCAAAAAAACACAATCGCCAAGCTTCTCCCCCTCCACTGTACTGCTACTGAATACTGTACTTCCTACCTCATCTCTTTTGTGGCTAAAATATGACTTTGCCTAAGCGGTTCAGTTTGTGATATGCATTTTAAAATTACATTACAGGAAAATACATTATACTGGTGCGACGCTCGCACAGATAAGATCGAGAGGATCAACCTTGAGACAGGGGAGAGCCGGGAGATTGTACTGTCAGTGGCCAACGTAGACCTCTTCTCAGTGGCTGTGTTTGGGCCTTACATCTACTGGTCTGACAGGTAATTTATTATTTTCATAAATGCACACACATGCAGGGCCCTGCAAAGCCCACAATACTAACCAGACAAAAACCCTTCCCTTCAAAGGTTTCGGGAGATATTAAGATCAGCAGTTCCTCATAGCGACGGTCACAGCCTATTTTCTTAAATACTCTCGGTAGAATTCACCATCATCATCAAGGGTGAATCCTTCCTCGCCCTTTGTAAACTCAAGAGCACAGTTAAATTTGGTCATGAAATTGGTCGCTTTATACTTTGTCATACACCTGCGGTTCTTTGTAGCAACAGAGTGAGACACGTTTTAAACTATTGGTTAACAAATGGTTGTTAAATAATTATTTGCGTGTCTCTTTTGTTTCTTTGTCTGTTTTACATGTTTTTATGCATCTCATGCATGACTTGAAGATCAATTATCTCTTTCTCTCCCGATCCCCCTACCACAAGGCCCACGAATGAAAGAAGACGTTAGCTTTATTGTGTCTTGATCATCAACAACTTGAATTGTATGTCAGGACTCGGTGACTGCAGTATTTAATTTTGCTTTAATATTGTCAAATGAATTATCAGTCTTTATATCTATCTCACTTTGTCATTAACTTGTACCGAGTGAAAAGTCAGATTACAGTATGCTTTATTCTCTGAGACCAACTCATTTATTGGTGTACTTCAGGGCTCACTCTAACGGTTCAATCCGACGTGGCTTCAAGACCGACACCAGTGAGGCTGTAACCATGAGGAGTGGTCTCGGAGTCAATTTAAAGGATGTGACAGTCTTCAATAGAGGCAGAGAAAAAGGTAAAGGTTTCAACTTACAAGTCTTGTCTTGATTTAAACAATGTAGCTTACTATTGCAGTTTTTCACTATACTTTATGTGTAAGAGCTTTTACAAAATTCACCTTTCAAAAAAGATGTGGCTGCTACAATGTTTCTCATCTGTAATGTAAAGTCACATACCATTTAAAGATGATTGCAAGAGGGCAGAAACTGAAACAAATCAATAATTGAGCAAGTGTTTGTTTGTGGTTTGAAGGCACAAACCCGTGTGCCAGGAGTAACGGGGGATGCCAGCAGCTGTGCTTCCACCTGGGTAGTGGTCGCCGGACGTGCTCCTGTGCGCATGGTCGCTTGGCAGAGGACGGCTTTGCCTGTGAGCGCTATGAAGGTTATCTGCTCTTCTCTGAGAGGACCATACTGAAAAGCATCCACCTTTCTGATGAGAATGACCTCAACTCACCTGTCCAGCCTTTTGAAAACCCTGCTTTTTTCAAGAACGTCATAGCCCTGGCCTTTGACTACAGTCAAAAGACAGCTCGGACTAACCGCATCTTTTTCAGTGACGTCCATTTTGGAAACATCCAGATGATTAACGATGACTGGACAGGGAGATCTATTATTGCAGAAAGTAAGTATTTCACAATCCCGCAGTGTCTTTACATTTCCCACCACTGATATACACATATACACTTCTTATGCTACTGTATCACCGGTGTCCTGGTTGCAAAGTTGGACTGCACAAGTATATTACCATTTTAATCAATATGGCTCTCCGAAGGTTTGAATTGCCTTTGTTCTTTGGACTTATATGTAACTTTGATTGTGTATTGGGATGAGAGTGCTGCAGACATGCTTCTATAGTGCGCTGTTGCTGAGCAGATCCAGTACAGACACTGACATTTGACTGCAGCTGCTGTTGCTATTGTGATGTGCTGCTCTCATTACATTAATGGTCTAGATATTGGGTTGTATTTATTTCCGTTATAATCATATGGTACAACCATGAACAAAATATTCACATATCATCAATAGCATGTACGTAAGTAGCATAGCATTATCATCTTTATCGTAGCATTTATCTGGACATTTTTTTACCCCCATTACTCCTCTGAAAAGACCATTTAATACTAAATCAGTAGGGTATAATACCTATGTTTGAAAGGTTTCTGCTTACTGACTGTCACAGATTGAATGACGGAACCAATCCTTCTCTATTTCTTCACTAAATCCCAGTCAGTCCTTTCTTGATAAGCTTGACTGGAGTCAGATGAACAGAAAAAAACTCTGTTCTGCTCGGCTAGCATCCTCTGCCATTCTGTGAAGTTTCCACTGGGAGCAGAGCTCAGCACCTTCCAACCCACCCCTCACACTGGGAAGCTAGCAGAGTGTTCCCACTCCCACCCATCCCCGTCACATCTCCCACACCCGAGGGAGCTTTCTGCTTATTTATTTATCTTCCAGAAATGGACAAGCGTTATTAAGAACCCTCGTCGGGTGTCCTTCACACTTGCGCATTTGAAAAATACAAAATCAAAGTGGTGCAAAGAATTTATTTGAGTACACTGTACAATTTAAAGGCTTGAATCCATAATAAAACAAACACATGTAGTTTATATAAGGGAAAGGCACATATTTTTGTGTGCAGTTAAACTGCATACAACTGTTAGGATACCACGATCATCCTACCACAAATCCTTAAAAAGATTCTGCCTGCATCACGTCTTTGAGGTAAGGTGAAGATGTTAATCATCCATATTTCCCTAATTAAACTCCATGTCCCCCATTAATTACTCCCTCGCCCGGCCAACAATTTGTAAGAAACTCCAAACTGCCAGACGCCTTTTATTGCAAACTATTAATTAGTAATTGGCTGACTCAGGTAGTGTCTTAAATATTCTAGAGTACAGTTTATGGGTTTTAGATAAGGGGACACATACAAAATATCTAGGTATTGGCTACATGTTCACCATTAAGATAAATTAGGGGCTGCATTGATGACAGATGCACAGATTAAATTTTTAGCAAAAAATCAATGGTTACAAAAAATATGAGATCAGGCCCCAGATTTTTGCCAAAAAGTGGACACTTGTTGTGTTGTTATGAGAATACTAAAGTATAGTGCAATTTATTAAAATTCTTGATAAATAGTTTTTTTATTGATATTGTTGCTTTCATTGAGTTGAAAAGATGGGAGAAGCCTAAATTGGTCCATGGGAAGCAGTAGTCATATTAATGTACATGAGTACATGAAAACTCGGTGACACAGTATTACTGCAGTTATTCTCATTTTACATATTCAAAATTGCAGCTTGTGCAATATTGTTTTAATATTGTACAAGCGGTCACATTCATTCATTCATACATTCATACATGATCAAACGATATGGCCAGGTGTTCTGTCTGTGATCACGGTCTCTCTCTGAAGGTCTCCTCCCTGTCAGTCACATTATTGCACCCGACCTGGGAGGCTGCGAGGACCTTATCATATTTTCTGTTTAGAAAATTGGTTCGCAGTGAAAACATATTCAGTTGCTGAGTGACTGTTGCATCAACAAATAGCTGTCTGTAGTGAGACATGAAGTCATTTTCCTGTCAATCACCAAGGACACGTATTACCAATTCTAACACAATTGGAACCTGCCATCTGTTACGAGCAAAGTCAATAGTTTACCTAAATCTGCAATGGGGAACTTTGCAGTTTAATGGCCCCAGATGGCAGGGGTAGATAACTTACATGTTATGATTTGGGTTGATTTCATTACCCTAAGGCCCCACAACGTGATATCAATATGTCCTCCTCAGGAACACACATTTACAGAACAAAACAAATCTCATGTGTTTTGCTAATAAACTTTCAGTTCATTAGAATATTTTTTTACTTAGAAAAGATGTAGTACACTTTGTTACAGCCATTTATCGTTATCTAGAGTGATGAGACAGATATGTATTCAACATTTATGTTTTTACAAATACAGCTTTAAACGTGAGTTTTCTTTCCGGGCCTGTGTTTTATTGAACCATGCAAGATGTGGTGTCTGAATTAATTTACTTTGTTTGGAACTTGAACAGAAGTCTTATGTGTCTGTTATTTTAGATGTGGGTTCAGTGGAAGGCCTGGCCTACCACCAAGCCTGGGACACATTGTACTGGACAAGCTCCACTACTTCCACCATCACCAGACAAACTGTGGACCAGAAACGAGTCGGGGCCTTCAGTCGACAGGCCGTGGTCACTCTCTCGGAGGAAGACCATCCACATGTCCTGGCCCTGGATGAGTGTCAAAAGTCAGTAGCTGTTCTAAGTAACAAAAACAAATATCACAAATAATTTCTCACAAATGTCTAATAGAATACAATTCTGAAATTAGGACATTTTTAACGGACACGGATGTAAATTGCATCATGACCAACACATTCCCTCTCCCCTCTCCCCTCTTGTTAAATAACAATGCTTGGTCAGTGGCCCAGCTTCAAACTATGACGCTCAAGGTACCCCTCTAGTGTTAGTTATGGACGTGGGCGTGTCAGTTTCCACTCGTTACATGTATAGTGTCTTTTAAAAAAAGAAATTCACAGGAAGTTAGGTCAAGGTAAAAAGCAACTTAATTAGGTTTAGGAAAAGAGCGTGGTTGATTTTAACTTGACTAACACCTCGCATGACTACCAAATGATTAATGATATGACTAGTGAGTGACAAACGAATCACGTTAATAGCTACTTAAATGAGTCATATGACTAACGTGAGAATATGTCTACGTTTAGTTTTTGATCTGCATTATTTTTATGGTCCAGAAGACGCATAACAGAATTATGTCATTCAATGAGTCTTCTTCTCTTCTTCTTCTTTCTCCCAAAGATACAGTAAAATGTGGGCATAAACATTGCTCTCAGAACTTCCTAGAAATCCTATTGATAAATTACACTTAATACAGAAGGTTCCTGCCAGGGTAGAATAAATCCTGTGCATGCTTGTAAATAACAAGTTAACATCTATTTGCAGCTCTTACGTATAGTATTTGCTATGAATGTGATTATATTTGCTTTTCAACAAACATTTTTGGCGGCCTAGATTTATTCAGAGCCAAACTTTGTAGCAATCGATCTGAGCTATAGAATGTGTTTTGGTTTGCATTTTCACACTTCAGGTGTAAGTGATTTTATCTGTTCTGAGCTGTACACATAGCTTTTTGAATACCTAATTTAACAGTTTAATTTGTGTGCCAGTAAAAAAAACGAAAATCTCTCAGAGAAGGTGATGTCTGTCGTTCAAAAAATAACACCTCTGTCTTCCTGTCACTTCTTTCAGATTTAACACTTGCATATTCATGAATATAAAAATGTTTCTGTGAGCTGTCTGAAAAGAGCGAGTAGTATCTTGCTCCTCCTGTTGTACGAACTAAATTAATTTCTTGACCTCAGACTATATCCTTGGTTGGCAATTTGGCACTATATCCATCCCACCCCAGAAGCAGTGTCTGATAATTAGAATTCAAACTCAAGTGATTAATTAGCAGTCCCTGGTTGTGACTTCTGACCGGAACCCTTATTATCACACTAGAGTGGACTTCCATGACTTCATCATAGTATGAAGTGAGAACCCAGGAGCTGAAAAGGTTTTTTTTAATACAATTTGAAACATATCCACCTCTTTTTTTATGGTTTATCTGCATCACTGTGAATTTAAAACCATCCATCTTGCAAACCCATATAAACTAAGATATACATCTTTCATTTATTTACTCCGTTGCTATCATCTGTGTTTTTCATATTCTTAGAAGTCCTCACACAGGGGAATATGAATAAATGACCTCTATCTCACAATGTGTGATGCTAATCCGTTTTTTCAAATAGAAACTGAGCTCCACTTTATCGGTGATGAGCTCCTTCAGGGCAAATAGGGGAAGCCGATGACAGGCCATGGAGGTCTTGGCAACATGTTGATAACTGACTGACAGAAATGCATAAAACCCCAGCAATTGAATTCAGGGGAGAAACATTTTCCTGTCCATTAGGGTTTGTTATGCCAGCATGGCAGAGACTTTCCTGGTTGACATGTTGGTACATGTTTGCTCCCTGATTTAATTTCAGACTGCACATATTTGTTTTGTGGTTCTTGCTCAGGTCTTGTGAATTTATAGAAGTACCAAGGTGAAGTAGTGCTTCTTTTGGAGAGGGAGAAAGTGACATCTACACATTAAGACGAAGCCACTTGCTATTGATGAATTGCAAATGAAAAGACTGATCACTAGTAATTATATGTTTGGTTTGGTTGTCCTCTCACATGTTAGCCTGATGTTTTGGACCAACTGGAATGAGCAGAGACCCAGCATCATGAGATCCACCTTAGCAGGCAAGAACATGAGGATTATCATCGGCGCTGATATCCTGACGCCCAATGGACTGACTATCGACCACAAAGCAGAGAAGCTCTACTTTTCAGATGGAAGCCTTGGCAAAATTGAGAGATGTGACTATGATGGTTCCAGCAGATATGTGAGTATGAAAATAAGGTAAAGGATATTAATTGTGGTTGCTTAATTTCAAGCAATATATTTTGTTTCTCTGTCATTATCAGGGTTTTATTTAAAGTTCCACTTTTTTTGTATCCTTTGTATCCCCTTTGGAATTCCCATGAATCAAAGTTCATGTTTTTTCTTTTCTTTTTGGCATTTTTGTCTTTGATTTGACAGTTTTAGAGACAGAGAGAGACTGGAGATGTGGATAAAAAGAGGGGTATGACATGCAAGAAAGGTCCTAAGGCTGGAATTGAACCTGGGACATTGTGGTATTGTGACATGCGCTGTAACGACTCAGCTACGAAGACGTTCCATCAAAGAATGTTTTTATGAAATTGACCTAATAACTGACTAGTTAGATTATATTTTCCACATAACTCTCAGTGATGGAGATGTTTCATTAGACAACATAAAAGAAACAAGGGTGTCAGATTGATCTGCCTTTTTCTCCTAAAATTTAACTTTTTTTTTCCTTCCATTTAATCTCCCATTCCTCTGAAACATGATGCTCTATGCAGCAGATAGGATCAGAAATACCTCTTGATGTTCTTTCTGATATTTCAGCTCTGAGGGGACAGATGGTTTCCTTAATCATAGAAGCCATTCCCTGCTAAAGTAAAGAAGCTCAGTGAGGGGAGTTTTTATTTTGTCCATGAAACGTTGCATGTATAATGTTTAAAATCACAGCTGGATGAATAAATAATATATATAATTATAAATAATTTGACATATAAAAGATTACAGTACAAAATTTACTTTTTTGCTATGGATTTCAGTTTTAGCTTGACATGACCTCAGCAGCTCAGCACCTTGGCCCATCTCAATTAGTTACCCATATTTTTGCTGAGCCGGGTCAGTCGGACGGCTCAAAGTCCTCACCTTTGGGTCCACACCTGCCCTTGCTGTAGTGGAGTCCTGCTAATGAAGGCTTTGCAGTGAGATCGCTCTGGGTGAATATTCACCATTCCAATTAAAATGTGTAAATTAAACAGAGGTAGCTGATTGTCAACTTCAGCACTTATCCAAACTGTGATTGTGAACTTGTGACCTTAAGACAACCCATGCAATATACACAAGAACTTACTGTGGCGATGGAAGCTTAAGGCTCTTTGTCACACCAGTGGGTTTTGATTTTGCAAAAATTACAATGGCTGCAAAATTTCATTTTGGAATAAAAACAAAATTTGTTAGGCCCTGGATTAGATACAACAAAACCCATTATAAAACACCAATTACGTATTGAGTCATATGACTGTAGACTTAGATGGTGTTAGAGTGCCCTCGAGGGCCCCGCTACCCCTCTTCTCTGCAGCAGTGCCATTACATGCTGTCAGTGTGGTTGGCGTCAGAAAAGAACAAGAGCTGTGTGTGAATACAGTGCTTCAGAAAGGGCAGCGAAGTTCATTATAGGGGGAAGATATCAGCATGTTTAGGGGGGAAAAAATACTGTTTTTACCATGAATAGATTGAATATAAATTGAGAGCCGTCTGGGAATGATTAGTGTCATTTGAGTTCAATGTCAGCTGTGTGCTCTCCAGGCATTTTAATGTTTCCATGTAAAACCGAGGCCCATTGAGGTCATTAGCTTGGAGTTTGCTGGCAATGGCAATTGAAGTACTTTATTTCAACATTGCTGAAGAGTGAAAGATGAGAACGTATAAAATATGTTCACATTTATCCAAAACACAGGTTCAACGCAAAAGTAATATGTAGCTGGCTGTAAACTTAATGTTTCCCAAATCTAATTTCCCCATCAATATGTTCCATCCAATCCCATCTGGCGTTCTATCTGTCCCTCTCTTTCTCTCTCTTCCTCTTTTTCTGTCTCTCACTTGCCTGATGGCCAGTTGTTGCATCCACACGCTGGGCTCCTTTAATCAACACCTGTCCTATTAATCCCAGTATGGCACAGGGCTAATGTGATGCTGCTTACAAGCCTGTCCCACTAATGTCTGAGACTACACAGCCGCTGGTGGCCCTCATCCCCCCCCCACACAAACACACACTCACACACCCACAAACCCGGAGAGTCCCACCAGGAGGCATCTGATGGATTCCTGTCTCCCTGCCAATGACACTGTAATTTACTCCCCCAACATCTGGGTTAAGCAGTCATGTGGGCAGCGGGGGTGATGTGTTGATTAATGAGTCAAAACATTATCTTCTGCATTTATTTCTAGAGTTGCACTCAAAATTATGCCAATGCTTTTTCCAGCCAGATCAAATATTGACTGTGTGAAATATATGTATTCTCTTGTTATCGCTGTATTATCTCTGGCACATAGAATCATTCACATGTACTGTAAATGTGTTAGTACCAGAGGGGCATTTGACAGCTCCTGCCTTAAATCTGAAAAGCGTGATGGAAAGCAGTTCTAACATGAGTCCTTTGCTCTCCAATATTTAGGTCATAGTTAAATCAGGACCTGGGAACTTCTACGGGCTCGCCATCTATGCAGATTTCATCTACTGGTCAGACTGGGCCCGCAGGTCTGTGCTGCGATCAAACAAGTACACGGGTGCTGACACCAAGGTGCTTCGAGCAGACATACCTCATCAACCAATGGGAATTATAGCTGTGGCCAGGGACACTAACAACTGTGAGTATGTTAACACCTGGAGATGAGCTTAATTTATTGACCATTGGATGCAGTGTTGTGTCTGCAAATGTTTGTGTATTATGTGTGTGCAGGTGCATGGGGGATAATGTGTGCTTATTGGCAGGAGTTTACTGTGAGCATGTGCATATTCATTAAGTTAGCGTAGTGTAGGACAATAGACCAAAATATATATGTTGCTGTATGTACTTTTTACTTCAGCAACGTGAGCATATTACAGTTTGAATGCACTTTTTTTTTATTTGGTTTTTGAGGCGTGCGTACAGTTTGCTTCCCCGCTGGCTTGACATTTTTTCATTTGGTGAAATAATAAAGCCAGACCGATTCGGAGTATTCGAGGCCAATCCCAATATCGACATTTTTCAAAGTGTCATTTAAATGTTTTGATTCCCAACAATTGACTGTTATCTTTTACTTCATCAACCTGCATATCAATGGTGTTCTCCGTCTAGGGACTACAGATGAAAATGAGCTTCTAGCTTAACTGGTGCAGTTTATAGTGCAGTGTTCCTGTTAAATAGACAATAAACTCTAAATTCAAATAAAGAAATCTGAGAACCACATTTTAGCCTTTTATTCCTTTTTTTGACGAGCATAGCCTAAAAAAACAAGTTTACTTTTTGGTGAAGATTTGTGACAGGGATATACATTGAGGCAGGACATTTATATGATCTTTATTTACATGCTCTTTTTTATTTTATTTACAACAAAAAACGTTCTTGTTAAAGATGAGTCAAAGTCAAATATTCTAGGTAATATTGGCAGATAATATCTGACAACTGCTATGACATATAGGCTGTACTAATTAAAAGCAAATATTTAAAAAATGCTTCTCATTGTGATGTAAAAAAAGCGGGTTTGACAAATGAACGTAGTCTTATTTAGATTTGCTAGAAACTTAAGTTTCAGAGGTAATTAATAAAAAAAAAGTAGCCTACGTTGTAAAGGGAGTCTCTAAAGTGCCGTATAAAGTTTTATTTTGAAGTAGGACAAAGGGAAGTGGGCTTAAGCGTCTCCCACTGGTTGGACTCAGATGCCTAGAGACACGCTGTCCCTAGTTTATCTCGTTATGAGAAATAATCCTATGACCTGCATGGGCACAGCTGCAAGTCCGCTGCATAATATGCAGTGACCAACAATGGTTGATCTGATAATCAGTTTCTACTTTTTGGGTCTGTACATTGTTAACCTCTTGCATTTTCCTTGTCATGAATATCCTGACTGTAAATAATCATGCAAATGGTTTACTTGAGTTGCAGAACAGAGGAACGGTTTCTTACCTCATGAATAAAATACTCATGGCTAGAGGGCATGTAATAACCGAGGGTCTCCAACGGACATATGTGTATCTGAACACTTGCTCTTGATAATATGTCTCTTGTTGCTAAGCTTCTTTGCAACATTTTTTTCTCAGGACTAGACAAGCACTGCATTTTTCTTTCAAGGGTTATGTCTGCAGTTTGGTCATGCGATTTAAAGCAACACATGATTCCCACAGAGCTACACAGAGCTTTTTCTCATAGCGCCGCAGGCACAGAAGGACCAAATATTGTAATACATTTGCTACCTGTCAGTGAGGATAGTGGTAGCCTTTAACAATAGAACAACCCCTTTTATTCATATGTTGACCCCTTCTGAGCCTTTAAATGAAAACAAAATGTAAGGGCAGCATTTCACACTTAAATCAGATCCATGCTTAATATAAAAAACAAATAAATTAAAATAACTGTCCTACAAATTTGTTTTTGAATACCAATGCATTGAATGTGTTGTAACTTTGTTATGCTGTTCATTCTGTACACATGACATCTATTGTACTTCTGTCCATCCGGGGAGAGGGATCCTCCTCTGTTGCTCTCCCGAAGGTTTCTTCCCTTCTTCTCCCCGTTAGAAGGGTTTTTTTTGTGGGAGTTTTTCCTGAACCAATGAGAGGTCCCGGGACAGAGGATGTCGTATGTGTACAGATTGTAAAGCCCTCTGAGGCAAATTTGTAATTTGTGATTCTGGGCTATACAAAATATTTTTGGTTTAGTGGTGTTCATTTTTAGTGCTGCTGGTATCTGTGATAACAAACTATTTAATACTACAGCCCATCACATGAAGACATTTCCATCTCAGCTGCAGTTGAGTTTTATAGGAAGAAATCTATATCTCATGCATTAACATTATTGATTAGGTTTTGTGTCAGGCCCTCAGATAAAAAAAAAAAGAGCTTCTTTCTAAATTGACCAACCATTTAGGAAATACATCCGTCCTATGGTAAGCGCAGAGAATCCAAATTCTGTGCCAACGATTTTTAAGATTTATTGGAATATCACTTACTAATAATACAAGAGACAAGGACGGCTCAGAAGATAACTCCATGAAGGAATTCAACATCTTAGACTGATGACATCTTACAGACTGTGCCCTAGGGGAGATTTTTCCTTTGACTGCATCTGACCGCTCAATCGATTCTTTTTGATTGTTATTAAAGGTGAGCTCTCCCCATGCCGACACATGAACGGAGGGTGCGGTGACCTTTGTCTCCTGACACCGAATGGGAGGGTCAACTGCACTTGCCGTGGAGAACGTGTGCTGTTAGATGACAACAGATGCGTGTGTAAGTCATGACGACTTAAGATTCAATTATACAATAAATGCTAACTCTTGGAACATTCTCAGTACCAGATATTGTTTGGCACTCTTTATGGATGCTTTTAAATGCATAGTTTAACCTGGCTTCTGTCCACACTCAGGTTAAGCTCTTGTTTGTGCTGTTTACAAGAACCTTTGATATCTTTGAAGTGATTTATTTGTGCATAACGCAACACAAACAGGAAAGCGGAACTGTCAGGATTAGAAAGTTGTCTCCTCCTCTTTGCCTAAGCATTAACTTTGTAATGATTCCAGTAGTCAATACCGCTCAGGTAAATAACACTTTTATCTGCCAGCAGATAGCAGAAAACAACGTTGAAAGTATTAGGTGTCACAGTTACCTGCCTGAAGTCAAAGGACAAGAGCATTTCTATGGTGTCTGGCTTCCTAATTTGACAGATTGCTGGTTGAATTTGAAATGCAATGTGAGGATAGAGCATATGGTGGGAGGAGCTGTTCAAACGAGGGAGGTTTGGCCAGACTAAACATGGCAAGTGACTCAGAAGAGCTGGATGGTAGCCTGGATGTCACGGTAGAGGACGACATGCTTTCTCCTCCACACCCCGATTCCGCTCGCTACTAGAGCAAGAAGTTGTTTTATTTTTAGATTGTGAAGCTGTAGGAAGAAGAGCTAAAACAGAGATTGGTCAAAGTCTGTGGAGGTATTTATTGTTGGAATTTTAATTCATGGCTGATGTCTGAAATAACTAAAAGTACAATGTTGACATGTATTATTAAATCTGTGTACAAGATGTAATGACAATTTGCTATACAACTGAATGGCAGAATATGCCAGGGTTTCAAAGCCATATTTCCCTCAAGCTGAAGTAGCTTATAAGGGTAATGGGGTCATTTTGAATGCAGTTATGACATTTACAAATGTTGACCCGAAACTGGGTTGCTTGAGTAAATGTTCACTACAGTAGGCAGTGAAATGTTGCCTCTGGGTTAACCTGTATATATGAAGTTTGTTAAGATTTTGACAGTCATAGTTCGTCACCCTCATTGTCTTCCTCTGCAGCAGAAAATTCCTCCTGCAACATCCACATTGAATTTGAGTGTGGGAATGGCGAGTGCATAAACTACCAGCTAACATGTGATGGAGTAGCCCACTGCAAAGATAAATCAGATGAGAAGATGCAATACTGTGGTAAGAAAACACTTGTGTGAACACTTGTCTGAAGCAGATCCGGATAAGAATGTAGAGTATCAAATACAATATGTTGGTTTGATTTAGCATTCTCGGAGAAATAGCTGAAATCTGATTGATGCCTGTCATTAACATTTGTGGTACTAAAAACTGGCAAGCATTTGGTCATATCTAATTATTTATGAATTTCACTCTGTTCAGACAACAGGAGCTGTCGGAAGGGTTTCAGACCCTGCTACAACCAACGGTGTGTGGCCAGCAGTCGTTTCTGTGACAGGATCGATGACTGTGGGGATAACTCTGACGAAGCTTTCTGCAGCAGTGAGTCACAGCCGTTTGATCTCCTGTTCAATCCGTCCTGCCTCTGAGGGCAGGATCCAGCGGCACTAATGCTTATATTAATACGGCATGTGAGGCCACATGCTGTGCTAAGCCTTCACTGTCTAATGAGCCCCGAGATCATAAAGAGTGCACAAATTTCAAAGAGGCTCCGAAGCTGCCCGGACAGTATTGTTATGTCTTACGTCAATATGGCCAGACTGGTTTTGTTTTAGCCTTGATGGTGAAACATTGTCTAGTGAAACAGTAGAGTTGTGTTCATTCCCTTGCTGTAATTGGACTAAAGTCGGATAATCTCAAGGTATATAAACTCTTAATACTGTAGCTAGCTGATTGAGCCCACAAGGTGTTCTCTTAATTAATGTGGACCTTCCAATTTAGCAGTCTGGGATTTCAGGAAGGTGTTTATTCCACTATGGTGTGTCATCTTCAGCTTTGCATTTTCTTTTTAATTTAACATCAACAATAACATTCTCTGTTGCCATTATAAAATGTAATTATTGTATCATTATCCGCCAGTTTTCAACTGGGACAAATTTCAACCACCCCCAGAAAGAAGTTCTAAGTATTGTTGTCAGCTGTACCTGTAATTGCCTCTGAGTGCTGTTTCCATTACCTTTTTGAAATGCTAATTCTCTCCCCTAGATGTCACGTGTGGCTCATCAGAATCATCGTGCAAGGATGGAAGCTGTGTACCCAGCTCAGCCTGGTGTAACCAGGTCATTGACTGTGCCGATGCCTCAGATGAAAAAAGCTGCAGTAAGTCCTTTAGCCTGTCATTTGCATTGCAATTATGGTAAAATGAAAATGTAAACACACAGCTCTACCTGTGGATGAGATGGATCCACTATCTTAAATCTGTGCTCGTCACTTGGATCAGATTGACATATTGCCCATCTCACCTTTACCTCCACCATTACTTCCATTGTGACGAGACAATTATTTTGGTGCTGTGCTTTGTATTCAGACCACACAGACTGCTCTCACTTTTACAAGCTGGGGGTGATAGAAAAGGATTTCATCGGCTGCAACTCCACCTCACTGTGCATCCACCCAACGTGGATCTGCGATGGTGCAAACGACTGCGGAGACTATGCTGACGAGACCAACTGCCAAGGTGAGCACCACACACCAACACACACAGAGTGACGCACTATATTGTGTGTGCATTCAGGGACAGATTAAGGAAGCCAGCTTCAATTAGAAAAGACTTAAAGACAAATCTCATTTTCAGAGGTGATTATGACATTGGAATAAGATATTCAGAGAGAGCTTAGGAAAAGATAATGGCCTCAATCACTGGTAAGGCCCAGAGGACTGACATGGTTTTGTTGTTCGTCCCAGTTTCCCATGGGCAGAAGTGCGAGGAAGGCCACTTTGCTTGTCCGAGTGGGAACTGCATCTCCAGCGTGTGGCTGTGTGACGGCCAAAAAGACTGTGAAGACGGAGCAGATGAGTTCCAGTGTGGTAAACCAACATATCTTACCTCTCATGGGGGAGCTTCTACACAATAAACTCAAATTATGTTTTGCTCTCTAACAGGTAGAAATAGATGAGGTATTTGTTTGCTGTACACAAAACTGTCAGCAGTTGGAATGGATATTTATTTTCCATTAACAAGAAGCTATTTGTTGTATTGCTTTTGTCATTATGAATAGATCCGGGCCTGCAACACTTATTACATACAAGATGTAAGGAGACAGAAATACAAGAGACAACTGTATATCATGCCATAAGGCAATTTCTCTTCACTTTGTTTTGCCACCCCCTCTTATTCTGTGTTTGAGATATTTTAAGTGGGTGTAGCTGCTTGTTTGAAAGTCTAATTCCCACCCTGAATTGAGAGTGAGGATGTTGAGGACACAATTTCCTTTTTCCGCTTCTCTCTTTAAATAACGATTTACAGCCTTTCCCGTGTTTTAATTAATTAATTGAGGTATCATTCAGTGAAAGTGAAGATGGAAGTGTGGGTTCAACAGAAAGCAGCGACATATGGAAGGACTACACATTACAATACCACTCATCTACTTCCCTCACCAGAAGCAGCAGGAGCATTCGTACCTATGCTTTGATCCGTGCAAATGTATGCAGAGCTAACTGGGACAGTCAAGATCCGTCCAATTAAACAGGGGGCACCATAATTAAGTCATGGTATGGATTAATATAATTTGCCCTCAAAACCAATAGCTTGCACACACAGCCACCCACGAGTTATTGCCTTTGGCACCAAAGCACAATGGACTGGGTGCTTTATTGGTTATAGGTAGCTGTTAAGCTTCATCACCGTCACATACATGCACAAGGTAATTTGATCTGATGGAGTAGTCCACACACTCAATGTCAAAACACTCGCTGTCTGTATTTGAGTTGTCAACCTATTGTATTGCCTTTCTAGCAAATAGACTCTATGGTCTTATCTTGTGTCTCTCCAAACTGTTATTCTGGGAAACCACTCTTTTTTTAAATTACAAACAAAGTGACCCAATTCACAACCGGCCTCATCTATAAATCATGAGAAGAGCGAATTTGTGCGTAATGAACATTCTTACTGCCATCTCCATGTCACGTTATATCATCTGAAAAGGTAAACCAGAAAAAAAGGTAAACTTGAAAAGGTAAACCAGCCAGACATACGTTTGATAAATCTCAACTTTGTTTTATGTATATGTTTTTGCAAAACATTTGTAAAATACTTTATAAATGAGACCAAATAAATGCATTTAGGCAGAGTTGACAGGCTATTTAATTGTTTTAATTTCCTCGCATCAGTAAAGAAACAGAACACATGCTTGCCTATCATATTATATTCAATGTTATAAGTAGACTACAATTATCAGAACAATTAAAACATTAAAGCTCCCTCATGTGGCTAGAATGTGTACTGCATATATACAGGACTAGGGTAGATATTCAGCAATTTGTTTTGGCACCTCTAATAAAATCTCCTGCGACCTCTCTGTGAGTGCCGACCGTTGGTCTAGCCTATTAATGTGTAAGAAGTCATGAAGCACTCAGCAGTTAGTGCTATCATCTGTGTACATACCTGGTATTGCATTCTCTGTGAGGTAAGAGTGATGTAGCTATTGCAATTTGCAATTATCGACACCAAACACCTCGGATTCCTCTCACTCAATAAGGAACGATGAGGAATTTGGTTGCATCCCTTTTCAACAGTTACAATTGTTTACTCTCTACACCAGCCAGACTCAAGTTGTTTGGGACTGCTGACGTCAGGGACTAAGTTCAAGAAGAATAACGCACATAAAATGTGACCCTAGAACTTAGATGTCTTTGCCTTTGAGAGTGTCTGACTGAATGTTGCTGATTTCTTACTTGTCTGCTTTGCTCTTCCTGGATAATTAACCAGCACCTTTGTTCAAATTTCACTTGCAGCAGATAGAGAACGGCAGTTCAGTGCAATCCAGTTTTCATATTTAATGTTCTTCGAGTTATCTGATTTATTTTGTAACTTGGCCATGAATGTTGCTAGAGAGATGCATAACACATGAACAGCATTTCCATTCCTTTATATAAAATGTAATTTGTGCCTGTGTGAAATGATAATATCCCATGCTTCAAATGCGCTTATATCAGAGCTGATATGAATTATGCCATGATTCTTTGAGAAGTTCTGAATAGCTTTCCAGGACAAATAGACAATATTCCCATTCCCCTCAGTTAATTACCATATAAAAAGCTCCAGCCACTGATAATCTGACTGCAAAGTCAAAGTGGTTTGAGGAAAACGTCATTACATTTCAGAAATTTCAAATTCCACAGCTGATTAGATGAAATAGTCATTTGTCACTTCACAATGCATAATGCTCTTTTCAACTGTGTGAAACACTATTGAAAACGAGACATTAAAGACTTCCTTTGATACATTTAATTTGATGTAGACCTGCTATTTTGTTCTACACTTGAAACAGCTGCGGAAGCAGCATTTGAAGTGCAAACTCCGTATCACTGACAGAAAGCCTGGAAAATAATGATTTCCAGATTTAGCCATTTAATGTTTATCTTATCCTTATCGTGCATCTTTGTATCTAGGCATGTAAATCTGCTGTGATGTACAAAGTCTGACAGGAAGGACGGCAACGCATTGTGAGAAACACTCCATCCCTACCCCTCCCACCCCCCCACCCCCACCCTAACTCCTTGTTCTGTGGAGTGACCTGGAGCACCCCCCCCCCCCTCCCTTTCTTCTCTCAACATCTCATCAAAGCCCTGGCAGAGTTTGTCAGGCCTGACATCTGAGGGAAAGAGACCACAGAACGACTCCCCAGGGAGAGTGGGAGGCTCAGTGACACAAAGTCATCCCAGATTATGAATATATCCACATTTCACACAATAGCTTTTACACAGTGATCAGCAGAGTGCTCTTTTAATTGACATCCAACTATTTCTTCTAACCCATAGCAGCCAAGTTAATACGTCAATAATTAATACTTAAGTGCTTTGATATCGATACGTTATTCAGTCTGGACACTTGGTTTGGGTTCAGTTGATGTTTTTATTTCCCTGCACAGAAACCGGAAGCATTCATCAACATGGCTTTCTTCTTTGACATAAAAGGAAATTATTATTTATTTATTTATTTAGAGAAAGACAGGTGTACCGTGGGGCAAATAATAGCCAGCCAACTTGTTGTGTTCTGATTAAAAAAGATCTGCCCCTTCTGTAGGGTATGTCACTTTTTGTTGTTGTTTCCTCCTCACTTTGTTTGATTTATGGCATTGAAACTTGTTTCCCTCTGCAGACTCGTCGTGCTTATGGAACCAGTTTGCCTGCTCAAAGAACAAGTGCATTGCCAAACAATGGCTGTGTGATGGAGAGAACGACTGTGAGGACGGCCTTGACGAGAGCGTGCAGATCTGTGGTTAGTGCCCTTTCAGATGTCATGAGGAATCTGCTGTTGGTGTAAAAGGTCACATCCGCTGTATCGCGTGTGACAGGTCCACGTGTTCCCCTAGCAGAGCTGGAAATGAATGGACAGAATGAAAAAATCTTAATGAGACAACAAATGAGACCGCAGGCCTTTCTGACGATTCAAGTGGGCACTGAGGCAAATAGATTTTTCATCACTGAGGCCCAGGAGGCACAGCTTCTTCAATGGGCAAATGAGATGTGTGTAATGCATTGTAGAATAAAATAAAAAGAATCCAACTGCAATAAAGAGACAAGAATTGCTGTGAACATTGGTTGTGTAATTGGATTGAAATGGAGTGTCAAGGAAATATTAATGAAATGGCCCCAAAGGTTTCCCAGACACAGATATGCATTTTAGCTATACATGCCTAATTGATCTTCTGTATTTACCTTTGTTTCTCATTGCAGCCATTTTTACTACTGCTCTCTTTTGTCTTAAAGGGCAGCTCTAAGATAAAGGAGAGTATTGCTGACTTACAGAATCCCCACAGAAGTAAATAATTGTTTCTCACAATAGCACTGCCGTTATTTGTTAGCTTGCATAAGGGGAACTGCTACCCTAAGTAAATTAAGACTTTGTTTAGGTCATAAAGGGGTATCAGTTCAAAACCATAGTCCAATATTTCCATGAAAGGGCAGAACAAGAGCTTTAATTTATTGGAATTACTGGTGAATGTTCACTTATAACAGAAGGTACCATCCCAACAAAACAAAATACATCTGCTCCAGTTCAGCGTCCCTTGTACTCATTCTCCTCTGTGGTGCATTTGACCCATTGTATTCTTTGGCTTTCGAAAAATGGAGCATGTGGTCCTGTTTTCCTCTCAGGCTCAGTGACATGTGCTCCAGGGCTGTTCAGCTGCCCGGGGTCGTATGCCTGTGTTCCGAAACGCTGGCTTTGTGACGGTGAAAGGGACTGCCCTGATGGGAGTGATGAGCTTTCTGCTGCTGGCTGTGGTAAACACTGGTTCAGCACATTGCATAGCTCCCTAAATGTATAAAAGAAACTTTATGTAAGCCCAGAATTAAGAAATTAATGCTTGTTTGCACTCATGCAGAATTTTCAATTTCATTGTATAAAACAATAGGCATAGAACATGAAACCCACTAAACACCTACTGTAAATCCCTTTGCAAAGTTTATTTCAAGCATAAAAAAGAAAACAAGTATATTGTGGGAAGTAGTGTACAATGGACTTTTTTGCACAATTGTATTTTTCTTCAAGTGGTGTATTCTGGACTTCCACAAATTAGTTCAAACTTCATTTGTCTTACTTTAATTCAAACCTACTATATCCTGGGAAAAAAATTGAATTATGTTCACATTTTACGCATATTTAATGCCATGCCATGTTTAGGAAATATGCCTATGCATTTATTAGCTTTTGAATTGACCATTTATTTTCATGCCCTAGCACCCAACAACACATGTGACGACAGCTCGTTTCGCTGCCGCAACAAAGAATGCATCCTCCAGCGATTCGTCTGCGACCACGATGACGACTGTGGAGATGGGTCTGATGAGTCAGTGGAATGTGGCAAGTAGATTTATTTTGCTCTCTTGCTCTTAATATTCACCAATAGTATATGAATATGCCCTCATTGAAAGGTGCTCGAGGCAAGTTACATACACCAATTGAACGTTGGACCTTTTTAGACAAGGGGTTCTCCATGGTAGTAGACAGACATTTAAACAATTGAAGTTGAAGTGAATAAAAGTCAAAGTCACCATGCAAGCAAATGGAGCCCAGAATAAAGTCCAGTTAGATGTGCCAAATTCTAAATTCAGACCATTAATATAGCAGCAAACAACTATTTGCTATATAAAGATTATGGATGTTGTGATGTACTGGTATTGACGATAGCCGTGATATTTAGAAAATAAAATATTTATATCATGTTAATAATACATATAGGTATAATATTGTGTGAATCATCCAGCACTTCTTAAATTACCCTTTTGTACAGTTTGGGTAAGAGATTTTCTCTCCACCCCCCAACACATGAATTTTGAATCTAATTAATCTGTCAAAAACAGAAACAAATCACACAATAAATAAAGTTAAAGATTACTTTGATTAGTAGAAGTCTTTTGGTAACGATAATCTTGTTATGAAAATCTGATATCGTGACAGCCCTTGTAAAGACATAATTGAGTATCGCGGCCTTAGCACTTTTATTCATTTTTTTGGCTTTTTAATGTTTTACTGACTGTTTTGTATATGTATATGAATATTCTTAATTGTTTTTAAATCTTCTTTTCTTTTGCATTATGTTTTGATGCTTTTCATGGTTTTATATGAAGCACTTTGAATTGCCTTGTTGTTGAAATGTGCTATACAAATAAACTTGCCTTGCCTTGCCTTGCCTTAGAAAAGAATGGAGTTCGAGCTGTAATCCAAGCTTCCCTGTGCTCAGTTTGCGTAGCTGGTTCGGCCATGTGTGCTTGCTCGTGCTTGCTCGTGCTTGTTGTAGCTACCAGTTGCCGGCTCAGCCATCAGCCTGTTGAAAATCCCTCATCAATCAATTCATCATAGATATGCTCTGAATTTGGAATTAAGCACTATACATACAACATACCATAATGTGGTAAAAAAAAACATAGAGGAACAACATCAAACAATTCAGATTCATTATACAGGGATTTGATAACAAAGAGTGTGGGGCACCACGCTTGCCATGTAAAAATGATATATAATAACATTGAAGAAAAGAAACTGTGTTTATATACTCACTACATTCCCTGGACCGTAGCCTGTTTTTTTATGCAGAATTACGAGTTACAGTAATATTTTGTGTAATGAGAGAAAGGTTTTATATTCTTTATATTGATAAATATTCTTAGTTTTTATGCTTTTAAAACATTATAATTCTTAAATTATGTATTTTTCTGCTACAGTATTCTAGATTAGGCCATGATTTTCTGGTCTGGCCTGAGTTTCTGCAATTTAGTTTTTTTTATTTTTATTTATTTGATACTATGATACTTACAACCATAAGGACACCCAGGTTTTATTTGGGTGTATACAATTTTTGGTGTCTCGACTAGAGGAAATTCTCAACTTTGATTTGTGATGACTGGTGCTGATGAAACATTTATTATTGAAATATTGGCCAATGCAGCTGTGCACACCATTAAGCCTCCAGATGGCTTGATTTGTTAATCAGGAATGATTCTTTATACACTATAACTATGAGGTTCCTTCAATTAAATATGAGCAATGGCTGTAGAAAGCTTTATTTTTCACTATTTGCCCTTAATTCTGTTAAAATCTCACCCTAAACTGAAGCTGTGTCACTGCTGAGCCCAAGAATAGCTTGATGAAAAAGTGTCTGTCTCTCTTTCTTCAGTCTATCGCTCCTGTGGATCAGAGGAATTTCGCTGCAGGGATGGCCGGTGTCTTCTCAGCTCTCAGTGGGAGTGCGACGGCTATGCAGACTGTCCCGACCACTCTGACGAACTACCTCTCAACCTCAAATGTCTGGCCGCAGGTAAGACTGCTGTTTGGCTCGCTACTGGAATCTCTTAATCAGTGTCACCAGCTGCACCGCTGGTGAAACTGGCGGGGACATATGGCAGGAACAAAAGGCGCTACAACCAGGAGAGAGTTCTTGAAAGGAATTAATCTGTCGCGATCCATTGTCAAATCAAAGACATTCCCCAACTTTGTTGAGAAATTAAAGGGCCGTCGTGCCAGTGACAGCCATGTCTTGCTCTTTTCAGGAAGCTTGTGCAATGGCTCCTTCTTCATGTGCTCCAACGGACGATGCATCTCTGAGGGGAATCTCTGTGATGGGAGAGATGATTGTGGAGACCAGTCAGATGAGAGGAACTGTAATGTGAACGAATGCTTGAACCGCAGAGTCAGTGGGTGCACGCAGGACTGCCAAGATCTTCCTGTGGGATTCAAGGTAAGTGACCAGTGGACTAGTCCTGGTTCAGTAGCTTGGAAGTGCACTCCTCTTCAGAATGACTTGCTGACTACAGTTAGTCCATAAGGCCTCATTCATCCAGTAAAAGCTTAAACCAGATGGAAATAGAACCATATTTTTTTGTCATTAAGATTTTTCATTTTATTTTACCCTCAAACATCCTGCAACATTAACTTACAGTACGAAACACACTACCTATGTGTTAGTCTGCGGGTAACAACATCCACAGACAGAAGACTTAACGCAAACACAACAGTGAGCCCCTCCAGTAAGTTTGGTAACTAAATATAACCACATCTAGAACAACCTAGTCACCGAGGTTTGGTGCTAAAGCCAACTGTGCTCATTTGTATATATGAGTCACAGCTAGCACTTAACATTCGAACATTTTAATTCATAGGCTTGATCTGCAGTTCTAAGCTCTAGCATCATTAGTAGCAGGTGAAATATAGAGGCTATATTTGTAATACCGTGGACATTAATGATTAATGACCGAAGAGGAATTAACCCTAACTTTGCACATGATTAAACAGATAAAATGGGTCGTAGCATGCACACTTTTTGAATAACCTTGAATGCTGTGAGGAGAGTCTCCAACAACTGTCTGCGCTCCAATGGTGGCATGTGATGTCAGGGTTGAATCCAGTTCAAGGCCATGTCCGCTGGACTACTCGGGTGGCCATCACTGTTGTCAGACTGCTGCAGTTTACGCCTTCGTCCCTGGATTTCCCTTTCCTACTCTTCCATGAAACGGTGCTAACCGCATCTGAAAACTGGCTGAAAGCACAGAAAAAGCTCTCTTCCCTGTCATGTCAGGGGCAGAGCTGGACAAAGAGCACATCAATGCAGACCCTTGGCTCATCCATTTGTGGCCTGAACAGGGAAATCAGCACTAAGGCCCTCAAGGTTATAACTGTGGATAAAGAGGGATTTGCTGTGGGTCCATAGCAGCTGATACAAGCACTACAGACATTTTGGGGGTGAAGTACGAAAAAAATCCATCATACACCAGTCTGCCGTTATTTATTTATTTAATTTTTTTTAGCCATGGTACAGTATTCCTATATGACAGTTTTGATGTCATCGTATATGTTGGATGCTACATTTTGATACATTTGCATTGCTTACCTGCATTGCTTTTAGAAAGTGGTATTGGAATCTGAAACATACTGTCTGTTGTTACAGATTGATCTAAAATGACTGTAAAAACAAGTTTAAGTGCACTGTTTTTGTAACAGAACCACAATGAAGCACTTTATAAAGAAGGAACTCAAGTGGTTAGTGTTTCAGACATGCCTAAGTCAATCAGAACAAAAACATTATTGATTTAAATTATTTATTTTATAATTAATTTGAAATAGTTAAGTGGCATAATGGCAACACTAAGAATCTAATCTTAACCATTTTTGTGTTTTTTTGTCATTAGTGTAAATGCTGGCCTGGTTTCCATCTGAAGGATGATGGGAAGACGTGTGTGGACGTTGACGAATGCTCCACGACTCTTCCTTGTAGCCAGCGTTGCATCAACACTTATGGTTCCTACAAGTGCCTGTGTGTTGATGGATATGAAGCCTTGGAGCGCAACCCCAATACATGCAAGGCTCTGTCAGGTCAGCCTGATTTTTCATCTCACATCTTACAGAATATCGGTGCGTAACTGTTAGTCCCTCTGGTCCTCTAACGCTGTATGTTCCTCATTTCAGTTGAAGAGCCTTTTCTCATTATGGCAGACCACCATGAGATCCGAAAGTTGAGTGTGGATGGTTCAAATTACACCATTTTGAAACAGGTAAGTAATATACATACATACATTGTGCCTGTGGTGAAGTTTGTACCATTATCAGATTCACATACTGCAAAGAGGCATCAACAGATTGTCAATCAAATTGCCATCTTATCCTCTTGTTGAGTTTAGAATATTCCCTGCCCCAGTCTGTCAGCTATATATTGAGAAAGTGTGGGTTTAGATGGATGTTGTTTGAACACACAACAGTGTAATTATATCTACCTGCTAAATGTGTGGGGGAAACGGTACCTTTGCAGAGAGCATCAAAAGATATTGCAAGTGATTACTTATTGAATAGTGAAGGCAATGTTTTGTATTGCAGAAATAACATTATGACAAATACAATTGTGCTTTTCGGATTTGGATCGGGACACATTAATCTTGAAGAGTTTGCAGTCAGTGTGCTCCAGTCTACTTACCCACTGATGTTTGCTATTCTTGATCTCAGAAACACCTGATTCAGCTGCACATTCTTAAAAGATGCATGTTTAAAATGATGTATTTACCTCACATTCAGTAATACCCGGCAAAAGAAATCTGTGTAGGTGATTGTATGCCTCGGCTTCAAAGAGTTATATTCACCAGCCAGTTTCAGGATTCAACCTGAAATTGTATTGTTCTGTTTAAATGAGATGTCCACTGTCCAACAAATGTCCTAAACCCCACCACATGGGCAGAGGAAACTGGCCATTTGGATTGGCAGAGAGCAAAATCATCCGATGAAGGACCCCATGGAAAAGCTATTTCAATTATTACTTGGTTTTATCTCAGCTGCTCCGGGCAATGCTTGAATCTGACTGCTGATAATCACAAATGGTTGGCTGTGATTTAATGTAAATCAACATATGGGCACCCTACAGTCTCCTCTTATAGTCATATTAACCTCTTGACTCCATGTACTCTACTGTCTGTATCGGACTTCTCATCAGCCACAACTCACTTTAATCGCTGCATGTTGGTGTTAATGGAAGCTAGAGAGGGAAATATGCACATGGCTTTACTAAGTGGTGGTGGATACTTGACTGACCTCAAATCACTTTACCACACCATTACATAACCTGTTCAGAATATCTGTTAATGATATTATGTAAATTTACAATGAGCCAATCATTAATCATGTGTATTGCTTCTGCTGTTTGCATAAATTTGTCTTCCCTCGACAAACACAAGTCACTCTAAATATAATGGTATCACTCCAACACATTGTTTAAAGCCATTCAGTGTGTTTCAGAGTTGCTCTGTTTCTGTTCTCCTACGTAGTTTTACTTTCCATGAGCTGCTAATGGAAAGGAATCCGTAAATTCAGGTTACAGAATGTTCTTTGACAAATACGCAACTGTAGTACAGTACAGTATCAATACGTTTTAGTATGTTTAGTATATTTAGCCACCAAATTATATTGGTATTTAAAGGTTGATTTGGTAGCCAGTAGCCAAATCAAATTAAAGTCAGTTGGAAAATAAACTTGTATCCACCGCCCTACGGTTTTAAATATGCCTTAATTCTGAAAGGAAAATAGTTGAATTTGTGGAACAGGAAATCAATGGTATGTTGACAGTGATGTTGATTTGAGTACTTGCACTGTATGCGCACAACTTTTTAAAAAAATGCATATCTATTTTCAGAATCTATTGTTACAAGCTTGTGATTCATTTTGTAGTTGGTTGGTCTATATACCGTCTAAAGGGTAAATTAATGGGAAATGTATTCCTGGATAGAGACACTGATAAAAAGGCCATGCGAGTTTCATCTCTATATCTGATATAAGAGTGGAGAAGGGTTCCCCCAGGACACGTTGGCGCCTGTCTGTGAGGGTGCTGATGATCTGATGAAGATGTCTCATTTTGCCTGTCAGATTATCTGACACCTATTGTCAGCACCCACAGTGTGAGACAACAGGGTGGGGGCACTTTGGTGAGCAGGTCTGTCTGACTGACAGCGGGGTCGTGGGAGCATGACAAAGTAGGGAATTACCTCACTCTTCTGCTTTTATAGGACTTCAACTTCACAGAGCATTTGAGACTTCACTGGCTCTCCAAATGCTCTATATAGCTGCTAGCATTGGGACCTATGGGAGAACCTCCTGAATCAATATTGCCTGTACAGTAAATATCACACACAGATGCTTGTTTTGCTATGTTTCTCATCCTGTTGGTATTCCCACCTGTAGGCATTTGAAATAATGAATTAAACCTAACCTCACTGGATTGGATTGGATTGGATTGGCTTTTTTTGACAGAGAAAAAGCAGCATATTATCATCAGCTCCAGTCCTATCAGTGTCTCCACAGGATTCATAGAGGCAATGTTGAGTATTGGTTACCTGGGCTCAGAACACACAATCACTGTAGTCACATACATTAAATGGAAGAAAATAGACTTGAAGTATTAAAATACACTTTGAGTAAAACATGAGCCGTTACACCACCTGTTGTATCGTTTAAATGGGAGCGTGTCTTATTGTATGTATTCATTTATTTATATTTATCACTCCCAATTATGTATATCCATGCATTGCTGATTACATTCAGTTTGCAATACTGTCTTCCACAAATGTATATAACTATATTTTATATTTTATTCATGTTTATATTTTAGACCTAACTTACACTATTTAATATTATAGACATTTTAATATTTTTACTAAATATATTTAATGAGCATTTTTGAAGGGAGCCTGAGGTCCAAGATTGTCATTGCCAATTACTTCTCTGGAATGGTCGTGCATATAATAATAAAGCATATTAATATGCATATTAAGATAACCAACATTTGCTCATAAAATGCATCATAGATGTGCTGTAAAGAAGTATCTTTAGACCTGGGTATTAATATAAGATGAGGGGTAATACGGTGAGGAATTAAATATATACTCTGTTGTTCAACTCTGTTGCCAATAAAAGTCTTCTAATAATTTTTTCACTCAAGATCCTTTATTGTTTGATTGCCACTGAAAGGAAATGTGACATTTTTATATCCTCGTGCTCTCTCTCTCCTCTGTATCCTCAGGGCCTCAACAACATCATCCACATAGACTTTGACTACAAGAAAGAATTCATCTATTGGGTGGACTCAACCAGGCCAAGTGGTCGAAAGATCAACAGAATGCGCCTCAATGGGAGCGACCTCAAGGTACCACAGGATTTAATCGCTGTGAATGCATGCCATATGGTGCCTTGTGCCACTTTACCCAAGATGCATTAGCTTTTCTTTGCTTGGTACCTGTCCAACTTGTATTTATGAATCTTTCCTTGCTCCATCCACTTGTATTGTTTTTTGTTACAAATGTTTTGGACTTGTATTCTATTCTGAAAATGTGTCGTCTCTTTGAGTTTTACAAAAAACAAGCCTGTTGCTTTAAGTGGTTCATTATCAATGCTTAACTGATGATGGGCGCCTTTTTACAAAGTCAACATAATGAATTTGTTCTGTCGGCAGCCAACGGCCTGTTATCCTAACAACAATGAATGTGGGTTCGTAATAATAGGAATAGCATCAGTGGCTTTCAGATAAATGTAATAAGCCTAATGACACAGTGGTACTGTCTGGTGTTATCCCCAAGGTTCGTCGGGGTCATGGGATGGAAGCCCAGACACTGGGGATACTCGGACGTCAGCAGGACACCTGCTGGGCCCCCATTCCACATCTCATTAACATTTGTGTGTGGGGGTATTAGGCTCATTCAGCTCAATTACTACCGCAGTGTATGTTTGAGCCACTGCCACAGCTTAGCAAGAAGAGAAACTGTCTGAGACACAGATCGAGGAGCTTTTCACATTGGGTTAATTAAAAGAGCCACTGATATCCTGTGCTACTGGTATAGGCTTGTCATATGGGGAAGAAAAGATTGGTGGGCAAAGAGGATTTCTGAGGATTCGTTTTCTCTGCCAAGAGGGGAGTTTCATCTAAGCAAGGCAGATATCAATTGAATTATATGGTTTACTTAAAACAATGTAGTTTAATTATAGCATTTATTTTGTTTGTCTCAACATTTCTTAGGAGTATACACTAATGTTGCACTGTCCTATGTGGGTAGAGGCTTTTGCTGTTTTCTTCTAGTTAATCAGTGATGTCCCAGTAGGTATTTTGTATTTTATTGCTGAAAGAAACCAGTTTTTCATACTTTCATCCCATGAAGTCAGAGACCTGTCATTGTTGAAAGAGTCAGTGTTACATGTTGCCATAGTGACAAAAAAAAGTGCCTTTTATATGTGAAAACCCTTTAGCTTGATCAAATAATGGACAGAATGAGTGATGATGAGTCTTCTGAAGAACATGCTCTACTTTAAATGGCAGAAAGGTCAAAAGGTTCGTGAGACGGCTTTCAGTGACTGCATAGATCCAAAGTAAATGTTCACTGGATTCACTGTGTTTTGATGAGCCTCATCTAAATGTTGACATTCCTCACAAGTTAACCTTCAATGCAACATGAAGCAATCCTTTTGATCAACTCATTTCAGCCAGAGGAAGCAGTTTCGATGTATACTGCACATCGAGTAATACTTTAGTGACTGTTTTAAGCTCAGTTTTGTCCAAATTATTGCTTAGGGGACGGTGATAGTCTTTTGCCAAGACTATATACTTTCTTGCAAACGGTGACAGAAAAGGCCTCAAAGCACATCGTGTTACTTAATGACAGATTGCATGGTTGGCATTTCCATTTTATATTTTTGTAAAAGAGGGGTTTTAAAGGCATTGGCTGTATCTGCCAGCTGGCACAAAGCTTGTTTATTCTAAACAACTGCTTTTTGTGACTCAAAGGTCAAACTGGTTCGGGGATATTGATGGAGTTCCTAGACAGTTCCTACATTTAGTTTCATCAGATAAATATCTTCACCTATATTTGAACCAAATGTCTCACTGAGATTAGTGCAGTGCGATGAACACGATCATTAATGTCTCTCTGCTGCCCTCCACCCTACCTGCTTTAATCACAGTGTTCACATTTACACAGTTAACACATACTCATACAAAGGGGTACTTTTTAGTAAATCAACCAACGTTTTCTGATTGAATATACAGTAAATACAGAGTTCTGCACTACCATTCGTTTGCACGACATAGATCAGGCAACGCAGTTTAATTTTGGGAATCACATCAAAAAAGGGTTTTATGCACATTGACTTTAGCGTTCCACTATAGCTATATTAGCAGTTAGTACAGCTGTGAATGCAAATATAAATGTTTTTCTATGTGATTAAAAGTCACGACAAGTTTGTACTGATTGAGATTAATTATATTCTTACTAACGTTGCCACTGTAGCTACAGCAGAAGGAATTGATTTGTGGAACCTTTTGAGGAACTCATTGCCTTTTTGTCAGGGTCTAAATAAATTTTCCGGGGACATATTATCCCCAAGAAATGCCCTGCTGTGAGATAGTACTGTCTGACAGTACACAAAGTTTTGGGATGGGGTTTATTGGGATGACCAACGCAGTTTGATCGCTACTTCAGCACGCGTAGCACTTCATTCATTAAACAACTTGCTCTAACATCAATTTAGGACCATTTCAGGATGACGGGAGAGCATTTCTTTGTTTGATACCATTAAAAGTAAAGTTAGGCTTTGATGTCGACTTCCCGACTCATTTAAAAAAAGACGGAGAGAAAATTGGAGATTGTGAGCGAGCTGAGGGCGAGCATTAGAAGAGAGAGACAGCACGGCTGTGCTGTGAATGAGAGAATAAAAAGTTTCACAGCGGATACATTCTCAAGCACAAATACATATCCATCCAACACACAACATATTATTTACTGTGGAGACACTCTTAGTTTAATTTTCCTCCTCTGCATTTCATTCATTACATCCAACATCTATCAGTAAATACCATGCAGCAGTAGATGTCGCAGTGAAACAGAACCTAACCTTTTTGTATTTATTTTTTTTAGATGAGATGGGTGTGCACATTGAACTACAGAGCTACAGTGTGTTTACCTCTGCTACCACCAGCAGCCCTGTCCTCATGTCATGTTGCTTTTTCAGAAATCAGCGGACTAATTTGCCACGTCTTTTCAGGTCCTTAGATCGCTATGGAAACACTGAAGGAACCTTTAGTTCCTTGAAAAGTAGTCCTGGGACTAAAATTACCGGGAACTTCTTGGTTGAAAAGCATCTTATGTGACACATTTACTAAGAAAAAAAAGAAAATTCGGCTTTTTTTATGTGCATGTAGAGCCATTGAAATAGCAACACATGTATAACAGATCTCAAATAAATCACAAGGATGTTCCTTTTAGCTGTGGACGTTAGTAGTGTGTGATGCGGGTGAAAAAAAGGTATTGTATTTGTTTTGATGGAGGAGAAAATAATGTCTCACTGAGAGCATATTTCGAGGCCATAGATTGTTGTTTGTTCAACAAAAAGTGAATTGGATTCCTGTCAGGGTTGAAAAAAGTTGCTCCTACCTGACAGAGGAAGAACTTTCCTTTGTACAAGCTCTCATGTTTGACAGTAGTAAACTAATGAAAGAGACCATTTTGACAATACGTCTTTATATTTGTATGTATATCAGATTAAATAGTTATTTACATTCATCCATGGAATAATTTAGAGCAATAGACAAAGCTTCTTACTGAAACTGATCTTCCTCTCCCTGCGTTACTAGATAGTCCACAGAACAGCAGTGCCCAGCGCCTTAGCAGTGGATTGGATTGGAAAAAATCTGTACTGGTGTGATGCGGAAAGGAAAACATTAGAAGTGTCCAAAGCCAATGGCCTCTACCCTACCGCCTTGATCAGTTCTAGCCTCAAGAACCCCACCGATCTAGCTCTAGACCCCCAGACAGGGTAAGTACATTATCATCACTGTAAAGCTCACTATAATGCTTGAGTGTTTTCTTAATAAGGATTGATTTCACACCTTGAGGGAGAGCAGGGATGGAGTTGCTCCTTTCAGATTATTAACCTGGAAACTGTTAGATCCATCTCTCATTAGAGGAGTTTCATTTTGTGTCAGTACTAATTATTTATTCCCATCACGTATGCCTGCTAAAGTATATAGCTCTTTGAACTGTGCTATACTTCTGACTAGGTACGTGTTCTGGGTAGACTGCGGTGAACCCCCTCACATTGGACGTATTGGCATGGATGGCCGAGGGCAAACGGTTATCATTGACACAGAGATCTATAGCCCCACTGCTCTCACTATCGATTACACCAACAAGAGGCTCTACTGGGCAGATGACAACCACATCCTGCTTGCCAACATGGATGGCACCCAAAGACGCAAAGGTGGGACTAAGGTGTTGTCCATGTTTAAAGAAGAGTTTGACATTTCGGAGAAGTTCACTTTGATACCATCCCATATCTTTTTAATGAGAAGTTGGAGCCAGCAGCTGGTTAGCTTAGTTCAAAGACTAGCGCTACTTGCTCCAAATCTGACTTTTTAAATTGCGTTGTTATATTATGTTACACTCTTACACGCATAGTTAGACTTAAAGGATAAATCGCTTAGAAGTGACTGTGTCAATATTACTATTGTTTATGAGAGTAAATATGGTATAGAGGTATTAGTAATGCTAAAAAAATATATAATCATCCGTTAACCTGATAAATGGGGCTGTTGGGGGTGTGAATGATTGGAAATGTCAACCCTTATTGCAAGGGAATATGTCAAATTGAATTAAAAATTTTTTTTTAATTGAAGCTTACTATGGCCATTTGTTCCCCTCTTCAGTGTCTTATGATCACATCCAAGGGGTAATGGCTCTGACTTTGTTTGAGGACTTTATCTATTGGACGGATGGGAAGTCCAAATCACTACGACGTGCTCATAAGACTACTGGCGCTCAAGGGATGGAGCTCCTCAACTCCTGGCAAGCCATCAAATCCATCAAGGTCTACCACTCCCTGCGCCAGCCTGAAGGTATGAAGTCCATCTGGCACTCGTGTTCATTCTGTCCTCTCATGCCGAGCAGTTGTTGCGGGCATCATATATAGTTTTAAGAAGGAAATTATTTGTGTTTCACAGTTTGAACTCAGTTATGTCCTTCTGTCCTTTTGTACAGTACCCAAGCACCAGTGTCAGATTGCAAACGGAGGATGCAGCCACTTGTGTCTTCTATCCCCCGGCGGAGAACACAAATGTGCCTGTCCCACTAATTTTTACTTGGCTGCTGACAACAAGACCTGCCTCTCCAACTGCACTTCTAGTCAGGTCAGCCATCTCTCCTCCCACTTCTAAGTTTAGTTTTACCATGGTGATGCTTTTCTTTTCTGACCAGTACTTTTCCCCTCAGGGCAAATTGCTTTACTCTCATACACTTTCCTCTTCTGGCATGTACTGTACCTAGGAGAATGGTTGTGTATTGATTTTGACTTTGGCTTTGAAGAAAGTTGAACCTTAAAAGGAGAATCAAATATATATTTTTTATATTTGTCTGGTTTACTAATAGTTTCGCTGCGGGACAGATGAGTGTATCCCTTTCTGGTGGAAGTGTGACACGGTGGACGACTGTGGGGATGGATCAGATGAACCTACTGACTGCCGTGAGTGCCATGTTAATAAAAGGCTGGCTTTAAAATAGTACTAGTCTTTTCTTCTTTCAATTGAATGTATGTTTGTTGCCATTGTTGTTTATATGTTTAGCATTCAACGGCATTTACACAATGCTCAGTAATGATTTATATGTTCTCTGATTGAACTTTTTAGTGCATAAATCCTAAGATATAGTTATGATTTGTTTTTCCAACAGCTGAGTTCAAATGTCAACCTGGCCGTTTTCAGTGTGGTACTGGCCTTTGTGCTCTTCCTCCATTCATCTGTGATGGTGAGAACGACTGTGGTGACAACTCAGATGAAGCTAACTGTGGTAAGGATGGAACATCTAAGAAGATGATTTGTCATTCATTGCTTCTTGCTGATACCTGTGTTGACTCTCACTTATTAATCTATTAAACCGTTCGGCGATATGTTTTTTTTTGTTGGGTTTTTTCTGTCAATGGTAGCTACTATTTAGTGCTGAAACAATTAGTAAATTAATACATTTTTTGATCACCAGAAAATGAATCAAGATCATTTTTAGTAATTAATTAATGAATTAATGTTCAATCAATCAATTGTATGACAAATCTATTATGCAAAATCATATAAATTCAACCTGGCAATTTTTAAATGTCACCTTGGGTTCTTATTACATTATGGCTATCACATTTATACTGTTTGTTAACATTTCAGTCTAGATACATTTGGAAACAATAGTCCCAACCAGTTTTTTTTCATTTGCATTCACTTTTATTTACTCAATACAAAAAGCAAATGTAAAATGCTTCATTAGAAGACACGTTTATAAAACCGTAAACAGTAAATGTAAGAGTTTTGTTGGTTGAATCACAGTCTGTAGTAATAGTTTAGATACTTAGCTTTGTTTGGAGTCCTAACATGTTCTTATTGATGCAACCTGCCCTTTTTCTCTTTCAGAGACATACATCTGTCTGTCAGGCCAGTTCAAGTGCACCAGGAAACAGAAATGCATCCCTCTTAACCTGCGCTGCAACGGTCAGGACGACTGTGGAGATGGAGAGGATGAGACAGACTGCCGTAAGACACTGCATTAATACTTCAAGAATCATTGTCTTAAAAATGGCTTTGCTGAGCTTGATGAATGTATAACCTGTTTAATCAGTCTGCCCCAACATTGCAGACAAATAACAAGATAAAAGTCACTATTTTAGTGTTTTCGATAATGTTTTTTGAAAGATGTAATCTTGTGGATTCAGCTCAATCACCTAAATTGTCTTTTTTGACCTTTTTATTCTATTAATGTGTTTGGATAGACTATATGGTGACATTAACATTACGTTGTAATGCAGTCATGAGGAAATTCCAAATTGTTATTGGCTGTTCCTGTGAAAAAGGATTAGATATTAATATATTAAAGGATAAGAACAGATTTGCTTTGCGGTGATGTAACTCACCAGAATATCACACCTCATATCACACCCAGTATTTTAGACTGCTGCATTTGTCTTGCATGTGATTGCAAGAGGGATCAGAGTGGAGGGAGAGAATGCAAGGCGGTAAGGAGGAGAAAGAGACTTCGAAAAAAAAAGGCTTTAATTAAAGTGAAGCTAATCACTTCACCCCTTCTTAGACTTCCACAATGATTGGATGTGGTTTTGAATGCACTTGTGTAATAAGCACTGCATCACTGAAATTAAAATGCTATCTAAAACAATGTGAGTTTTTTTAACAAGCAACTACTTGCTATAATAACGCACTGAAAAGGTATGCAAGGCCTCTGGAGAAATGAATGGCTGCCTCACTGGTTCTTATATCTCTGTAGTTTTTATGAACACTCGGATTACTTTGGTCATTTTTACCATCCCAAACACGCTGCCTGTCTCTCTGCCGACAGCTGAAAGCACCTGCTCCCCAGACCAGTTCCAGTGCAAGGCCTCCATGCACTGCATTTCCAAACTCTGGGTTTGTGATGAGGACCCCGACTGCGCAGACGGGTCAGACGAGGCTAATTGCGGTGAGTCGTTGAAACCCACTTCACCATAAATCACACCACTTCCCTTATTTTCCCGTTAAAGGGGAGAAGAATCTGATTTAATCTGAATTAATTTTACACTTGGCTTCACTCTGGTACTTCCATGTGTTCTCACCACCTATCTGATGATGTGCTGAGGAGAATACCCTGAAGGACAGCTGTCCCTTTCATCAGTAAGAGCTCAGCATTATGATCTCAGTTTTGCCTGGCATTTTTAGCAGCTGTCAGTCTTAAATGCTGACCTCACACACACAAAGGCAATTATTACTAGGGCAGGGCACCTTGGGAACCTTTCCAGCACTATGCACCAGGATTATATCTGCTTGACATGCCTCTGCGGAGAGCCAGGGTTCTTCGATCAGGACGACTCTGCAATAATGCAAAGCGCTGTAAAGTTTTATCTCATAGAATTTTACAATTTTCCTGTCAAATAGATCAAATATATAGTATCTTCTGTCATGAAGTCCGTCATAATTTATGGTATCATATTTCTGACATACATTATCTTAATAGTAAAGTATAGTTGCACAATGGGACTTTTTTCACAATGTTTGGCAGGAGACAGATCATCCCCCGGTGTGCGTGGGCCAGGTGTTTTCTATTCATAGGTGTGACATTTGAAGAATAAGAACATTGCAATTTGAGTATTATTAAAAGAATATTCATGCTTTAATGTTTGATAAGTCACACCTCCTCTCAATAGATTCCTTTGTGGTTTGAGGTTGGTTTCATGAGGAGGTTTTGCTGCTGCTTTCGCCTCAAACTGTATTATCTGCAGTGTTTGTGTCATCCGATTTTTCATCACTTATAAAGTTCTCACCACTTAAGATCACTCGAAGGAGATGCTGCCGCTCTACAGCGATCTATTTTTTTACTTTGCATTACCTCAGACTGTTTAAGGAAGTTTTGCTTGTTAGCACCGTAATGAGCTCTGACTTCGAAGGGAAATATTGTTTTTTTTTTTTCCTGCTTCACATCTTTTATAAGGTGTTAGTGACTGACTGAGCTGCTTCCTAATGAATTGCTGCCTTGTGTCCTCCGCTGCTGCTCTCAGCTTTCCCTCCTGATTCTCTCCTCCTGCTGTCATGTTGGAAAGAGATCCATGCAGAATCTGCCACCCTCCTCTTTTGACGCATCTCTTCCCTAACTGATAACAACGTTACCTTGGCCATTATCCCTGATGATGTCTGCACTGAAATGAGTTTTTAAAAGGAAGCTCTCAGTTTGACTTTGAAAGCCCATTCTGAGGAAGCGTTGCTAGAGCAAATATCAAAGCATATGTTCCCTGTGAAATGGTTACGAATATGTAGGATAATTCTGGCCATTAATGTTTAACACTGGAATGCCCAATTTAAGACTGAAATACTTCCGGACCATAATTTACTCTGAAATGCCATTTATTGAATTGTGTGATTGACATTTTGTAGCCTGGATCCTGACCTCTGCCCACATCTTTGAATTCTTTAGTCTGATTAGCAGGTTCAGTATTTTGAGTAGGAAACATTATCTTAAACTTAAGTCTGTGACTTACTTATTGTGACTCATTTATTGTAAGTCGATTTGGATAAAAGCGTCTGCTAAATGAAATGTAATGTAATGTGATGTCTTGTGACCAATTTACTTCAATCTTATATGTTAAAGGTGTCCACTATTTTCACCCCTTGTGCACAAGATGATTAGGGCTCATCACTTTTGTTTTTCTCTATTAAAAAGTTGTATGAGCTGTTCTCATCACAAGAAGAAGAACATCAGTGTCACTTTTAGCATTTTAAATAATACTTACTAAAATCAATAACATTAAAGACAAAGAAGTGACAAGCTGATATCCAGAGAAGCTATCTCAGCTGCTGTCAACACATCACTGTCATATGCACTGGTACTTGTTGGCACTGACAGGACACTGAAACAGAAACACAGTCTGGGTGCAGATATCAAAAGACAAAATCAAATGCTTCAGCATTTGTTGTGTTCTGTAATTCTCTTGGATGTTTTCTTGAAGAAAGTTCAATTTTGCCAACTTCCTGTCACAAATGCTGTTGAGGATGATTGGTACCACAGTCAGGTATTTCATCTTACGGTGTGTTAGCCTCCAGGGGTGCATACTGTGTTTTGAACTCAGTGTCAGACTTGCTTAGGGAAACCCTGAGGAAATGATGATTACTACACGTAGAAAATATGATAGCTAGCACACTATTAATATTCATGCTCTTTGAAGCCATTTTCATCTTCATGTTTGTTTGCTCCTGATGAAAAAGATGAAAAGACCTGTGGACCTCATGAATTCCGCTGCGAGAATAACAACTGCATCCCAGACCACTGGAGGTGTGACAGCCAGAATGACTGTGGAGACAACTCAGACGAGGAGAACTGCAGTGAGTACCTGACTCCTCACTTTCTGGCAGCTCAGTTTGTTCGTTTATATACACTGTTGTAGTTTTTACACACACTTAGGCAGTGAAGAATTGAACTTCTCTTAAGACACCCGAGTGCCCCTCCCACCACCACACCACCTCTCACACAAAGACACACACCCGCCCTTGGATCCGTACACCTTGGGTGATTCTTCCCACTATTGACTCAGCTGGGCTCAACGCTTTCTTTCAAGCATTCTTGGCATTCTTATTATCCGTGCTGTTTCTCTGAGAATAGCGTGAGGCTCAGACTCCTGAGCTCTTGATATCATCTCTTCTCTGTAATGTACCAAGCTCATATTCCCCCTTGTTTGGATATTCATCATCACTTTCAGAAGAAAACCTTTGTTTACTCATGAAATGACACTGGTAACCCACCTCGTTAAATTTCATATATTTTGTGCATTCAAGAGAGAGATAGATAGAGAGAGAGAGAGAGAGAGAGAGATAGAGACAGAGAGTGCCTGTACATCATATGACTATGTGAATGCCTTCTGTGTTTTTTGCTGAGTGTGCATCATGTGTGTGGTTTATAAGATGCTTATTCCCCATACCTATTAATGTCACTTAAGATGCAAATAAAAGCCAGTCAAGTGTTGGATAGCAAAGTATTAAGCAGGTGGACCAGCATACAGTGGAGAGGCTGCAAATCAGATTTTGCTGCAATGCCTGCTGGGAGTCTCTTTTACAGCACAACTCATGACACACACAAACACACACACACACACACACTGCCTTAGCTAACGGTCCATGATAACAAGGGGAGGGCCCAGACATTGGATCTGATGCAGCTGTTTAGCTGCGTCCTAATATTGTCCTCGGGGACAGACTTGCACTAAATGGCAGATACAAGCTTTTTGGCTTCAGGAAGTATGTCGCCCCCTCCATTGTGAGATCTGAAATGAATGTATTTACATCTTGATCAGCTTTGCCAGTTTCTTCACTACTAATACAAAATGACTCTAATTAGCTAAAATGATGGTTTTGCCAACACTGAACATTTGGCCGATTACTGTATCAGGGGCTGCACGTTTGTTATGTATACTGCTGGAAAAAGAAAGAGTCTGGCAATATTTTGTATCTGTTTTTCTCTACTTAGAGCCAGTCACCTGCAACCACAAGGACTTTGCCTGCGCTAACGGAGACTGCATCTCCTCCCGATTCCGCTGTGATGGAGACTATGACTGCCTGGATAATTCAGATGAGGCCAGTGTTTGAGATATGTGTACTACTTACTTGTAAATCAAAGAGGAAGGTAAACCCACATGAGTGCTGCTAATGAGGCACAGATATTAGCAAGACGCTATATTAAGAATAAGTTACTGCACACTTGAAAATAACTCCAAAAGAAGAACCCTTTTAAAGCCATGAGCATTTTAGACATGTTGTCTTTTTCTTTCGAACAATGTGAGTAGGAACCAATGTTATGGACTATTATATATTATACTGGCTACAAAATGTACTTAAGACATTTGCAAATTACAGTGTACACAACAAAATAACAGTATTTAACTATAAATACTATGATGGGTTAGGGTTATGATGTAATCTTTAATTGCCCTCTTGAAAATGTGTGTTAGTATCTTAGCTTGCAGCCCAAGCACAGACTAAATACCCCAATCGGAAAGGGAGATTAAATTGGACAAGCATATTGCCTCTTGCAAGGAAAATAATCCCATTCTCTACATATATCATTGTGTTGATCCAAATCTGCTCATCCTGGTCGCTGTATTCCAACAATGCTTGACAGAAAATATCACTGTGATTATGTGTGAGTTATTCTACCATCAAGTACATTAGTGAATGAAATTCCTTGTGTTTCTTTGCCTCTGAAAATCCTAATCCCCCAAGCCTTTCAGCAAAACAAAGAATGCTTGTTTTGTTCATAAATCTGCTTGAATATCCTAATTTAGCAACCTTCAAATTGCCATTGTAATTTTACGCTCTTGTAATATGTGAAGAAATTAACTTAAATGTTCCTTTATCAAGCATCGCATGGTATAAAGAGATTATTGCAGGATTCATACAAAAAATGTTCAATCAGTGGTAATGATGCAGTGCAACGCATAATTCAAGGACAAAGGCTTATTATTACTATTCATTATTCTTGTTAATGTATTGCTCTGTTCAACATTTGCACAGCATTTTTTACATGTACTCCTACTCCATGCAAAGCAGTGCAACCCTAATTAACCCTTTATTATGTGTCTCCCCGCTGCAAACTTTCTGGGTCAGTGCAGGCAAATAGTCTCAGGAAAGAAAGTCACCTTTCAATCAGCGTTAGCATACCCAGTAATTATTAAATGTAGTTATTCATAGTGGCCATCATGGAGTAGATTGTCTACCTTGTTATAGTTTGAACTGCTCCTATTTATCTGAGCATGAAAGATTACTGGAATACATGGATTTTTTTGTCCTGTACTAAAGCAGAATTATTTAAAACCTCTATTCTACTGTCATAAACAGATGCAACGTACATTATTCCATTAGCTTTCGAAGATACTCACAAGTTTATACAGTATATTCGGAACGTGTTTTGTTTTCTTGCTGATTTGTTCAGTTACCAAAAGTCTGTATGTTAAAGTCCAAACATTTTAGATATCACAGCAGTTTTCTTCATCTATATAAAAGTTGTGCATGTTTATAGTAGGAAAATCAATGTCACATAACTTGGTTGTATTCACAGTGAACCCAACATGTCGTGAACCTCCTCGATATGTTGTGTTGAGTGGATAGGAAAGTGCATAACAAAATGTAACATTCTCTGAGAGGCCACTGGCCCAGGTCCTAAAGCAATTCAACTTTAAAAAGAGGATTACAGTACATCACTGAGCACGCGAGGGCCTCTTCACCTATTCAGTCTTAAAGCCCCGAAGTCCTAAAACAATGAACAGTGAACCTTACCTTGAGGATAGAACAGTTACATCATCAGTGGTACTTTCAGTGATATTCCTCTGATATAAAGTGTTTTTGTTTTTTCCAAACAAACGTGCACTGCATAATAATCTCATTATGCCGTTGATTATCTACTATATAGTTATGTTATTTCTTTACTGTATGCGTTAACAGAAAGGCTGTGAGGCACGCTGTGCGGATGACCAGTTTCGGTGTCATAACAACCTCTGCATCTCACTCAAGTGGCTGTGTGATGGTCAAGAAGACTGCAAGATGGGGGAAGATGAGAAAAACTGCCAGGAAACAGGTGCAAAACGATTTCCTCCAGTTTTTAAAGGAATTGTATAATGTGTACTGACTTGTACTTCTGTGCACCACTTGGTTTCTAAACATTGTGTTTTCTGGAATATATATATGTTATTTTTCATAAGAGTGGAGTTCATACAATCATTCTATCAAGTAATTCTATTTTTTTCGCTATGGGTGAAGGAAGAGGTTATCTTGTCAATGTCAATAGTGACAAAATAGAAGACTTAGAAAATGTAAGTGATTTTCAGAAATATTCTCAATTTTCGCTATCGTGCTTATTGCAGACCTTGAAAATATACCATTCTGCAATACAATATGAGTATAATAATAAATAGAAATGGCTTCACTTCTGCTGTTTGTTTACTTTTCACAAACTGTGAAGCACTTTTTTAGCAGAAAGTAGAATGACCTCTTTGACCTGCAGGACATCATCATACTGTATTAATTAGTATGTATATTATGATTATTGTTCCAGTCATTCTTCTCCATGAAACTACATTTTCAGTGAGCCATAGCTTCATGTGGAGTTTTCCACTTGTTCATAGAACAGTCAACTGAAAACGTCTCAGCTGAGGGATTTTGCGCAGCAGCTCTTCCTCCTCCGCGTCTACCTGTGCAAGGCCCGTCACGTGGCAACGTCCCGTCCCTATAAATCCCATGTGACGCATTTTTAGTGCGTCATTCTGCTGCGACCTTGCCCAGTTCTGCTTCCGGTTTTGCGAGAGCCCCCGCGACTGCGTAGCATATCATGTCCTTGATTTAGTGTCCGTAATTCCATGTCCTGGTTCAATGTCCTTAGTTCACTGTCCTTGTTCAATGTCCTGGTACAATTTATACACCCGCGGATTATGAGACAGTTTAAACACGCGGTAAATATGACAGTCTAAACATACGGATTATGAAATATTTTAAGCATACGGTAATTATGAAATAGTCTAAACATACTGATTATGAAATATGTTGAACATACGGTAATTATGAAATAGTTACAATATACCAATTATGAAATCGTTACAGAATATCAATTATGAAAAATGTTACAAAATATTAATTATGAAAAATGACCAAACATTAATTATGACAAAGTTACAAAATAAAGGCATAAGACAGTTGCTTTAGGAGCTTTCTTCATTTAACCGTAACAATTTCTAGTTGAGGAAAGGCACAATGTTGACTGATATACTTTGCCCTTCTCCAGTAGCCCCGTCATGTTCCGTAAATGAGTATGTGTGTGCCAGCGGAGGGTGCGTGTCAGCCAGCCTGCGGTGTGATGGACATGACAACTGTCTGGATGGCTCAGATGAGGTCAGTGCAGCTTCAAATGATTTAAAAAAAAAAAAAAGCTACCAAAAGATTATTTGTTTTGGTGCAGCTGACAACATTGCTAGAATGGACATGTGTGATGATTTACCATGATTCTTTGCTGACAGACTGGCTGCGTAAAGGAGTGCAGAGAAGATGAGTTTCTCTGCCTGAATCGTGCCCACTGCATCCCTCGGCGCTGGCGCTGCGATGACGTGTTGGACTGCATGGACCACAGTGATGAGGAAAACTGCAGCCAGGGTCAGTATGAGTGTGTTTTTGTGTTGTGGTGTGTTTTTGAAGTGATATTTTTCATCATATGGGGGGAAAAAAAGGGTTCTCATATGCTAGCTCAAATCTCAACACTGCATATCGTGTTATTGAACAGATAAGTCATGTGAACCGTTTCAAAGTATTTAATATAAAGCAGACAAAGCAAGAGAGAATAATATATGGCAGGTAAGTTGAGAGCATGTGGCAGATGTAGGGATTTTGAATACAATGAGAATGAAAGATTTGAAATGAGATTAATCGATTTCGACTTTTGAGGCAAAATGATTCAGGGCTCTCTGGATCATTATGTTAAATTATATGTCACTCAATCTTGTCATAGACAGTTAGAGAGATTTATCTTCTACAACCTTGAATGCACTTTTCTACCCAAGGTAGAATGTTGAAAGACTTATTTGTGTAATTGCAGGTGCTTTCTTCTGCCGGGCTGATGAGTTCATTTGCAATAACACCTTATGCAAACTCCACACTTGGGTGTGTGACGGCAAAGACGATTGTGGAGATAACTCTGATGAAGACTTAGACATGTGTGGTAGGTTGAAAGTGTCACTCACAAGGCTTTCCTTTGAAGACAGTTGATATATATTTTATAAATCACTACTATTCTATTTTCCAAGAGGGAAAATGTCATTGTCTTTCCATACAAGAATGCACGCAGTTGTTTTTTGTTGTTTTTGAAAGACATATCTATTAACTTTCAGTGTCTTTTCATCTCCAGCAAAGCTTCCCTGCCCTCCTACAAGGCCATTCCGTTGCAGAAATGATCATGTGTGTCTGCGCACAGACCAAGTCTGCAACAAAGTGGATGACTGTGGTGACAACTCGGATGAAGACGAGTGTGGTGAGCACAAAAAGCACCAATAGAGATCTGATTTAAAATCTGCACCAAGCAAACAGAACAGTACAGAAGTCTGCTTCTATTATTTGATAACCATGCTTCGCTGATGCACTTGTCCTTGACCCAAAGAGGTACAGAGAGAACAGCTTAAAATATTAATTGGGGCTGGGACAGAACTTGGTAACCCATGACCGCTGTTGGTTTTTAATGGAGACAGGAAATGACATACAAACCTTAATAGTGAACTCTGAACTGTCCTCCAAATCAGTAGCTTCCTACTGTATTTAGCTTATGAACCCTGAAAATAAGCTGTCTTTACTTGAGACCACTCACATTTCTATGAGTTGAAATTTAGAATAAGAGAGTGATTTTTCTTTCTCACCTTTTTTTATCTCACATAACACACATTATTCTTTTCTAACTAGTATATCACTCAGATTTATTGTATGACCTTCTAAATTAGGACCCTTTGGTATATAACATAAAACACTGACCAGGTCGATAAATGTGAGCAAGCCCAGCAGTTTTTTCTGATGACATGTTAAATGGGGTCAAAGGTTGGGCCTGATTTCTAATGCATGAGAGGATTATTGGCCTTGAACCGACTTGAGCCTAGTACTGAATGAACTGTGTGTACTATATATTTGAATGTCATGCAATTATATAATCCAGCATGGTTGTAAATTATGGAAAAGATTTGTGATTTGTGATTTCTTTTTATGCAAATCTTTTTTTTAGACCACATTATCACCTCACAGGCTTTATTGTAAAACATTTGGTGTGCTTAACATTGTTTTGTTTTTTGGATGGGATTTTATGTTGAAAATGGCTTATCTTCTCTGGTATGCCCGACAGCATAACAGCTGCCGACCCTCTTTTAGTCTCCTGAAGTGTTTCCCCAACACAAGTCTGGTGTGACGATCACACCGAGCAGGCAGGAAAGGAAGGGACAAATCACTTCCCTCATCCTTCACTCTTTTATTCCTTCTGTCCTCGATTCATCTTCCTCTCTGATTCCATTGATACATCCATCCATCTCTTACCTCACTCCATTACCTCTCACCATTGTGTGCTTCTTACCTCCATCCATCCTTTCAATCTCACCTTAATCCCACTGTTCCCTCCATCCACCTCTGTGTCACCGCATTTTGTTCTTTCACTTCCTTCAAACTCCCATTCTTCTTTGGTATAATTTGCTTCGATAGAGGAAAACTGCAGTTAATTCAAGTAAACTAAAGATAAAAAAAACAAATATGCAAAGTAACTCCACATTTTTTAAGATAAATGATTAGCAGCTGACAGCTGTCTCTGTGATAGTGTACATCCTTTATTTTGAAAACTGTTGGACTGACCCATTATAGAATAATTCATTCAGAAATAATCGGTATTGTTTTACAAAATTATTTGATTTGCAGCAAGTATCATATTTATTTTCAAAATGCAGTGAAGTGAAAGCAATATAGGTAAAGAATTGTCACATTTCAGAATTTTCATCTTCTACTACATCTTTTGAAACGGAAAGCAGCTTATTTACATTTGAATACTTGGTACTGCATGAGTTTGGCTTTGATTTTTTTTTTGTCTTATCAACCGTAACTGTGTGTACTGAAGCAGAGGTGGTGGCCGGAAGACCTCGGCCTTGTGGGAAGACAGAGTTCACCTGCAGTAACCAACGCTGCATCCCAATCCAGCTGCAGTGCGATCTCTTCAGTGACTGCGGCGATGGCGGATCAGACGAGCAAGACTGCAAGGCCTGTAAGTACAGCACCAGTAGACTTGAGCAAACAGATCAAAGGAGCGTTCGGAAGAGATGAAAAATGGCAAATGGCACCAAAAGATGTTATCGAGAAGTATAGCAATCTTCTCATTTTAAATGGGATGTTTTGTTATTTATGGTAATACACTGTATGTATGCCCACGTTTGACGTGTGCTGTGTACTATATGAAAGAAGATGCTGCCCTGTCTGCTTTTACACATCAAAAGAAACACACAGCAGGTGTCTAAGAAGCAGAGGACCGGTGTAATCAAAGTCCTGTCTTTATTTGTAGCTTCCAGTGGAGATGTTTGTGAAAAGAAAACAAATCCATGTGGAGAGGATGCGATTTGCAACCAAACAAATGCTAATGCTATATGCCAGTGCAAACCTGGCTTTAAGAGGAACCAACAGACAGGCCAATGTGAAGGTAATGTATGATGAGTTTTATTCTTTTTTTTCCTCCATTGTAAAATGTAATGGCACAGCAATTGTTAACATGTTCCACTTGACTGTTGGGTTAACAATTTATTTTCTTTAGATCAGTCAGGTTAAGATACAGGGATAATTAAGTTGCAAATACTGGCAGGTGACACCTGTGGAAAGGTATTTGGTGAGGTTTCATTATAAAAAGTAAAATACATCTGCTGAGAGCAAACATGCCAGTTCTCAGCAATAAAAATGGTAAAAATGGACACATATAATGTCACAATTTCAGTGTGAGTCCTGTCACAACAAATCAAAGTAGGGCTTCTAGTTTCATGACAATAAACTGTCAGCTTTCCCCATTATGTGGAGAACATAGGACAAAGACCCACAGTCCCCATAGCATTAAGCTACAATAGAAAATAGCATTAAATGTTGATAATCTGTAAAAGAATGTATGTTGCTACATAATATGACTCTTCTGTGCTGAAAAGTATTGTCATGTATTACACATCATCTACAAAATAATGTATGTTGTTACATAATATGACTCTTCTGTGCTGAAAAGTATTCGTCATTTATTACCCATCATCTCTCAATGTGTATAAAGTGTCTCATCAATAATGAAAAATATGAATTGTTTTCTAAAGCAACCTGTTCCTAATTAAATCAGCCTATCTTTTTTTTTCAGAGATAAATGAATGCCTACAATTCGACACATGTCCTCATTACTGCACAAACACTAAAGGATCTTTTAAGTGCACATGTGACCGAAATTATAAGGATATCAATGGCAATTGCATAGCAAAAGGTATGAGCCTTAAGTTTAATATCAGGCATCCTTTGGTGTACTCTGCATACATGCTAATGTTGGTGATATGACCGTATTGTAAAATGAGCAAAATGGTATACTGTATTTGTATGCACTGTGTTTTTACTGTTGTCTAATACCCAAGTTGGAATTTAGCCAATTTTCTTTTCCTTTCTTTTTCTACATATTAATAACTCACCGGGCAGGACCAGAAGATCGGGTGCTCTACATTGCTAATGATACTGAAATCCGAAGTTTTGTGTATCCATTTAACCAGAGCCACGGACACAAACTGCTCACTCACATTGAGGACAATGCCCGCATTATTGGGATGGATGCTCTGTTTCACCACCAAAACTTTATCTGGGCTACCCAATTTAACCCTGGTGGAATTTTTTACAAAGACAATCTAGAAAGAAGTCAAACTAAAACAAATGTCCGAAACATTGTAAGTATATCTAATGTGTGTCTTTCTTGTTTTTTCAAGCATCACAGCACATTTTTTATGTCTGTTGCATATTTTCCAACTCAATGGTTGAGTGAATCAAAAAGCATGTTTTTTTTATACAAATTTATTCCCAAAAAGTTGTGTCTTACCACAAATATTATAAGTAATAAGGTGATAATTGCTATGATATTTTCTGTGAATTCACAGAAAGGTGATAAAACTACATGTTAAGTTATTTCATACAGAAGAGACTGCACTCTACAAAATGTGTCCCTGCAATGTCTTTTATGCAACACAACTCTAGATGAATGTATGCACGAATATTGAATAGAGCACCTGACTTTGTGGTTATTATTGGTTGCAGTGTTCAGACTTCCGTCGACCCAGAGACATTTCTGCTGACTGGATCACGGGCAACATCTATTGGACTGATCACTCTCGGATGCACTGGTTCAGCTATTACACGGCTCACTGGACTAAATTACGATATTCCATAAATGTGGGGCAACTTAAGGGACCAAATTGCACCCGCTTGATTACTGACATAGCAGGAGAGCCATACGCCATCGCTGTGAACCCAGCCAGAGGGTAAGTTGTGCATAGCAGGGTTGTATTATAAACATTCTGATTAATATGGTATGTAGTATTTCCTCCTTACCATGGAGATTATCACTCCAATTAACAATTAGGCAACATGTCTTGCCAAACGTACCCCGCTGTTGCCTCACAATAAAAGCCTTTTATTGTGTGAGAGATGTGAGTGAGATGCTAAATCAAAGATTGACAAAAACATGAAGATATGGACCTTTTTCTGTGCACTTGTTATCGGCGGATACATTTTCAATACCTAAGGAAAGCAGTGTTACTTGGAAATTGTCATCAATTAACCATTTCCTAATGGTCATTGGAAATTTAAGCATTTTATGAATTACTCAGCTGCAGCGGAAGTAGCTTAATCAGTTACCAATTACATCGCATAATGTCATTCACAGCAGCTCCATCAAAGGTGCCCTCCAACTATAACAAAGCTGCCACACCCACATTTGGTTGTGATGCATCACTCACACAATGAATCTTGAGGCTTTCCAAATGTTCTCATCTGCCGCATCACCATATAATACTTCATTACTTGGCAAATAAAGATGGACAGAAGGATTTATAAGAATCTGCTCTGAGAAACACCAAATGTGTTGCAGTAGCAGTGACACAATTGGACCTTTTCAGGCCATATGAATGTTATTTTAGGTAAAACAGTGCATTTCTATGCATACTGTCTGGCATATTTTACAAGAAGATTCTCTTGTCTCTGTTGCAGTATGATGTACTGGAGCGTAATAGGTGATCACTCTCATATAGAGGAATCAGCCATGGATGGCTCCTTACGCAGAGTGCTCTTGGAAAAAAACCTCAGGAGACCCACTGGTAGGTATATTTTAATGTCCATAATTTATTTACATTGCTATATATCTCTTTCCTCTCATTACTTTGGTATATTTAAGGAAGCCTGTGGAGTTTTCATGAAAAAAAACAAAGTAATATTAACATTCAGTGTTCCTCATCACTCGTTGTGTGTTCCTTGAGGCTGAGTACTCATTCAGCATTTGGTTTCTCGTAAAACATTTTCAAAGTAGTTTTTTATACATATATATATATATATATGTATATATATATATGTATGTATATATATATATATATATATATATATATACATATATATATATATATATATATATATATATATATACATACATATATATATATATATATATATATGTATGTATGTATATATGTATGTATGTATGTATGTATATATGTATGTATGTATATATATATATACATATATATACATATATATAGATATATATATATAAAATAAAAAACAAAAAAATGCATGTCCATATGAAATAGCACTGGTCTTCTTCACTGCCTTTGCTTGCGCATTGTAAGGTTTCTTGGTGTCACCAGCCAATAAATCAGTGGACTAGTGTGCAACCATTGGCAGGAATGAGTGTTGTGTCATTAAAGTGTCATTAAAGGCCCGTGCACAGGCGTACTGTCTCAGATGACAACAGGGACCTGTCCACTAAAACATTGTTAGATAGTGCTGCTGGTCATCAAAACTCCTCAGGATACTTTCGTTATTGGACAGCTACAGTTGAACATGCTGCTTTGACTCCCACTCAAGTCAATGTATTCACATGTATATGTTTGATCCTAATTTTCTTTGTTATTTTAAAAACACAGAAACTCTTTGACTCTTTGGGGTCAGTTAAGTTATTGTACATGATTGTACATGTAATTCATAAACTGAAGGTTCTGTCAACGTTGAGAATGTTAGATTGATGAAGTAGCGATAGTTTGTGAGTAACACAAGAAGAAATTAAATTCTGAAATATACAGTTTATAAAAACAACATTATGGAAAAAAGGATAATTAGATCAAATATATATATACATAGATATATAGATAAATATAAATATATATATATCTATATATACACACACACAGACGTTATTCCATCACAAGTACATAATGAAACCAAGATTTTATGCACTACATGCATGTCTCTGTAATTCATAACGAGCTACTGAATATACAATGCACTTTAAGATGTTGACTTGGCCGACAAGCTCATTAGCTAATACTTGAACCACAAGAGCAAATTCACACTTTCAACTAAATAAATGTAACAGAAAGATGTAACCTTCTCGTTAATTGGATGTCTCATTAAGTGACATTACTGTAGATGTTTTGGTAGTAGTGCTGGATGTATACCCATAGGAACAAGTGTTGTCAAGTACCCCAATATGGAGTATGTTATGACCTATATACTATTGTGTAACTTTAGAGAATATGCACGTGTTTAGACGTACCACATATGTACAGTATAGTATATATTGTTCAGCCAGTGCAGTCACAGCTTTAAAGTCAAAGCTTTAAAATGTATAAGAAGGAATACTCTACAGCAACTAAGAATTTGTTGGTATGTCTGCAGGGAGACACTTAGTGCTGATCTAGTTTTGAAGAGCTGCTCTGGCCTCCTTTAATTCAAGGGACCCATGCTCTGTCTTGGTCACAGAAGGAGGAATTCATCATCTGAAGAAAAATGCAAACCTATTTAAACGCCCCAGCCAGGTGCTCGTTTACAGTCAGACTTTTGGGAGAAAGTAAAAGTGAGTCACTGATTTGAAATTGTAATGTGAGCATTCTGAGATGGTCGATCTACTATGCTATTTTGACACAAGCAAAACGAATGTTGAATGCAAACAGCCAGAGGGAGATAGCGACAAGAGAGACTCTGTCTTCACATCCTGTTAATCTGCTACACACATATATCTTGACCTGAAGGTCTCTTGCTTCAAGGGACTCCGTGATGAGCACTGTGTAATTTTTTCAGGTAAATACATTTATTTCCTTTATCCTCCCGCAGGGCTGGCCATTGATTATTTCAACCAGCGATTATACTGGGCAGATCCTGAGCTCTCACAGATAGGGAGCATGAGATTGGATGGCTCGGACCCTCTGGTGACAATCAGTGACAGACACGGTAAAGACAACTGGAAAACAAAGCACAACTTCTTCTTTTCAACACATAATATTCTTGCTGCACTTTGGTTTCCTCAACTTTTCATCAAATAAATGCAACAATAGGACTGCTTGTGGGTAAGCTTCAAAGCTGTGTGTTGAAAACTTTGCCCACATGCATGTTCTTGCTTTCTTGTATGACTGGATGAAAATTATCATTCTTTCAAGTGTTCTGAAAGGGTTTCTTGATGTTACCTGCTTTCTCTGCTGGATTTACAGGTATTTCCCAACCATATAGAATTGATATATTTGAAGACTACATCTACGGAACCGGACTAAAACATGAGGTCTTCAAAATTCACAAGTACGGCAAACAGTCGGTGGAATATCTCAATTTAGGGATGGAGAAGCCCACTAATGCTTTGATCTCCCATCGTTACAAACAGCAAGATGGTAAGCTGTTTTGACAATCTCTTTTTTTTTTATGTATTATGTAAAAAGTATTCATTCTATATTCAAAAAGCTCCCTATCATCCAACAAACTGGAGAGTATCAGCCCAAGAAAGCCATGGTACATAATTTTATTAACAGTCATTCACCTTACTGTGTATATAACATTCTAATAAAGTGCACTTGTACAAGATGTATGTAGAGAGAGTTTATAGAAGGCCATCATAAAAAATGACTGGGCCGACTTTAGGATACATGTTGTAAATGATTCATGGACTGAGTGACGTCTGGTTTGCGTGTCTTTGTGTGGATGTAAATGAATGATTGTGGATGTCTGGACCTAAGTTACATACAAACAAAGCAAAATGAAAATATAGGATGTAGGATGTAGGAAAAATGGAAATGTCAACCAATACTTACCTCTGGTTCCTAAAATGTGTCTCTGAAGTCTTATATTTGTAATTCAAACATGTGGTGAGGGATTTCAGGTCGGGCATAATGTGAGGAGGAAGAAGTTCAGCTAGATCACAACACTCAAAGAGAGCTGCAGTTTAGTAAATGCCAAGTATAGGTCGCAAAGGCAATCCACTATATAATGTTTTGCACAGAGTTAAACTGTATAGGTGCATGATTAGTTATGAATAATCAGTTTACTGTGCCAAAATGTTATGATGAATGCGTTGCCATAAAAATGAATAATTCAAAGAGAAATAATTTGAACAAAATTAATTAGCGGTGTTCAATGAATGACAATATATCATGTTTAAATGATAAATGATACCTATTGGATGAATATTACATAAAGAAACAGCACAAGCTCTTAAGGTTGATTGAAGCTCTCTTTGAGGCGTGTTACTGTTTCAGGTGTGCGACATAAAAACACATACCCATCTGTTTCCTGAGACTCAGTTAATCAATACGACCATATCCTCTCCTTTTCTTCATGTAGTAGACCCACTTGAGTTATTTGTTACATCTCTGGTGTTAATGGTTATAGAACATCAGACAGCTCAGTCTTGTTCAGTTTTTCACTTAAAGGGCAGCTGTTCCATTCCCCAGAGACTCATTAGGCCAGACATGTAGTGGGAAGTCTGTGGGCAGAAGATGTGCACAGCCTGCAAAAAGATATGACATGGCGGCCTGATATCTTCAGCAAAATTCTTAACAACCATTTCGATTTGTTCAGGGCTTTAATCGCTAAAATCTGACCACTGATTATCTTTAGTATATACTGTATACTGCGTAACCATTAATGACTAGTCAGAGACATAAAGTGGAGGGACATAATTATACCATTTCATCATAAAACAACTTTACCTCTGAATATATCTAAATTACATTATTAAATCCGTTTTGTCAATGCAGTTTTTAAACAATTCAGTTTTTTTTTTAAGAACACTTGCAGTGGACAGATGTCTTGTGTTGCTTTAAATCCAAACATTGTAAAGTGTGATCGTTCATAGCTTACATCTGCTGAGTATTAGTATTTAATCTAATACAACCCACTTTTGTGGAAGTGTGTGTAATTTTTATTCATTTTGAGTACTTTTTCATGACATGTTTACGTTGTTTTCCACTGTAGGCAGCAGCGCGAAGAGCACTTCAGAGTCCTGATAATCAATTAGACAATGGGGAATTCTTTACACGTTTCACAATCTTTGATTATTCAATCTGGAGAAGAGGTCCATGCGATATTATTCATATGCTTTAGCCTCGTGCATCTCTGGGCTTTGAGAAAATAACACCCTTGAAAACTGGAATTAAAATACTTGAAATAAATAGCTTTACTCTGAGTCAGAACAAACACACTTTTCACAAACAAACCTCTCTTTCCCATCTCAGGCCAGATGAAGAGATTCATCTTCTTGGCTCTTTTTTTTATTTTTCTCCACAGGATCAAATCCATGCCTGAGAATGTCTTGTGATTTCATGTGTCTGCTCAACCCAACTGGTGCCAGATGTACCTGTCCAGAGGGGAAGGTGCTGGTCAATGGCACCTGTAGTGATGCTATGGTCTCAGGTAGGTCTACTCTTGCACCTTCAAGCCATAGAAATATGACTTATTGTTGGATTTAGCAGCACCTATAATAGTGGATGATGGAAACCCTGGGTTGTGTTGTGATGATCCGAAACAATTCTCACTTTGACAAGATTTTGATATGCACTGAACAGCATTGGGAACGTACCAAAACACAGCACAAACATTCAATTTGAGCAGACATCCATAGTTGTTCATAGCTGGGACCAAAACACACCACATTGTGACTATTTTATGTGTGTTGAGGTAGATTAAAGCCACCTCCTGCATACAGTTTCTGTTGACGCTCATCTATTTGAGAATCCTTGTTTCTGACTGACATTAGCAGGATAGCACTGGTTTACTGGCACAGTAAACATTATGGCCTTTGCTGTTGTGAAGGTGAACTGTGCCGTCCCCCCTGCGAGAATGGAGGCCGATGCTTAGCCAATGAGAAAGGAGATTGGAGGTGCTACTGCTGGCCGGACTTTTCAGGGGAGCGCTGCGAGGTCAACCACTGCACAGACTACTGCCTAAATGGAGGCACCTGCATAGGCTCACCCCTGGGTAAGTCTACTTCAAAAAATACTCTGTCGAACAACACCTGCAGCATGATTCTTCCCTGCAATTGCATTACATTTCACAGGTGTTCATATCTTTGTGTCCACCTCGTGGTGATTCATTTCTATGTTTACATATATTCATAAATAAATTGTAATATTATCCTCACTACAGTCTAAGCATCCAGTATGTATGAATAGATGGTTCATGTGTTGCATTCCTTTATATTCTGCTGAGAAAACTTGCTGAGAAAATCTGTCGCTGTCGCAGACAGACATCTTCAATTCAGAGTCGCCTGCCCATTTCCTTTTTCATGCTGTGACCCAGTGATGGCATTCAACCACATTTGTCTTCCTTTAAACTTCAATGTCTTTCTCACTTCAGCTCACGTTTGCCACATTACATCTGCCGGTTGAGCAGTTTCTTTTCATTGATGCTCCCGTCGAATAAGCCTCAAATATCAACCTTCTTTCATGTCAAGGTCTTCTTTTATGCTTTCGTGGTTTCCGGAACAAGTTCTACCCCACAATTTACCGAATGTATATGAATATGCTGAGATGTCAGTGGTGGAATTGAATCAGGATGTACAGCCCTAATAAAAATGCTAGCATTGATTTACAAGCCTGTACATCATCTTCCAATCATCCCACAACATCTCCATTTCCATTTGTCATTAAAAAAGAGCAGAGAAATTGCCCTGATACAAAAAGTGTAGTTTGTGTTTCCACATAAATGTGTTATAACTGCAGATCCTTATCTAAGTGGTTTGAAATTATTAAATATGTATTCATTGAATGACATCCAGTAAATAAAATGAGAAACCAAGCAATATGTTTGAGTGTGAGTCATAGCAGCTACAGTTGGCGAGGAGCTTTTGATTTTTGTTTAGAATGGTTTTAATTAAATGTTTATTCATTCAAATATGTCATGTTTCACTCTCCACTTTTTAAAGCAAAAAATATAATCTGTTTATTTTTCCTATGGAAAACACTCCCCCCACAACTTTTTTTTTTTTTTAGAAGGTCCATCTATCAAGATAGCATAAGATTCATGTTACGTGCCGTAAGATGGCCTCCGGACTGAATAAGGGAACACAGGGCTCGTATTTGTGACAGTCAGTCGTATCTTGTTCTTCATTCACAAGTTAAGTAGTTGGAGTCCAACATGCTACACTGAATGATGATTTGTATTCCGATTTATGGTGGTGGACAGCTGAGAGGGAAATAACAGTGTTTTGATACCATATGGATTGTGCTGAAGGGGACATGCATTTTGTTTCATTCATGTTCAGCAATTTGTTTTTTCTCATGAGCAGAGGTCTTACTGCATTGAACACATGTCTTTGAGGCATAAAAATATCTGTCTAGAGATGAGCGAGGAAGCGAATATAATGAAATGAGTTTCCTAAAGTCCCTGCTTTAGTGATAAAAAAGGACTGAAGGCAACTTCAGAATCAATTAGTAGCTGGACAGTTTCCAGTTGTATCTATAAAAACACAAGGTGTCATTGAATTCCTGCTCTCCCGTCCCTTTAACTAGTTTACCTACACTCTAATGGAACTGTTGGCAACAAAACACAAACTTGAACCAAAGACACACAACTGTTCTCATTTTTCTATGCTTTTATGACTTATTAAGGGGTGAAAAACAAATGCTTTGTACTATGTGTTCAGAAAATTCTGAAACACACTGTGTTAGTGTCACAACATTACTCTTTGCTGTCAATTGCTACTTATAAAATCTCTGTACATCCGGCAGGTGTGGTCTAGGGACCTGGGGGTACCGCAGGACAAGGAAAAGGATTTGGGAAGCTATTGCTAACTCATTTAGGAACCAAAATCATCCGCAAACACACGTTACCTTTATTCATAGAACTCATCTTACACCCAAAAAACAAGTTGCCCACTTTTTGAGACACATTTCCTTTACTTTGTCAAAGGCACTAAATGTTGGTATACCTTGTTCTCCTATTATTTAGCGCTAACATACTTACAAAGACGAATAATGTAAGCTGGCCAGACTGCTGCCAGGTTGGCCTTTTGTATGCAACAACCACATGCACAATTTTGCAGTGGATTAATATTTACCTTGAGATAATTAATATATACTCACATCTGTGCATCTCTTAGCTGTGAGTTGTCCTGCAATATGGTGAAATACACAATCTGATCCAGAAATATTTTTGGTAATCTCTTTTTCCACAGTATAGTGCAGTGGCTGTTTGTCAAGAAAATTGAAGGACAGAGAGAGATTACTTCCATTTTAGTCATATTTATGTACTTTTGATTGTAACCATCCCCAAATGTATGCTAAAGCTAAAACAAAGATGCAAATGTTTGGGGGTGGCCCATTTGAATGAGCATTTATGATGTGCATAAAGTGTGTAAACATATGTATGTATACCTCAAAATTGGCCATAAAGTATGTGTAGAGATGTAAAATATGACTTGTAACCCAGTGAAGGTGGCACTGATGGAACATTATCTGAACCAGGAAGTGCATGCATTATTTGTCATCTCGGCTGCCCTGTTCCTACAGCTACATTTCTTTCTTTTTTTAGATTAAAAGTAGTGCCTGGTTAGAGAGCTTAAACCCCAGCAGCCATTGACTTAACAGAGACGTGACTGGAGGCAGGATGATTGTCACTTTGACATTTCTAACCCAGATTATCCCAGCTACGGAGTTGTGGAGTGTGAAATTACCAAGTAGCGTAGTGTGAAAGACCAGCCTTGCTACTTCTGCCTGTCCATTATGAAAGTGTGAGTAAATTGTGGTGAATACACTGTTTTTTGGAGGGAATATGAAGAACTGATTTTACTGAAACATTTCCACCTGCTGATAATATGTTACTACTACCAAAAATACATCACACTATCCACTTTAACAGTGCAGTAGGGCGCAGCACAAAGCTTATATGGAAGTAGTTTATATCATGGTCCTTACTCCAGTCACCAAAGTGGCAACAAATAAATGGGACACACTTAAGTGTCCCTGTAGCATGAACTTGTGGTTTGCATTTCTACTAATATCTCAAAGGCATGTTCACAACGAAGGCTAAAATGGAGCGAGAGAAAGATGGCCATTGTAGTGAATATGGAGTTGAGTCTGACGCTCATGCTTTACATGTCCATACTGCTCTGTATCAGTCTATGTTCCGACTCTCACTTTTAGGTATGAGCTCTGTGATAATACAACTGCTCATCAATTTTGTTTTATGTTAACAGTGTGTTCAATGGATATTATAAACACTATGATAACGGTGTCATTCATAGTGATGGACACTATTATCATTAGACTCTGACGTTTCTCTCCCCTCTATGGAGTATTTCAGCGCCTTTCAGCTCATTGTTTTGGTTCTTACTGTTTTGGTTCTATCTCACTGCTCTCATCAACCTCTTTTTCAGCTGCAGCACAAAAACGTTTTGATAAATCCCAATTTCCCTACGAGCCCAGCACCAAATGGCACAAATGGATTCCATCTTGCGTAGGCTGAAGCCAAGTATTAAGGTTCCGTCTTTCATCCACAGCTGTCAATCATGATGTCACACACCTTTATTATAGCATCAAATAACCAATTACAATCAAACTTATCAGAAAAATGAACACGTGCGTGATAAGAACTATTAAAATGACGGGAACCATCTTTAGGAAAATGTTATATAACGTGTTCTTTTAAAAGATGCCTGGTCTCACCGCTAAAACCTTGAATGTAAAATGTTTGGCATGTGGGCTTTATCACGGTCATCAAACATAAAAAAATGTAAACAATAAGACAGTATTCACACATAAATCACATTTGCCCATGAATGATTTTGTTAAATTGTCAAGTGGTTTCAGACCAATCAAGTTGTTGGACTGGCAATCACTTGAGTCTAACTGGTTCGGTTGTCTCTGATCTGCAGGTCTTATTTATGTGGAGGTAGGTTCCTCTCAGGTGTGGAATATAGGAAAATATACGATCAAAAAGGCTATTAAAACTTGGGGAAATAAATATATATATATATATATAAAACACTAAGTAGAACACCACTCCCTCATGTTGAAGCCACTTGAGGTCTTTTAGACATCTGATTAGGATGTTCCCTGCTTCCCTGTTAGAGATATTCCGGACATGTCTGACAAGGAAGAAACCCATGGGCAGAGCCAGAAGACACTGGAGGAGTTATATGCATATTATGTCTGGCCTGTGGATGATTTGAGATCCCCTAGATAGACTTGGAGGACATGACTGAGAGAAAGGGCACCCTTGCTTCTTTCCATAGTTGTGAACTTGTGGTCACCTTGACCCATACATGAATATGTGTCTAAAAATGATGGATGGAAGGATGTATCTTTGCCTTTACTCTCACCAAAGTACTGGATGTTTTTTACTGCTTCTATTTAGCACCTGTCATGGTTACTATGGGAGTATTAACTAAGTATAAACTATTATTGACAGTTTATGCATAATCATGTAAGCTAATATTACTTTTGGAAGTTTAAACAAAAGAAAAAACTATGTAGATTAATTTTGAAAAAAGTTTGTTTTTCAAAATAGCTGGACCATGTTGCAAGGTTACTAAAACAGGAAGTGCATTTGCTGGGGATTATTTTCATACATAAGCGCTGGAAGTTACTTACAGCAGCAGGACAGTGAATGTGAGACAAAAATGGATCATGTTACCCAGTGCAACAACACAGGACAGCACTGGTGGTCTATGGCACAGAGGAACAAACTACTTAAGGATTTGGATAAACAGACAATACTTGTGAGTAGGATGAATGCATTGTCGGTTTTGCTCTTTACATGCTCTCTTAATCTTCCCTTTTCTTGTCTAGGTAAGCCTACATGCCGCTGTCCTGTTGGTTTCTCGGGCCCTTTCTGTGAGAGGAGGATTTGTGACAACTACTGTTTAAATGGGGGAACATGCGACATCACTCAGGGGAACCAGCCAGTGTGCCGCTGTATGGCAGAATATACTGGGGAACGCTGTCTTTACCGTGAGTCCTGCACAACAACAAACAGATTATGCAGGTCATGAACTTGGCCTCAATATGATTGACATTAGCTGTTCAAGTCTCACCGCAAGAACAGTCACAACAAAGCATGTATTTGAATTCAGTGAAGCTGCATAAAATCTATAGAACTAAACGTTTCAAAGTTCACACGCAGAGTGTGGAACAAGAACCACCCCCTGAAGTATTTTCTTTCCACAAACATTGCATTCCCCTCTATTTGCAGATAAACAAAATCAAAACCATCAAAGAAACCTTTGGGTGTTTCCGTGCTGACGTGATAATGTATTGCATTGCTTTGTCATAATGGGTTGTGGGAAAACAATTTGAACCGCACATCATTAGTATTTTCCTAACGTTGCCTGCCCAAGGGGTGATATGTTTTCATCTGTGGCTAAGATGTCATTTGATGTGGGTAATTGAGTCCCATTAAAGCCCTGTACAATTCCAATCAGACCAGATTAAACTATGTTCCAAGTTTCTCATTACACACTACCCTCTCTCTCTCTCTCTCTCTCTTTTTTATCTCTCTGTCTGTGGAACAGACATCTGTCATCACTACTGTGTGAACTCCAAGGCCTGCACGCTATCCAGTAGCGGCTACGTGGAGTGTGTGTGTCCTGCGAGGTTTGAGGGAAACAAGTGCGAGGTAGACAAGTGTCTTCGATGCCACGGGGCTCCCTGCCTTATTAACGAGGAGACGGGAGATGTGGTTTGCAAGTGAGTGCTTGGTATCTGCTCACTTTTTTTGTCCATCATCCATTTTGCTATAATGCTGGGGCTGTATGGTCCTCTCCGTTTATGGAAAAGCATCAGTTGTACAGTATGTCCTCGGGGCTCAGTTGCTGTATCCACAGGCTGCAGGCTGAATTAATTGATCTGATTAAATCTGAAAAATGTATTGGGCCACACACCCTACAGCAATTAAGGATGTGGTAATGTCAATTAATTATAATCCAGGTGAATTCTCCCACTTTGTATGAATAATGAATATGTTTGACTAAACCACCACTGACTCATTTTCTTCTTGTAAAAGTCTAGTTTTCTGCTTGTCGCTAGCATCCATTATTTCTTCATCCCCCAGTTGCACAAATGGCAGAATAGCACCGAGCTGTCAGCTGTGTGACGGATATTGCTACAATGGAGGCACCTGTCACCTGGACCCCGACACCAACCTGCCTTTCTGTCAGTAAGTCACTGCTTAATGGGTGAAGGAAAGTGGGGGAGAAAAAAATGAATGTTCTCCACTATTATTCAAACTCTGTCTGTTTCCATTCAAATGCTGGCTCTGTGCCCCAGAAAGCCTGGCCTTAGAAGCAACACTAAAAATCACCAAGGGGTACCATTTCCCTGCTTGGAGAACAAGATAGATGTCTTCCTCTGGAAAGAAATCCTTAAGTTGAGGGAAGGTTTGATGTCACTATGTGGAGGCCATGGCACAGCAGGGAGCTGAGTGCCAGTACACCATCTTATGCTGTGTGACACCTCACTGTGGCTTAAGGTTTTTAGGCAGATAAAAAAGGGTTTCAAAGCCCCTTCAAAGCTTGCCATTCTGAACATATCACACTGTTCCTCCTTGCAGTTAAGAGCTGATGTCAGGACTCTCTGACTCTCTTCAGTAGGAGGTTTTAGAAGTTCTAAAATAAGAAGCTGAGGTATATGTCAGTGGTAGGACATGCCATGAAATCCAATGGCAAAAACGTGTAACAGACAAAAGCTTGACTGGCAGACACGAGGGAATTATTGTGAAAGACTACTCAAAGCGCTGCCCATAGATTAATACCACCTCAACTATAATCACATGCAGTACTGCGTTAAAAATCTCTCCAAGGAGGAAATTGGAAATCCTTTTCAAAAGCCAAACTCTTTCTTTTTAACTGCCCATTGTCCACTGTAGTTAAATTGAAATTTGCGGTCATCACTCACAAATTCCAGGAGATAGAATCAATTTCTATGCAAATTATCTTATTCGAGGAGGTTAATCGATCTTGATAATGTGGTTTATTATTTGCTGCACAGAACAGAGATTATGTGAGATGATGGATATGTCTGTGTCAAGAAATCATAATGTTTGCCCTTAATACTCTGAGTAAATGCATATTTCATCAAGCCTTCCCTAAGCTAAAAAACCTTGCAGGGCAGAACTGCATCAGTTGCGAAGATGATTCTTGCATTAATCACTGAAAAGATTTTGAATGGAGTTTAAAATATATGATTCAAGACAGCCATTGGGAAACCTCCATGCTCTCACGGTTCGAGATGTAGTTGTAAATTATTTTTGAAAAGCATTTCAACTACACAATAGCTTTTTTTCCCCCAAAATGCAGAAAATCTCACCTACTTCAACAATTGTGTTGTCAGTCAGTAGATAACCACAACAGTATTTTCATCTGAAGTATAACTTATCTCTGATGAGAAGCTGGCTTTGGAATATGTGTGTACAATAGCATTACTTTCTTTCAGATGAAAAGATGTTCTTGATGTGGCACAATGTTTATGTGTCACTTTGACTTTTTTATTCTATTTCTGAATAACAGTCTTTCCAGACCAACTATGATAGAACTTTTTAAGGATGTCTTTACAGGATTGGCAAACAGGATCCAATGGCCCTCGGTTTGAACAGGTCTCCATATTCTTCTCAAATGAAATTACATAATATTTTTTTATTAACAGAGTTTAGTTGAGAAAGAGTTATCCGGATGCAAAAGACTTAGCTCACGCTCTCACTGTATGGATTATGTTTCCTAATATATCCTGTTTTAAGTCTCCAAACATTTGGGTGCAAAAATTCCTATTGCACTTCTTTTTTTTTTTCAATCCTCAACTTTTAAATATTGCAAAGCTTTTTAAACTTATATGTTTACTCAGGTTCAAATCTATTCAACAAGTCGCAACAATTGTCAATATTATTAATGAAACTGCAAAATCATAGAGAGCTGAAATCATGACTTCCAGGTTAACTTCCTCACCTCAGTGCATTCTCTCATTCAATATTTATATTGGTCTTTCGAAGAGAAGAAAAGAAAAAGAATGCCGTTTTAGTTTCTTCCAAGACAAACAGAACAGCTGAATTATTAAATAAACACAGATTGTCATAAAGCTAAATTCTTATCTAAACACAAGAGGCAAGCCACACAACATAAGTAAGGCTCTGTTTCCAAGGTTGGATTTATTTCTCGTTAGTATTGTCACAAATATGAATGGGATTTGAATGGGCTTTTCTTACAGGAACCTTGAGTTCCGGTTTCATTTCAGCTCTCTATATAAACATATATTTTATTTATTTCAAAAGCCTGTGATTGTGTTTTTGTAATATATTATGTACATGGTAGTAATAGACTGTTGACTGACAGTCGACATTACAGTATGATTGCGTTTTCTGTTTTCTCTGTATGTGGTAGGATGTGATATTCATAATACAGAATATTCTCTATGATTGTATTTATAATAGATCTTATACATTTAGATATTTATTCAGCTGACATTTTGTGAAAATAACATTTTGTTTTTGCATTGTTACATTTATTTATCTTTTTGCTAATGAATTGACCATAAAATACATACATACCTTATTTCTCAAGGAAATACACATCTCAGAGGTGTGGCCACTGTAAAAGATAATTCTCTTGCAGATGTTCCCCTCACTTGGTGAGCAGTAAAGTTGACTTGTGTTCATATTATTTATTTTGCTAATTTGCTTGATGCAGAAACAACATTGACTTACACCATTTTTTGACTGAAGCAGCTGAAAGGGATTACGGTGTCAGTCTCCATTCATCAAGCAGCAATATACATTCTCTGGGCCCTTGTATCACTCCCAACACAATGTTTTGCAGCTGCACATCAGGTTTCAAGAACCAACGTTGTGATGAGCTGGCCAACCCCTGCGATTACTTCTGTCAGAATGAGGGGATGTGCACATTAACAGCTCTTAACAAACCACGCTGCAAGTAGGTCCTTCTCACCTCTCCAGCTGTATTCAGAGCCCACTCACACCTTTTGTCCACACCCCCACCCCGACTCCATCCGGCTCCATTTCAGCCTCAGTCCAGTATTTGGGCTCTGTGTCACAGTGCCGCCTTGTAGCAACTTATCATGTAATAAGTGTAGTAAGGTAATGACTTGTCAAAAAGTAAGCCAAAATAGGTTGAAAATAGTGAACTAAAAGACAGTATAATGACATCATTATTTAACTAGATTATGATCACATTTAATTCTTAATTCTTTGTCTTTATTGAAATGATTTTCAGCCATTTGGATGTGACTGGAATGTGTCTTTAGTAGATTATTACTATTCTATTTTGATTGAATGTGTTTTGTCACACTGCTCTGGATCAAAGGAGGACAGGTTATCTTATTAGCTGTAATTAGTATGCTTGTAAAGTTGTTGTCAAACAGTGTGTGCCCTTTCACCAGCAACGCTCACAGCTTTGCAATCGAACAGGAAAGAAAAGGTTTTCTCACTCCCACATTTTGTCAACTGTAATAATATTGACTTCAAACTAAATTACTTATTACCTGAAGATGAATTTATTAACTTTAGGCTCTATTTTTACTTCATGTTTTTATTATTATCATTATTATCATTGTTTTAGGTAACCTTAAAAATGACTCACTGTAGTTTGATATGTATGGCAAGGACATGGGAATAGTATCAATCCTTTTATCTATCTAAGCGTATAAGCGTATTCCCCAAAATGTGAAACTATTACTTTTATATCAGTTTTATTATTATTATTATTATTATTAGTATTGTTATTATTAATAATAATAATAATAATAGTAATGGTATTGTTGTTATTATTATTATTAATGATATTATTATTAATAGTAGCAGCAGCAGTAAGGCCTTAGTAGTAAGACATTTATATTTATTTTATTCATAATAAACTAACATCCTTTACTTAAAACTAAATTTTTACTAAATGTATTACATTTTGAGCAGATATCAACATTTGTGGCACTTATTACATTATCAGTTGCTGCATGACCTTCTACCTTTGCTGCCCCTCACTGCCACCCATCTCATGCAGTCGTCACACAGGAATCGGGAGGGGATGAACTAAAACTTGACACTGTCTGTGTGATGTGAGCATCATTCTGTGCATTTGCAACCTTTGCATGATGGCAAGTTAAAGATGTTATTGACCAGTCATATCACGTATGCATATAACTTGCTAGGCTGAACATATCATCAGTAATCAGTGTTTATCTTTTCTGCCTTCAACCCAGGTTAAGAGAATTTCTTCATTTCTTAAGGAATTAGTCTTTTTATGGTTTAAGCCTCCCAAAGGAGTTCAAACTTCCCATTGCTCCCAATTTCCCATTAAAATTCATGTCGCTGTGGCATTTCGTTCAACAAGGGTGTAATTCATTTCCTGTATGTATGGGGCTGCATTCTTATTTTTGATAGCCTGATGTTCTGATTCTTAGAGTGCATGTAATTTAGAGTAATTTCTTTCTGTCTTCATACAGTCGCACCCACCAGATCACTCATGCTTTACAAACCCATCTGCGTCAGTTGTGTGAAATTAGATATCACCTCCTCTAACAAGGGTCATACATCACGCCCATCGGATCCCATTGGAACACAAATGAGATGACGACTTGTTGTCCCGCTGTCATCATTTGATATTTTCCACACTGAATATTTAACATGTAAATTCACACACACTGTTTCTGGACACAACATGTATATACATAGTGTTCTCTCTCCAGGTGGTGTTTTGTTTGTGTTGAATCAAAGCACTTCATAGCCAGACTGAATCATAATGTGTTTGTATCTGTAAGCCACGGTCACATCATAATGTAATTCATTTTGTAAAGGTGTTTTCACAGCAGTTTTCTGCTAGGAACCATATTCTAATGGTAGTTTATTTTCACTCTCTTTTGACCTCCTTCAGATGTTCAGCCAATTGGGCAGGAACACAGTGTGAGAGACCCGCCCCTAAAAGCAGCAGATCAGACAATACCAGAGGAGGTGAGTATTTCAAGACTACAAGATTATAAAACCTTACATTTTCCTGAATGTATGAATATGTGTATATCACCACTGCAGTGCCCCCATGCCATTTTTGTACATCTGAAATGATCTTACTTTTTTTAAGCATCCACACATTTTTACGGGGAGGTTTATACTTACTCCAACCCGTACCACACAATTGGACTTGGTCCTGATTGGCAACCTCAATAAAGAATTCCTGAAATCCATCCAACCTTTCCAGTTTGCAGTATTTGAAAAGAAAAGCCTTCACTCAGCAGGTTTACCTTGTATAAATTAGAGGAGCCAGCCCATCACAGTTCAGTCATGCAAATTAATTTGAAGTCAAACATTGAAAAGTTCTAAATACCATGTCGCCTTTGGGACTTCTGCTAGTCTTGATTTCCTTACAAAGATATTTGCATGAATTAAAAATGATTATTACCTATATTATTATTATAGAATCTATTCATTCACATCAGTATGACAGCATAGCCCATATGTACTGGACAGCTGTTCTGTAAACGGTAAGGTAACGCACCGTAAAGCACAAAATCAAAGTGTGCTGTCTACCAAGCCCAAGGAAAAACAGGAAGCTTTTTTTTAAAGCCACAGTCAGGCATGCTTACACACAATGTGTCACTATCTGAGCCCATCTCAGCGCTTTTCAGTCGTTACTCATCTCTCCACGCCATCTCTCCTCTGTCCGTCTCTTAGGGAGCATAGCTATCATTGTGCCTCTGGTCCTGCTGGTAATCTTGATTGTGATGGTGGTAGCAGGTGTTTTCATCTGCAGACGGAGGCAAAGGTAAGAAAATAAATAAATAAATACAATATAAATAGGAAAGAGGCTTCTAAGCAACAACAGATGAGAGATCCAATGCTACGCGGCTTTGAAGATGAATGGACATCTTTGCTTTATAAATGAAAAGTTTGCCGTTTGTTTCAACATGTTCAGCAGAACACCTGACTTCTGCACTAAGCCTCTGATTATAATTCAGCTTTTAGTACTGCCCAGAAAAGTGATGTCCTCCAAGTGTGCCAAGAAGTATGATGCAATTTGTTGTGTGAAGCTGGGCGAAGCTGAACAGCATGTTGACCTGCGTGTTGTGTATCATGTTATTGATTCCTGGCTCCGCACACCTCAGGGGAAAACGTGTCCAGAGGCAGCCCATGACAAACGGAGGGATAAACGTGGAGATCGGGAACCCGTCATACAACATGTATGAAGTGGACCATGATAACCATGCGGATGCAGGCAGCCTGCTGCGACCTAACTTCACGCTGGACCCTCACAAGGTTGGCTTTATGAGCTCAATGTTAAACTGACCACAAAAAATAACTCTGCTCAGTTTCTCATTTTAACAAAAAATTCACGACATTGTCCATGTTGTTTTCATTATCACAACGTGTCAAATTATTCAGTTTTAACAAGAAACCTTTCTTGTTAAACAACATGTTATGTGACCCTGTTATATTATAAAAAATGCCGTGAGCTCGTTCACTGATCTACTCTGACATTAAATCCCATTCCTAGCTTTATGATTATTCATGTTATTGACTGGATAACAGACTTAGGTTATATCATATCATGTGTACTTTTTTACAGGATGGATCTAAAACAATGTCTAAAACAAAGAGATGTTCATGTTATAATGGGAATTATTTTTGTTCCCATAGTGGCAGCAATATGTTGCTATCCAACATAACCAATGTACTAAAGAAATATTGCAGTTTATTGAGTTTGTTTTGAGTTGAGTTGTATTATAATTAGTAAAATGACCTATATATGTAGCTATTGTAGGAATTTGTCAGTATGCTCCGAACTCATTTGACAGGAATTCCACTATTTACAGACATTTCATTTAATTTATCAGCATATGCATTTATGAAAAGTGCTGTACATTACTTTTTTAAGAACTCGAGTACCCATATTTAATCCTGTCCTCTTACACCTTGAAGAAGAGAGAAGAGAGGAGCTGATTTGATTGATACCAATCTTTAGCTTGCTAATGATTAAACTTGTTCAGGAGCATCATTGCTGCACCCGCTTCTCTAGCCATGAAACTAGTGACACCCTGTCGATCACTCCCAAATGAACACAGTTGCCTGGGCATCGGCTCATTACATCTGCAGCCCAGAATGAAAGTACACGAGTGTATACAACAAACGTTGTGTAACCGGAAAAAAAAACTATCTTATTTCTGAGTTTAATTGCTCCAATAACTGTGACAATGTGATGTGTATTGTTGGGAAGAAGCAAAAGGAATTACATCTCGTTGTCTTGATTTATTCTGTTCATGGCCCTCAACCCCACACTAATACTCAGCATATCAAATGAATCATAACACCTCCGCTGATGTTGTTATCTAGCTTTCCTGCTCGAGCTTCAAGCCTGATGCTATTGCTTCTTGCCCTGCCAACTCTGACATCTGCTATTCTCAGTCCAATCTGGCTGTACTTTCCACAAAGGCATGCTGACTCGAATCTAAACTAGTTTCTGTATTCCACTACACTCCCTCGGTCCCCGACAAATCCCTACTTCTTTAACTCAGTGCAGTTTTACTGATTATGGAAAGATTGTCGATGGATGAAAAGTAGATGGCCATGCATCGTCATATGCGACAAACTGTTTGGTGTTAGCTGTGTTAGTGAATTTAACTTTGCAATGTAAACGGAGGTGGTGCCTGTTGTGTTGCAGGGCTGGTGTGTAAAATCCAGTGACCCTCACACCTTGGGCATCAATTCTGTGCCCAAGGAGGTAATCCCCGGACAGGTGAATGTTCCAAACTTTACTTTGTGTTTGCCCTCCAGAAAACAAATTCACCTTCATGTAGGCAAGCAGTGTGCACTGTGCAGTTACCTGGCAAACATTTAATTACCTGTACCAAATACATAAATTAGCTAAAATTGAGTCAAGGTAACACCCACAGTCCTCTATATCTGTTTCCTACATCATTTGTGAGATCAGCATTTCATTTCCAAACATCAGAAAAAAAGTTTTTAAAGCTACTACTGTACTGTACTTCAGAATGTAGACAGTGGGCTTGCGTGGATTTATGTTTAGATTGGCTTCCTACTGCATGTTGCTGTCTGTTACTGTACTATTGCATGCTGAATAACAATCCACTAGCATCCAGGAGTCTTGTCTTGTGCTTTTCTTTGTACTGCTTCAGATAGATAGAACACATTTTCAAACATTGATGATCACAGCGGACTTTACCTAAAACTGCATTAATCAACTTTCTTTTTATATATATACTAACTAAAATGGCCCTTGTGTTATGTGACACAGGAGGTTGTTTTTAATGAACCCACACATAATTAGCTCTACTGTCACTTTTAGCTCATGTTTTGTTTTTTTGCAAACTGACCTGCAAACTCTCATCAACCGCAAGCTGTTACAGTGACTGTGTGCTACCAGCTCAAAACAGCACACTGATAAAGTTAGCAACTAGCTAAAGCAGTGAACCTAGTGAGGTATTTAGCAGCCAAAGAGCCAGATGTTTTTCTCATGAATCGGTGGAGACCAAAACAGAGCTCAAAGAGTTGGATTCACCAAGTGTACAAAACACGACTCCAGATGAAGCTGTTTCGTACCTACTGGCTTTAATGTATATGTTTGCTAACGTTTTTGCTCAACAACTTGACAACAAGATGATCTGTCAGATGTTGTGTTCTCAGCTTGTTCCAAAACAATAACAACAACAACAACAACAACAACAACAACAACAACAACAATGTATGAATGAAGCTTTAAGAATCTCACTGTTCTAAAGGGATTTGTATAAATACAAAATGTTTCTTCTTTCCTTCCTTTACAGCCGATGAACTACTCCAACCCAGTGTATGCAAAGATCTATATCGACGGGCAAAACTGCCGGAAGCCAGTCATCAGTATTGATGAGAGGAGAGAGCTACTCCCAAAGAAACTAGAGGGGACAATTCATGAAACCGCCGCATAGCCTAACTTTACACTTTGTACTTCTTTTTTTACCACATTGTACAATGTATAAAATAAAGGAGAAACAAGAATTTCTCTCTTTCCTATGAGGCTCTTAGGTTTTACTGGTTTAGCATCAGCATAATGTCCTTGTTGGTGTGCTGAAGAGATTCATTTTCCATTTACTGTTCTAATGTTTGTCAAACATAAATTATGACACTGAAGTTAAGCTGCTGATTTGCAAAAACTTTATTAACACCATAAGCCACACTTGTGCACAGTTTAAACCTTAAAATGCAGTGCTATAAATTTGTACCCATAACTGTTTCTAGCTTAAGTGGAAACCGGACAGTGTGTCGTTTTTTGAAGGTAACGAAGGCAGGTTGGCTCAATTTTTCTGAACAAATGTAAGTATCGTTGAGAAGAGTGGGAAGGCTAAATCATTTTTGTTCTTTTACATGTCATATGACGTATGGACCACAAAGCTTCTCCACTAAGCACTGAAGCTTGATATTTTTAAGGTTTTGTATTTTATTTTTTTCTCCTCGGTACCTGAAGGATCTACTTGCTGGATTTCCAGTGAAGGCCATACTATCAACAGAATCTTTTCTCACACATTATGTTATCCTGTCTTTTCCATATCCGTGGATTTCCAGCTCCATCTGCCCTGTTTCTAACATAATATACCACATGAACTTATCTTTTGGTGAAAGAGATTGAAGCCGCCCTTGAATGTTCTCCGATCAGATTCCCAGATCCTGTACTGTACACTGAAAAGACAGATACTGAATACCATATTTTTCTAGGTCTCATATATCAACAGATGAATAACAGATTTAGACAATGGAAGAGATTTACCACAGCTCCGAAAGGTTATTAAGAGTTATTATCAACACATCTGATTCTACAGAAAAGGAAGATGATAAATATAAGAAATTTTATAATTTTGTATTTGATTTGTATGTTGTTTGGCTGCTTGTATTTTGAAGAAATGTATTAAATGTAAGTAATTTTTATATAAAAATGTAAATCAATATTGAATAAAGGGGGCTTATTTCCACGTTGTATCCCTTTCATAGGCCACAGCAGATCCCACCGCAGCCTTTAGCCCGTGATCAAACTGGCAGAGTTGTTATATTTCCGTGGTACACATGGCCACTGACCTGACAAGTCAATCAACAGTGTGAGGTCTTTAACTTGCTGCGTGGAGGAAGGTGGCTGATGGGAGATTATTGCCCTCCCTGTGTGTGCAAGAAGGCCAATACAATTCATTACCTGGTGGTGGTGACACAGCGTCAGTGCCTCCTGCTGAATGATAATTCAGTCTCCTTTCACTTTACTTACAATGTCCGTCTCTCCACACTTCACCATGGCAACCAGAGAATGCAGCAACACTCCTGCCCTTTTCTCCATCCGTCTGTGCCATCAGCACACCCAGCCCACCACATTTTAAAGGTGGTACAAATAGATGCCAGATTTCTAGTTTCCTTAATTGTCCTTCACAGTAAACCTTCGAGGACGCCAGTGAAATCCACAATGATGAGACATGACATTTCCAAAATGTACAAGTCCAAATTAAAGTTTGTATAAATTCGGCCCATTTTCTACAAATCAAAAACATATGTGACTGCAATTGGACATGTTTTTCTTGGATAAAGCAAACAAGCCAGTATGCTGAGAGGAAGGGGAATCGCTGCACCGCTGCTGCAACTGTGGCTAAGAATGTCAATGCAGTAAACTACTTCAAATTAATCAAATGTTTGATTAGTCTGTGCTGATTGAGGTATCCTGTTTTGTAACATGTGAGGATCCTGTTGCAAAGTTCATCTAGTTCAAAAGAGACAAAGGGGCCACCACTTGACTGCTATCCCACGTTCAGTTTTCTTAATATAATTGTGTAAAATTAAAATTAGTTCAGGGTTTTGGAAACATTCATTCATGGAACGACCAATGTTGGGTCACTTGTATTTGGTGCATTCCCAAGGCTTGGATGGCCTAGTTGAATCATCGGTACAACAGATGAGCTAATCTATTGGAAAGTTCTTTTTTCAAAAAGTAAAGGGTACAAGCCAGTGTTTATATAAACATTAGGGGAAAAGTCAACTAACTTCCCAAGAGCATTTCTGTAAGAAATATCCACTCACTGAGCTTAAAATTAAATTGTATGTATATTACTGAAGCCGAGAACGTCCGTGCTCGCTTTTTTTGCTTTTATCTCGTTATCTCGAGATAACAAGATAATCAACTCATTATCTCAAGAAAACAAAAGATTTTTTCCTCTTATTACTTGTGTATCAGAGATCAGGAGAACAATCCCAGCATGCATAGAGATGACTGTGATCAAGCTGCCCCCGCATCTCCACGGTCAAATCGGCTGACAGACCTAAACTTGAAGTGCACCCATACTCTGACTCATGGTAGATATATATTTGATTGACTTTATGTACAGTTTTTTTATAATGTCCTTTGGGTTGGGATTTGGGTTGATTTAATGCATTTACCAAGAGTATCATTATATGTGTACACATGAGTGTCAATCATAGTGTCAGTACATTGTAATTCATCCCGGCCTCTCCATGAAACAGTTTTCAGCTAATGAAGACCTCCAGCTCAGCACTGATAGAACTCAGCTTCACTGTGAAAGTGCTGCTGCCCACTTACTCAGCCTTTAAAGTGTATCAAAAGAAAACAAAACTGAAATTTGAAAACTCGTCCTGAACTAAAAGATGCCTGGCTCTCCCCTCCCCCTCACCTTGTCTATTGATTTATTGTCTCTTTTCCACTTAGCAAGCATCACCATTCTCCTGCATAAACATCAGAAAAACCCAGAGGGCTCATCTCTCGGACAGAATCAATAACAGCAGGAGTCGTATTCACATTATAAACAACAGCTCCTGCATACTCATGCTACAGCCTGCACCAAGGAAAAATGCTCAAAACTAAAAAAAACTGACTGATTATTAGAGCATGACTAAGAATCTATTTCATTAAGCCATTATTAATTATTGGGATCGACATCAATAAACATGACACCCTACATGTTCAGAGCATTTTGTTCCAGTTTACCAGACATGGATTTTGTGTAAACTAGACTAAAACGACCTTCAATGGACATATTATTTGAAAACATTCTTAGTCTAGATTTACGCTTAATCCTGGGTGTCCATAATGTCAATCAGCAGTCGTCAAATCTCTAACGTTGTTTTATTTTACAAAATAGTAATTACTACTACTGAGCCCAAATGTTTTCTATAGGTCCATGAAAGTTCCTATTACATCTTTCATAATATTCAATATTAGACTATGCTGCAAACAGTGGGAACCAAGCGTTATATTTATCTTAGACAGTATATTTGGAGGTTGGGTGTGGAATGTAGACGTGCTGACCTTGAAAAAAAAATATTTTAAAATCACAGGTAAATTATATCATCGACCTGGTTCATGAATCAGTTTTATTATCAAGCGTTTTGGAACGAGTCTGCTCTATCCGAAAAAGACCTGTAAAGTAAATTCTGATGCTTTGCACTACCATCTATCTCCTTTCTAAAGGCTGTTTACTAAAGAATTGATCTTTTGTCCTAAAGATGTTGGTCAACAAGTCATCGTATTTACATGCAGCAGAGAAGCCTGAAGTGGAGGATGTTCCGTGTCCTCGCAAACCTTGACTAATGACTGGATTAAGGGGGGAAATGGGCCAGAATTGTAATCCCCACAGTGAAAGCTGCACTGTCACTAACGTTGGCCAATAAATCTGTGGGAGAGTCCACTCTTTACTTGGCAGCTTTTGTGTTCCTGTAACAATCCTGCTCTCAGTCCTTGATCACAGCAGCATGCAGCGCTGAAGACCGCATGCTGATTGGGTACTGCACATGTTTTCCTGACACTTTGACACGTGTATTGATTATGGGGGCACTTTTCTAAAAAGAGATTACAAAGTGCTTTTTAGAGACCTAAAGTAGGGAACAAAAGGCAAAGTAGAAAAAAACAATCAAGACAAGATTACACAAGACAAACAAGACTGACCCACTCTTACCCAACTTTGTTTACATGCATGAGAAATCCACTCCAGTAACCTGGTTCAACACGGACATGTCAGAGCAATAATATATTTGCATATTTGCATAAAAGTAGTTCCAGTTGATTCTAAACCTTCTTTGATGGTACCTCTCATATTTCACTGATACTGTGGACTTACACAGGGCTGTGGATTCACATTATTTTTATATAAAAAAGATGTTGGCAAACAATGCTCATTATTACGTTTTCAATACTAGAAAGTATTCCTGCATGTACAGAGTATGTAAATCACGACCACAGACGGACACTCAACAGTTCCTCATTACCCAAATACAAGCACAGAGAAACAATGACAGTTGCAGAAGCAGTGTCCGGTGTACTGTACATAAAGCTCAAGCTAATTTCCAACACCAGTTCCTGGAAAGAATGTATGCAGAAAATGCATAATGTATTCCACATGCAGACATTTGTTATGATACTTACAGACATACATTATACATGCACACAGTATAAATGTACACATATCTCTGTCCTCAAAAGAAAAGTATGAACCTTGAACTAAAAAACATTTTCAAATTAAATATACCCACCTGCCTGATATACCCTGTGGTTGTAGAAAATAAGGAAACAAACAAAGATAGTATTATGATTATATTATCACAGTGCCCCTCCAGTAATTCCAACATGGAATAGTATAAGTGCATCAGTGATATATACTGTCAGTGACTTGAATTTGTTTCCAAACGTATTATGATATACATATACTAAACATACCAGAAGTACACATAAACTCATGCACATGCACACATATGTAAGATACAACATTTAACAGTTGCCTACTTTAGCTGAATGTACAGGTTCTTAGTGTACAGTGTTTACAGTGCACCAGTTAAGCTGTTAGAACAACTGACTGTATCCCTACTCTACAATATTTAATCAAGCAAGCCCCAAGATGCTCTGCTTCCACGGTGCCTGAATCCTGGATATTCAGTACAGACTCCCCACCATAATGAACAACTCAAACATCGGCACCGTGATCATCCACATCGGAACAAAAGTCGTCAGAGCTGGAAAGTCAGGATTTAAAGTTTTTTTTAAACAAGACTTTCAGTCACTCGTCACTTCACTGCTGGACACTGGTACCAAAATCCTCATCTCAGGCCCCATACCCACCCACAACAGAGGAATCGAGAGATGATCCAGACTATTTGCCCTACACACCTGGCTTTAAGACCAATGTACCCCTCCATCAAGAACTTTGACTTGTTCTGTGTGATGGCCTCCACCCAAACAGGAAGGGATCCATGATGCTATCTGAGAACACGGACTCTGGCCTGAAGGAATGACACAACGGCACAGTAGGTAATGTTAAGTCACCACCGCCATCCCGTTCTTCTGCACCCTACTCAGCTCTCCGAAACGGGACTGGTGTGCCTTCTTTTTCAACTAAAATCTTTTCCTATTATAGACCCAGAGCAGCACGCTCAATATCACACTCCTCTATTGCAAATCATAACAATTTAATTCAAATCCCTCTGCAACCTCTGTTATCCGCTGCCCTTAATTACAATCCTGTATATTTTGGTGTTTTAAATATTAGATCCCATTATAATAAATATGTTTTATGCCACGATTTAATTAATTTCAAGATCTTTAATTTTTTTTATCATCACTGAGACAGGGTTATCTCAGCACTACGAGTACTTTGGAAACTTTTAACCTCTCTCAACCCATGGAGGCCAGCAATAATCATGTTCATCCTAAATATAAGCAATGATGATCAAATACAATTTTTAACCAAAATATTCACTAGGACTTATTTTAACTACAAAATGTAACATTGTATTCATTGATGCTTTGATAAATTGTAGCCTGTTTCATCATAAAACCTGCCTCTCCTGAAAAAGTATTTTGTTTTGCATGTCGGACGGTCTTCTATGCTCACTATGCAAGTTGCATACGGCCAGCAAAATGAATTAAGGTGCCAATGTTTACAACTTTGATGAGAGGATGAAGCTGAACTATCCGCCACAAAAGGACAAAAAAAAAACACAATGAGAGTGACCAACGGGAGCAATAATCAGGTAAACTTGTGGTCTCTCCTCAAGTTTGAGGTCAGCAAATAACAGTAATGTTATGTCGATGTGCTAGCTGGGGAGTGCATCTCTTGGTCTGGCACATTGAAGATGTTTTCCTTCAGGGCTGTCTGCCAGAATCATAGGCTGTATGGTCAGAATGAGTTTCTTTGAACCCAACTGTGATCTTTGCTTAAATCTAACCCTGTAACGTTAGGTTCCTGAAACCGAAAGCAGTAAGGCTTCAAGACAAACTTCTCTCACAAGCTTCTCTCTATGTCTTGCTTGCAGGTCTGTGTTCTGTGACTTTTTGCATGACAGTGAAATACAACTATTTATTACGTTTGATAAACGCCAACGGGCAACGGTGTTTATAATTGCAGCTCGGACAAATATATGTATCCCCCATAACTGAGAAAGTCTCTCTCGGTTTTCACGTATGTGTTCAGTTCAGTTAGTGCGTTGATACGAGTAAATTAGATTTGGGAAGGGCCTATTCAATGGATCTTTTCAGTGGTTTAGCCATTACATCTTAAACTTAACTTGGAGACCCCAAAAGCCTATCTACTGTTTTAGTATGATGTGCATTTAAAAATAGCTACTGTCTCCGCCTCTCTGTTCATTCTCTTCCGACCTGTAGACTACCTCTCAGATGTACTGAATTAGAGAGAGAAAGTGGAGAGGGGGAGGTATGTAGCAGAACAATCATTCCCTACCTCAGCAATATATTCTATGGGTGGGAAATTAATGAGGTGGACTGGAACAGAGGACTCTGTTTTCCCTTATTTGTTCTGATACGGCCAGATATGCATGGCTGGAGGGATTGTACTCATACACATCTGATCTATTAGTCACAGACTGACCACTTCCATGGACCATTACGCATGATGGATATACTAGTGTGTACTCCTCTCTGTAAACAAATTTATCCAAACAGAGAAAAAAATGTTAATACTCCAAAAGAAGCTCAGGGCTCGCCTCTATCTCTCCATTCCTCAGTGCCAAATTGGCCGTTTTCTGTCTGCTTCTCGGTGGTCTGATCTGGAACCTTGTAAGGTGGCCTAAAGTAGTAGAGCATTTGAAGCGTCTGGTTGAACCTCAACAGCAGCCTGCCTCGCTGTGCCATAGTCACAGTTGGCAAGTCCGAGCTCTGTCTGGCTGCAGCAATAATCACGCTATTGGTTTAAATCCTCTTCATGTCAGTCGCACAAGGCCCTGCCAGCTCACGGGAGGCAAAAAACCTGCTGTGGTAGCAGATGTTGAGGAAATGATATGTTAGCTTTTTTTCCCATGGATTCTCTGTGCTATTTGAGCTCCACAGCATGGCAGGAAGCACCTGAGCTCATGACCCATTCCGCTGTGAAAGGAATGAGGGGTGACGGTCAGAGGAAGTTCAGTTCAATTTCGTGGCCTGGCAGCATTGATACTAGATAATTGTGATTGCTGTCCATGACTCCTCAAATTCACAGAATTCAATGCAAAAATCTGTTTCTGGAGCTGTGGGCTTAAATGAACAGGTAAAAGTCAGGATTCTACTTCTGATCTTTTGGGATGTGTCAATGCGAATGTGAACATTTTCATTTGAAAGCCCACTGAGTTTAGACGTCTGTCTTGTTAGGGGCTGTTCAATGTGTAGTTTCATGCATAATGCTGCCTTTGCTGACATGACTGGAAGCTTAAAAGAGATATCCCTTAATTTGCTCCCCTCAAAGAAAGAAATAAAGAAAAAAGGAAGGAAGGGGAAAAAATATGTGAACGGGACGAGAGCAGAAAATCTAGCACTAGGACCCAGAGAACAAGCAGAGGCTATAAACGGGCGGAAAACTCACCTTGGCCTTTCTTCCTACTTGAGAGACAATAGCTGACGCCAGCTTTTGCTTGTTGCTTGGTTCAGAGATGGAATTTTGACTAAAGCCATCCGCTTGCGTCAATTTTACTCGGACTACAAACAGAAGTCAGAACGCTTCCGATGCCAAAATCGTGTCCTCTTGCCTAAAAATTCTGTTTATAGAGATCACCAAAACCTGCTGTGTGCAGGAAATTCTTGAGTGGTGTATTGAAAATATTCATTTATTTCCCTGTGTATTGTGTGACAAATACAAAAACGTATCTACATATCGGTCCCTATTTTGTTTTGTGTCGTCAGCGTCAGGCTTTTTTGTCAAGCACCGAATCTTTGTGACAGAAGAAAAAAATGTAATCATCATAAAATGTAAATAATTAAATTCCTGACTACATCAACCCTTGCTGCTGCCTGTGTGTGCGGAAGTAAAGAGATTGAGGGAGTGGAGCTGGGTAACACGCAGCCTCTTGTAGCCTATACAAGCTCAGTCAGTCCATTTGCTGCGCGTGCCAGCCATGTTGTTTCTGCTCAGCTGTCAGGCTCACACAGCAGAAGTCCTGCTTTTTGACCGCTGAGTGTTCATATAGTGTTTTTTATGGCAGACAGTGCTGGCATCCACACGACACAAGCGCCGACACAAGCGTCTTTCTTAAAAGATCTGAGATTTTCAACTAGAAGCGCCAAGAATGGCTGCACAAAAAAGTTGGAGGCTCAGAGAGTCCTGAAAAAAGACGCTGGGTGCAGTGCTTTTTTTCTCTAGGCGAATGCATCCGCTCTGTCCTCATTGAAAACAATTGAAAATAGAAGCTGGCGATCAGAGAAAAACGCTATAGGGACACTTCATAAGAATTAAGATATAAGTGGTTGGTAACGCAATTTGGAGAAAAAAACATGGTTCAAACACCTGATATGCCCTAAATGGATGACTGTCATCAGGCTGCAGGTTTATTTTATTTGTCCAACTCAAAAGGGCCAAATATTACAGCATTTAAATAAAAACGTATTAAAAGGACAAAAAAGTGAGACTTCTCAGTTGCCCTGCATATGTCCATTTTGTCCCGAGCAATTGTCTTAACATTACTAATAGAAATACAATTTGTGGTGAAATATAATGTTTGCAGTAGCTATACAATTCAGTAAAATTAAATTAAGTTTTTGGCAGTAGTCTACCAGGCAGAACAGCAGGGACCACCCAAACACACACTTGCACTTAACTCAGCCCCCGGTGGTCTGACCGTAGCCCCAGACCTGGTCAACTCATAGAAGCGCTCCTGTGAGGGTGTACATGCACACGTACCAGCAACACACAATATTGTAAAGGTGTAGCATATGCTCGCACTATTGTCATCCACTGGTTGATGTATGAAAAATATATAGACGTGAAAAGTACATAGTTGAAGTCAATTCACAGCATTACACATATAGCAACTGTTTTTGCATTTAGGGTTAATATAAACATGGAAGAAATAATCATATTCAGTTTTTCGAAGCCAGAGAAAGAAATAAGTGCAGTGATTATAGTTCCAAAAACATTGTAAACTTAAGCATCATCTGTCCATCAAAATGTGTCATTCTAAATTGGCTCAAGCTAATTATATGTTCTTTAAATAGTTGTGCATTGTTGCAGTGGCATTTTGACATGCAGTAGGAGGCCAGATACATGTTTGACTGCTGGTGGGATGTGATCTACAACAGGCTTTTAGAGCTGTGTACTAGTGTTGTGTAGTAGAAGAACGGTGGTTTGTTCCAGTCCATATCACTGTGTCCTTGGGCAAGACACTAAACCCCAAATTGCTCCAAAAGGCTGAGACTAGAAAGGAGCTATACAAGTCCATTTTCCATCTATTACCATTTACTTATGGAACAGACCAAATATGATGATATCATTGGCTTACTTGAACATTAGTGAATCCTGTATTTGCATTTCATTTGTGTGAAGAGAGAACAAGACTGGTGTTAAAAGACACTTTTGGTGGGACTTGGTGTTCTCCTCAGTTTCAACATCTTTAAAACAGATCTTCTGTGGGTGGTCAGGTCTGGATGGAGGCTTTGGAGAAATGTGTCTGCACGGAATTAGAAGCAGAGATAAAATCAAAAAAACAAAAAACAAATCTGTGCAAGTGTTAATGAAAAGTAAATGCCAATAGCGACCATATTCGTCATGGTGAGTGGTGTCACCTGTGCCCCTGTCTGCCTTATATGCACATTTTTAGAGGGTCTCGCTGATCTGCTGTGGATGACGCGCAGGAAACTGAACATGTAGGCATTACATATAGAGAGAACAGTGTATGCACACTGTGCCTTTTCAATCCCAGTGGCCACTGATCTGTATTCAACGAAATAGTAATGGTAGATAGTTGTGTTGGTGTGGGGAATATGAGCGGTAAACAGCATTAATGCGGATGTTTGTGATGTGAAGAGTCCTTGGGAGGTCCACTGAGCAGCTGCCAGGCGTTCAGGTCCAGGTGACCTAAAGCCTGAAGGAACAGTCTGTACAGTATCCCGGGTTACTGGAATGTTTGATCCTTTTGGTCTTCCTCAAGCAACACCTGGTTTAGGGTTTTAAAACATTTTATAATGTTAATGTGCTGTTTTGTGCTGAATGAATAAACTGAACAACAGCAGTATATTCTCTGCATGTCAAAGTCTGAGTGTGTTGAGGCTGGACATTGAAACCATTGCCCAGCTGCAATCTGGGTAAACTGTACATCAAGATCTACAGTAAATTAATTGATGAAATGTTCAACATTATTCAACAATCCATGTGTGTGCAAAAAGAAACATCTGTTGAAGGTCAAAGGAACATCTTTCCACGAAGATGATTTTCTATTAGACTTTTAACCTTTAATTATGTCTGAGTTTAACCTTTTACTCCCTAATTATTCATAATACAAGCTAATATACTCCATTTTGGTACAAAAAATCCACATTCAACCCTAACTTAACATCTTATAGAACGAAAGCATACAAGACATATTGCAATAAATTCAGAAACCATGATAACCAATCTATATGGTGACTAAGAGACGTTAGACGATGATTTGGATAAATGGCATATTTCATCTCACTGCAGCCATGTATCTCACACAGTGCCCGCAGTGTGTGTTTTTGTTTTTGTTTTGTTTCCATTGTGCAGTTGTATTTGACTTGGCACTATATTTTACTCAGATCTAGCACAATAATATCTAGATCAATGATGTGGATTTGGATATGAACTTATGAACTGGAATATGAACTAAAATATAAACGATAGAAAGAAAAGCCGCAAGTGACCTGAATAATTAAAAGTATTTTTCATTGGTAATTTCCTCAGTCAGTGTAAAGAGTTCATTAATCATGAGTACAGTAACTTACCATCTCCAGCCAGGAAAGATGCTCTGCTGCACAAGGCTGGATTTTAATTACCAATAGATTTATAGATTCAGCACAGTGCTATCCAGATATATAGTGAAGTCTGCCTTTTTTTAAAGTTGATCTAGTGAGGAGTCCAAAACAGCATCTAATAAATATAATATGAATTCTTTATAGATATGTTATTTTGGCCAGCATCATGAACAACATAAAATAAATACTTTTAGACAAAAATAATAATAGACCAGAAATACAGTTAGAGTGCAGAAATAAGCTCTAATTTGCCTCAAATACGACAAAGGAAATGAAAGTGCAGTAGATAAACTAATCAATCAGAGATCTTTTCATTTAGATTTGAAAAGGGTTTGGGTTGGGGTGCATTGAGTCCATCAAGAAGATGATTCCATATGTGTGTATAGTAGCTTAAAGCAGCTTCATCGTGTTTGGTTACCACCAGTTGACTGCTTTTAAAAAATCTGAGGGCCCTACTGGGTTAATATTATTCAAGGAGATCAGAAAGGTTTTCGTGCGAGATTGCCGTGTAATTTGTTCACTAGCAATGGCATTTTGAAATATATTACAAATAGATTTCAAAATGACACTGCTAGTTTACAAACTATTCCACTGCTTGATTAAGTCTGAGTCACTTTTGAAGCTGTTGTAAAATACTCACACACCATATTATAATTGCAGTATTACTGTGCCAATTAGTCACTTGTTTTCAAAATGCGAATTTTGATTTACTGGGTAAGCTAAGCATGGATAAGTGGATGAAATAGATTGACAGGATAGTGGAGAAACATAAAAAAGAAAAGAGATATGCTGAAATTAATGCGAGAAAATCAAGAGCTAGAAAAGTCAAGAAAAAGAAGCAGGAACTGTGATAAAGATTATGTTATTGACTTTAAAACAATCACAAAAATGTAGCTAAACTGGGCTCTCTGTCAGTTTTATGCCAACTGTGAAAAACGGGAAAGGTTAATGCTATGGTTTCAGCAGTTATGTTGGCCTAGAAGTCAATAGAAAGTCAATGATTCACCCTTCAGCCTATCTTGGTGTCTATTGATAGAGTTCAATTTAACTCCGTTGTTGAAGTGGAAAATCTTTGCAGAGATGGAGACCTTCCAAAAACCAAGTACTCTCAGGCACTGCATCCAAATGCACCTGAGGATCTTGCCATTAAACTCTGGTTCAATGTGAAGCTGCATATGGGACACAGAGCTAAGGAGGACAACCACCAACCGCAGCCTGAATCCGTAGAGAGCTGACAGGGATTTATGTTTAAGGCAGCCAGAGAAACCACTGTGTCCTGTTGCTTTGTTGAAAAAAGACTTGCTGTTGTTGCCGCTCCGTCCACCAGCATTTCATCTCCATCCGAAGCAGACAAACTACAATGACATATGGTAAGTTAACGATATAATTTCATTGCTAGCTTGCATATTTTTATTTGTAGACAATTTTTTCTCGTGCCATATTGTCAATTGCCAGCAATTTCTTTTTGTTACATTGTAGTCTGGCTACTCAAATAGGTCCTAAGCTGTTCAAACATCATCATAAACCACGTCCTCTCAAGCCTTAGGCCTACTGCTTAATTATTTCCGCTAGAAGAATCATGCGATTGCTCAAGCGTGCGTGAATGAGTCAGAGTGAAAGTGTATCTCTTGTGTGAGATGTGAGAGTGAAAAAAACGTCTGATACACTTGCAGCCTAGGCGGGGTTAACCTTAGTGTGGGTTGTATTCATTCAGAAACTGTATCACTGCATGTATGAACAAACAAATAATGTAGCCCTCTGTTTGATAAATGTAACCCTTGAACTGCCAGAACTGACTTTGTATTAATCTGTATTATATTTAACTTATGGTGCATTACATACTTAAGGTTCATCCAAATTGAGTCAGCTTTGCACATTCAAAATCATCCATCAACCATTAGCTATACCTGTTAGGTATTGCTAATTAGCTAAAGTGAACCCTAAACTCGCCTTCGCCCAATGTCAGCTGGGATCGGCTCCAGCCTCCCTAGCCCTGAATAGGATGAGTGGTTCGGATAATGGAATGGAATGGAACCCTAAACTCAGTTGGTAAACACAGGGAACGTTATAATGTCAATGGTCTGTCCTGTCCAAAATAGGAGAACTATGTAAAAAAGCATCTCATAGTCACATGAAGGAAATTACGTTTTCGTTCCCAATGACCTTAGTTCCATTTATTTATTTTACTAAACTCTTCAAACCTTACCCTTAGGAAGAAATGGCTGAAAGTGTCAAATCATATTAAAGTAAAACCAAGCAGAAGAAGGAGGCAATGAGCCAGTCAGGCAATTCAGATAATTTATCCTAGGTAATGTGTCCATTTTTTTTAAACAAAAGCTCTCCTCAATAAAATGCTCAAAAAGGAATAACGTTCCTTCACTTCTTTTCAGATTTACAATGAATTAAGAAAGAACAAAGCAGCAGTGACGTGAAGATGTTTTTGTGTGATTCATGAATATGAGATACAAGCTAATGATTAAGATACCTGTCTATTTCAAGGCAACACAGAAGCCTCGAAATATACCACTTCTAAGCTTTGTAAGGAGGTTCCCTGTTCTATTAAAAGTACAGAAAATACAAAGTGTCATTTTTGCTCAGTGGATGAAGGTGGCAGATTCAAATAAATAGGTTAGACCTGAGGTGTTTTTAGGCCTGCATTCTCTGCTCACACGTTTTAGAAAATAAGCTACATGATGGATGGATTCATTCTGTCTTGTCTTATCCCCTCTGTACATGAGATACAACGACAGCATTACCGGTAATATTATAATGACTAGATGAAGCTCTTGTTGATGTGGACGTAGCATCTGTTGCCACCTGTAGGATTCTGTAATACCTTTCAAATATGCCCCAAACACACTTAATGGTACCCTTAATATTTCCACAGGACAATAACATCCAAAATTGCCACCAAGACAAAAGGTCAAATTAATTGGTGAGCCTCCAAATGGCTGACTTTCCATTTGTGTGGAGACTTTTCTCAGACTGTTTCTGTTGCATTTCATCACTTCTTGAGCCCAGTCAATTTCATACCTTTTTTGCAATATTTGAAGTTGTTATTCGTATTTCTGGTGTTCCCACTCAGGTTTTTTGGTTTACAAAATGAAAATGTAAAAATGAAAATACACAGAGAAAGTGCAGATTTGGCACTTCTGACACCTCAACAATGGTTTTCACACTGGTCATAATTGCTTGAAACCATTGGTAACTGTTTTAATAAGCAACCCTAAAATGTAGGGCATACTCTCCTTTGAGCATTAACACTGCATCTCCAATTCACACATCAACCCACTTCAGAAGTCCATTAGTATTTAGAAATACAACCAGTAAAATGTTCCGTCTCAAAAGAAGACTAATTATCAAGGGTGTTCAGTACCTCAGAGTGCAAAGCACTGAAAATGTACAAATTGCTTTTAATTTGCAGGAAGGAGATGACTATCCAGAAAGTGCATTGTTGTAAAGTCAAAAAACATATCCGGTGCCAATAACCTTGAAAATTAAGTTCTTAGTAAAATAGATGAATCTCATCCCATCACCCTTTTAGGGCCAGTAGACCACCATCTTATTATCGAGGCAGCAGAAAGAAAAATATGCTGTTAGTTAACACATTTCAAGACAGGAGAGTAACACTTACTAAAAATAAGGGATCCTAACAGGTTCATAGCTAGAACTTTGACAGCTAAAAGGCCTACTTTTGAATTTTACTGTCACTTGGCAGAAACTAAACTCTTGCCAGTGATCGCTCTTCATGTGAAGAAATAACATAGAAATTGACCATTGTATACGTGCATTGTATTGTGTATGTCTTGCCACTTTCTTGCATCTATGTTTTTTTTATTTATTTAGGGGACTAAATGTATTTTAAGATCAATGTTAAAATTTAAGATTTAATGGTCAGGATTACTTTTAAGTTTTGATTGTGAATCTGGCGCAACATTTTTAAATATTTGGTTATGAAAAACAGTTAACAGAGTTAAACAGACAGCCTCATACTTGTTTGATCATGGTAGAGTCATCTCAATTCCTTTGACCCTTCTAATTCTGCTAATTTATTACCACTATGCTACTGTTTCATTAAAAAAAACATTGCAGCCTAGTAACAGTTTAGTGTGGCAATATACTAGAAATTAAATAATTTTATCAAACACATACACTTTATACTGTATGTGTGCCATGAGCCACTGAAAGCAAAACTCTTTGTTTTAAGATAGTTAACAACTATCCACATAAATAATAATAATATAATGTTTTTGGTAAGGGCCAGGTATTTTGTCATTATAGTGCATGTATTATCTTCAGTGGTTACACTGTAGAAAATACATACAGAAAAAAGTATTTACTCAACTCTCTTTCGTTAAACCAATTTGTGTCACAAACCATCATTTTATATAAAGTTTTGACAGATACATGTCTTCTTAGCCTTGTGGGCATGACACGTATTCCACTTAAGCCATCTGAGAATTGTAGTATTTCAAATGAAGTTGAACCAGTGATGGAGCTGCATTCTTTTCTCCGCATTAAAAATCCCAAAGTGTCTTATTGCCTATAGCGAGCTACATTCAGCCGACATCAAACCAATTAGGAATGTTACTTGGAAAGAGTGTTTGAAAATCTTCATGTCAGTGAGATATATTGTGATTTTTACTCTTACTGTGTAATCTGTCTGAAATGTTTCTGTAGTTTATAAATTATGCACAGAGAGAGCATACAGTACACTTCAGTGACGGCAACACAACTAAACTTGCATAACTGCAAAGTTATACATTTCAGTTTTGAAGCTGCTAATCATTTGATGTTTCTTGTTTGTAACGTTATAGGCATAAGAAATTGTGTGAAATGATTTGATATGCGACCAACCCTTCACATTTAAATCTGGAGAATAGATTAGAGTCAGTCAGAAATAATAAAAAAAAGGTCTTTAGGGTTGCTGTAATCTTGGACCTATAGGAATAACGCGGCAAAATGGCCAATCGTGTCCAGATACATTGTCGTTGAGTTGCTGTAGAAGTTGTGCTCAAGCAATCATTGATGTAGTTATGTCGGTAATTATTAATGGGAATTGGCTAATGGCATTTATTCAGATGGAACAGAACAGGGTGAAACAAAAACATATGATTGGTTGACTCTTCCCCGTCATTGGAGATCAGCTCAACTGATTTGTAACGTGTCACGTTCGTCACACAGCGACAAGTTTGAACACCGCATATGGATAACAAACTCTTTTGGTGTTCAATATCTGTACACCACAGTATCTGAGGGAGTACAAGCCACGTTTCGTTTTGTAAAAAGTAAGGTGAAGATGAATTATTATATAAATTAATTTGGGAATTAAATTTGAAAAGTTGCTAAACGATCATGGGAGAGAAAACGCAAGAAGATATATTTATATATGAACACACATATCTGATGAATATTTATTTAGGGTGAAATAATGATCAGTTTCCTGAACAGTGGACCAGAGGCCTTGTTAAGAGTTTGAGAAAGTTGTCAGTCTTAAAAAGATTTTTTTGCTGCAAATATCTTTTATGAAGATATGAAGTATTTTCCCAAAATGTATTAACATAAGTCAAATAGGAATATATCATGGGATGATATATTATTCCTAAACAAAAGACATTTATAGTTTGCTGATAATCCCCAGTGACTTCACAGTTTTGTATCAAATAAAATGTAAATGTTTTTTTGTTTTTTTCCAGTTTTTATTTCTCCATGATCTGAGACTGAGATATCTCATTGATGTTTTGATGGATTCCCCTGTGAATGACTTTCGTGTCCTCCTGAGTATTCATCAATAGCTCCACCAGCAGCTTGAAACATTTGGTTTGAACTGAAATACTCCCTCCCAAAGCTACTGGATGGACTGCCATGAAATTTGGTTCAGACATTAATGGTTCTCCTCAGGATAAATAGCAATAACTTCATTATCACACAATATGGAAGTCATAAATATGAGAAATCCTCTTCAAATTTTCTTTTAAAATACATAAATGACATGTATTACATGTGCTTGCCTTCTATAGAAAAAGAGAAAGTATGTTTTATGTCATATTAGTACACGCCACAGAGTAATTTCAACAGACTCAAAGATCCTGCTCAATTGAATGTACGGTTGATTTGATAAAATGATTGGCTGCCTCTTGATTGGCTGCCTGCCTGTTGATTTTCATTTTAATGTCTCCATCTCTTAACAATTTCAAGAGCGATTGTTTGTGATTAGGTGTCTGATAATTGTATTGAAACTGATTCATGTCGTTCAGATTACATCTGGAAAATAATCAAATGATCAGTTGACGTTTGTTTGGTAAATTTTTACTGTGAAGACAACTTCTTGCGTGAGGCTGTGTTAATTAAAATTATTTGACAATGCCAATTAAACACATTTAAACAGATGCTGACATGCATGACATTACATTTAATTTAGCTGACTCTTTTATCCAAAGCGACTTACAATGAGTGCATTCATCACACACTGATTTAACAAATATAGGTCAGTTTACTATAATCAAATGGAGTACTACTCAACCTGATAAAACAGTTGTACTAAGTAATATCATCTGTAGCTCTGAAAGAGTTTTGTTAAATGTGTGACAAATGATGGGGTTATTTCTGCTTTGGTTTAATAACCATATATTTACTTCAGAAATATATATATTTTAATTTTTAGAGCCTGACCCACCCTACAGTTTACCAACTTTACTCGCTGTGGAGGATTTAAACACAACACTAATTTAGCCGCATTGAATAGCACTCTTACAACAGCATTGAAACAACACAATTATTGCAGCAACAACACAACAGCAATTTGAATATTGCTCAATTGTTCAATATCAACAATCTTAACAATAACTGGGATAGGATTAGAGAATCAATTAAATCGCATGAATGATTATACACAATGCCAGTAGAAATAATGTTGCAGATCCACTCTTATGTGGGGCTTCTACAATAATGTCACTATAATGAGGATCAATTCAGATTCAGATCACACTCCCAACATCAAATAGAAACAGACAATTGTAATCTCATTACCATATCAGCTTCAGGGTACAATATCTGTGGAGACAGAAATTAATATGAAATTACTGCTGGAATCTTGCACCAATTTCACAAAAGGACTTTTTGTCTCTGCCACTTCATATCTTCCTCCACAGGTGACCAAAAACACATCACATTTTGCATTTCTGGGGTTACATCCAGGAAACTATTATTTATATTTTATATGTGCTCTGCCCTCTAACGGGCTTTGCTATTGGCCCTTCGGCGAAGGTAAAAATAAAATTTGGTGATTTATAGAGCAAAATCTGAGACAGATGAGACACTCCCTCGGCACACAGTCATCTTGGCAGCTACATGAAGGGAGCCATTGTTGTAATCACATTCGCTGTCTCTTCCCTCTGCAATTGGTTATGTTTGTAACTTAGCTGATCTCAAAATGTATTTTTCAGTCAAGGAGATTTTCTAGGTTGGTGCTTAGCTAACATTATCGTTATCTAGTGAATTACACAGCTCATAATGCTAACTAGCTAAAGTCCCTTAATGGTACTTGTCAGACAAGTTGGGTTGCCCCCAGCAGATGCCGCAGAGCAGATGTATAGTGAGTCAGAATGCGTTTGTCCTTCCTATTTCTTGTGTGACTGACCAGCACAAACACACAAGTAAGCAGTGCATGACAGCTTTTGCTTTCATGAACTAGGCTGTGCTCAATCGGATGCAATGCACCTTACATAGGCAGGCAACTCGCTACGAAAAAAAGAAAAAGAAAGGCAAAAAAGTGGTTCACTGGAACAGCTATTTGGCCCCTAGCCTCACACCAGTCTGCAAACACCCTTCAGCATGCCATGAAGGCCCTAGAGCTGGACGGGGCAAGTTAATTTTGAATAGTGGCAACAACCACAGCTGAGAGACACAAGCTGCTCAGTCTCACCCTCTTAACCTCCAGTTCGTAATTTTAGCTTTTTCTATCGATACTAGAAGGTAGTGAAGCTCTCCATTTATCATTGTGAGTCATTTTGTGAATTTAAGGGCCTTAACTGTAATAGAATGAAAGTCATTTTTTACTTCTTGTCATCATTACCCAACATACCTACCAGTGTTTTGTGTTGTACTAGGTTCTAATTTGTCTTCCATGAAAACTGAAGCAAAAAGTGGTGAACCAGGGTCTATTATTGGGGAAGGAGAGACTTTGTATGTTTTGTTTATGTTGGTGTAATGTCTCTGTTTTCTGTTCAGACTGCTGAATGAACAAATGGACTTGGTTGGTATTCCATTATGAAGTAATATTATGCCATGCAAATATCATAAACATTTGTACAAGTATAGTATACCATAAAAAAATCATAGTATAGTATTTAATAAAAAAATGTCACAGTATAGTATGCCTTCAAAAATAATATATTATATCATAAAAAGTCATAGTATGGTATGCCATACAAACAATAATATAGTATTTTATATAATATATATATAAATGGCATAGTATAGTTTGCCATACTGCTTGTCTCAATCTGGTCAAAATAAGTGTGGCTCGGTCGATGTTATATCGCGGCAGGGCATGTATTCATCGGGCTCGGGTTGACCAGTTGTGCTTATGCAGATTTTCAATTGCTGAATGCATGCTCGTGATTGGAGGAGAGTATTACCCAAGGAGTCCAGAAGAGGGCTCCGACTGTGCTTATTACATTATTTTTATTACCTTCGTTATTGTAGAATCAACATGATTTTAGCCTCCCTTGCAAAATATATTTTTAGTAAATGTTATGAGCTTTGCCACAACACACTGTAAAATCCAAATTTAGGGGGTGTGATATATATTTATTATGTAGGCAAGCCATTTTTGTTTTGTTTTGCAATGGCTCCTCTCATTACTGTAAACACTTTCTAGTTTCCTCCAGCAGACATTTATCCCCATTTCAGCCTTTCTATGTATGTACATTTAGATAAAGTGATGAGCTATTTTTTGACAGCAAAGTGGCACACATGATGGATGAAGTGTTTTTGATTCTGCTGAAAACCTGCCACTTTCACAGCATAACAGCCTGTATTGAAATAGGACTCCCTGTCGCCATAGGTCCAAGAAGCATCCCTTACTTTCAGGTAGAAGCTGTATATGGGGCTTGTCACCATTCTAGGCACATTTACTCACATATTTGACAGCTGACACAGATCCATATAGCAACAGCAGGTGTTTTCTGTCAGATATTGTCATTTACTGCAGTTATCTTTGACAGCAAGGCAGACTACTGCACTATTGATGCTCATGGTTGACAAATTTACTTCATAGTTTCACAGTTTTTGTAAAGGGCAAATTTTGTCTGAGCCCAAGGACACAACATGAATTGTGGCAACTAAGTAAACATCAATGTTACATCAAACCCCCAAGAATGAGCTGTTCTTATGGCGTCTTTTTCTGCTTGGCAGAATTAGTGAACACTTTGTACTACTGCTATCAACTTATGATGATAGAGCAGGGTTTGCTTGAGGGCTAGGCTACCTTGTGATTGACCAGGGCGTTGCTATCACGCTGTTGTTCAGCATTCGATTGTACTAAAAGACACTCTAAGGAGTCGGTTGTTCATTTTTTCCGGTAAATAGCTAAATTACAAACAAGCCATGCCAATATATCAATAAAGGCTATTTTATGGTTCCATTTTGAGTTGTCATTAGTCATAGCTGATGGGAATTTGCATAAAACTTAACTGCTTCAAGGTGTTTTCTGAGAAGTGTATCGCTTCTTTGAATCTGGTTTGGTTTGCATTTGTTTCAAGACTAGATTTGTATTGTGTTGCTGTTGTTGTTGACATGCACATTAGTTTCTGGTTTCGAGTTTTTGATCGGGCCTGTAACAACTTACATCACTGTTCATTTACACAAACGAGGATTGTAAACCTGAATAATGCCACAGTGTAGTAGAATACTTCAGCATAGTCAGGTTTTTTTTAAAACTGTGATTTGGGTTTATCAGGGTTTATTATGTTTTTGTTTTGTTTCTTAATATTATGTCATCTTACTTGTGTACATTGTTATTGCTTCTATTGTTTTGTTTTTACCATGTAAAGTGCCTTGAGTACCTTTTAAAGCGCTATACAAATAAAATGTATTATTATTATTATCAAGAGTACATAATCTAGGCTATTTTACTTGCAATAAATGGGGACACACAACTGTGGTATGTTGGATTTTGATATCAACGTCACCCAAAGATGTGTGTAAATATATGACGCCATCCCCCTTGTATCTTCTGCTACATTTTTGTGGAATAGTGGTGCAATCAATGACCAGTATTGTTTGTAATGTTTAGCAGTACTTTCCTGGTGTTAGCTTGTTTTGCATATAAAATAAGACTTATTTTCATTCTTGAAACCACAACACTGTCTGAGAATGTGATGTTGTTCAAGATGTGTTGATGTTGTGTAATTCCCTTGGAGTCAGTGTGCTTTTGCAGGGATATAAAAGTTCCTTTGGCGTAAGTCAAGGATTTTTGTTCTCCTTCCAAAAAAGCTGAAGCTTACACCTGCTCAGTTCCCTGGGTTTTAATTACACAATGTATGCCTTTAACCAGAAAGTGTGCAGGAAAGAACATCTAGTTGAAGGTAAGTTATCTCACTCTATTCTTGAGTGTTCATGATTTTATGGTCTTTGTGGTATGGTTGGCTTTGGATAGAGAACATCTCTTTGTTATGGGTTTGAAGAAAGAAAACCCAGACAGAGTTAAGTCTGGAAATAAGTTATTCCCACGTGTGCAGTCTCTTTTATTGTTCTCCTGTGGCTTTGACATCTTATCATATAAGATATTGTATCGAAACAAGTGAGGTACGGCAGGTGTGTACTTTGTTAATGTACAGTAAATTGCAGATATTAATAAGGTTTTGTGCTAGAAACGGCAGTGTCTAGCACATTCTGCCATCAAAAGGCTGGAATTGCATATATGTTACCAGTATCTGTGCTCATTTGTGGGTATGTGACACTGCACTGTAGGTGTTAGATTATATGCTGTCACTTGTAAGAACAAATATAAGTGTGATTGTAAAGCCCTCTGAGGCAAACTTTTGACTATACAAGTTATACAAAATAAATTGAATTGAATTGTATGATATACAAGATATGTATGTACCATTATTACTGCTGCAAGATGTAATTACTTATTGATTCTCCATATGTGATGTTGCTGAGTGGCATGCCATAAAAAGTTACAAAAAGTATTTGGAAATCCAATGTGCAATGAAAACATAATTGCATTACACCAATGTGTTTCCTGTATCTAATAAATGACATTATGAAGTACAAGCCAAATATAATATTGCATAATAGCAGCAACTTATTAGCTGATTGATAACCACGTGCCTGTTACATGCAATGATGAGCTATGATTATTTTATTTTGTTTTTTTTGCTTGAGGCTTTCAAGCCAAGTCTTAACATTTCCTCGAGAAATATATGAAGTAGTATATGAAATATCTACCGTTTGGTGGAGGAAATAATTCTAAACTTGCAGCATTACACAATCATCACGTTGTGTTCCTATGAATCCACTGTGATTGGTGGATCTTAATGTGACTTTATTGTAGACCCAGTTTAGCTGCAGTTCAGCTGAATCTGTTCCTGTTTTGACAGAGCAATCATGCTGAACTCTAAGTGACGGAGCCACAGCAATACATTCTTTTCTGAGGTCGCTGGTGATGTTTTGAAATTCAACACAGTAGACAGTTGAGTGTCAAAACTTCAGTAATGAGCTCGGAGCAAATCCGGGGATTGTAAGGTTCTTCTGGGTGCTTTAAGATAATGAGCTAGTACGTCATATGTAGAGATGTAGCCAGGAGGAAAAGAGGAAAGGGGAAAATAGTTCAACACTGATGGAACGAATGAGTGATAGAATAATCAAAGACGATTTAGACATCTATTGATTTAATGGTAAGGATACACTAGCTTACTGTAAAGACAGTTATGATGACAGTAATCAGTTTAATAAAAGGTAATAATATCGTAAAGGCTAGTCATGTTGTATGGTAGGGATTTCGGGACTTCTGTAGATACGATTTCAGCAGTTAAAACTTCATTAAAGAAGATTTTGTCAAATTCTGGTGACAGATCGTAAAACTACGATATGACTCAGGGCAGCTTTAAATAAGGGAGATGAAAGTCACATCCAGTGACAGTTACTTCTTATATCACATAGCCTACATACATAGAACAACCTTTCAGTCAGTAGCGGGCCGTCAGGGCCAGCAAGGAATTCTCTGCTGACCTAAACATTATCAGAATATAAATTTAATTTATTAAATTATTCCCCATAGTCTATTCTCTTCATTTCATAGCTTTTCTCTTGGTTGCGCTGCTTCCAGCCTCAGGTCGAGAGCGGAGGGCTGGCCTTTACGTTAGAGCTTTTATCCAATCATATTTCAGCCGTCATGTGTTGCTGGGGTCCAAGAAATCTGCCCTTAGGCCTTCAGAATCAACAGTGCTGGCATCTGTAGCTTAAAGTTAACGGAATCTAAACTGTGGTGTCAACCAATCAGATTTCGAGTTGGCGACACCGGGGCCAGCATGCAGGCGTACAATGACGTCAGCACGGGCGCGTCTTTTGATTGGATGCGCACTGGTGAGAGGCGGAGCTAGCAACCTGAACCTGATGACCTTGTGGTGACCTGAACGAGCTAGTGTTAATTTGTGTACATAGATATAGAAGCGTTGTTTTTGTGTTCTTTTTTTAACCCACAATGGCTGATGGAGGAGAAGAGAAAGATTTGGTTGCAGAAATACAAACAACGCCATTTTCAAGACGGACTACGCTATGTTAAGGTGATGCAACGCCTAGTTATAATGCGTTTCTCTCTAAATGTATAGTTTCTAGAGCCATGGCGTCATAATGATGGTATTAAGAGGTGGATTCATTCAGGGAGGACTGTGTAGGACATCACCGAAGGCCTAGGTGTGAAATGCACGGCCCGCTACTGCTTTCAGTTATACCAATAAAAAAGCAAAAAAGGGGATGATCAATCATGTGCAAAAATTGGAATTAAAATGGTAATAGGCCTTAATCTTTATTATTTTGATGTATATCATTGTTGGCTGCTGTAAGCAAAATACTAGACTTCAACTCTAAAATAGGAGCATGTTAGAATCCTCTTATAAAGGGTGTCAATTAATCATTTGCAGTTAATTTTTAATCAACCGGAGGCATCTCTCGACCATTTGAAAATGGTCCAAATGACTGTCTTGGGATGGACTCTCCGGGGCAGCAGGTTTAAATTATCCCAGCCAGAGTCTGTTTCATCTTTGAACCTGAGGTCAGCACAACTGGAGAATATCAAGACCTATCAAACATAATCTCAAATGTGTTTGGACAAGAACTTCCCTGGAAGGTAATGCATTATGAAAGAAATGGTTAGCTATGGTTAACAGAGGATAACATGAAATAAGTACATTTAAATATCCCAACAGAACAGGCATAATGAACGATATGGAAATATACATTTTTAACCAAAGCCATTTAGAAATATAAGTCACTCATTTGACTTAAGGATTTGCATTATTAGAACACAAAACAGCTGGATGATGCCATTCTGATGGGTTTTACAGCAGATGTTTCTGTAAATGCAATGTTTTCATGCTGAAAAATATCTTATATAAGCATTTTATACTTACATATCAAATACCTGTGAATTGGTTACTGAGTGCAAAATGTCATTACTACATAATTCAAATTTGATAATTAGCAGAGATTACTAGACCATTGTAAGTCTTAATTGATGAATATCAGGGGCTTTATTGAAAGGCGTCCTCAATTTGAGAAGACGGTAGTTTATCTGTGCTATAAAGTCTGATGATCGCTACAGTAAGCATGCGGTTCTTCTTCACTCATATGTTAAGGTTTTATAGGCTTCAACACTCTCCCCTGTAGAGCAGCTGATATTTGTATGTACTGCTCTTGTTCAGCCAAAGGTGAAGAGCTATTTAGATTTTTTTAATTGAGTAATAATAGAAATACCGCAATGTAAAAATACTCCTTTTACACATAAAAGTCCTGCTTTCAGAGATTCACGTAAGTGTAGTTCAGAAGTACAGGATATTATCCCCAAATATATCCCTATCTAATAATCAAAGATAAAAGTGTATTGTGTAGATTGATTTTGAAATTCCAGTGTAGAGAAAGCTTTTTTATATATCACTGATCTATGGCAAGATGTAGACAATTTATTTACTGAATTTAAAGCTTTTATTTTTTGAATGAAAAACATGTCATAACTGCACATCAAATGGCTGTGAATCAGCAATATGCCATTCAGTGCCATTATTTCATAATATTCATATTTCAAGCGATAACTACCAGGCTCTTAAGAGATATTTCAGTTCTTTGCAGTTCTAACCTGATGTTCTTTCTTGATCAATATAAGAGGCTTCATTATGCCATGAGGCTGCTATGCATGCTGTTCACACAGGCTTCACCCTCTAACAGGTTTTAATAGTGCTAAACCAATTATCATCTTTTTGTTGGCGGCATTGTGTAGCGCTTGTACTAGTTAACAATGGGAAGATATATTTTAAGTACCCAGGCTCTGAAAATAGAGATAAATCAAACATTTAAGCAACAGTTGGCAGGTTTATCACGCTTATCAGTGCAACCAACATCCTGTTTTTCAAAATTTACAAAATGATTAAAGCTAAATAAGATGTGGTCTTTATTAAACAAAATTAAGTGAAATAAAATGCCGTTTTTATAATAATATCTCACTTCTTAGTTAGTTTATATTTAATGGTTTTCCCTTATGTTGAAGTCTTTTGCTAATAAGTTGTGTCAGTTAACTCCAAGCTTAAAATTCAGTATAGTAGAGACTTCATTGGACCAGTCATTATACAACTTATATTTTAATAGCCCAGTTACATAACCCTGCTTTCTCTATTACTTATTCTTGTAATGTGATATTCTTAGATAAAGACTTAAAAAATCTTCATCATCTTTATTCAACCAAAAACATAACAGTTCCACTTTGTTTTTGATTAAAGCGACACATTGCTCTTGTTAATGAAATCTTCACACATTTCACACACTCAATGACAAAATGTATTTATTCCTACAAAATGCATTCAACATATGTTTATCTTAAAAATCCACAAATAAATACATGTTTACATTCCATTGACTCTGAGCTGGTTTTATCCCGCTTTCCTGATAGGTCCACACAGGTTTAGGCCTGTCTCACTGTCGCATTTTAAAGACTTTTTTGAGCTCCTTCTCCACACTTTGCTTAAGTCTGCAATTTTGCAAACTTTCTTTAGGGTATTACCCACAATTCATAGAGTTTGAGTCTCAAATGGCAGCAGAAATTAATTGCAGGTGCAACGTCCCTCTCCGCATTGTGTTGTGCTGTTTATTTACAAATGTACAAGTTGTTAGTGTTTGAATTCACGCTATGTTACCAGTCCTCTCACATGTGACAGCATCCAGCTGGAAGGCCTTCATCTGCCTCACACTCCAGTAACCTGCCACTCATCAGCATGCAAATAGTGCCTGTGTAATCTGGAGCTCATTCTCACTCACCTGTTGCTAATATGGAAAATCTGCAGCACTGGGGACTGAATTGGGGCAGCTCAGTCCATCTGGAAGTTTGGTTTCCAATTAATAGCCAACAATTTAGTTTTATATTTGCTGGGGAATTAAAATCTTTATGTTGAGTTAGTATATAGAAATTAGTCTTAAAAGTATTTCAGGATTGAGCATTGTTCAAAATTAAGTACCTTTTGGGCCATAGAGTGCAAGCCACATAAATAGTGTGTGCTTGAGAAAAGTAAAGCTTTAGGATTCATCGCTATACAATTAGATTTAGTTCGACACAAAGTTTGTCCGAGCACATATAAAGGCCATAGGTATCCTGTTTTTTAAGCATAGCCTAAAGTGTGGATAGCTTGAGGGAGCTGTTGGATGACCCGAAAAGCACATTATTTAGAGCTGCCTGGAAAAATGTTTGACGGGATGAAGATGTTCTTGATGTTGAGACTCACTTAAAAATCGTTGCAGTGTATGTGCTAGCCATGTCTGATTTGAGGCAAAGGGGTTAATACCAAAGGTGTTAATACCCCTTTTAATTAAGATGTCATGAGATTTCTCAGTCAATAGTCAATGATGACACAGATTTAGTTGCACACGCCTGAATTTGATCTTGCATGAGTTTCTCTATTGAACCAACATCCTTATTTACACGATTGATTCTTCACAGCGTTGCTGACACATCAATATAGTTAGAAAACATTAGTGAAAGGTCATCAGTGTAATGAGATTCAAATCCTGGAATGTCAACTACACTTTCTTTCAAGACTTTAATGCATGATTGTTTTTTTAGCATCAGTGTGCATTGTGAAGAACATAAGGCTAGGTTGTCAATCAATAAGATCACAAAAAATTGCAACAACTTTTTAGAACTGAATACATTGTTTGCTTGTAAGATTATCGCAATATTCACAATAACCATACTATTTAAAAAATAAAATATTGATATTATGTTCATAATATATGATATATAATATATGATAATATATGATATATAATATATGAATATTTAAGATGAAATTTTATAGAATCTTATAGACAGTTATGGTTTCAGACTCTCCATCTCCCTACACTTAATATTTGAGTGTAATTCATTTGCAAACAAGAGAAAACGCACAATAAATTAAGTTAAAGATGGATTTGGCTGATATCATTATAATTTTCCAAATTCTCTTTAGATATCGCAAAAACCTTGTGAATTCTTTTGGCAACTATAATCGTGTAGAGAAAATCTGATATTGTGACAGCCCTTGTTGCCTGCAGTACAATGTCATCTTGACCCCTGGTTTTGTGTACTAGCTGCCTCCACCATATGGGCTGTCGATTGTAGAGTAGGATAGCAGGAAGCCAGGCCTACTGTAGCACGCTGTTTAGTTTTCCCCATCTCTTATGAAGTGACACTGCTGCCAGCTGCCCAACAAGTCCTGAAATGTACACATAGGCCTAGTTTTGTTTTTTTCATCTCCTATTTCTTATATGCTCACAAACAACTTTGAATACAGCTGTTAAGACGTTGAGGGCAAAGTGACAGAATTACATTTTTTTATAAAATTTCCTTGAGCTAACACGATACATGACAAACCACACACAAGACACTATAATACGATTATGCTGGGATGTGGCAATTATACATAATTTTCCTTGAGGCTTGGTCATTACTTTGAATTGAACAGGGTCTCTGCTTTGTGGTCTATAGCACTATTAACCCCTCCCCCCAGTGTGAACAATTACAATGGTGTAAAGGTGGCTTAATTAATCACCATGGGAGCTTCCTCAGAGGTTAAACTGTTCAAGGTATTTCATGAAGTTTCAAGCAGGTTGTTTAATCAGGCCCAGTTTAGTTTGATGTCTCTCAGTGGGAAGCACATGGAACTTGTCAGCTCAGTTAGAAACCAGAGCTCATATGAGACACATACTGACTTCAATAATACAGTATGAGCAGCCCATTAAACAATAAAAGTAGAAGCTTTCATTAGTATTTCCTTGAGTATTTATCACTCAGGTGCACCCCCCATAATGAATGAGGGGAGCACATGATTAATGTCAGACAATGAAGCCTAGTGGGGAATTTTAATGACAGATAGTCACAGAGGCGCTGGACCCTTGTGTCATGTGTGCATACAGTAAATCAGAAACACTTGAAGTGTAGCATTTTAAACAAAGGCTGATTGGAGCCTAACCAAATCCTTTCTTCAAAAACCGAAACTATGAGGAATAAGCCATTTGAATCCTAATTTGTTATTACTATTCATTGAGCATTTTTTGCATGTAGGGGGCGTATTTATTCATGTTCTTTTTTATTACTAATACTACTACTAATTCACACAGGTCCGGAATATATACATACACAAAGGGGACCTAAACACATGCATTAATGTAAGCAGAGACGTCAAAGAGTGGGGCCTGCCTCAAAGGATGGTGTCCCGGGCAGTTTGTTTTGGGGCCTTGCTCAAGGGCACCTTACCAGGATGCAAATTGCCACCTCTCCAGCTACCAGTCCACACTCTGCTTGGTACGAGCTGAACCTGAACTAGCCACCCTCAGGTTCCCAAGCCAATTTCTCATTGACATTTGTGATCATCTGAGGTTTATCTTCTCGCGAAACCACAAGGTTGACTTTTTAGTTCTTGAAATATCTTGATAGCCATCAAATTGGTTTGCTCTGCAATTTGGTGCACACATTCATTGTCCCCTATGGATGAATTTTCTGCCGAATGATTTGGTTTATGACAAATTTCAGCCTCTTCTGTACTTTGTGTTCACCAAATGTTTGTTTGCAAATGTCAGGATGCTAACCTGCTAAACCAACATGGTGAACAATGTTAACATTTTATTTGCTTTGAGAGCCGTCATTCCTATTATCCCAGGGTCCATTATTCTCATGGCACTATGTTCTCTACATTAATATGGCACATAATGGGAACATGACAAAGGGTCCTATGTTCACACCGTCCTATGTTCCACAGTTCTACATATGTGCTTTCCCACGGTCCTAGGTTCCTACAGTCCTATATTCCCAGAGTCCAAGTTTCCCCCAACCAGTTCTCAGTCCCAACTTGTTACAAAGGCACCCTTGATCAGGACCCCATGGCATTACTTAGGTTTAGGCAACGTAAGTACTTGGTTAGGTTTAGGGAAAGGTCGTGGGTGGGTTAAAGTAGTTATATTTTTGACAAATGTAACGTGTTGCTTCAACCAGCTCATATGGCACATGATGGGAACCTGAAAAAGATGTTCCCTAGCTATTGTGGAAACTCATCAAAGGGAACATGTCAGCAAATGAGCATAGCGCTCCAGGCGCCTGTAACAGCAGGGTAGCCGAACATTGTTAATTTGCACATACTATACCACCAACATTGCAATGATACAAATCGACAAAGTTTCCCCTTTAAGTGTACCAGCTATGTATTGTCTCTTGCACCTACAGATTGGACTGTGTATGGTTATAGCATAAATGTAAGACAACAATCAAGCACTGGATTCATAAACAGTGTTGGATAGTATGATGTTTTGAACACAGTTCTTCATCTGACTCTGGCATGTAAAGGGACCTGCTGAACTTGTTATTCTGTCCAAGAGCATTTGAAATAAGAGTGAACAGACTTCTAACCTCTCTCTGGGGCCCCTGGGGCCTGCTCACTCGACAGTCACTGTGCCTTACAGCGGTAGATTGCCCCGTGGAGGTGGCGATGCATTCACAAAGTATGACCACCAATGTCACTTTTTCTGCTGGAACCAATTGCTATGCATTTCTGTGCTTGTGTTTTCATTAAAAGAATGAGCAGGTCACAAGACACCTCCTGAATATGGCTTGAATACTACAGTTGAATGACAATTTAAAGAGCTCAGAGCAATTGTATTGCTGTGTGAATTATTTCAGAGGACGTTATCGCTATGGGAACGAACTCAGAAAGTGAAGGACATAGTGGAAGACAAAGTTAGGACTAAACCATTAAATTCAATACCATGTTTTAATTGTGTTTCAATTAGTGTGCTGGGATCTTTCAGGTTTTGGCACAAGGTGTGAAAGCACAATAATAAAGTGAAAAAGGACACACTTTTTAGGGTTGCACACCAATACCACACGTTATAAAAAACACGAGTGATTGTCTGACCACTGCTGCGTCTGCTACTCTGAGCTAATGGAGCTGATGGCATGGCTAAAGATAACATGTCCTCTAGCCTCCTCCAGCTCAGTCCTCTCATCAATGTTTTACACATCAGGTTGATAGGGAGGGATCCAGGTCAAAGCCTTGTTAGATCTCAATCTCACTCAATTTACACAGGATGACGGCTTAGAACGATACAATCAACAACCTCCTGGCACTGCGGCATGGATTGCTAATTAATTAACTTAGCTCAGGCCTGACAAAGGAGAGCTTATGTGCCACCATTGTTTCATCAGTATTTAATAAATGACTCAGGAGACAATATGCTGCTGACTATAGATGCAAAAACAGGAGGAGCTGTTGAAAATGTAAATGGCCATGACAAAGTATAGCCACAATTTTCCCAAATACCATCTTTAACTGCCGGCGTACATTTTCATCTCATATCTGCCGATATGAAGACAAAAGGTCTGTTCAATCATGAGTGGCACCACACCATAGATCCACATTAGAAGCCTGACTGACGGAAAGGATGTAAATCCTTGCTGTCGTTGCCACAGAGACCATCTTCCCCTCATTGGAATTCACAGAGCAGTTACCAATAAGAGGAGCACATTTATTTCATTTCCATACACTCAATTCTATTCATTTAGACCGTCTCTGGTGTATCTACCCATAACATGTACCTTTTCTCAGTTTAACAATCAAACCCTGTGCTTGGGGAGAACCACAGCTCTAGAGAGCCTGAACCAGGAAATCAGCTTACAGTGGTAATTAGTTTGCCCATTTGGTTGCTAACAGTTAAACTGCTTTCATCAAAATACCACAGGCTGAGGTGCCTCGCGTTGCCAGCAGTAACACACTAACCTTCGTGACTGGTGATTGCCAGCGCCTCTGAGAGAAACAAGTCCTCATACCTGTATCGCCCTAACCATCTATGTCATCTATTAGCAGGGGATGAAATTCCACCTCCTGTGCAGATTTTCCCTCCAAAGAAAACAACCTTTCAGTGACGGAGATGTCAAACCTCCTGATTATATGTGTAACAGTTCTTTGTCTGCAAGCCAAAGCCAATATTGTGAGTAATAAGGGAAAAAAGGCCTTTGAACAATGTCAGCTTGTTTCCGCAGGTGTCCACAGTTTTTTATAACTCTGAAAGACTCATTAAATTTATGCAAATGACATTGTCACCCCTTGAAACATGCAAATGCAGTCCTTGCATTGTGTTATGAGATGAGTGCTCTGCAGAAAGTAAAATTTTCTGTACTCCTGGCAGCATGAATAGTGGTAGCATTTTGGTTGCTGACAAGGTCTGGAAATATTGGGTGTTAATTTCCTTATATCCTTGACGGAAAGAAGAAAATATAGCGGACCCGTTAATAGCTTTGTGCCTTATACAGATGCAAGGTGTGCATGTGTATGCATACAGTATACGTGCTGTTATCATCTTCACCAATCAGAAAATTCTTATCTCCAAACTTGGAGTTATTTGCTGCACTATCTCCGTAATGCTCTTGAGCGGGGACATTTAGGGAGGCATTTGGAGTGCAGGAAAAATCGATCATGAACTGCGTAAGACATTTCAGGGCCTGAGATATATAAGGCTGTTAATGTAGTACAAAACTAGTAGATGCCTTCTGCTTCAGTGTGTAGCACAATACAGTGACAAATTGTATGTTCGATGGTTATTAAATATTTTGATGGGTATAAATGGTCATAGTCATTTGAACTATCGTTATTATATGAATATTAATAAGTCTTGCTTTAACATAAGTCCTTCTATATAATATTGTGGGTATATTATTCTTCTCATGGCAGTTTCTATTATGTTTTGTTATTTGTGCGTTGTAATAAGTAATTGCTTAATATCTACTTGTAAGTAGTGATGCGGTTTTTCCATAACTGCAGTATTTTAGGATTATAATGGTGCAATGATGGATGGTAAACAGAACTGGCCCCAAACTTTCTTACCAGCCATCACTGTTGTCTTAGTTTACTTGGCCCTGTCTGTTAGTCCTTTCTTTCCTGCCTAAAGTGCAGTTTATCATTTTTTTCACCCTGTCTGTGTCTTGCCATGATCCTATCCTTGCCTTCAGTGTTGGCCATAATGTATTTACAACTACACTGTTGATGCCTCCAGTGAAACTCTACTGTGGCACCCGCTGAATAGCCGTGAGACCATCTGCAGATTGCAGTTCAGCTACTCTTCGTCCCTCTGGTCCAGATCTGCAGGGTCTAGTGGAGCACCAGCATCTCCAGGCTTTGGTTGTGGCTGGAGTGGATATTAGCCAGCTCCCCCAATTGAGCTCTTTTTAAAAGGATTAGGCACGCTTACTAGCTTCTTTGGAAACACAGTTCCATTGGCTCACACTTATCTGCGATGAGCAGTCATGAACTGATGGTAGAGGAATGTGGAACAAAATTTGCCTTAAGAAAACAGTTTAAATAGTACATAGCCTGGTGTAGCTGAACTGAATCACAGCATAACCTCAATTCACCTGATTCTTTCAGGACTTGGGGTCACAATTTATCTACTGTAAATACCGAGCCACAGCCAGCACCTTCTGGGATTGGTAGTTGTGTTTTCAGTTACACACACTTTTATGAGCTTAATTTCTTGTCATAAAGGACATTCTGGTTCCAATGTACAGTTAATATAATATTGCTAAATTTTAATTAAATCCATCTGGGTTGTCTAAGGTTGGGATGCAGAAGATATTTTTTTCAGAACCATTCCATTAGAAATTACATCTTTTCTCAGAGGTATTGACACAAATCAAAAATGTTATTTCAAAAGTGAATGGATTAGGTTTAAGAACATTAAATTAAATCATTCATACTTCTCTCCCATACTGAAGGCATTTTAGAACAAAATGATAAAGATATAAAATAATTGTAATTAAGACTCATGGATTTTGCATTGTTAGTTAGCGTAGTTAATTATCTACAGAATCTTCCAATTACATAATTACCCAATCTTTCACTAAATTAAACAGCTTGAACACAGCTTGGCAGATAACAGATACAGATTTGAGATGTTATGAAGTAGGGCTGAATGATTCATAATTTTTCTGCTGAGAATATTTGAAAAAGACCCAGTATAATCTGTGTATTATTTGCTCTCTTTTTTTCCATTTCAAAACTGAATTAGGAAAGGTTTCTGTTTTAAAACAAGAACGAAAAAAATGCAAAACAGAAAAACAAGGAGCAGTGGTTTGTTTTCTAAATGACTGGAAATGTAGGGAGGCAGAACACAACTTGGATTGAGTGAGAAATGGCAAGATTCTGCAGCTATGGAACACAGTGAATGATATTGTGTTGTATTGGCTGTGCGTACAGTAAGAAAGATATAAAAATGCATGGGGTTATAGGTTACGGAAGGTAGAATGAGTCCGACCCTTTGGAGATAGGGTCATTTGGTAAATGGACTTGTATTTATAGCTCCTTTCTAGTCTTCAATCGACTCAAAGCGTTATACACTATGCAACATGTTAACATGCACACATTCAAACCCATTCATACACTGATGACAGCGGCTGCCAAGATAGGTGCAAACTGCCCATCAGAATGGAATCTAAATGCTTATTCATGCATACTCACACCGATGGCATTGCCGGGTGCAATTTGGGGTTCAATATCTTGCCCGAGGACACTTTGACATGTGGATTGGAGAAGCAGGGGGTTGAACCGCTGATCTTCCAATTAGTGGACGACTTGCTCTACCACAACTGCTCATTGATCAGATGGGGCCAGGATCAAGCTCCAGTGTTTTCCATTAATTATGGCCCCTACAGTTTCCTAATAAACAGACAATATTTTGACACTTCTCAATGGGTGCGGTCAGTGGTAGGGCAGCCTCAGTGCAGTGCGCTGCGACTGTCTGCAGGTTTGTTGAGCTTTTCTTTTCTTTTCCTTTTTCAGTTTTTATTTTATGATTTTAAAACAGAAAAACAAAAAAAACAGCCCTGTGTTTTGTTTTTACAACTTGGTTTTGAAATAGAAAAACAGAGAGTGATACATGGATTCAGTATATTTGATTTATTAGTCTATTTGATACTTGTATTAAACTCTTGGGGTGTTTGTGAGCTCAGAGTACTCTCTGTATAGCTAAAAAGTAATACCATGGTTCCTTATCTACCTTGTATCTACCTTGTTTTGTAATAAATGTTTTAAGGAGCATGGTGTACTGTTTCTCATATAATTCCTTGCTACTTTGATGTCCTGAATATAAACATGGATTAATATGAAGGATTCAAGGACTGCCAATGCAAATATTTCAATGATATTCATTTCAAGCTAGACTAGACGGCATGCTTTGTGTCAAAGGGAAAATATCTGACATTTCATGTGTGTTTGGATATGTGGGCAAAAATACCTCTCTAGTCTGTCAATAAAACCCTACAAACTTCTATCAAATGATCCAAGGTCAAGAAAGATTCTGTGTTTTGCTCGCTTGATGACATCATCTCAAAGTTATTGGTCGAACTGGAAAATGACCTGCAGTTGTATTGTCTATCATTCTAGCGGCTCACATTGTCACACATTCGCTACAGGCAGCACTTACTTGCAGTGAAGACAGCATGACAACATGATCATTTGATCAGAATAAACTTTATCTGGAGAAACTCAATGAAAAACATTTTAAACAATAGTCTGATACTGTAAAATATTGAACAAAATGTAAGAATTTACGATCGGGAAACCTGATGATCAATAGTGTTGAGCTTCACTCTATCTATCTAGCTATCTGACCTTAGTTTTACACATCCTGTCAGATTATCTCAATTGAAAACATCATAGGCAGCATTATGCACTTAGGTGTGAACCCTGACCCAACAGATGTTAATGTCATTCTCAGTGCTCGATCCTTGGAAAGCTGAGAATACATTACTGTGATTCTCAAGGACAGGTAAATTACATTTTTACATATGAAAATCTCTTTAGTATCTTATCCATTGTAATGGGGAAACCCCTTGAAAAATTAACCTGTTTGGTTGCAGTGACAGTCACATACATAGATAAAATTAGGGGTCTGCAATGGCATGAAATTCTTTGTTGCCGTGTTGTTTGATAGCTCCTAGATAAAAAATACAATTTGGCTCATCTGTCCCATTTGCAAGGCAGATCAGATGTATTTTTATCGGTTGCTTTCATTTTAAAAGGCATACATTAAACTATTGTAAAATATGTCAGCTCTAACTATGATGTCTAACCCAGTGTTTTCCAGCCTTTTTTCCTTGGGACACAGCCATGCTCTTGTAAGTAACTTTTCCATTTTTGTAACGCATCTTTGATTGTATAATTGAAGCGAATGTTACATGAATATTCCTTCAGTGAAAGAATGATGTCAAGACCTAGTTTTGATTTACTTTTCAATTTTATTACTTGGGTCATGTTTGCCAAGTGTCTTCATTTGATCATACTTTTATTTATTTACAGGCCTGCTGTAATAAATCCATAGAGCTTTGAAGATCAGAACATCAGTTAAATAGAGTTAATTGTTCTATAGCTCTGCGGTTTGTGGAAAAAACATGTTGGTACTTTGAGCTAACTGCTAAGACCCTCAAAATACTAACATGAGCATAATAACACCCTCACAATGACATAATGTCATCATGACGATATTTGCCACGTAATGTTTACATGTTCACCATCTTGGTTTAGCATGCTAACGTGCTTATTAGCAGATGCAAAGTACAGCTGAGGATGATGAAAATGCCTTTAGTCTATTGGTCATGAACCAAAATATTAGACTAATTACATACTTTGACCCGATGATGGGTCTCCAGGAAAAGTCATGTGATCACCAAAGTTATTTCAATTTATGTTGATAGGGTTTTTCAAAACCAAATTTCATGGCAATCTATTCGTTAGTTGTTTTGAGTGAACTAAGTTTTCAGCCGTTTCAGCTCTATACAGCCAGGCATTCAGAAATCCCTCTTTGCATAGGATGACATTTATGATATGGCCCAAAGGGAGACTGAATATTAAATAAGTAAAGCCATTTCTTCTCCTGAGAACACTGTGTTAAGCCCCAAATGAGAAGCAATGACAGTATTCCTGCCAAAATGTTATGGTGAACGTAGAGCTTTGTGTGAAATTGTGGGCTGGATCAATACTGCCTCTTCCAGGATTTCTTCCATTCAAGATAACCTTATCCCAGAGAGGGTGCCCCTACCCAAAGCACTTGATATGAAGGACAAGGAGCAAAAGCCTTTTCCCCGAAGAGCCTTGAATCTTTTTGTCATTATCGTTACCAGATAAGAGAAGAAATTATGGAAAAACACTTAAGCCTTTTGTCAACATGTGCTGCTCCTAATTTCTCTTCTCTTACTTTTTTATTTAATCAAGGTCATTACATGTGCAAGTATTCAGCATGAGTATGGCACATCATATCATAACAATGATCCTTTTGGTTTGGCGATCGATGGAACCTTGAAAAGCATTGTGAACATCATTGTGTCTTAATTGATGCCACAGTCCGATGCTTCTTTTTGATTATGATCTTTACTGAATGACAGGATCAACACCACATCACATTGGGTTTTTGCTGTCAGAGCTCCCACATTATTTTATTCTTTTTTGTCTTATTATTTTGTCATTTGCCATTTGTGTATTTTCCCCCTGATTATCATTATATACGATTCTGGTTTCCCTATGCACTGCAATCCTAGTTACTGCTAACCCCGCTGTTGGCCTGAGGAGGGCTGCAGACAGATGTGCTAACACTATGACACGTGTCGGCAGCTGCTTCCTTTCACCTGCCAGCAATAAGCTTCACAGGGTGTAATGTATGAGAGGGTCAGGCTACCCCCCCAGTTCCACCCCCAATTGTACAGGCAAACCAGCTAGTAGTGAGATCACTAGCGAGCACAGTCAAGTGTGTTGCATTTTGTAGTTATGTCATTCATCTTTCATTTAACGAATGGACTTACATTAACAGTACAGTGGTTCAGAATAACGGTGTGGTAAAAGTTTAATACAGTGTCCTTTTAAAAACAAGATATAGCCCATTTACTTATTTGTTTCTATAATAGATTACAAAAGTATTTTTTTTATCATTATGCCATCACTGACTGAGGTTTGTTGACCAGATTAGCTTGAAATCATTTCTAATGACTTCTGCAATGTACCTGCAAGAATGCCTTGGAGAGATGTATGCTCTTTTTGTGATGTCAACAAATGCCCTGTCGGTGAACCCACTCACATAAGGCCTATCTTCTCATCAAGCGCAATCTCCATCAAATAGGGAGGTTGATGGTTTTCATCCAGGGGCCTGATCATCAATAACGATTGCCGTTCACAGCTCTTATCAGGACTCCCCCAATCTCCTATTGCCATGGGAAGATTTCTGCACACTCCATCAGCTGATGAACATTTAACGGCTATGGTAACAAAGTCTTCATTATGGTTAGTGTCGAGGTCTGATGGTGAGGGCTGACATTTCAATCTCAGAGTGTGACTTTCACAATGTGGAGGTCAATACCCGCCACATCCCCATGGCTCTTGTGAAGGGAGTTCCTTGGCACATAGAAATATCTGGTTCGCTCCCTCTCACAGACAACTTGATGACAAATCCAACAAAGAAGGTTCAGACCAATATACAGTACATACTATACATCCAATCAACAGGCAACCAGGTCATGCTGTTTTTCAGATGTGCCTGTGGTTCAAGGTCTGCAGAAACACAATGGGGGTTTGTATGGTGAACTCTGCCAGGAATGCAATGACTAGCTTCTGCAATCAGCCATATATACCCAAAAGTATGTTCCCACCCAAGCATTCCACCCATATTTGATTTTTGATCATGGTCCAAAATCATGGGTTGGTGACCATGTGCATCCACATACTTTTGGCCATATAGTGTCAGTTGAAAAATATACACGGCAAATATATAAAATCAGTCTTTATTTAGCTATAAGCTAAATACAATAGAGTATGTTAACAATATCTGTGTGATTATTGCAATTGGTGCAAATATGTGTAAAACCAGTAGTGCAGCTTCCTGCAAATGAATGCAAAGTCAGTTGACTTGTGGTTTCTGTCAGTTGTTTTGGTCAGCTACGGTTGACTAATTGGCTAATAAGATGTATGATTAGCTACCACCAAAGGAAGTTTTACTGCTTATTTAATTTACTGACAGGGGGCATAGGATCAACTGTAAAGTGTGATCAGAAATAAATGCTGGACATTTACTCCTTAACGAGGACAATAGACCACAAAGAATACATCTTTAGGTAACCAGTCCTAATTAGTAAGGACATGAGGGCAGATTTATACATGGGAGATACTGTATTATCAAAACAACATTTTAACGTATATGTTTGATTGTTAAATGATGTGTTTAATGTAAAAATCTGTTAAAACATCATTAATATGATGGGAACATTATCCTTCACTATACTATATTTGAAAACAAAACCATTAACACTAAATAAGAAGCGGTATCATTCAGACTGATTATTATGTGCGTGCCAGTTTGAATTATTCTTTGCCGTTTTAGTTATTCATAGTCCAGCTAGCAGTGACACATTACCTCACGTATTGCATAACAAGTAATAAGTAAAAAAACAAAACAAAGCAAGATACGGATATGCAGTGCAGTCTCTACAAGCAGACGGTTCAACAATAGCATTCTTCACAGCTTAAAAGTACCTTGTGGAGTTTTTGACCTCGGGTGCTGAGGAACAATTTTGTATGTGTTTATTTATCTCATGCAGGTGACACTATATACATTCTGTCTGTGGTTTTATACTGGTCCACTGATCTACAGGTGGTGGTAACATGGCAAGATATGCAACAATACATCAATAAAGAATTAAAGAAGATGACTGCAAGCTAGTAAACATGGATGTAAACAATTTAGGATCAAAATACAACATAAAAACATTTTAATTGAGGAAAGAAAGGCGTTATAGCTGAAAGATACCCGTAATGTGAGTTTGATAAGTAACACCTGAAAAAAATACATTATAATACTAGAATGTAAATACAAACTGTCTATACATTTTGGGATAATTATTTAAAAAAAAAAACAATCCTTCAGGCTTCAACCCTATAGGATGACATTCAATTAATTATGTCTTATGTATTTTCTTGTTAGTAAATTATTTACTGACCTGTTCTTTCTTTATATTATTAATGATCAATATCATACTTTTTTTGTGACTTCTGGTGATTATTGAATAACTGGTCTGTTTCCAAATGAGTAAACCGTTATGCACTGACATTTATCAGCATGTTAGGTGGTCATAACCCTAATCAGCAAGATGTTAAGTCATTCTTGAACGATACTAATTAAGCATTACTCATTGGACTGTTAAGTGTTACAAGTTCAATAGAAATGTAAAAAAATTAGTAATTATTAGAGAATATGTCAAAGAGGTTAAATTAGCTGGTTGCACTGGATGACATGAAGTTATGTGCAAAACGGTGGAATCTGTGTCTTGGCAAATAAGCTGCAACTCAAATCATAGCATTTCCCCTCAAAGACACTAACAAAGCAATAGACAAACTAGGAGGGACGAGAGACAAAGTAGACTCATGAAAGGGCTGTCAGATATTAAGTTGGACTTTGGGGCTGCTGATAGGTCCCAGTCTTTCATTCTACCCAAGGCAGTGCCTGAGCCAATGAGATAAAGGCCTCTGTGTTTGTGAGAGCCAATCAGTAATACTCTGAAGAAGACCGAGCCAATTAATCTCTTTGGTGACATGAGCTTTGGAGGAATGCCCTGGTTAACTCCTGGTGGCATGCAGAGCCTGGATCGAAACCCTGCTGTTTTCCTTTCATCTCAGAGCAGACAAAACCATGACGTTCCCTGCAGCATAGATAACTTTCTAGAGGTTTTGTCTCTGTTTGAAACTGTACCTGCTCTTTCAAGCGCTGAAAAGACAAGCTCTATCCTGGAATCACTTCAACAATCTTTTGAAGAATTTGCTGTCAGAATAATTTATGCAAGGGGAGTATGCAGACACTTACAGCATCTTTCTAGCTCTTTTCTATTCCTCTGTAGTGACATACTAGACTAACTGGCAGACCAACATGTCAACTCTCAAACCTCCTGTAGATCAAAGCTAAGGAGACAGTTGGGTGTTCCACATCCTCTTCCAGGTCTGAGTGCCTGACAGCAACCAGACTAGGTCTAACATTTTTAGTAAGCCTGAGGGGCATGCACATTTTTAGCATATACCACAAATTACAGATACAGAATCGTTAGTGATTTGGTGTTAAATAGCGTGGTTAAAACAACCATGCTTCAATGAAAATAAATACATCACATTGCTAATCCACTTCTAAGCATCATCCTCACTCCGCCGAATACCAACAGTGTTATTGTGGGTTTTTTTAAATAGTGTGATTTGATTAAAATGCAATTTAATTTCCAGAATGGAGCCAAACGCCTACTTGAACTTGAAACCACCCATTGATTGCATCTCTTTCCTGGCACAGCTGTGGTTCCAGCCCATATTGCAGCAGAGATTAATGCTGTGAACATAACATAACGTAATGCACACCGTGTTATTCAAGGTGTTTTCTGTCACAATTGCGGGGAGGTAGAGGAATAATATATCATTAAGGCTTGCGGTTCGATACGAGACAACAGTGGTCTATTTGGATGAGGAGTGACTTTCACGTTGAATACTAATACATCAAACAGCTTTCTACAAATGACTCTGTTGCTGAAAGCAACACTGCACACGCTGTTGATGTTTTTGTTGAATTTCAAATACTGCTGCTATCTATCATAACCAAGTACTTGGGCTGGATTACTTCTAAAAACACTAACTGTGCCAGAATCACAGGGGGTCTCAATTAGTACACAGAAAATTATGTTACGTAATATTAAAGTTCAATAAGTAATCAGGAGTGCCCAAGAGCTTTCAATGTCATTCCTCCAGGGCGAAAGTTAAATGGGTCAAATATTAATGGGTAAATCATTTATTCATCACTATTTATAAGAAGTTAACAACTCCTATGAGAATACTTGATTATTCTTTTCAATAAACATGAACCTGGTTCACGGTTTCTGAGCAAAAGAGCAAGTCTTTTGGGACTGTCATTCAGAATTTGAAGGACAAGGGCTCTTTAACAAGACGACAAACAATGCAAGCAAATATGCACTCAAATTGGCCGCTGGTTTTCTTAGGCAGAACCCATGTGTTGTTTGTTAATTTGAACACTAAACAACGTTCCCAGGCCCAGAGTGGTAACTAACAGTAGTCTGGAGCAGTTCATAAGCGGATGAGGCAATGTTTTGACAGGACCCAAGCCCCCTGATAACCAAGCATAACAGATCTGTCTGCTCTATTTGTCCATCTTTGCCAAGTGCATAATTCTACATGTCTCATAGCCAAACGAGCCTCACTTTCAGTTTGATATATGAAACAGAATGTGACAGAGGGGGTAATGGAGCAGGCGTGTTGTCTTCATGCATTCAGGCCGCATACCCGAACACTTTGACGCCACTTGCTACCCATCATCCCCTCTCCGCCTACACGCCATCCTGGACAAGACCTGAATCAAAGAGAGGTCAGGAGGATTGAAGATAATCTTGTGTCTTATCATGTTGACTATGATATGATGTGACACTTGTCAAGGAAGTTGTGGGGGTGGTGGTGGTGGTGGGGAGGGGGTAGAAGAAAGAGAGCGAAAGAGAGGTAAATGGTGTTTAAACAGGAGTAGAAGCGTGTAGCTTACTGTGGGAGTTCCATCCACAGGGGACAGTGCTGCTCAGGAACGACGCACGTAGTTGGAGAGGTGTGTGTGTTGGATTTGTTTTGTGGTAGGTGTCATGGTTTTCTAAGCCTTTCTTCCTCAGAGCAGATAAGTTGCATGCTTGCTCTTCATATTCAACCAGTTTCTGTATAACTCAGCACCCATTTAAGTCATAGTTTGTCTTCTAAAGCTCTATGTTGTACTGCTGGTAGACTATTGTGTCAGCATATATATATTATGGAAAGGGATCATATTAATCTAAATTAATATTTGCACATTCCAAATTAGTGTAGAGAGCATTATTAAAATCATTATGTATTTCTTCTAGTCATAAATGTGGTATCAAAGATGCTTATGGCAATAAAAGGAGACATTAATATTTAGTCCAGGCAACCAATGTGTATAGAAAAGCGTGTGCATTTCCAATATGCCAAACTTCTAGTGGGCAGCAGCAATAATAGAACAATACTCAACCACAAACCCACTTAGAGAGGATCAGTATATTACAATATTTTTTCACCTCCCAGATATTGTACATGCGATATGTTCAATAACGTTCAAGCCCCCACTCTGTCATCTGTGCACCCAGAAGGCTAATCGTTGGGTAAACAAACAACTCCAAATGTGTTGTAATAGGAGCTCAGCTCTCTGCTGAGGTGAGATTATGAAGACAGTGAATCAATGGGCTTCAATAACAAGGCTCTGATTTAAATCCTCTGTATGGGCAGAAATCCCTGCTGTCCAAATGTAGGCAACCCTTTTTGTTTCTTGACAATGAGTGATGCAAAAGGATTAATAGCTACCGGGATGCTCTTTATGCTCACCACCCTGTCAAGTTAAAGTATTCAAACTTGCTGTGATGGAGATGTGTAAGGTCAAATGTATGGCGAGGTTGAAGCCCAGACATGGAAATTAGTTGGCATGGTTTCATGAAATTACCACAATATACTGTGTTTGTGGCAGGTTGTCGATGCAATCAATCCTAATAATGACTTGGCCAGGTGTTGAGATTTATTGTTCTTTAACAGCGTTAGTTGATATTCAGTTTTTGATACCTTTAAATCTCCCCCAGATTGTATCAGCCCAATTTAAAATGAATGTTGTAATTGCAAAGTAGAGAAAGAGAATTAAATGCTCGTGTCTTTCACCGTGAGATGGCTGCTACACTTGTCAATAAGACACAACAATAGAATGATAAAAAAAGTATTCTAAAGATGTTTATTCATATATACATTTAGCAACATATGCATGTTAGTAGAACACTATAAATTACATAAAAACCCAAAACACTTTACTCAACCGTATTTACTTAAGTTATTGAATTTAACTACACTACAGTGCAATGATATACACATATAAATATAATTTAAAAGTATAATATGTAGTCACATTGTCTGTTGTAAATACAGCATCCTAAATTTGCACCTCCTCTCCGGCTCAAGTAGTACATCCTATAGCTTTATGCGTTTGAAAATCATAGCATACTGTATTACTGCATCTTATGACTTTTATCAAGACAAGAGGTTCCCAACCTTTTTTCCTTGAAGCACCCCTTCCCTGTATCTAAGAAATGCTGATCCCCCAATCGAAAGGGGATAATAACATGAAATAAAAATCTCTGATTCCGCTCATTTCTCTAAGGTGGCAATCAGGCCGCAACCTCTGGGTCTGAAAGGCGAAGACATTGCGGAAGTGCCTTAAAAATGCATTATATGAAATATCCAGCAGGGGACTTTGGTTGCAAAAATATGTCGGCTTGTATATAAATTTATGAGAAAATGACCCTACTTTTCACTTTATTTAATAAACATCATAAACAGTCTCAGTCACTCTTTTCAAATCTTTAATACAACTAGATTTTTATTTAGTAAATTGTGGTCCCATTTAGAGTAAAACAGAAGACAAGGAGGGTATAGTGTTTTGCTCTAAATAGGAGTAAAAGTAAAACAGAAGACAAGGGGGTATGCTTTAGGGCGTGGCTACCTCGCGTGACTTGGGAGTTGTCTGTGTTTTCATCTTATAACTTTAACCCTTTCACAGTGTGTTTTCAGTTGATGAAAGTTAACTGTAACATTTTGGTTGCCTAAAAATGCCTTTTTTAGTGTTTGGTTGCACTAAGCTTCACCCTCTTGTGTCACTTCTGGATGCAGAATACCCAAAACTAAGATGGCGACGACCATAAACGACAGACAAAACTTGTATACAGTCTATTGTGGTAACAAAAGTAAAAAAAAACAACCGAGGGGTTTAAGTTGTGCAAATCTTTCCTCTCTCCATCCTCTTCCTGCTCCTCTGCTCTAATGGCCACTGGAGCTCCTCCTGCAGATTTGACTCTCCAGTTCCACCATCTCAGCCTGTAAACTCAACTTTGTCAAACTTATATCCTCCATGGTACAAGGGTCAAGAAGGAAAACTGTGCACCAACTTGCACTTAGCATCACTTTTGAATACAGCCTCCAGCTTGTTTTGTTTTTTTATTTCCTTGGTTAACTGTCTGACACATCTTCTCTGCATGGCTCAAGCACAGGGAGGATAAAACTTCCCCCAGACAAAATAATTCATTGAGTAGTTTAATTGCTTTGTGAACACCCTGTAGGAAAGCAATATCCTGCTATTTAAGGGAATGGTTGCTCCCTCTGTTGTCACACAGAATGTGTCTAACTGTTTGTGCTTGCTCAAGGATGCTCTCTGCTATTTAGGTCTAGTTAGGTCCCACTGAGCAATGCAGTTTTGTCCATTTAGAAGACAAACAATTGATTTATAATTTAATCATCACAAAAAAAGGTCAAACTGGGAGTCCCAATTCCAACTGTTTAATGATCAGGTCTCTCATTTGCTAATACTAGCTACTTGCAAGACAGTAGTTTACATTTTCTAATTAAACCTTTAGCGACACACACCACCTAAATATGGTACGCTTGTTACCTCTGAATACATTTTTAGGGATATCTTTAGAATAAAAGAAATACTACCAAAACTGGAATGCCATGCTCTTTTGGTCGTAATCATTTCCAGTGTATAATAGCTGTTATTGCATGATGACATTGCAATGACCTTCCACACAACTGAAGAAAAAATCCAAAACACAGAAAAATCTAATGTTCTGTTCATTGACTTGAAATAAATAATTCACTGCAATGACTCCAACTGCCCCACATGAACCACAGAGTTGTCAGTGGCAAGTAGTTAATCTGTAGAAGTTGGTACATATAGCACTATACACGATGTAGCACATTTTTTAAGAAAGATGTACTGCAGATATGTGGGAAGAGGCTGTGGAAAACAAATTGTGTTTTGTAGAAAACAAATTATTATTATGTATTTTTTAGTAACACACCACATTTGAACTAGCAATAGACACAATAAAGAAAGAACCACACCTGCACAAGAAAATATAATAAGATGCTAGGAGTAACAAATGACATTCAAGCGTCTCTGGCAGAGATATAGGGAGCAACAACTCATGGGGATAGGTGGGTGGGCAATAATGTTGTCCCAAAGGCCCCACCGAGCCCAGCACCCCGACTCCCCCCAGGAGAGAAGATAGGTTCAGCACACACACACAAACAGAATAGAGTTATTCACCCAAGAGACTCTTGAGCCGTGCAGGTGAGACCACACATGTATCACTTCAATTTATCATTCTCATAGGACACGCTTTGCAAACAAACCGTAGCTGTGCTAGATCAACTGATATGAAACATGGCCAGACGCTGGCATCCTGGCAGCTTGCTATCCTAAGGTGGCAAGGGCGCAAACCAGGGATTAAGTTATTGCAGTTTGATGCAAGTATAAACAAGTATCATATCATATCCTGGTCCAGTTGTCCATCCTGGTTGACAGTTGAGCTGAAAACGGTGCTCCCAGTCACCAGTGAGGGGAGGTCCATTGTTAAAAGCAACTAATTCGGTCAGTGATAATCGTGATTCAGCATATTCAGCATCTTGTTGGAAATATAAGGAAATATAATGGGGAAATGTAATTTTCTTCCAGCTCTTGTCATCAAAAAACAATAGGGAAAGTGTAATGTTTGGTTAATACCCTTTCAATTAATTGCGAGGTCAACCTAGAGATTGTTTTGGTCAGTGCACTGCCATCCGGTCAGCAAAACCTGCAACACTGTACATTGTGACTACAAGCAAGCATGTTTCTCACACACACACACACACACACACACACACACACACACATACATATATATATATAAATAATGGCAATCATCATTCACCATGGAACAATCACTGAATTGAGAAAGATCATATGGAAGAACCAAAAGCCTGGATTTAGATTAAATCAGTGGACCGTGTATTAACCAAGGAAAGCAATTTAAAGGGGTCTTAAGAGTTCATCTTATGTTCAACAACAGGAAAAGCGAAGAAAGCTATGTATTGCAATGCCAAAGCCATGGTATTAAATACCTGACTGTATGCCATGAATTTGCTTTGAATTTGCTCTCATACTTTCACTGGCATAGGGCAGCCTAAATTCCACTTAATCATATTAAAATCACACATACTTCATGCACCAAATGAAACAGAGCAAATTTACCTTAGCATCAAGCATTGTAATACCTCCCACTAAGGGACAAAAATTGGTTGTAAAATTCTGTTGTTGTGGCCTTCAGGACCCGCTGCTTTTTCAAATTTGATACCGTAGCTGTGCATAAACGAAGGTGCTGTTGTGTGCAAATGCAAACACAGCACAATTCTGCGATAAGGCTGGACAGTCAGAGAAGAAGCCTATTTAATCCATGCAGGACGAATCAGGAGAGGGAGAGATATGGTGGCCTTTGAACCTAAACACCAACTTGCCTGAGCAATTGTCACCGTCAGCAAAAAAGTCAACTCCCAAAATAGGTTGTGTTCCATATGCTTCAGGTTACACCACTCTACATAATCACCACGGGGGCCTCCTGCACCAGCTATAAAATGAACACTTGTATAGATGGATGTGGTGTTATGTGACTATGGAGTTGGTATTTTTCACCTTCTGGTGCTGTTTTCAGCATAGCGTATCTATCGGGTGGTAAAAATGTATACTCCTGCTGAGCTCAAGCTGCATGCAGCCGGTTGGAAGTCTTGGTATGGCTGTGCCAATGATCCTTATGAACACAGTTCAGCTGAGAAGAGTATTTTAACCAAACAGTATATCTTACGAAATGTCCAAGTTTTCTAATATGGGGAAATGTGAAGCACTTAAAGCAAATGGAGGGTGATCAGTGTATGTTTTATCTACCTTATACTGCACAGTGCCACCATTTCTCCTGTTTTCACTTCATTGCTCCCAACTGACAAACCCTCTGCTTTCCCAGCCTCCTATTGTCGTGCCAATTAGAGGTAGAGGAGCCTTGGAGAGTCATCCTGCTATGTGTCTCTACATTTCAGTCCGGATAACAGCTTGCCAGTGGTTAGGTGAGTCATATAAGGTGCAGTTTGTCAAGATAATTTGTGCACTAATGGAAAAGTAATGATCAATAATTTGCACAGTGGCATCCTAGAAGATTACAGTCAGAATAGTGTACGTGTAGCGACATCATCACAAGATAGTTCTGATGATAGGCTAGTCAATCACCAATACTTAAATGTTCAATGTTAACATCAAACAGTCACTGGAACCAAATGATGCTATCTGCATCAAAGTGTGTGTTATACCAGAAACTGTTGAGATGAAGCCACTGTCTTTTTGACCCCTGCCATGTTTGGCCATGACTCTACCCAGTTTCGATGCGTACTAACCTTGGTTGGCTGGGGCCTACTTCTCTGCTGTGGCAGCCTAGGTTATAAAGAAGTAAGTCGGCTGCGGTAACTATAGCCTCTAGCCGGTTAGGATCAGTGTGATTGAGTCCATTCATTGGGCTCCACCACTGTACCCATAGAGTCCATTAGAGGGTGGAGCCTGCGTGAGTTAGAATGAAGGTTAAGATATTGTAATTCTAGGTATACAACCACAGGCAGAGCCCTCTACCAAGAGGGCCCTGTTGCACCAACGCTGCTTCCTGAATAGGGTGTAGAATATGGGCATAAAGTGTGGAGTCCACACAGTTTCAAATTTAGAGTCCAGTTTTGGACTTTGTCTGTGCTTATAGAACTATCCATCCATCCATCCATCCAATATAACTTTTGTTCACATATATTTTTGAATCATCGCATTTATAATGCACCTATGTCGTCTTGTGTTTGTGTTTTAGATGTTAGTGCTGGAAGGTCTAGGCTACAAAGTAATTTGCTGCCTGTTTGCTGGGGTTGAGTGGCACTTGTTAGTCTTAACATGAAGAACCACTTGAAGTCAAAAGATTGCGTACCACCTCCACCACCTCTGTCTTGTTATGGCAGGGATGTTAAGGCATATGAGTGTAAGAAGTATTGCTTGTTAGCAAGTATTGTTTAAATAAGCAACCTACCACTTTCTCCAGGAACTTAAACATGACTTTGTGCCAAACAGCACTTTTCTTTGAACCTGTTATATTGGAGGGAAAGGTTGTACAAAAGAGGACTCCCAGAAAGTGAAATAATGATCTTCTTCTCCACAGACATTTTTCCACAGTTGGTAAAGACAAAACTTGCCTACCACTTCATTACTTTTTGATGTCAGACTTTTGACAAATCAGCATGGAGCTATCAGGCAAATTTCCACCTCTTATTTGCATGGAGCAAAAACTCAACCTTTGACTTCTTCCTTTTTTCACATCGTGAGTCAATCCCACACTGCCTGCTTCCTCCTAATACCTTAAGAAGGGATTTATTCATGTTCCAGTGAAAATTAAAATGGGCTGAAATGTCCCTGCACTGCACCTTGGCCAGTGGGTCTTCACCCAGAGGAGTTGTAAAGCTGTAAAGCTGCATAGCAAAAAAATCACCACATAACTAAAGGTCTTGGTCCTTTTTTTATTAACACCGTTGAGGTCTGAGCAAGAGGTGTCTCTTTCTTCCCTGATCATCCACTCATTTTGAAATTACATCTCTCCCTCTCCTCCCAACTCAAACAATCAAAACAGTGGCTTTCCACCATAACTCTAATGAACTCTTTTCCCATGATTGGTTTGTTGTTGTTGTTGTAAATTTCTGCAAGGAGTTTTAATGTCATCATCCATGTACAGTAATGACTTGTTGTGACTTTATTTAGCACAGCTGTATTATTAGCTTTTAATCATTAGTTAGTTGTTTTTTTGCAGGAATTATGTAACAAAGGGAACGAACAATAACAAGCTATGAAATGAGTAAGCTGCTTAACTGCACATATAATGTACAGTATATATTTATATATTGTTTGCACTTGGCCTTAAACCTCACGCCCACTCCATGCTGTTATCCTTTACAGACATAACAGCAGTGAGAATGTAAGAGTTCTGTTTTTGAAAAATCACAGCTGACAAGGATCATTTTAGTGTCCTAATGTAAAGAAAATGGACAAGGTGAAGGCTCTTTATATTCTCTTCATATCCCTACAACAATCAATAAATCTAATTATCTGCCAAAAAAAACAAAAAACTGCTATTGCTTTTCACACTTCATTTTCCCAACCGTCCACTCCAACCTTCCCCTCGAATGCTTTGTCAAAGTACAAAAATGTTGCACCATGTCCACCTTTGCTACATGGTGGGAACAGTTCTTCTCACAACAAGAGATAATCAGGAAAGCAAAAACATTTTGTATTTAGCAATAATGCGGTTACTTCCTTGTGTTGGCACCTTCCAGCACACTGCATTAATATTACATTTGTGTGAATGCTTAATGAGATATAATATTTAAATTGTTAAAATCCATTCAGTTGATGTTCAAAGTATCTCTGTTACAACACAGCATTGTATTCTCCTTATAGCATGAATTTTGTATCCCCTTTACTAAGCTGCAGTTAAAGGCAGCAGCATGTTAAATCAACTTGATTGGATATTTTTGTCTTGTATGCTGGTGATGGTCTGTGCCTTTTTTTAGCTTTGATGTTGAGACAGTGGCTCTTCCAGAAGAGGAAGAAGGAGCTGTGTAGTTAAAAAGCATGCTCTGATTCCAGGCCCTCTGCCTCTCCTTTGTTCCTCATGAATATAATGACTCTGCCTGTCCTTTAGAGCTCCCAAGTCATGCTCCCTGGGAATAAGAAGGAGGAGAGGGCTTTTAGCTGCTGATAATCAGAACAGCATGCTCTCCTTAAAGTGCTCTTTTGGGACATTACTCATTTTTAAGCACACCCTTTATGTGGAGGTAATCTAGCAAATAATACCAATTTTAATCACCAGCACGGTCGCCAACATAGGTGCATAGGTGAATTGAAAGAGGGGCATGGAAAACCGCTCGGGACTTGCTGGAAGTAGTGGGAGGTGGTAACAAAGCCTAAATCATGGGGACATTTGTATGCAGAGGCAGATGCTCTGCATTTTAAATAAGTAGGTGTTAAGGTTAAAAATTCAGAACAAAATACTTACCCTAGATTTTGAATTTCACACTAGTTAATAAACAAAACCCAGCTGCAAACTTGCAAGAAGGCTTAAGTGTCTACACAATACAATTCATCTGATGAAATACAATGCAAGCACATTCAGGACAGAAACAGGAGTTGTTACAGTACAAGTGCATACCAATGGATGAGTAGATGTATGTGTTTATTATGACTTGATTGTGTATTTTTTTGTATCAAATACATGGTGTAGTTTGTCCTTCAAAGTGTCCTTCTGGAAGAACAGGAAGTCTATGTGGGTGTGATGCTCTAGGGGCCTGTTTTTGACATTCATCACACAGAGACTGTACTGCTTATCCATCTGCCCAACTGCAAACCAAGGCAATTATTCAGGGGTCTTTTAAATGTGAGGTGATTAGGATTGTGCATGTCACTGAATTCAATCACTCCTAATTCTATTAGGAACAATCTCTCTCCCTGTGTCGGTCTCTCCTTCTCTCCTCAGTCTCCCTCATACTTACATGCATACACTTTGATTAGGTTCATAAACCCAGAGTAATGCCTGGGAGGACTGTGACAGAAATTGTTGTCAGGCACCATATTTGCATTCCTCTATTACCATGCAGTACGGCAACAACCTAAGAAAGATGGTATTAAACCCCCAGGACTGTCCTCTCAGGTGGAGCCAAGGTTGGGAGATAACCACAACTGACTGCTCCAAAGATGAAATGACTCCACCTGAAATCTAAGCCTAGAATTAAATTTATCAAGGATGTAAGGCCCGCTAACTTCAAAAAGAAAGATCAATTAAAGGGACACTTCAAAGCCAAAATAACTGCATGACTAACCAAATATTATACGGCGGTTTTTAGTGACAGGTGCATGGATGTATTTCATGTCTGTCGAGGTCAAATGAAAACTGTAAGCTATGATAAATTCTGAAGGTTTTATGTCTAATGTGGTTTATTCCTTGAATAAATGGTTTAATCCGCCTGGCAATGCATTTACTGGCCCAATCTCAATGTTACCCCTAAACCCTAAACCCTGAACCCTCCGGGACTTAATTGGAGTCACCTGGCAGGTGCTTGTGTGTGAGAGGGTGCAGGGGCTCAAAATGGTATAAATAGGAATGGGAAAACACTTTGCAGCATATCATGTTACCTTAACCACGGCAAAACATGTTACGCACAATTAAGGGTTTGAAACTTTTTATTTCACGTTTTTTATTTTCTTCATGACCAAGGCTTGTCTTGATTGTCTTCCAGGCATTTGCCTGACAGACTGGACGAGAGGTAATAATATTAAAATAATCAAGTGACTTGTTTTTCTCAAAGCAGCATCATTAATAGTTGTGGTAACTCCTCCTATGTCTGTTTACCTTTATTTATTGTCATTTTTTTCAATCACATCCGGGCTCCCCTGTTAACCCTGCATTTGATGTAAAAACGCTATGAATTGTTGGTAATTCCCTCAGGCAAAGCAGGAATGTTGTGCCACCATTAAGTTTTTTTCGAAAGATTTTCTATTGTTATTGGATGTATTCCCATGAATTTGCTTCAGATATTAATTCAGATATTATTTCCCCTGAAGATGTCAGGCAATATCCTGAATTCTCATCTAATTGTCATCAGGTCAAAATTCACATTTGTCCAATACTTTGGTTTTCACTAATTCAAAAAAGTTTGTTCAGTTCAGGTTCAAGATTTGCAGTCAATGACTATGTGTTTGTTCACTTTTTTCAAAGCAAAGTGATGGCATCACAGTTAAAATGCGATTCAATTCAATAATTGTAAAAACAAATAATACAAAGCATGCTGATTTGGGCCACTGTTGTTGTGACCGTAGATTGTGCCATTTCAGCTTTTTGCATTGTGGGATACAACTACATGCTACCTTTTGGCCAGATCAGTACTGCTAGTATACGTGGTTTGGAATACAGCTAGTGTCTAGCAGTCTGTTTTTAGTAATTATTTAGGAACTATTTGTCAGCTTTTTCTGAATTAACAATAATAAGCAGTTAATTCTTTGATTTATTGCTCTCTTGTTGCTTTGTGACTAACTTTTGTAATTTATCCTAACGTGTTACCAGATTCTGTGAACAATATAGGGAGTTGTGAAAGGCTCACAGGTGGCTGGTGAATCCCCTCCTGGATTTGCTAGTCTTTTCTTGAATAGTGAGGGGACTTTATATGTCCATGTAGGCTTCCATTATCCATGCTTTTGCTCAGCTGAAGGGTTGAAGATTAAATACTGCAAGTGGCCCAAGGCTAGATGAATCGACCTCTGGGGCCAAACGAACTGTTATATTTGAGTCCAGAGGCTCAGTCAGATCAGGAGAGATTTATTCCTCTATCCTTCCATGGTTTAACTCGGGGGCCCACCTTCTAAACCAGCAATAAATCAACACTGCTCCTCATCTGGAAACCTTTGTTTCTTTGGGCTCCTTCATCTAATTCTTAATCTATTGTTTCGTATTGAATCTTCAGGGTAGTGGGAATATCAAGTATCAGACAAATGCTCCCCAAATCCTCTCTCTCTCGCTCTCGCTCTCGCTCTCTCTCTCTCTCTCGCTCTCTCTCTCCTTCATCACAATATAAAATGTCATCCAAATTGTAGACATAATTGACTTGGTATATGAGTAAAGATACACATTAGACATGCACTCACTTAACCTTTAAGGCAATTTCTTGATCCCTGTGGGGCACTTTAACATGGCCTGCATGTTTAAGACAATAGTGCAGAGATTGAGAAGCAGTAGTCAGTGACAGCCTCAAATTTACACATACAACAAACGTGATTACTTATTATGCTTTATCTGCCAACATGTTTGAGAATGCTCAGATTCAGCTCAATATAATCACTTTCCTTCTATGTAGAATTAAATTCACCTTAGTGCTGGGACTTTCAAACTTACAGCAATAAGTCATCCTCTTTAGAGATATGGTAGGTGCAAAATAATGAGAGGACAATTAGTTTTGTCTAGCTAAGGCAGAATTATAATTATTAGGGTAAATCAGCTTTACTCATGCATATGTGTAATTCCAATCACTCCTCTGGATGGTAAAGTAATTTAATGGGAAACTGTGATAATCTGTAAAATATCCTTGTTTTGTCTTTCTCCACCCCCAAGTAATGTGATCATACAGTATGCCAATATTCAATTAGGCTATAGAGCCAAGCAAAGTCCGAAAACACACTCTGAGTTTTGGTACACACCCTTTTCAATCCACTACAGTGTCAAGGGAAGATTGGATCTAAATTAAGAATCTGACTATTTAAATGAGACAAGTGTTTTTCTTTCATTTATATAATGTTATGGTGTTGGATGTCCATGTTAAACATAGTCAAAGTTCCAAAACTTGACTTGAATATTTGTAAAAGTGCTTCCTGCAAGACAAAAGCCAAGGTTTCAGCTTGCTCTAAATGCTTAGTTTGGAATGTTTTTTTTTTTAACTTTCCCAACAAAATGACATCGGCTCAACGTGGATGTCCATAAATGGACTGCTGCTGCGGACATCAGATCCAGGTTCAGCACACCCATGAAATACAGGCTGTGATGGACTGACATGTCTCTGTTTCACAGTCAAACTTCATTACAGTGATGACAAATCAGAATATATATTATACAATATTCTCTACAGTATTTTGAAAGGGCAACAAAGATTATCTGCAGCTTTGACAAACATGTCACAGCATGAATATGGCACTAATTGTAAACATGGGCACATTACAGTACTCACAGTCCCTGCAAGTTACTTTATAAAATCAGTAATCCCACTTTAAATTATGTGGATATGAGAGATGATTAAGTTTATTAAACACAAGTTGCTGCCTAATTATAGTGTCACTGGTCTAACTAAGGTGTAATCAGAACACATGAGGATAGTTGCTACAATGTAATCACTATTTTGTTACTTTGATTATTTTAGCACATTTGTTAGGTGTCTTTCTTTTTTTTTTACCAGAAATAATTACTTGACTAATGTTTCACATCTTCTTCTGTGTCATATTGTACTTTCCAACCAAATGTTGACATTACACACGGCTGCATGTAATGTTACAAGGGCATTCGCTACCTCCGTTCACAACTATGTTTTCTTCTTCACTGGGCTCTGTAGGTCACATTTCACAAATGTACATGTTGAGACAAAAGTAAAACGGAGATTATGTTGCATAAATGCTGAGTTAACATGTGTGACAGAGAGATATAAAAATTAGTATTTACCTGAGACAAGATTCCTGTTGGATTGCTCCGTTGTGAAGTTCTTTTTACAGTGTTTTTCTGGCTGCAAAAACCCAAGACCAGGAGCACGGTCTACTTTATTTCAAACAAGCCCCATGGAAAAGCTCTGGGCCAATTTGACCTTGTGGCCAAACTGTGGAATTACAACTTCTGCATCTATCACGTGATGATATTGGGCTCAGAAGGTTTTTCCTTAGCAAACTTAGGGAAAGAAACATCTGTAAATCAGCGGATATCTTTTTTGTAACACTGAAATATACCTTATTTCCTAAATCATTAGGTCCTAAAAGTTGTGAAATTCTATAATAGTCAAATTCAGAGTTATAATAAACTGACGTTCAGATAAGCGAGCCAAGATTGAGCATTTGGGAAAGGACACACAAGTGCCCTCTATGGGCCGCCTATTGATGTGGAAGATCCGGTTAATCGTACATCAAGGAACTTTTTTTGCTTTATGTGCCACTGAGCAACTTTCATAAGAATGCACTTGGCCCCGCAGCCGACGTTGTTTCCAGTTTTCTTTGTACATCCATGCTTTGATTTTGATGGGCAGCACCTGCTCTGGCCTGTAGGAGCTGAACAAGTGCTAAAACTGATTGTTTCAGACAAGGTGAATGAGGTGCTGCAGCAATGGACAGTATTAGAAAAATTATATATAAAAAAAAAAAATATATATATATATATATATATATATATATATTAATATATATATATATATATATATATATATATTAATATATTGAATTGTATGAATAAGATGTCCTTATTATGTCAAAGTGTTTGAATAAATGTTAAATATTTAACTGCAAAGTAGTAATGTGTGTTTGATACCTTTTTTTTGCATTGAATCATACTGGGATGTTTGCTGAAATTGATTGGATGGCCCTACCAAAAAGAAAATTCCACCAGCCGCCACTGCATTTGGGTATCAGCTTTGGTATCGGGAGAGAATAAGCCATTGTAATATTAAAATTAATGGTGTGACTGTGATTATATGTGATGACTCGTATGGAGTCTTTTCTAATTGCACTGTTCTATTATCTTATCAGACCTCCCAGTACTTATACCCCCAGCTGTTCACTACCCATTTGCCAGGTTGTCTCAGCTTTTTTGTACAAGACTACCACTACAGTGTTTGTTTGTTTGTTTGTTTCTAGCAATTTGCTTCAGCCTGTTTCTGCATTTTTATTTTAGCCTGCTTCTTTGTTTTGCATTATTCTTAGTGAGCTCTGTAGGATGTTTTTTTTGTATCTGCCTTTTTGTATGCAGCGTGACTATTTCGCTGCCTGCCTGTTTAGTTTTTTGTGACTCAAAGCTCTCAGTAAACTTTCGGATTTTTGTACTTCACTTTATTCTTGTGTGATCCTTGCAATTTAGTCTTTTGTCTGATCATCACATTATGGTAGCTAACCAAAATAATGTGTAAAGTCATTGCTGTAGAATCACCTTGAGGATTGTCTATATTATGTTCATAGTTGTCATGTTGTCACTTTTAAAATAATTTCTTAGATTCAGATCTCACTGCCTCATAAACATGTATTTGCAGGGGCAGGCTAGATTGTGTTTGGAGCTGTTAAAAAGGCAATGAGTGAAAATAACTGGATGAGAGAGATGGGAATGGGGATGTATGGGGAGATAAACACCATTGAAACTAATTTCACATAAATAAGTCAGGGTTTGTCAAGGGCTCAACTAAGGCTCAGACGGTATTTAAAAGGGGTTTGTGGTGGGTGAGGTAACCGCTTGATAAAAACCATACCTCAATTATGTGTTGGAAGTTTGAGGTTACCTGCTGTTTAAAGCATCTGTTGAAAAAAGAACTCCGATGTCCATGAAAAGCTTAATAATCTGCGTACATCGATATTGCCTCTACATTGACATCTCAATGATAGTAAATTATTACATAAGGTTGCCAGGAAGTGGGACTTTTTTTTAAAGATTCAAGTTTTTATATAAGAAAACCACCAGGATGAAACCCATGAGATTTAAGACTCAGTGAGATGATTAAGCATACTGGTATTTCGAGATGGGGTGACATAGCTTTACACTGCTTTAGGTGAAATGCAAGGTGAGACACTGCAAGAGGAGGTGTTCCCCTTCTTTTGCAGAGTTATTTCATCAGCTTGTCAGAACAAAAAAAACACATTACCTCATTTTCAAAGTCTTGACAAATTCATCACTTTAACGGCCCTCAGACATGCAGTCGCATTATGTTCGACTTTCTGCCTCATTACTGTCATATTATGGTTCCATGAGGCTCAATATTCCACCTGATTCAATTTTTGTTATCCCATAGCTGTCCCATAGTGTGACCACTAAATTTGTGATTGTTTTAAGGTTGAGTCAAGTCACAGACAATCTAATGTAATAAAATCTTTCAGGAAATTACATCTCAAAATTTCTATTTGTAACCTCATTCTCCATTAAATGAATGCACCTAGTTTTTAATTCCAAAAAGAGCTGTTTAAATTGTATATATAATGTCTATAATGTAAATAAGTTGTGTATAGAAGAAGATAAACATGACATGCCTTAGATTTTTGTGGGTTTTTAGAGGTTTTTTTTACTGAAATCAGCAGGCCTGGACTGCCCACTGGGAACACTGGGGGAACTCCCAGTGGCCTGGCCAGCTGAATGGCCCAGAGTGTCAAGAGAAAACAACACCGGGCAGCTGCAGTCACTGAGAACTGTACACCGTCAGCCTTTTTGCCTGCTTTTAATCTGATGGCATCAGCCCTGCCTGTTGTCACATATAATTGGTCACATGCACTTTGGGATAAAAAACAGGAGTATATGAGTGCATGTGGCCTAGCAATGTGGAGAAAAGATGGACAGTGCAGGTAAAAGAGAAAAGGTGCATGGTACAGAGATGGAGGCCATTAAAAGGAGAAATGAACTGCAAAAACATGCAGCTAAATGCTGCAAAATTACAGATATATTCATAAGCAATGGACGTGATTATGTTGTTATAAACAAAATACCAAGTTGAGACTCAGAAATTAAATATAAGAAAATGTATACCTATAGCCTTGATTATGGAAGTGCAAACAACTAACTGATTAAAATGATAAGTAATAAACAAAAAAAATATGTTAATGGTTTTGCAGCAAACAGAACTTTTTTATGGTTTCTGGTCTGTTGTGAATGTGAGGAGATTGGGCTGGGCTGATGTTAATATTGTTCTTATTCTTATTATTATTATTATCATCCCAGTCCGGCACTGTTGCAGCAGCCGGAAACTGAGCTGAGAGTTAACCATTTTAAAAATATAAATTAGAGCAGCTTTAAAGATTCCGATTAAAAGGCAGGAAAATGTATTCTCCCTGGTTTTCGAGACACATTATAAAAGCTAATGATGATTTTTCTATGATGGAACATCAAATAAGTGATATAAATAAATAAATAAATATATACAGTGCATGAATTGATAATCAGTTTAAATTGAAAGAACATGCATGTCACTATGTAATACATTATGAGTCATTCAATCTATAATGCATTACCAGGAAGCTAAATTACCCATGTGATGCAATTTAGGTATTGATCAATCACAATCTAAACAGAATGCTTGTTTTTAATTGAGCTTATTTATCATCTTTCCTGAAATAAAAAAATAAAACTAATACATAATATGTTCCTGCATAGCCACCACTAGATGTCAGAGGGAACATTATATTATGTTCAAATCATTTGTTAAGCAGCATTTGCTCAGTTTGTGGGACTTGGATTGGCAACCGGAGGGCCACTGGTTCAAGTAGCTAAAAAGGTGCTAATTCACCTCCAGGGCACTGAAGTTGACTTGAGCAAAAAAAAAAAATGCTCCAGTGGCACCATAGTATGACTTACCCTGCACTAAGACCCCTCTGAAAATACATGTGCGTGGTGTGGTTTCTATAGGGTGGGGATATTCAAATTCGACATTTCTTGTGTGAATTTGCTTTGATTGACGAAAAAAGCATCTTTGACCATAATGGTAACATCAGAGTGATGGGAGGATTATAGGTTGTCTTCACAATCGTGCTGATTCTAGCCAGCACATTTGAGAAATGTTCTTTTGTACAATATGAATGTCATTCTAAGTGCAATAAAGCAGGAATGGTCTGCAGGCTCAGGCAGCCAAAGATGACTCAAGTAACAAATCCCGAATGTAATTAGCTTTTAAGCCATCCAACATGCCCTTTTCCATGACTGCAGCCTTCGGATCCTGACAGGTGTGATTAGTAATAAATTGAACGAACTGTAGATATGCCCCCAAAGTTTTCACTAAATAGAAGCAAATTTAGCATTTGACATTACAAGAGCTTTGTTCGCATGGATTTGTCTTAAAGCTCCTTTTAGAGTAATATTGGTTGGATTTGTAACATCAAAGTTCCAGTTAATTTTACTGAAATTACATTACTGTACTAAAAAGCATCTTGCAGATATATCTGCAGGCAGGATCTTATGCTGCTCGTCGGTAAAAACCATTATGTGCAGTAATGTAATGACACAAACGGTGATTTGCCCCGAGATGAAGTACAAATATGTCAGCCCTGGCTCTCCTCCACAATTTCACTTCACCACAAAATGTTACCTTGAGATAAAGGCCTGAAACCGTGGCATTAAAATGAGAAATCAATCAACAACCCTGACAAACAATATTGCCTCTTCTTGGCAGAAGAGCCATCGTTGCTTTGACCCTAAATCACACCACAATGATCAATCATCTATATGAGCTGCTGGACAAGTCACTCGCAAGCAGTGTCAACCTGAAATCCCAACAAGTAGTAAGTGACGAAATAGGACATGCTTTGATATTTTCATTGCGAATTAGATGGTTAATAAAATGCATACTCTTCCATCTCCTTTCATCAATATTAGGAAAAAGCACCTATACAAATGTCCATGACATACGTGTATCACGTGGGAAACCACGAACGTGCTTTTCAAACCCAGTGGTCTTATCGTCACCATGCTGTTGGCAGACATGTCATGTCACACACAAATAAAAAATTAGAATTTTCATAATTTGGCTCACCACAAATGTGTATTGATTTAGATCCAGCACAGAGGGATTGGACAGATGGTCTCTTAACAGTACACATATTAGGATTAGAATGGTCCATATGTATTCTGCCAGTACCCACCACAACACCCACACAAATTATTTCTACTTTGTAACTAATCATGTTTTTGAACACAAGTAAGAAACTGAAGGTTATGACATATGTAACCAAAACAACCCTGAATAATCTTCAGGAAAATTCTCTTCTTTTAAAATTTGACGAAATGGCAGGAGGAAGCTTTCTCTGAATTTGTCTGACCTCAGACGGTGGGAAATTGCCCAGCTGACACATAAGCACTGAGGTTCCATTTCATGGTCTCACGATTACCGCCAAGCTGTCTCACAATATCATTTTCCTTTGCTCTTCCTTGTAAATTTCTGTATTGCAGCTGCACACTGCTATTTGTCTCACATTTTCCAGAATTACAACTCATGCCTAGGAAAATTTGAACTTTTATAAGTAGTCTAGGACAGTGTTTTTCAACCTTTTTTTGAGCCGCGGCACATTTTTTACAATAAAAAACTCCCGCGGCACACCAACAACCAAAAAAGTTACAAAATGCATCTCGTTCACAATGCCTCTGCAGCAGGTAGTATTAATGTTTCTGCCACAGTGTGTGGGCTTTTTGATTTGGCCACTGTGGTATTTGTTATAAATATTTGTTGGTACATTGATGTTCATGTATGTTTAATTGATGGATGTAAGAAACAATACATGTAGGGCTTTAGGACCCAGGGGGGGGATTCAGGTGAGAAGGACAACCTGGGGCAGAGCCGGTATCGGGGAGACAGCACGCGGAACGTGGAATAAAGAGTTACAATGAAGAGCAGTTGTTCTCACGTCTTATGTGTGTTTAAAAACACGACAGACACCAGCTCAGCTACTAAAGAGCTTTGAGAGCTTTCTCAGACACATTTGTGGATTTGTGGACCAAAAACAGAGCTAAAAGGAGAGTGTGTGTATATACTAGATTTACATTTGTCAGGTGAATGTATACTAATGTTGCTCTGTAACTGAAGTGTGATATATAAACTTTAAAGATGGTAATACAACTTGTTTTTCTTGTATCGCAGGTTTAAGTAAACATAATGTGCATCTGAAAAGGCTGTACCCGTTAATGGCAGCAGAGTAGGTGGAGGAAGGGGTTTTATTAGGTGTGGTGTGGCGGAGGAAAGGGAGGCAGAGGATCGCTGGAGGTCAGGCTGGTGATGAGTAGAGCCGCAGGCTGCATGCAGGTAGGAAGGTGAGGCAGCGTGAGCGGCGGCGGTTGGGGAGGCACGGAGTTCACTGAAGCACAAGGAAGAGACGTTAGTCGCAAGTACACAAATAGACAGCACAAGTAAATGCTCTTTAGTCGAGGCTCAGCCAAATAACGCTGCTACCACTGAGCTGACGAAACAATCTGACGATGAGTGGGAAGAAAGCCGGAGTATTTCAACTGTGTGCGCTTGATGGTTTGATTGTAGACAGGTGCGGAGATGAGCCCAGGTGCCGGGTGATGGAAGACACACACACACACACACACACACACACACACACACACGGGGGGGGGGGGGACACACTAGGAAGCACCAGAAGAGGGCTGGAGTCACGGCCCGTGACAGTTTCCCTTTGAACATCTTTAGTTCTTGATAAGATCGCAATAAAGTGGCTACAAAAAATAAGATGTTGGAAATACTTCACAAGTTGTAAACAAAACTGTGAGCGGGTACTAATGAACATGTAAGATAACTAACCCTTCAATTAATAAACCACTCTTAAAAAAAAGTTGCTCTGGTGTCCATGGAGGACAAAAATATCTTTGTCGAAAAAAAACAGCCTTCAAAATATTTTCAATTTGATTGGTCCTGATCATAACTACTACTAATTTTGAGAACTTTAGCCCTTTAAACGTCAATTTTCTAGATGATTTTTTTTTAATAAAAACTAAATCATTTTCTCTAAGATCTAACTAAGTCTAAGCTATGTCTGTGATTAGCAACAAGATTATTTTGATGGAAGTTTATTTTTTCTACAGTATTGGATTAAAGAATCTCACCTGTTAATGTATAGTGCATGTAAAATAACCATTATTTATTTTTTTCTATTACCCTTCAAAGTTCTTTACCTTCCAATAGCCTATTATCTAAATTTGCTCTAGAAATAAAGCAAAAATGCCTGATAACTTTGAATAACAGCCACGAAAGCCACTTTCTCTTATGGAAACATACACTTGCATGTAGGCACACAAGTACACTTCTACAAAGATGCACATGCCCTTGTATGCTGTAATGGCCATGGTATCAAACATTGATGTTTTAATTGGTTTCATTGGGGACACTTTTGACCTTAAGGAGCTAAGAGTGTATATTTTGGCTACCCAGTTTATTATAGACTTACTGTATTAGAGGAAATGATTTTCCTTTTTTATTTTATTCCAAAATTTAAAAAAAAAAAACTCACAACCTTGCCAAACTTTATGCCTTATGCAAAAACAGACAAAACTATAAAAAAATAAAAGCCCAAAATGTCCCTTGTGAGGCACAAGGGTTAATGCTGCTTATTAGTAAATAGCTACTATAGCATTTCAAGTGGCCCTCTTGTTGCCATATTTCTTGGTGTATGCCTTACATGTGTTTCAGTAAGTACCAGGTACAAACCATCCAAACCTCTTACAAGAATTTAATTAGTCTGCTAGCAGCTATTCATTTAACATTTGTGTGCAAAAACAATATCACACAACAGGTAGATTGAGAATAAAATTTGCGATGAAATTGATAGAGACTTTCTGGGTTTGGTTTATCAGCACTGACTGAGCGACTGACTTTATTGCCTTTGAGAATATTCATTCTGTCTTCTTCTGAATAAGCTCTAGTTTAGCTCTATGATGACAGTGGCCTGTATTCCTACAGGCCAATTGTCAGTGTGCTGGTGCACATTCACTGACAACTTAGCATCTCTAGAGACTTTTTCTTAATGGTGTGAAGTCTCCATTCTCTTTTATCTTGCTGTAGCACTGACATGTTCTCACTAAATTGTTCAAGATCACAGGACTAATAGGAATCCTGTAGACCATTTACAGAATCAGCCAGAAACTCTCTCATTAGTTCTTCATCTTATTGAACTCACATTCACTTTGCAGTCAAATTTGATTTGTTGTAAAAGTGCAGTAACATTGAGAATATATATATAGGTCTAACTATCACACATTGAATTTAATTGTATTCAAACAATTGTATTGTAAGGAAAGAATGAAATACGTCATGTTCTGCAGGGAGCAAAATGTATTCTACGGCCTGTCAATGTAGGTAATTGGTGATGATGAGCTACCTCCCTGTGACTTACAATACACACAGTCCTCATTTAAATGCACCCAGATCAAAATGCAGCCAACCACATCAGTTTTCAAAATTAAGTGTTGTTTCTCTTTGTCAAACATGCACCACAACACATAATCTCCTTTATATACTGCAAGTGAAAACACTGAGAACATGTAAACAGGTAGTCTGTGTGTGTTGTCTTTTGCCACCAGCAAAAAGATTACTTTTTACTACAGAGATGCACAGGTGCTGTTTACAATACAACACCTGACCCATTCCCTTGCCTTCCCAAGACTCCCACTTCTATAACCCAGAATTTCTCTAATATCCTTCGGATGGCTCTGAGCAGTTAAAGCAGTCATGTGTTACTGATCCTGGTCCATGAACACACAACTGCTGTCGGAAAATGATGCACAAAAGAGATGAGTGGGAGATCAGGCTCTAAAGAAACTAAGAAGATCTGGATAATTCATGTATTATGCACCCATGCTCTCCAGTAAGACACACTAATGGGGAGTAAGTAAAGTAATTTGCTGCTATTGTTTTCAGCAACATGTGTTTTGGGATCATGTTCGGGTTCACTTGGATTAAATTGATTAAGAGTTCACCACTGAGGGCCCTAGTTTTGCGACTCAAGGCCAAAACATAAAGTTAATTTAAATGTGCAGTGTAGAGTTGTTGTAGCATAGCATTTTCACACCTACATACCTATTACCAAATCACATAGCCAGCCTTTATTTGTCCCGTGTAAATTATGCTTAGCGGAAGTTCATACAGGAAGACTCTATTTAGGCTCCCATTTAAGTCTTGAAGAGGGTACGTGACTAAGAAATCCGAATTGCGTCTCTGAGCCAGTTCCAATAAAAAATCTACGCTATGAAACCAACACCCCGCGACGTAATGTGTTCCAGTGATGCCTGGCTTCTACAGGATGTTACCACTACTACCAATTAAAGGTCTCCCATCAGCATGAGATATGTAATATACCATGTGGTAAGACTTGTCCAACATCCAGCTGCTGTGTAAGGTGAATACAGAAAGAGCTAAGGTTATGAAATAACTCAAGCCCAAGTGATGCAAGTCTGTGTAAGCATATTATTGTTCAGTGGATGCTACAATTACAATGACAGTCAATTATGTATTTTAGACATAAAAATGGCCAAATAAGTAGGAATTTTACTGCTCCACAACTGCTCATAAACTGCTCAAAATATATTCAGGAAGCATTGTCATTATTGTTGATCAATACCAATACCAATGAGTCAAACGTGGCATTTTGATGTAAACAATTTCAAGGGTCTTACATATATACAGGCTATACAGCAGATGGACACAATGACTGACATACATACATACATACATACACTATAACACCAACTGGTCATGGACGAAATACCCGTGTGAAGTGTTTTTGTGACTGTGTGCTTTTTACCATTAGGTTGAGGACATTGTGAGACATTCTCAATAGTCTGTCCTAAAGGGCATTGGACAGAAAATAATGTTGTTCTTAGTTGTTGCTAATGTTGTGTTCAGTCTGTGTAGGTTGCAAGTGGAGTTTTATAAATACAATGTATTACTCATTTTTATTTAATCTTACCTCATACAAATAGTGGACAGACTTTTCATCAGATTAGATATTTAACCTTTTAAATATAGATATCAAACTAAATTGTTTACCCTTACGACAATAGACTTACTTTAAATGACTTGCAGAATAAACATTATGCTTTATCCCTGTTGTGCCATCTTGTTTAGACTTTTTCATGTTTGTAATTTCCAGACTTGTGGGATGGGTTCCAAACACACACCTGTGTCAGTTTTCTTTTTCTGTTAGGCTGATTTGTCCTTGTACACTTTAGAGAACGAGAACAAGAGAAAGGGGTACAACATATGAAAATGGTCTCAAGGCTGGAATCAGACCTGGGCATTGCAGTTATGTGGCATGTGCATGGGGCAACCCTTACAAAGAGAAAAATACGTGATAAAACTACAAAAGACAAATGCAACATATTTACCAAGAAAAGTACACTCTGATAGATATTTATCTTGTTTAAAATAAGCATGCTCAGTCTTTGTAATAAGGGAGGAGGGTACTTTACGTGAAACTATTCCTGTTTTATAATGGGCTTGTTTCTTTTTCTATTTTTTAAGAGTCAGTTAGAAGCCTGTCAGATAATACTGCCTATTCATTTAGGAATAGTTATGTCACATGAATTTAGGTCTCCCTTTGTAGCATGGGTTCCTGCATTGCCAGAACCCAGAGAATACCCAATCCATCACAAAAAAACTGTGGTTGCCGGTATTCTCAGGATAATTAGATTGAGGGGCTTGTAGTCATTAACAAATGTGCATAATTTATTTAAAATGGATCTGTAGTGACTTCCCCTTGGTCATTTAACACTAATGGCTCTTTTTGAGGTAAGCCTCTTACTGTAATACACCATGCTAGAACTTTCGTTTGTTTGAGCCTAATTAAATTGTGTCCATTTTTTTAAATGTAAAGCTCCTCATATTCGGCTATGAGCACAAACAGTAAATTGCTTATATCTGATTAGCTGGAAAAGCATCCCTTTCCAATTTTCTGAATTTTGGTGTCCACTCCTTTCATCCTCTGCTTGATTATTTGGTCAGGAACTTGTTAAGCTTATTATTTTAGGATATACTCAGTGAATTTTACCAGATGGCTGCTAATGACAGATCAGAATTTTTTCTAAAAAAAATAAGTTTATTCGTCCCACAAATTTGAATATGTCAGATTCCTGGAATCAATATGGATGTCATAGCCAATTCAAAATAATCCATGTAATATTAGCTTTAGCAAATTGAGTCAAATTTTCTACCTTTCTTTGCTTGAAAATAATTTTCTAATACAAAATAATTATGTAATAATTATAATTATAAACCATATACATTCAACTTATAGCCATTATCACTATCATATCATATAGGCTTAAAATCACTTGTTACTTACAATAAATGTACCATTAAACTACATAGAATCTTAGTTTAACATCTGATCACTGTAAAACCAACCATGCAATTTTAAGATTAATGGTGAGGAAGACAAAACATTGATAGAAAATAATGGTATTGATAGAAATAATGACAATAATTCTGGAAACCTATTCCCAGGACTCTCAACAAACCAGGTTGCTGACTCCATCTCCTCTCCCCTCTGACCTCTGACCAGACCAGTGTAATGATTGATCCAATGCTTCTAAGAGACCGGTGAACTCAACCAAGCTTCTGGTCAACACTCACAGATACCATTAATTAGAAATGGAGTGACTTCCACCAAGAACTAATGCCTCTCTTAAAGAAACAGCTCAAATCCAAGTCCAAATCAATAAAGCTGCATAAATGTTCACACAGCTGTAAACAATGTGTTTAGACTATCTCACAGATTCATCCGTTTGCCCAATGGGTAATGTACATCCTCTCTATGGGATGATACAGCTTTGTGTCGTGATTTATTCCCAGTTGAGGAATACTCGACTGTGCATCAAACTCACTTTAGCCAGGTAGAATACTTCCTTTGTGCAGTTCCACCAATTCATCAGGAGAAAACATGACGGCTTCCTTGTACAGAGCCTACTTGACCTTTCTTTTTAAATTTTATAATCATCATATCAACTCTTAGGAAAGTAAAATGGGGTTATGTGCTGCTACTGTGTGCAGCTTGTGTGCTTTCTTGATTATGTTGGGTGGTGTCAGGAAGCGGCTTCTTTGAAAGTGATGAAATTGTGCTTTTCCATTTTTTGGATATGAGAATCAGCCTAAACCTGCCTGAATGTTTTTTTTCAAATGGTCTTATGTTCAACTCTGTTTGTGTGATAGCTACTTTACTGCCATTGCCTGTGTTACTGTAGTCATTCCAGTTTCTCGTCCTCTTATTTTACTTATATCTTTCTTTAACATACAGAAATTACTTTACGCTATCAGTTTAGTTATTTTATCATCCTTTCTGTTTTTTTATAAGAACTTTGATCTCAGCACCATTATCACATGTTTATCTAGCATAGCGGTCAGCATTCCTGACTATCGCTCTTCGGCCTACAATTCATTTGCAATATTCATATTCTCCCAAGGAGAACGACAGCATCAATCATTTAAACAAGTACCCAAAAATGACTTGTTTACAGTCAAGAAGATAATTGTCCTTTTAACTCAAATCATGGTGTTTCCATAACCTTGACAAAACTATTTTTATTCCAAAGCATGATTTTTGCCTGTTTTTGTGCATAAACCTAACCAAACCTTAACCATAGTGTTCTCGAATCATAAAACTGATTAATTTTCAACAGTGATTTTCAACTGTTTTTGTATTTTGATTTTGGAGGACTTCTTGTATACCTATTCTTCACCTTTCTCTGAAGTAAAGGTAAATATGTACACTGAAAAACTATTGTAAACTGTAACTACTCATCTGGCGATTACAGGAGAACTCGTGTGAATTTACCCAAAATGGCCAGGAGCTGCACCTACTTTGTTGTGCCTAGTTCAGGACAACAGTGCCTCCTCCACCCTTTATTAATAGTTACTCTCACAGTTTGCTCATTGCTGCAATATAACATATTCTCAACTGACCACAGACTGAATATTTCCATCTACCCCATGATGCATTGGCCCTCTGTGAGTCTTCATCTGACATTGTTCATGTGAAACAATAATCTTGAAAATCCTCATTGCTCTAATTAAAACAAGCAATCTATTTAAAATGGATTTGGCTCATCTGAGATTTCAATTTTGAGATTATTTAGATCTCAACTTGCTGTGGTTGCACAGCTGGAAGTCAGCTCTGTAGGGTCTGATGAGTTTTGTTTCATTTAAAAGCTGGGAGCCACATTAATGTGCATCAAAGTGTTCAGTGTCATTAACCCTGCAGGCATTAGTGCTGTGATGATGTTGCATCATATTTTCTATGTATGAAACATGACCATCTAATGAGTAAACTCTAGGAAAGCTGTGGTTTATCTGGACTTTGGCTTTTACACTGGCATCAACACAACAGGGTTGGAAAACTGAATGCAATATCCTAAGTTGCAATATCCTTGGTTTTGGCAATTTCCACTCACAACATCTGCCTTAAAAACATGCAACCAAACCAAAAATGACAGTGAAGCATGTTTTTTTAAAATGTGTTTTGAGATTAGACTTTTAATGTCTTTCATATGTCAGGGATGAACACAATGTGTTCCTGACTAAAGCTTATTGCTTCTTCTGACATAACTCAACAAAGGCCCAGCAGTGAAAGAAAAAAAAAAGCTATTGATTTGGTTGGCATGAGGTCTGAGCTCAAGCTGAAATTGGGCATTAAAATGACACAGTCCATTGGTCCCACTCACGGTATTCCTCCTCATGTCAAGGGAGACTGTGTTAGACTGATGCTTACCGGCAGATACTTCCCTCATTCAGTCCCCCACCGCCCCCATATCTCACACAGAAACCAGAGAAAGATAAAAAAAAAAATAAAAAAAAATGTAAGAATCACACCATTTAATTAAACTCTTGTTGACTTGTGGCTCTATTGTGTTCATCACTTAAATGACAATTAGGTGAAAGTTATGAAAGACGAGTTATCACACAAAATAAATGACAGTAAAATAGAAATGATAGGACAGGTTCCCTAAATTCTTCAAATTGTTAAACAACCTGTACATTTCAGCCCTCTGCATGTTGTTTTGACAACAAGTCTGATTATCATCAGTGCTTTGCTGAATGCTTCAAATGTGCATCTATCCGTGTCTCATATCATGGCATTAAAGCAATCTTTTTCCAGAAGGTCTTTGGCCATTTCCCCAAGCAGTTTTGGTGAAATGAGCCTGCCTGTCTTCTGCCCTGTCTGCCGTTCGTTACATCTGTCTGTTCCCCTGTTGGCTTTGACTACAGTTTAGCCATCAGTCATGCCCTCTTGAGTGAGACCGCTCATCCAGAGAGAGACATTTTTTTTAGACATAGCAGATTCAAGAAAAGCAAGTATTAGGCTGGAAGCTATTTAACATGAAAGGAGTTAGATGTCTTTTTGGGCACTGAACCCCCGCCACCCAACCCCCTACTCCAATATTTCCTCCCAGGATGAGGTCAGCGACCTATCAATATGTTTTGTATTCATGTAATACCAGTGCTTTTGTTTCTCAGACCACACAGAAACCTAATTTCTTTTGCTTTCCTGGTGATGAATTACGTTTATAGGAATGTGTGGAGATAATCTATTATCTGGCTGTTTTCAATTCAATACAGAAAGAGAGAAAAATGTACCTCTAGTCCTTTCGGGGACAATAATCAGCATTTAGTGGCTCATAATAGAATATAAACTCACACAAGCATTCACACACAATATACAAACAGCCCTATTAGATTTTTCGCAAGTGTCCTCTGAAGATTTTTGCAAAGTTGAACAATGAAATACAAAGTGAGCCTTTAAAGCCATTTGCAAGGGCCTTACCTTATGTAGTTTTTCACATTTGTGGTCTGCACTCAGCATGTTTCGGAATTGGCCTTAACAGCAGTGCTGAACCTGTCAACATGCACTCAGAAGTCTCTTTCTTGTCGAGTCTAACTCTCCCAAGATGCAAACAAAGAACAATTTTGAGGTTGGAAAGAAAAGAGAGAGCATGGAAATTCTTTCTGCACAGTCAAATTGATGTCAAACCCCTCAACGGCCTGCCATGGAACAGATGGTATTACAATATGAGGACAGAACTATTAACAGACCCATCCATTTTGCGCCTGTGTTGGGAGAGTAGCACATCACTGCAGAGGGGTTTACTGAGCCAAAATTGTCAGATGGCCACTCCACCTTTCATGTGAAAAGGGAGTTGTTTTTTGCAGAAAAGACAGCATACACAATGATACATTCTATGTTCTGCCATTGCCAAGTGGCATATTGTCACTTTTTGTCTCATGTTGTCTTTTGATAATCATTGAGAGCATGATGTAGATACCATATCTATTCAAATAATGTAAGAGACCATATGCCCCATTCAGGTTTTGTAAGACTCTCTTGCAGAAAGTATGTCCACTATGCATTCAGACGTTGTCCACACTCAAGAACCACTTTGCAGCTCCCACTTAAGGACTTGTGAATTATATCCTGTTGGAGAAGAAAGGCGAAGTTAAGTGCATGAATATTTCAGATCCCCATTGTCTAATTGCACTTAATTAGTGTGATTAAGAATTTAAAGGTTGCTTTTACGGTGAGTCCAGCGATGAAGCCGTAGCTGTCATCTGTGTTGAAAATATAGCAAAAAGATTCTTTGTGATACAAAAGACCTTTGCATTTGCATTTAAAGGCCACCCATTGGAAAATTAAGTTCATAGGAAGGCTGGTAGGTAAGGTGGGTGAGAACAATATTCAAGATGGACATTAATTGCAGTAATTCAATTTGCTCCTTTCTACTCTTGCCTAAACATTTATCCAAATATAGTTAAATGTCAAATATTAATCAAATGCTCACATTCTAGAGACATCTTGAACATACTCTTCTGGTGATTAGCTACTGCCAACAAAAAGTACTTCTTCTTTCAAAGTGCATCTGCTAAGTAAGTGTGGTAATTTATTTATTTAGTTTTTGGGAGGATCCTGCTTTAATTTAGAACCTAGAAAAATAAAACTGATAAGGCTTTTTGATTAAATCAAAGAAACATATCTTTGGATTCGGTTAAAAAAGGAATGTAGATGTTATACTACTAGGTGCTAAATGAGAGGAGAAATGATATCTGTACGGTAAAATAAATTTAGGAATGTTTGCAGGGAAGTACAGTCAGGTTGAAAAGTAACCAAATAATTGTATATTTCTGGAAAGGTTTTGTGTTTTATCAAATATGGTTGACATTTTTTTATTCAAGGGATTGCAAATAATGTAATTAACATAGACAGCTATTTATTTTCCTGCTAGTGAATGATGATCAGAACAATTACTTGATTGACGCTTCCAGGGAAACCAGAATTTTAGGGAATATATTTAGAACAGCAAAGACACCCTCGCCGCACAGTCTAGAATGATAAATGTTGACTTCCTCAGCACTGACAAACCTCAGGGGACACAGGTGCTACATTTCATTTCACACAAAGACCGGTGTGGAGTTGGCATTATATTTGTTGGACAGCTTAATGGCTGACTCATTTCTTAACTTCCAATGTCACAGTCACTATCCCTTCATCTTAACTTGTTAGGTAGTTGCAAGTCTGAGGACATTTAGAATAATTATCATAATTATAACATTGCTGTCATATGCACACGGACTGTACATCAGACATACAGACAACTACTTTTAAAGTCCTATCTGGTTAGATAAATTATCTTAATTTAAACATCTGGTAATAGAGATGTAACTTTAGGCTATGTGCCAGCCTTAACCACCGCCCCTTTAAACCAAACCATTAACTGGTTTGGACATCCTTTTGTACACTCTTACATGTTGTTTTTCTGTTGCTGGTGTTATTACTTCCTGAAATGTTGTGTTTCTGCAGAACTGAACTGAAGAGATGGAGCAGTGAAACATGTGAGCCCCTGAATTTGTCCGTCCCTTCAATTAGCCCACCCATCACAGAACCCACTGCAGCAGAGACTTTGAGTTTCCCTCTCCATCTAGCCCAGCTCGACATGTTTCAGTTGCCCTAGCAACATTTTCAGCTTTGGTATGTGTTTTAATCTATAATTGTTTGCACCATTTTGAACCTAACCTTTTTTCAGAGCAACAGTTTCTTACTGTGTGTCACAAGATGTGAGATCTGCTTCAGAGTTGTCATGTGCCAGATCCCCATCCAGTCTATTATTGCAGTAAATGATGTTTTTTCTTTATATACCGTAAGTCCCTCATTTTATAAGCATTTATAAAAAGTCTAGGCAGCTTACAAATGTCTCCAAAGAACAGAAGAACAAGCTTAAATAACCTGCAGCTATCTCTGATAAAAGCAAATATAGGTTAATGCTCACACATAAAAAGAACCAACTGTACTATTTATTTATTTTATTTTATTTTTTACCCCACCACACAGTGGTAGAAGTACAAGATAAACCCATCTGCTCTCCAAGGCTGACACAGAGAAAAGTAGCTGTCCATGATGTATTTCAGCACCATAGACAGCAACTCCTATTGGACAAAGACCACGGAAATATAGAAAATGTACAAACAGACACAGTGTCCTCCCCGAGAAGCATGCAGTTTTTACAGAGGCTGATAATTGTAGGAAGGTTTTCCATACATTTCTGACTAATGTAGGCCTCCTGCTCAGCATTGCACAATAATTCATTACAATTATCAATTTAAAGGAGACTACAGTGTGATTTGTTTGATTATTGAAGTAACAACCAATGTCACGTACATTTATAGGCTTTGCAAATGCAGTATATTTTAATGTTGTAAGAATAATAAACAACTTTATATTTGAAAGATTTACAAGGAACACAAAGTTATGATAGAAATACAAATTGGCACCTTGGTGATATAATTTGTTTCTTTTTCTAACTTTAAGAAATTGTGACCTTTTGAGAAGTTTTTTTGTTGATAGTGTAGATAGTGGAAGTCTTTATAAGTTACCGTGGCTTCCCTTCTCTTAGACATCATTCTCTTGGACCTGGATGCAAGCCAACTTCCTCAAACTCAACAGCGACAAATCGGAAATCCTCATCAACGGCCCCAAATCACTAAACCAATCCCACCACAAGTTCTCCCTCTGCATCAATGATACCACTGTTTCTGCTTCCACCCATATCCGTGACCTTGGTATCATTTTTTATCAAATGCTGTCTTTCAAACGCCACGTCAATCACATGACAAAAAACGCCTTCTTTAATCTGCAAAGAATACAGTTCAAGATTCTCCTCATCACATACAAAGCCCTTCACATCCGAGCCCCTTCATACCTTTCGGACCTCCTGCACCGACAAGCTCCCACCCGCAACCTCAGATCTGCTGACGCCAACCTCCTTACCCCCCCTACTCTGTCCAAGCATCGGACCTGGGGGGACAGGGGCTTCTCCATTGCTCCCCCATCCTTCTGGAACTCTCTCCCCAGCACCTCAGGCATTCTCTGTCACTCACCACTTTCAAAACTGCACTTAAAACTAATTTATTTAAATCTGCTGTTTATATTGTCATTGCTTTTATTGTTTCTGTGTTTACCATGTAAAGTGCCTTTGAGTACCTCTTAAAGCACTATACAAATAAAATGTATTTATTATTATTATTAATTTCTATAATTCTTATCAGTAAAATTTTGTGAAATTCCTTTACTAATTCCTTGTCTACTCTAGCAAGGAGTCAACTACACCAAAATCTGAGTTCTCAGGTGCACTCAATATCAAGAAAAGGTTTACATTTTTCAAGGATTAAGGTCATCAGCTATTCCGTTAACACGGTGTGTGTTGCTAGGTTAATCTTTTGTGCATTGTGTAGTGTGTACAGCCAGGGACAACCTAGGGTGCTAAAAAATGAAGCCAATGCAGAAGTGCCAAAAACTGCAGTTCGTCAAACACTTGGGGCTGGCTCCAAACGAGAGTCAATCCCCCCTGTAAAAGGCCCATGTTTACAGCAGAAACAAACATGTTTATAGACTGGTGCAAACTGGTTTCTGAAGCTAATATCCCCATCCATGGGTCCTCGGGTCAAGAGACAGGCAAGACACCGCCTTAAGCAGATTGTAGGTTCAGAGAGGTATGTGGCAAGGCAGGACTGAGCATTTTGAAGCCAACCAAGTATTGAGATGATTTTGATTCTAATCAAACCAACCCCTCCAGTGAACTGGTTAATGCGCAATCATGACTATGTTAACACAGTCCACAGTGCCAAAAATGTGTTTCATAACTTTTTTGGCAAGAAAGTATACTCAGAGGCTTTGCAGAAACAAGTTCTGCAGTAATTCAGCCGCCCTTGTTGAACGTCTTGTCTCGTCCCATTTGCCCATGAACAAGGACTTTGTACAATTTGTTTATATTCCAACTTTGATAAAACCAATTGTTAACTGTGAACTGTGCATGAATCCAAGCTGAATTGTAAGCTGACTGTATTGTTATGTTTTGCTTTGTTTTTGCTTGAGTGTAACTGGAAATCTGTATGGTTGTTCCTACTTGAAGAAAAAACATCTCAAGAGACGACCAGCTTTGTTCTTGCACCAACGATGGGTTGACCTCATTAACCCGGTGTGTCCGAGTCTGCTATGAAAACCCTTCACACTTCACACTTGCAATTAATGGGCGCTTTAGCACTGTCGGTAATTACCGGAAATCTGTAACACAAGTAGGAACCTGGAAAGAATCCACAGACCACAAGTGTGAATATTGGGACAGAGCCAGACATTCCATTTAGTACCATCAATGATGTCTCTGGATTTGTTCAGTATCACATTACTAACAGTCTTTTGTTGAACAGTCCCAAGGACAGAGCTGAAACTAATACTGAGGTCACCTTTGATTTTTGCTGATATGGTTGGAGAGTGCTGTGACACTAATGTACTATGCCATCTATTATCTATTTGCCATTGCCTCTAATGCATTTTTGAAGATTTCTTTATGATGGAAACCTCGTTATCAAATATTGTAGTCTCTGAGGCTCAAAAGATCTTAATAGCACTGGATAAAATGTGCTTTGATCAAAGCCGACACCAAGGATAATATCATATTTATTTGCCTGTGGTCCATAATTTAAATACTGACTTTTCAGTACAAATTATGAATAGAAGTACCTGCATAGTGTCCACTATTCTATTAACGTTGTAGCATCTCCCTCTAGTGCTTTGTTAACCACCACCCATCAAACATAGTCAAAATAAAGCAGTGTTTTCATCTCAAATACCATCTATGATCCATTGTAGCATATCCTTTTGTTTGACTTTGTTTTAGTATTTAGTCTGAATGTTGAATTGGAGTTATTCACCTTTTATTTAAAATGTTGATAGGGGAATGCTAATACTTTCTCAAGCTCAAATAATCAAGGGTATGGTACTTTAGGCAAATCATGTTCTGAATACAAACTGCCATTTCCACCAGCACAAAACCTCTGAGATTTCATGTAGAACATTTTTAAATGAAAACACATGACCACCAAATACATTATGTGTGACCCAGGAGTATAACTTATAAACGTTAGCAGAGTTTTGTCCTTTCCTAGAGACACTTTATACTACCTTCATAAATCTGACATAGCTTTCCATTTTCCTTAGATTTTTCTGGTTTACCCATTCATTTACAAGAGACTTTACCAAGATGCTAATGTGCATCTCACTTCTAATGTACCTCTCAGAGAACACTTTGCTGTATATGAAAAAAGAAAAATATTTAAGTTTTGGAGAATTAGTTCATGATAAGCTATGATATTGGCAAAGGCACTCTCAACTCGTTGCAATGCTCAAATTGCACACGTCAAGAAATTCCATTTAGAAAACAACATTGACAATGAAATAATACTACAAACAAGTGTCTGCATAGGCAGTAGTCTTACATAAACAAGATTTTTCTTGAATTATTCCCACTAATCTCTTAGATCGTCCTTGGTCTGCCTGTCCTGTGGTCAAAAGAGACAAAGACAACTGATAACTGTCTTATAATATGAACCCAGGCTTTTGAATGCATTTGTCAGTACTCAAGTCTACGTACCTACTAGATTAATACATAAATACTACATTTGTCAATGTCTGCTAAAACCCACAAGGACTTATCACCTAACTCTACAGTTCCTCCTCAGCTCTTTGGAGCATGTCAGCAACTTTCAGCTCATTGGTTTTGGTTTTGCACCCGGCAACTTTTGCTCTCACTGGTCTCTTCAGCGTTATTTCTGGCCTCAGCTCGAAAATAGTAAATTTTTTAGTGCCTGGTGAAACGACTTCTTTCCAAAGAATACTGGCGGTAACAATAAGTGTAGTTTAATACTCCAGGTCCAAGAATTATCGGGGCAGCAAACACTCCTCACAATGAGCAGCTACTTTGTCAGAAATACAACAGAAGAGCAACTGCTGTATCTGTACAGCCAAATAAACTCACGTTGTTTTGATTTTTTTTAAAGTCAGTCAATAATATTAGCGATCAGATCTTATGCTGCACACAGCAAGAGTAGTTTTCAAACAAGCACAGTAAAAGCAATTGGTTACCTTGTATAAGAATTGAAGGTGTGCTGCATAAACCGGCAGCAGCACTGCATCGATCAGCTCACTGTGGCTGCTCCTTCTTGTTCCATTACTCCCTGCAATATTTAAAATTGATCTGCTGTTAAATTTTTTATAATTTTTTTTATTTCCAGATGTATTTTTGATGAACAATATATTTTAGTGCTAACCTGTGTATATAGAGAGGTAATTACAGAAAGTAAATACATGGGATGACTGTTGGTGAAAAAATGTGGAAAAGAAATATTATCAAAGGGTTTGATTCAATAAGAAACACTGTAGGCTGCCTGGACAGTGCAGTACACTAGTTGGTGAACAAAGTGAAGCATCCATTACATTACATTCCATTTCATTTAGCAGATGCTTTTATCCAAAGCGACTTACAATAAGTGCATTCAACCATGAGAGTTCAAACCCAGAACAACAAGAATCAAGAAAGTACAATTTCCTCAAGGAAGCCAAACTACCAAGTGTTATAAATAAGTGCCATTTAAGTGCTACTAAAGTACTAAAATATATATGTACACTTTTTTTTTTTATTTATTTATTTTTATTCCAGATATAGTCGGAAGAGATGTGTTTTTAGTTTGCGGCGGAAGATGTAGAGACTTTCTGCTGTCCTGATGTCATTGGGGAGCTCATTCCACCAATTGGGAGCCAGGACAGCGAACGATCGTGATGTTGTTGAGTGGTTAGCTCGCAGTGACGGAGCTACAAGCCGATTGGCAGATGCAGAGCGGAGTGAGCGGGCTGGGTGTAAGGTTTGACCATGTCTTGCATGTAGACTGGACACGATCTGTTCGCAGCATGGTACACAAGTACCAATGTTTTGAAACGGATGCGAGCAGCCACAGGTAACCAGTGAAGGGAGCGGAGGAGCGGAGTAGTGTGGGTGAATTTAGGTTAAAGACCAGTCGAGCTGCTGCATTCTGGATGAGCTGCAGAGGTCGGATGGCACTAGCAGGTAGACCAGCCAGGAGGGAGTTGCAGTAGTCTAGGCGTGGGATGACCAGAGCCTGTACCAGAACCTGTGCCGCCTTCTGGGTGATAAGAGGAAGGATTATCCTGATGTTGTGCATCCAGCACCTAAACAGCTAGACATTTCACTTAGAAGTTTTTTTAGACCAAACAGAGCCAAAACAGTAAGCATTGGTCTTGCATTGGTCAGATGGACCCAGAAAGGTCTCCAAAGTAATGCTAATGCTGCTTTTATGTTTTTGCAATTGGGTCATATATGCCCGGACATATATGAACTTGAATCCTAGATTCCAAATCCAATTGAAATCCTATTATTGGTATATGAGAAAAAAATAATAGGCAAATACAATTCCACATTTTCTTCCGACTGACGCAGTTCAGGTTGTGTTCATATTACAGCAACGGATTGAAGGAACATTAATTCATAATAACTGCTCTGTTATATTCAGTATGGTCTGAGATGATTGTGATGTAGGCTGCCTTTCACTGTCACTTCATTTAGAAGGGAATCAAGATCAGAAGGAGGGGGTGGCTCATTTTCATCCCAGCCAAGTGAGATTAAAAAATGTTGAATCCCAAAATAGCTACGTTCTCTGGGGAGAAATCCCAGCGGAAGAAGCTCATTCCCTAGAGTGGCTGGATGGTAACTTTGCCCTTTCAAAAGCTATCATGAGCTGTCTCTGCTCTCAATCAGTACATATATCCACACTGCTGGCTGAGTCCTGCTCTCTTGATTATCTGCCTCTGATATAGGTGGCAGCATCAATACTGTATCCACCCATGCTTTGAGAGAAGGCCCACTTTCTCTGAAATCGATTGAGAATTCTTGAGAATTTGAAAATTGCAACTTTAATGAAATTCAACTATGTAAAAGGTCTCATTATTTCTGGTTTGTGCTGAACACCTCCATATTTGCTAACTAATGACATTAAAATTACTATTGATATACAATTGTTTCAATACACATACTCCCTTTAGGTAATATCATTAGGGAATATAAAATAAATGTTCATAGTTATGATAATGATATGCAGCTGTATATTTGGCTCAAGCCTGAGGATGACAATGCCCTGTGTTCCCTGATACCCTTAGATGCCCCATAAGCTAAAAGATTTTTTTTGTTTGCAAACAAAATAGCATAGTATAGTATACAAATTTCATTAAAATGTATTGTAAAGCATGTCATAAAAATGCTACGATAAAGTCATAGTTTAGTTGGTCATAAAAAATTGTTATTAAAAATCATAGTATTATACGTCATAAAACATGCAGAAAAACTGTCAGAAAAACTCATCGTTACGTATGTCCTGAATAATATATAAATAAATAGCCATAGTATAGAATATCATCAAAAATGTCATAAAAAAAGTAATGGTATAGTATGCCATAAACAAGTCATAGTATAGTATTTCATAAAAATTGTTATACTAGAGTATATCTTACAAAGGTTATAGTATAGTTTGCAGAAATTGTCATGGTATAGTATGTCACAAAATGCCTTTAGAAAATCATTTTAAAGTGTGTCATAAAATGTCATAGTTTAGTAGGTCAATACAAAAGTAATAAAAATCATAGTATAGTATTTGATAAAACATGGCATAAAAAGAATGTCAGAATGTCCTGAAGAATGTCATAGTATGGTATGTTAAACAAAATGTCACAGTAAAGTATGTCACAAAAGAAAACTAATGCAAAAGTCTCAGTATGTTATAAAGAAAGATCATACAAAGTTGGAGTTAAATATGACATAAAATTGCATAAAATAGGCATAGTATACAGTTTTTGTCATAAAACAGTCAAAGTACAGTACGTCGTTAAAAACGTCATAAAATATTCATAATGTAGTATGCAATAAAAAGATGTCCTAAAAAGTCACAGAAAAATATGTCATTAAACACGCCATAAATTAGTTATAGTACAATTTGTGATAAAAAAAAAAAAGTGTCATAAAAATGTCGATGAGACCCCTCCAATCCACAAGGGGTCTGTGTTCTATTTCCTGGCTCTTCTTTGTCTTGCAGGATGTGGGTTGTCATTTTATAAGCCACACCTGGATATCAGAAAATGTCAGAAAATGTCCTGAAAAATGTCTTAGTGTAGTTAGTCACAAGACAATGTAATGAATACAGTCATATTATATAGTATGTCCAATAAATGTCATAAAAATGTTCTAGTATGGTGTTTTCATTAAAATAACATAAGAAATTGAATAGTATGTCGTAAAAGGTGTTATAGTATGTCATAAAAATGTGTTATTGTATAGTATTTCATAAGAGATATCATGAAAAATGCCATAGAATAGTTTTGTCATTTAATTAGTTGAAAGTCATAGTATTGTATATTAGAAAAATGTCATAAAAAGTTTCATAATAGAGTATTCTATAAAAACCTTCTTAAAATTCTTAAAAATGTAATTTTATATTATATTTATATTACAATAAACAATGGATATATTATAAAAAACGGTTTAAAATTAAAATAATATAGTAAATAGTGACAAATTGTCAATAAAATTGCTTTCTATAATATACCATAAGCATGTCAGAAAATTTGGTGTAAAAATCTTTTAAAAAATCATAGAATAGTATGTCATAAAAGAAATTCTGAAAAAGCCATAGCACAGTATGTCATAAAGAAATGTACTGAAATGTCATAGTGTGGGCTGTCATAATTTTTTTTATTTAAAAGTCATAGTATTGTAGAAATGTTGTTAATTGTATCATGTAGAGTATTTTATATAAAATGGCACAATTGTCATTGCAATTGTCCTAAAAATGTCATATTATATTATGTTGTGTTAAAATAAAGAATGGATATATTATAAAAACTATCGTAATAATGTCATAGTATTGTATGTCTAAAGATTTCAGAAAAAGCTAATGTAGAGCATGTCATAAAAATGTTGTAAAAGTAGGTACAAAAATCTTTGCATGTCATAAAAAGAGTCATAAAAATGTTATTAAACGTTTCAAAGTATAATATGTCATAAATAAATGTCATAAAAAGTTACAGTAAAGTTTGCAATAAAAAGTGGAGGAGGACCATCTAAGGTTATTCCTATGATAACAGGATCCTCAAATCTATTGACTCATTAGTCATATATTTTCCAACTTATAGCATCTGCAGCATAATTTCAGAAAAACTGCTGAAAAAACCGTACAGCTGGAGCAGTAATTCAGGTTATTTTATTCCTGGCCTGTCTGTCAATAGCCACACCTGTCACTTGGGGCTGCAACATCTGTTAAATACCATTTTCTGTTGCCTGAGCATTAAGCAATTTCACTTCAATTCAATAACTTTATTCATCCCCAGCGGGGCTATTAAAAAGCCACAGAGCACAATGGCTGGGTCATTGGCCATAAATTATCTTTCCAATTGAATAAATGTATATCTGACATTTTCTTTTGCTGCAAAGAACCTAATGATCAGATTAGATCAATATATGAGTGGAGATTCATTTTCATCTTTTTTCAAAAGCACAATGCTTTCTTTACCCTGTATAGAGTTCAGCCTAATATGGTGACTGGTTTCCCTGAGCTACTAGTATCATTTAGTTCCTTATTTTTTTATAGCTGTCCTAAATAACTAAAAAGATTATATATGATTTAGGAATAACTTTCCTTGTTAAGAAGAAATAAAATTATATTCTGTATTCACAGCAAGAGTTCATGCAAGGTGCAATGCACAGTGTGCAAAAGAATAGAGAGATAACATCCAGACTTCAAAGTCATGCATAAAGTCTAATTTAAGCAGACACTGCAAAAGATCTGTGGGCCGAGGTGTTTCACAGTTAGTATGTAGTTTGAATTAATCTACTCTGCAATAAAAAGAAGTGATCTGTCATTATGATCTAGACAGAGAAATTTAGCCGCTTGTCGGAAAAGTGAAATTCAATTTTCTCAGCAAGTAAATTGTCAGTGTTGGGCTGAGGCATACAGGAGAGAATTCCATAGTAATAAACTGAGAATATAATAGCAAAGCTGGGTGATGGACCTTGAAAGTTTCTCCTCTTATGACATTTCTGAATGAAATGAATTGACATTTACTTATTCATGCTTATATTTTTTATTAGTTTGCTTATAGTCATGCCATATACTGACCGAGGAGTAAACAGATGTCATGCCTAGGACACTAGAGGAGAATTGTAGGTGTCGCACATGTACCATTACCTGAAACGACACTGAGCATTTGTTTCTCATTGACTTTGACGCATAGTGTGATAAACTAATAAAAAGTGGAATCGAATAGAACCATTAGCCCATTAAAATGTAAGCAGATGTAGAATCGGGCAGATGTTGCTTGTTAGTTTCATTCAGTTTGAATGATCCGACAAATTGTATGGCACAGCTGTGTTACTAAGTACAAGGATTTTAATTATTGCAGATGTTTTTGTATTTCTTTTTTATTTTTAGGTGGATTCATGGTTGGGGACATGATAACGGAAAGTAACTTAATGGAATAATATATTTTAACAAGGAAATATCCTTGTTTTGGGTACACTTTAGGAACCCATGTTCCTAGAATATCTTAATTATGAGTAAAAATAATCACCTTGTATACACGTCTGCAAAACTATTAGATCAAGATCTATAGAGTAAAAAAGAAAAAAAGGAAGCATTTCTACATGCAGCACAGAATGGGATCTTCTCAAGGTACGCTAATATTTTTCAATTAAGCAAAATATCTAACTTGGTGGTAGATCATTGCAAGATATCTCATATCTATCTATGAAATGAAGATGATCTTGTCATAGCTTGAAGTATAAAGTCCAATTAAAAACAGACAGAAATGTGTCTTGGAAATCATGTGTCATGCCATACACATCAACATTAAGTATAAGCCAAGTTTGATATTGCTATCGCACTTACTGAATTCCCTTGCTGGGGCGTTTTCATAAAGGCTTAGTATCCTGAAACAGCTGGGTACTGTAGTTTATAACTGAAGTTATTCAAATGGCTCTAAAAAGGGAATTTGCTGAGGACTATGTTCAGCTGTGTATTTAAACATATATTTTGATGCTCGTGTTGAGTATTCACGGCAGCAGGACAGTGTGTGTGGGATAGACTCAAAATGAACTACTTTACCTATGTTCACCGCAATGAAACATAATGAAAGATAAATAACATCAAATAAGCTACATCAGGCTTTGTCTACACAGTTTGGTCTTTTGGTTATATCTTTTTGACAACAGGAAAAGTAAAGAATATAACAAGAATTATCTTTTAACCTCACAAATATTCAATGGCTCCCTATTTTTACACAACTGCCATTCCTTAAGTGTTACATTACATTCATCATTGTAACTAATAACTACCCGTCAAAACTGAGTACTATACAATTAGTACTATGATCTAGTTATATATAGACTCCAATCCCTCAAAATTGGAAACTCAGCTAATTGGTTGAGTAAGTTGGAGGAGGGCTCTGTACCCTGGACACTATACTGTACAGTAATTGTTGTGTAAGTAAGTAAGGTGCTATGCTGTCAAGTATTTCTCTTCAATTGCGTGGCCTGTCAAACTGTCAGGCATCAAGCAATACATTTTCCATGGGAAACGTCTGATCGTGATGGTTATTTCCAATACCAGCTATTAAATGTCTAATTCTATCAGTAGATGGTAAATTTGTGGTATTGTAATTAGTTTTATGGAAAGTGTAACATTCACTGAGAGATTTACAAGACATGATAATTGTGTTAATTCATTTATTATTGTAAAAATCTTTAGATAAGCAAAAAAAAAGACACTGACACATGCATCAAAGACATCGTTTTAAGTGCAAGGTCACTCCTATAGTTTGTTATTTGAAACTGACAAACAGGCTTAAGATGGCTGAGAGGAACCTGCTTTAGACTGCCTGCACATTTTGCAGAAAAGCTGAAAAAATACTGTAGCTCGTAGTTTGCTTTTCTGTGTAAAGAAAAGACAAAATCAACTTGACAGAATGAGTAAACACAGTGATAGAAAATTAAAGTGTCCATTTCACACAAGAAATAACATGCCACAGCAGTAATGGATGCAGGAGCTTTGTGTGTGGACTCAGTGCAGGTAATTTCTTCCTTTGTTGGTTTAATGTTTGGATACAGCAGTGCAAAGAGAATTACCTGCTCATTGTTTGTTTTTTTACCCAGATAATGCCTGACTCATTTTATCAAGGGATAAATGTTGCTTGCGTAGTCTTTTTGAGGGAACAGTGACCATTCCTGCTAAACTGTATGCAGATATACACTGAAAATATACTGTGTTCATTTCTTCAACAAAGGTTTTTCCAAGTGCCATAATGAGGTTTTTTTTATGTTCCCCCTAATGAAGTTTGCATCTATGTAGCCATAAGATCAGTTTATTACACAAAAGCAATCTTTAAGGGGTTGGAGCTTAGAGTGGATCAAGAACAAAGTCCATGACCAATCCAAATTCAGAGACGGAGCTTGGAAAGGGGAGCCGAGTATGAACCTTTCAAGCAACAACTTTCCTTCTAATGCTATTGTTAACTGAATAAGTATAAAGAAATTAATAACACATTTAGGGCTGCACGGTGGTGTAGTGGCTAGCACTGTCACCTCACAGCAAGAGGGGCCCGGGTCCGGGTGGTCCATCTGTGTGGAGTTTGCACGTTCTCCCCGTAGCAGCGTGGGTTCCCTCTGGGTTCTCCGGCTTCCTCCCACAGTCCAAAGACATGCAGCTCAGGTTAATTGTAGACTCTAAAGTAGCCGTAGGTGTGAATGTGAGCGTGAATGGTTGTCTGTCTCTACATGTGCTCTTTCATAAACTGGCGACCTGTCCAGGGTGAACCCTGCCTTCGCCCAATGTCAGCTGGGATCGGCTCCAGCTCCCCCACGATGGATAATGAAAAAAAAAAAAAACACATTTAAGGGGCAGATGCCTGATTTCCACTATGTGGAGGCTGTTGAATCACTTTCCAAGTGACACAATGAGTGTTTGAGTGGAAACGTACAGTATGTTCTTCGGATGTCTACCATCTTGCCAAAAAATGAATTGTTAATGGGGCTCCACGGTTGTTTAGTGTTTTTGAATCACATGCCTTTAAGCTATTGTCATCACTTCAGATAAAAAAGATCCACAGTGGTCTCGATCCCTTGATAGATGATGATAAGAGGGGAGTGCTATCACATAACAGAACTAACTTGGCATTAATGGCGTCAGATTTTATTTGTTGAATGCTAGAGTAACACTGAGCCATCATTTGCAACTTCATAGCTACTTAAATTAGATCATCTTCTGGTTGCTCCTGTCTTTGTGCGTTATGATTGACAATTAACCACTCGTGCTTTTCTTTCATAAAATTGACACTGTCAGAAGATTTAATCAATTTAAGCAGTGTTGTGATACAACTCTACTGGCAACCAATTAGCCTAGTTTACCTACAGTATAACGCATCTATCTAGCAGGGGAAGACAGTTTTTGAAGGCCTGTTTTTATCCTGAACACACTTCACGCAAACATTATGTGTAAAATGTTCAATTTATGCATAAAGAAAAAAACAATATGAATCAATTACACACTATTGTAAACAACTTTCAGAGTCTCCTATGCACTGGGTGTAGCAAACTCTCCAGCTCAGATGCCCATAGGATCTTCAGCTTTTGTTATATACCCTTTATTGCAGCAGTTTGGTGTTAAAAACTCAAATTTCCAAGGCTTGAACGCTTGTTCCCAGGGCAATAATGCTCAATGTGCTTCATTATATCAGAGATAGTCTTAATGGACCTAAATGTTGATGGTGTTTCCATGATATGTATTCACTCTGAATATCAAATGGCATCCGTCACACAGCAGCCAGCTGACATTATTTGACAATAGTGATTTAAATTACAGTTGCATATAAATTTGATTGAAATTGTGTCACTGGGTTCCCAAGAGTGATTTGTGCTTGCAATTCATTTTTTTCACAATTTCACATTTTTCTCCTGTGCAGTTTACATTGTCTGCATTGGACCATGTCAGGAAAACAGTCTGGACGGTCAGAATATTCAAGGACAAGGCCAATATTTATTAAATGCCTCGTAAAAAACGTAAAGCCATGAATTTTCTTTGCATTATTTAGTATTTTTCAGGCTTTATTTTATGGACTATAGTTTTGATAACAACATTGTCTTTTGTTGAAGCATCGATACATTCCCTTGTAGCACGTGCTTTCAGCCACATCCCATGGTCCTCCTCAAAAGATATGTTCCCTTATGAGAATGAGAATAAAACAAACAAAACAGTTGTTTTGTTTCAGTGATTTTTCTAAACACTACTGTATGTAGAATCTTGTGACTCTGATCTGAGCTGGGAAAACTTCTCCCTATGAATTTGTGAATGACACATTGCCATGGCACCATACAGTACGATGATTATTTAAATTTGACAAAAATAGCAGGTATGAATATGGATTATTTTTACAATGTGTGGTGTGTCTTTTAACATACAAGTCATGGAACTGACCTAACCAGCCCAACTGCCCCTTTGTGTGAAAATAACAGATACAAGAAAAAAGTTATTTAATAAGCACAGTATAGAACAGAAACCCATTTTAAACAACAAAAATGAATCATCCTCAGTGTAATAACGTTTTAATAATATTTTATACTGCCTCAGTTCTATTTTACCGATGAGCTGAAGGTTTTCAGTCATTAACAAACAACACACAATGAAGGCCAAAATCAATTCAGGAGTCCTCTGGAGATGTAATCCCCTTATGCCCCAAAGCTCTAATCAATGTGACAAGCAAGCTTGCATTTGCTCCAAGTTAAGTCTGCATTCAATTGTGTTTACATAACATTGTCTACATTTGTTTGTCAAAAAAAGCAGTACTTCTTAGAAACTTAAGTTTGTGCATTTTCCAACTATGCTCTTACAAAAAGACAAGACAAGACGAGAAAAAATTGAGCCTTTTATATAACAAGCTCGAAGCAGGAGGTTAAAGAGGTGACATTTAAGCTTTTGCTAATTGAGAATTTACGTGATTGCCTACCTGTGGAAGAAATTATGTTTTTTTTAGTATCAAACTGACTTGCAAAATAATGAAGAGGGAAAGAAAAGGTGATACCATATTTATGACTTTGTAACAAACTGCAAACTAATCAAACAATACTCTGAATAAATGAACGAAGACTTACTACTGAAACTAATAGCCTTACTAACATGCGGATATCAGTCACCTTTCAATGAACAGTTATTTGTAGAGTGGTATTACCTCGCCCTTTTCCAAAAAGAGACTGCTGAACTACACCAACAAACCACAGGAGAGCAGAGCACAAGCAGACTGTATCTCAAAAGGAGAGAGAAAGCGCTTTTCTTCTTTTTTCCTTCCCATTTATTGATGAGTGGCAGCTTACATGGCACAGTCATTATTTGTGATTCATTGTGGCCATATTCTTTTCTTGATGTGGCTGGCCTCGACTTGGGTTTGATTATAATTGTGAACTGATTTGTAAAAATAAAATCTGGTAACACTCTTGGCCATGTCACAAAACCCGCAGCACATGCACTGATGCTGATCTGGCCTTGAAGTGTAATGTCCAATATACTATATAATGCACTACATAATGATTAGAATGGGTCCAGCATATTATTCAATGTGTCACAATAAACGTAGATATGTTTAAATGTATGTCAATGGATCATAATGAAACATGCTGTATATCAACATTGTATACGGTTAAAGCCTCAGGAGTGTGCCTGGTCCGTTACAGTGGCCAGACTCGAGTGCTGAAGGCGCCGTGAATTTCTCTGGCAGAGTTCAGAGATTGGCACTGGATGGATCAGTCCAGCCTGAGGCAGTCCAGCGTTGCTGGATATCATTCTCCATTGATAAATATCCCTCTTAACTGAACAAATGCCCCCTCTTTTAACGTTGATTTAGATGAATCAGCCATCAACATCCAATTGGTCTGGCTTGCTCTCCACTCATCAAAGTACAGCTGTTAGCCATCTTTTAGAGGCAAAACAAATGTCCTCAAAAATACGTGCAAGCTTGAAATTGAATTCCCCCACTACGAAGTCACCTACATTAAAAAACACCTCTGTGAACACAGATTGTCATTTCTTACACGTGTTGAACAATGGCATATTCATTTATTCTTCGTACTGCCCTTTCTCTCTCTCTCTCTCTCTCTCTCTCTCTCTCTCTCTCTCTCTCTCTCACTATCATTAGCACACTGAGGCTCTTCTTCTCTCACAGCAGAAAGGCTGTCAGGGTGAAATCTAAATAGGTAATTATGTGACTTATGTGAAGTAGAGAGGTCCTCGTGACCGGCCTAAAATCAAGCCCACTTCTCAGCACAGGAATATTAATGTCAGTTCCACCTTGTGCCTGGAGCCTTTATTACAGCACCTTGTTTTCCCCAACAAGCCAAAATGAGGGCAGCTTTTTCCCTTCCCACATGCACCCATTGATTGTTTACTTAACAGGTTAGCATTTGAAAGGGGCTTCATCTCAGGCATCTCATTTTCCTGTAAGTGTGCATATGGTGTGTGTGTGTGTGTGTGTGTGCGTGTGTGTGTGTGTGTGTGTGTGTGTGTGTGTGTGTGTGTGTGTGTGTGTGTGTGTGTGTGTGTGTGAGTGTGAGAGAGAGAGAGAGACTTATCCTTGCTTCTCACTAACTGAATAACTTTGGTTTCTGGTGACTTACTGCCCCCAATAGGCCGTCACAGTGTAAACTAAAACATGAATTGGACCCCCAATCGCTCGGCTGATTCTATATTTGAAGATAATGGCATTGAGCAAATATTAACTTGGAGTTGGAATAGATTAAAACCAATACTCAAAGTAGACTATTGACTAGGTTTTACCTGTGAAAATGTACACTGGATGCAATATGCTCTATATACCATATGTATGTGGGTGTAAAAATATCATGAGTCTCAGACAGTACGGAAAACAAATCTGTAAAACTGTCTGTATATTGGTGCTATAGTGGCCTTATACAATGTAAGTTGCACTCATGTACTGCTTTTCTATAATTAAAACATTGTGACTTTAATTCAGGCAAATATGTCTGCATCGAGACTTTGACTTGGATATACTTGTAATATTCTAGATACTGTAGGAAAAGCTCGGGTGTAAAATTAACAATGGCTGAATTCCATTTAACTGCTTTATTTTCAGGGCCCCAGTATCGCATGGCATTGACAACTGGGACAATAAAATAGGACATAACCATTTTTAATATTATCAGTAACACCTGTGCTTTTTCTACTATAACAGGTCATAATGTCTGCTGTGGAAAATGCTTATTGAAATGGTATAGCATTTGCTGTATCATTCCAGGTGGCACATCAAATACTAATTTAATACAAAAACAAATATCAATTCTAGCATCACACCCAAGATGGCACATAGGAATTCCAATGAGCCACAAAATAAAGACAGTTCAACAATTTATAGATACAAACCCCTGACAGTTTCACCATTTCAGTATGTTATGGTGCACATGGACGGTTCAAACACATGCCCCTTATTGATTACATCACATCTAATTTCTCTCACAGTTGGTGTGTGTCAGAGTTGCCTGAGGTCATACAACCTCACCTCCTGTCTCAGTGGGGTCTGGAGCCTCTTGACTGTCTGGTAACGAATGATTATCCTCATGGCTGATCTGCAGCCCTGTTGAAAAAGCCCATGGTGGCTCGGCGCTGCTCCCGTGCAGACCTGATGGAGGGGGGAGATGAATGGAGATGGATTCCCTCTGTCATTTTCCACTCAAGCATGCCAGGCTCTGTTTGAAGAGATGAGCCATGTTTGAGTCCACGTCTCTAATTAGCCACATAGGCCTTTGCTTTGTGCGGAAAGCTATTATACTGCCTAATAACAGCCACTGCAGAGCCCTGAAAGGAAATTACTCTAACTCTAATAACACTCTCAGTTTAGAGATGGTATTGTCTTGAAGCCCAAAATAAATGGGAGCACAGAACTGCATTTGTAAGGATTTGCAAGTATGCAAATAGTATTAGAAGAAGATGCGGTATGTGTGCAAAAGCTAGTGTCCCGTAACAAAGAGAGAAATGCCAGAGAAGTGGGTCTCAGATGATTAAGAGCTGCCTTTTTCCCCAGGCGTCTTCATCTCTAGAGACACATCATCTTCCTGATAGTTTCTAGGCTGAGCTTCGGCCCTGCGACAGATGACAGAGAGAGACGCCCAGCTACTCTTCCTTTGTCTGGTTCAGGAGGGCAGACCGGTGCATCTAGCTTTATTTATCTTACAAATTACTCTATCTCTAGGCGCTGGTGTTTGACTTCACAGCTGGATGACTGAGAGGGTGTAGAACTGATCTGATCTCCACACACTTTCTCTCTGTCTGTTGTAATTGTTTTCCTCACAGACACTTAAAATTCATGAAGCCTCCTCCCATTAGTTCCAAAACAGGTATTTTTCTTCACTTGCCAACTCTCGTAGAACATGCCGCTAATCACATTTGATCTGGTCTGTTTCAGTTCCTATTCTATTAAAAGACACCTCTGTGTAATCAAGAAATCTCTCTGTGTTTCTGTCTTTCAATTCTTTTTCCTTCAACAGACAAAAACATGAACCTTCTTTTCCTAATTAACCAACACAGGGGCATGTAGGGAGAGAAAATAAAATTAAGCATAGATTGTCCTCTGAGTAGAGGCAATTAGCACCATTTCCTTGGTAGCACGCACCATCACAGGTTACCTAAATAGTTGTTTCTCAATGTTGCCCTGGTGTTTTTTTCTTTTCCCTTCTTTTCCTCCTATGGTGACTGACCTATATGGAGAAGAAATGTCAAGCGTAAGGCAGAGTGCGGATGAGAGAAACAGCAGATAGAGGAGACAAAAGCAGACCAAAGCCTGCACTCAGATTCACTCATGCAGGGAATGGAAAGAAAAATAAGATCCACTTTTTTCTCTTTGTGCTCCCCTGGATCCCTTAGAGAGGTCACCTATTGCAGTTACATGGTGAAAGTGGTCAGATGTGTGTAAGGTGCCACATCCCTTTTCTGATTGTTAACAGGATCAAAGTCTAATTACAACCAGAGACAATATTGATAGCTTTGCAGTTGTGGTTTAAAAATTCCAGAATAGTATTTCACCTCTTTTGTATTATGATTTGCGCAGAGGCCCAACTGTATAACCCAAGGCTATAGATGTAGGTGGCAAGAAATGAGCTAGGCTTTCATGTTGTTTTCTTTGTTCTTATTCTGTTACAGTATCAGATGATGAGTGCAAGGGGTACTGGTCTTAAAAACACATGAAGTAGAGACCAGCAGCCACAAACTGTGACACCTTATTAACTTTTCCCATTATATTTTAAGACTCGTTATACCCAAAACACTGATCATTATATTCTAATTATTACAGAGGCTTTAAAGCAGGATTTGGCTGCAATAAATCCATCAGATTACCAACACATCCTTCAGAAAAAAAGTTAATAATGAAAAATACATAGCATTATGTGTAAACCTTCTGGCAGAAAACTCCCATTATTTGCTTCAGTGGTTAAGAGCCAGTACATAATGCCACTCGATCTCTGAAGGTTTATGTCACAATCATCACCATCTGTGGAGGGGATTTTACGTTGCTTCACTTGATACCTACAGTAAGTAGTGTGTTAGACCTACCATCAACACAAAAATTGACAGTCAAACCACAGAGCTTTTGCTGTTCATTTTATAGTGTCAATCAAGCAGCATAGGCAGCTTCTCAGGAGATACGCTGAGGTAACAATTTATGAACACTGACAAGATGTGAGAATATGTGCAAAAGGAATGACGGCCACTTAAGAATAAAAAGGCGCCACTTGCACCTAAAAATATACATGATTGCCACTAGAGATATACGCAAGAAAATGTTTGATATTTGTGTCATAACTTTCCCAAATCACATCTCTGGTGGTCCTGTTTTTGGAGATCGCATTCAGTCTTACACAGCAGTTTAATCTGTGCAGTATTTCATCATATTAATAGTGGAATGTCTTTTTTTTCTTCTATTTTCTATTAACAAGATGTGACTATGGGTTGACGGGGACTGTAAAACTGACACTAAGCCTCTGGGACATGGAGTTCTCTCTTTATTCCTTGAAGGTTTGGCTTCAAGGAATAAAGAAGCTGAAATGTATGCGCAACAAGTACAGGCTATTTGACACTAAAATGTAGCCCAAAGCAGATATTGATGGCATAATAGTTTTTAAGGTAGAAATAATGATATTCAATTAAACTCCAACCAAAAAGCCATAAAAACACAAAAATAAAATAAAATACAATAGCCAATAATCTTAACAAGGCCATCAGTAATTACTCATCATAATAATAACAATGACAAAATATTTACATGTTTTACTTTCTAGGGTATGTACCTATCTGATACAACATCAATACATCTTACCCTCAAGGTTGCTTCAAAGGCTGTTGTTTGTCATTTCATGTGGTGCTGTTGTGTTGTGTCATATTGGGTGTTTCAAATATTTAGTGTGCACCTCTTGAAATTGATGGATTGGACAAAATATTGTGTTATGTTGTACCTTACTTTTATTGGGCCCAATTCTATTTAGCCAGATATCCATAGATGTTTGGCTTATGTCTTCTGGGGCTTAAGTGAATAAAGGGTAACATCATTTCAGACTCTAGGGATGTCATAGTGGATCTTATGAAGCCATAGAAATCACAAAAAAAATATACTCAAAAAAAATATCAAAAAATATATTCTTTGAGAAATATTTGAATTAATAAAACTATATATTTACATCTGACACAAAACCATGTGGCAGACTGAAAACATAATTGTGTGTTAAAACTCACCTTCACCTTCGACACGTCATAATTCTGAGCCATCATCTGAGCTCATGTGTGAACTTTGAAACCGCCATCAAGCAGAAACCACAAGGTCTTGGCCAGTATTGACCTGCTGCTACTGTATGTATTGAGCTATATTTGTAGGGACCAAGACCTCTCTAAAGGTAATTTGTCACATTCATAAGTAACTAGCTTAGATTCCACTTGGTCCCCATGTTTCCCCTGGGTCTATTGGAAACATTTCTCAAACTGACTGGCTGTAACTACATTTGTGTCACATTGGACGCTTAAGGTCATACATGTCTGTTGTAGCTCCACAAGGTGCTCAGTTGATGATGGTGAGCGCAACCCCACCACGCTTTGGAGGTCATTTTGCTTTCTTTTTGTGAGTTAGTTGAGACTATTAATACCACTGTCATGTAAAGCATGTAACATTACCATTAAAACAACGCTTAATGTTTTTACATGTCTGTTTGCGCACAAATTAAATTTTTATTATAATTTTGGTCGGATTCAGGCAAGCTGTTTACTCCCTCTTCCAGTCTAAGCTAAACTAATCCCTTCCTGGTTCCAGCTCCGTTGTTACTGCACATATACTGTATATGAGAGTGGTATGAATCTATTCTTAGCTCTCAGCGAGAAAGCGCATGTGGTTTTCTCAAAATGCCAAACTGTCAAACACAAAATAGCCACCTTTCAATGTAGATTTACCTGATCATATTTTCTCCCATTCTGAAGCCTCATCCTATTTGATTCCTCTAAATAGCAGGATATTTGCAGACTTACGCTGAGAGTCTCTCTCTCCTGCTTCTTTAATGATCCTTTTCCAGATGACAGAAGATGTTGTTGTTACCTGTAGAGAATGTCCCAACAAAGGCAGAAATGTCTGAGTGTAAGAGGAAATTCTTGAGAAAAACATTGTTTTGATAAAATGAAAAGTTTTGAAAGAACACAAACATTAAGCTGAGCTGTAGGCACCAAAGCAAAGTACAAACCCCCATAACGACCAGAAATATGAAGGGTGCTACAAACAAACACAAATTCTTACGACAAACAAGCATGACTTGTCTTGCCCTGCAGTAGAAGCATTGAATTACCTTCCCCTGTTGAAGTGTACAGAAATGTACTTTAGAAATGTTCCATGACATTGGTGAAAAGTCAGATATCTCTAAAGCTCATATCTCCAACACTTGGAAACTCACAAAACAATCTAGATTAATAAATAGAAGTACACGTAGGAGGGAAAATATGTAGTTGTGATTTGGGGGTGAACCTTCACTTTTAAACACTGATAAAAGTCAATCTCTGAGTTAAAGCTGTAAAATCCCCATGATGACTGTAATGTTTGGGAACAGTGCAACAAATTAGAGACCTTCAAAATTGTTCATGAAGACTGCATAAGGAGTTGGTTTGCGATTGGCCCACAGAGGGGGCTTTTGAAAACACCGGTTTTGACCTATTCCACTGATGATTCAGTTTCACTTAACACTCGGCAATAAGGATGGAGCCTCTTAACTAGTACAGGGTTATCAGATGAGATCAGGCCCTTTAAAACGGGTCCCAAAATACCTAAAAAGATGAGAAAGATAATTATGGGCATACTATATGCATATTTCGGTCTGCATATTAACCCCTTGTATTTGCTGTTCAAGTAAAAGTTTTAAAAAAACAACACTTCTTTCAGAAAGCTTGGGCTTTCCTGGGACACGTTAGATAATTTAGTTCATTTAGTTAATTTACTATCTAAGACATAGCTTTGAGCCAAACCAAGCATAAACTAAATGAATCACAAGTTTGTATGAACAGACTTAGAAAAACAAAATATATATATATAAAATATATATATATATATAATATATATATATATATATATATATATATATATATATACTCTCCTTTTAAAGAATTGTGTCTGACTGTCACCAACAGAGGTTGTTAAGGGAGCAACTTTCTCTCATCGATCTGGTTTCACCAACCAGGCGCAACTCAGTTAAATTGATGAGTCAAATAAAACAATTTAAAAAACAATGCTGAAATCAGATAACCTGTTTCACCAAATGCTAGCTACCATGTACCACTGTTAAAACTTTTAGGTCAGTATCAAATTGCAGTATGTGACAAATGTCTAAAAAGGTTATTACCTCTGGAATCAGGTATTTCGGCTTTTCGATCCTTTAAACAGTTTATCTTATCTCAGTAATGTGGATATCTGAATTCAAACTGACATATAAGTTCTTGCCACACAAGGCCTGTTCATCAACCTGCTGCTGCTGCAGTAGAAGGGAGACAGGTGTGCACTGTTTTGCCCAATCAGCCTGGCGATTATCCCTCTGTAAAGGGCTAGCGGCAGCAGCAGCCCTGACAAGCGACAGGATTAGCGAGAGATGCAATTAATGCCTCAACAGGGAATCGGTGGCTGACACACATAGATAGGATTGTGGCTGCATCTCCACACTTACATGCATTATGCTCTAACTGTGAAGTGGGAAGCTCACCTTGAGTCACATCAGATGACTCCGCCATCAATTTATTTATTTGTGTGGGTCTTCGAAGTTGATGGGGAGCCCTAATGCTTGGTTACTGGCAATTACCTACTGCATTCACTGCTAAAAACCAATTATCACAATCAAATTAATACAACTGGTATACGATTATCTTTGGAATAATACATTAAAAAAATGACACGGGTTAAGCAGTGCTGACACTCAGATCCTTCAATACGCATAGGAAATGGAATGTAGTTCAAAGCATATTTCATATTAGATATTCAATATGCAAACAACAGTAATGAAACCAATATCAGTTAAGTTTGAAAATAAGGTCATAGTATCTCAAATCAGATAATTTTTTAATTTACCAAGCAGGTCATTGCATTGTACAGGCAAGTCAGAGCAGAATTTGCGAGGCCAATTTTAATCACTATGGAGAAAAACAAGCAGTACTGGAAATAATTTGGAAAGGGTTGCAAACATTAAGTCGTGTTCAGACCACCTTTATCCCCGCGTGAAAAAAAAGCAGCATTGTTTGATTTGGGTTCCAACGCAGTAGGCGGTCTAGCAAAAAACAAGGCTCAACTTTTGCTGCAAAGCAACACAATGCCATCTAGCAAGACAAATCAAATACATGCAATGTTAGTCATGTAATTGTCAGTACAAAAGATAAAATGACTGTCGATTCTGATTGATTCTGAAGCAACACACTCCCCCCAGCATGGCCTCGTGTGTTGGGGAGAATTGTTGCTTTGTCTGCTGTAGCTAACTCAGTTAATATGGCAATAGTATTGCACAAATCTGGTTTCCCAAAAATATGTGAAATGTCTAGTTCACTAAAATAGCTGTTAACAGGGCATTACATGGTGGCGGTATGTAATGTGTTAAAATTACTTGTCGGCATCATAGAAACAATGCCAATGGAAAGTCAATTAGGATGCTTTCTTGTGGTGGACACACAAATTAATTGCATCCATGTGAATATACAATGACGTAGTATAAACAGTTTCTATCCCGCTTTTCGAGACTGTTGTTCGTGTCTCAAACTGTTATTGTTACATTGAGTTGAATTACATTCGTGACGTTTTTCCTGAACCAACATATTGGTTTTCTTCCCTTTAAATTGTTTCTGTGGCGCCGGCATTTGATTTGAACACACTGTTTGCCACCACCACGTAATACGCTGTTCCAAGGCCGTGGTCATTTGACGTATTTCTGGTGGAAAATTCCACACCATTTTATCAAAAACCTAATTTTTGTCAGTTACTACAAGGTTTTTTTTCTCTTTTTCGTCTCCCTGCACATGTTGTTTGTATTCTTTTACCATTCAGTGATATTAGCAATGACAATCGGTACTTCTTGAATAAGAGGTAAAACTCAATCTCTCTTTAAATGCCGAGGACATTTAGATTCCTGCCAATTCACCAGACTCAGCCAAAGCTTGCACCAGATTAATAATCCTTGAAGTTGTTTGTCTCATGGGCTTCCATACAAGGGGAAGAGGCAGAGTGAATACAAACAGGGACTGATGGAGCAGAGTTTGATCAATAAGTCTGTCAATAATTTAAGCACAGACAATACCTAGAGAGTGAAATTGTATCTTGAGTTTATAGTATATAGCTGACCCATATTCAAGCAACCCCAACTCACTGTATACCACAGCACATTAACCCAACAGTACATTAGTAAACAATCTATTATGGTCACTGTGGTCAATGGTTTGGTCAGGAGCATTAGTTCCACACAACCTACCAGATCGTGTGGTGAGCATATGAGTATTTACTGCTCTACATACAAACTGGAGAGCAACGTGGCATTGCATTCTCAGAAAATCTTTTTGATTGCTCCATCAGCCAATCTTGTGCCAATGCTCTCAACGCTGTTATGTGTGTCTCCAATTATAGTCATCTCTCTCCCTGGCTAGCTGTCTGCACACACTCATGTCCTTTCACACATATTTCTGTCCTCACTTTCTTCTGCTCCTCTGTTAATAGATAGATGCTCTTTACACTGTGAGGAGATGCCACTCATCTCCACTGTAATGACCTCCACTGGGAACAGGTGAAGCTGTTTGTAAATCTCCTGTTGTTCGTTGGATGACTTTGCTATTAAATGAAGACTCAGTGTAGTGGGCAGATCAGCCCCCTGTTATCAGTTCCCATGCCATTGCAGAGATGCCTGCATCCAGATGAGGGGGACATATACGAAAAGATTGACACAGCCATTCTGGGTCCCGAAACCTTTTCAAAGACCCTTTCAATCACTGTAGAAGCGTATAATTGCCTCCCTTGCAAAGACTCATGCTACACTCACATCTCATATACGATCCGATGAGCACACAAGCTGTCAGTGGAGATTTTAATTTTTTTACCACAGCATCTTAGTTGTAATTAAACGTATGATGTAGGAATTTTTGGAAGCTCTATATCGCCCACCTGGTGTCCCATATTGCGAAAGTGTGTCAACACAGGCAGTAAACACAACCATTAATCAACGTAGGACAGCTGTCCAAGGTAATGAAAATCAAATATTATTAGTGATAATACGCAACAATAATACAGTCGGCTCTATTTACCAAAATAGAATTGACAGTAAAGTCTTGCACATGTTAGCCCACATCACAAAGTGGAGCTACAACGGAGGACAACATCCACTTGCAGAACTAGGAGATTTGAATTGATAGATTTTTTTTAATTATCCTTTCATCATGTTTCATAGTATAGTATTTATCAAGCTCTCTCTGGTAAACCCCCTGAATTTCTAAATATTATGTATCATGTAGCATTTCTGGTCTAATAATAATTGCGCTCCACTCCTTGAATGTATCTGACTTTGCAGTAAACAATGCAGAATGCAAAAAATCCGGTGCACACTAGCCTTAATGCAGTATAAAAATGTCAGCAGCACCTTAATAAATGTTACAACGTATTAGAAGAAGACTATAATTTTCCAACTTAATGATGATGTGACATTGGGATGAGAAATTATTAAACCTGCATTGGTGTTTTGTCCATTTGGGAAAAGTGAAAGAAAACACAAAATTGTAAATGTGGCCAAATAATGCTTATTAAACATTCAGTACATGCAGCGACATTAGCATTCATTTGGATTTGTGTGTCTGGCGACCTGACGGACGTAAGTCGAATATTTACTCTCCAAGCTCTGTTTTTCTTTTTTTTTTAAAACTCCAGAGAAACATATCTGGGTCATAAGCTGCTAAATGCTTCACTATGTTCACCAGATAGTTGATAAGGTTGTCTGTTATTTGCCACAACAGGCCAAAGTGAGGACCCGAAAGATGCTAAAATGCTCCGTAGAGCTGAGGACAACGGCTGTGTGTTTGTAACTAAGAGCAAAATCTTTCACATTACTCACTTAATTTTTCCTCATCCGGTGTGTGGGTCCAAGGACAGACGATGTCATATGTCAAAGATTGTAAAGCCCTCTGAGGCCAATTTGTGATTTGTGATATTGAGCCATGCAAATAAAATGTATTTGAATTAAACTTATTATTATTGACATTACACATTATTTGATACACTGTGAATATTGAAATATGGATTAGAACAGGGGCTGCATGGTAGTCTAGTGGCAAGAGGAGTGAAGGTTCAATTCCCGGGCTGGACGACCCTTCTGTGTGGAGTTTGCATGTTCTCCCCGTGTCAGCATGGGTTCTGCCTGGGTTCTCCTGCTTTTTTTGCCACAGTCCAAAAACAAACAGCTTAGGTAAATTGATTACTATAATTTGCCCATAAGTGTGAACGTGAGCATGAATGGTTGTCTGTCTCTACGTAGCGTTCGCCCCAATGTCAGCTGGGATCAGCCTCTGGCGACCCTAAACACTAGAAGTGATTAAAGATAATGGATGGATTAGCTCAGCTATAATTAAAGAAGCAAAGAAAACATTTTGAACTAAAGAAAAACAATTTGAAATTATTCCTGGCCTTATTCCCAGGTATACTTTTTAAATTCAATGACTTTCACTGTTTGTGTGGGGTGCATGAAAAGTCTGTATCCAGAGTGCACTTGAAAGTTTCCTAAAGTGGGAAAGATTGGCCTTCTAATAACATGCTGTCAGTAATGAATGTCAGTGGACAGATGCTTGCAAGCAGCCTGAAAATGAAATTGGCACTTTTCAGCAGCATTCCTGCCAGGTCCAAAGACTCGCTGCCTCCTATTTAATCTGTCACACATAGCCATTATTTGCAACAGTGACGATTATGAAAAAAGATCTGCATCCTTCCGAGGGACCTGGTGTACTCTGTTGTTGATTAAAAACAAATCCCAGAAAGTCATTGGCATCCATTAGAATCATTTCTGGGCTGTCATCTGCCTGACAGGGGTAACCCTCACTGGCAACTACAGATTTACTGGCATCTTTAATAGCGGAATCATCACTGTTAGGCCATGTTATTGCTGGTAAAAGACACTACCTGGAGACACTGTCCATTCACCCTGGTTTAAATTGGCTCAGTGCAGAGATGACAACTGAAAATTGACTTTCCTGTCTGTCTACCTAATCCTAACCTATGATAAATCTGGCATTAAACTAAATCCATGAAAAAAAAATGTCTTCTTCTTTGAGGAGCATATACCATTAGATATTGATTATGATTACAATAACATGGCACTGATGTTTGTTTAAAATAAGCAAATGTAGTATTTCTTTTTGTTGGATTGTGTCAGTTGCTCCATTCATGTTTCTCCATTATTGGCTACCAGCTGACTAATAACTTCCAATTCCATACAGGTGTACAAGGCAGCTCATATCAATGCTGTTTGCTGTTGCAGCACCCTCCACTTCCAGAACATTGTCCTATTGTGTTAAAGGTTTATTTAATTGTTTCGTTCATTAAGATTTAATGTTCATACATATTTATTATGAGGGGATGAGATCCTCATTGCTGCACTGATGCTTTGAGAGCTCTTTTTGACATTTTCCGCCAGTTGTGTAATCATTTTTGATAACTGATACATTCCTGGACATTGGTGTCTCCAGATAAATTGCAAATCTGTAAATTGAAAGCCAAAACAAATCAGCTCTCTCACTCCTCAAATACCTCAATGTCCCTTTGCATCAGAGATCAACGCACTAGGTACTCCTCTAGTATTCGTTTTCAATGTGTTGGGGCGACGTGTCAATATACGGTTGTTACACGCATAGTGTCCTTTTTCAGTATTTGACGGCCTGGGACGAAGCACGGGTTAGTTTTACAGGTATTTAGTAAGTAAGGTCAGGAAATTGTTGACAATTGGCATTTTTTTACAGAGAGATTTTCTTTTGATTGGCAACCATTAACGGAGACCTTTTATTAGGATGCTGGCTTTTATAGTTTCCATTATTGAGATATTGTTATGACCGTTGCTTTCACTGCCAAAGTTATTTGAAGAGATGAATGTCGTTTCCCGAGACATTTAACACCAATCATCTTGCAAATACTTATGCTTGCCATTGTAAAAGCATGATATAGCATGATATAGTAAATATTAAGTAGTCTAGGCATTATAACATTAAACTAACTAATTAGTGACTTTCTGATATGTTGGAATTAACCTTTTCACTTAAGATAAAATGTTACCATTGAGATTTCACCATTAGGATTTTAAGAAACTAAATAGTTCTTTTCTTTGCATGTTTTTCTCTTGTTCCTTCCAAAAAAAGTGTTGGATTCCTAAGTATGCAGAAGGAAGAGGAACAGAGCAGCCCCTCCAGGCTTCATAAAAAGCAACATTGAACTTTTCTAATTAAACTGAACTCTCCCCTTCCACACAGCAAGCAAGGTTTTGGGAACATAATAGAGCCTTCTTGGGTCTTCTCTCAGCCGGATATCGGCCTCCTGCAATAGCTATTCTCCTGGAATACTGCAGGCTGCAACGATCAATAAAGAGCAACTTCATAAATTGAAAATATCTCCTCCATAAAAGCACTCACTAGTTACTGTTTTAAAACAGGCTGGCCAAGGTAGAAATACTTGATTTAAATGCTGAATGACGCCACATCTTATAGCTGGTAAAGGTAATGGTCTGTAATCCTCTGTAATGGTCCCAGGAGACTAATTGAGTCACACCAATTACCTGATAAATCACACAAATACCCAAGTGCATAAAGTAATGGGCAGAGTGTTTGACTGGAGAGAGCGGAGACTGTATGCTTTGAGCACAGAATGGATAATAGATCATATATATATATATATATATATATATATATATATATATAGTGTCAGCATTTCTAATATATTTGTTTTTTTTCCGGCGTTTTTTGTGTTTCTCTTTACTATTGACATTTAGCTGCAGTCAAACAGTACAGAATTCTTGCAGATTTATGAGACCAGCTCAGCACTGAGTTGGCATCTCTAGCAAGAGAGACATATGTCAAAACAACTGTATTATACATTGTTTTTCCACAAAATATATAGTACTCCTGAATCAATACTTTTGTCATTGATATGGCTTTTGTGCAATGACCTTCGAGTGGTGAATTAAATAACTTTACATATAGGAAAGCATCCTGACCTGTAATGTAAAATATTGTGCAGCTAGATGCTCTTTGGATAAAGAACAGTCTTAACGGGGTCAAAACACAGTCATTCAAAAATCTCTTGGGAATCATGCAATTCAAATGCCAACAGTTATCTAGCACAGCTTTCAGTGGCCTATACGTGACCTAAAGAAAGAGAAGAAATGTAGATACTTGAGCAGGAACTCAACACAAGTGAGGGGGGGAAAGGTCACCTATAAGTCAAAGGGACAAATGCTTGAATAGTAATGCTGCTTTAAAATAGTTTGTGTGAGTTTTGCTTTCAGCAGGACTAAATTACAAGCAAGAAGGTGAGCGAGTGAGTCGGAAAACCCAGAAATTCAATACTAGGCAACGTAATTGAGTCACCGGTATTGATCAGTAACCCTATTAACCCGTTTCGAAGTTAGATTAATCTGGATTTCTGTTCTTTAATGATCATTATGGTTTTATTCAGCATGGGAGGAAGAGAAATATGTGCCACTTCTAAGATGTACAAGGTAAGGTGGTGTATCCCTGGAGACAAACTCTTTTCTATCTGGTTGCTCTCTTGCCACACTCATGTCTCCATGATATCTCCATCTCTGCTGCTATCAGTTAATGAAGCCCAGTCTGGAGCATGGAGCAGCACTAAGCCAATCTGCAGGACACACGTGGGGAGCAGGGGGGATTTGTGAACAGCGAGACACTCACAGGCACTTAGCTTGGGGGGATCTAGCTTTGGTTCAAAATCTGATCCAGTCTATCTTTGACTCTACATACCAAATGTAAAAACCTAAATATGGTAATCGAATACATTGCCTCCAGATCTACTGTATGTAAGCGTGGGCACCAAAAAGGCATGTTGCTGAAGTGTAAAAGCCATCTGTAATTGAGTTGGCAGCAAGACCAAGACCAAGTTTTAAAAACGTCGAAGATAACTGGGGAGGAATATTCCCCGAAGGTGTCTGCATTGCACCAGCAAGGAAGGAGCCGAGCCTTGTGGGTGTAAGGTGCAGTCAGGTTCACTGACTTCCACACAAACCTATCAGTCTGACTATGACTTCTCCAGAGGGAGTGGATCCCCCACACTCAGCTGTCTGCAGTGAGCTGTTTTTCTCTCAGGGGGTAATTTGTGGCACCGCATAGTGAGACATCAATTCTTTCTGACATATTGTGCAGAAAATAGGAACATTTAAAGGCCTTTATTTGTCATCGTTTTTCCTCAGACAAATTTATTACCATGGAGGTCGCTGGCCTTGAGACACCCAGCTGGGGTTATTGTATATCTTTTTCATGCTCATGTCAGTGGCTCTCTCTGTTCGGGATTGGATGTTGTAAATACAGTTGGATTTGTATGGAGTTGAGCGAAAGCAAAGTGAAGCATACTTACCAATTCTGTGGCTATTACACTTGTTGACGTTGAGTTGTACTTGCACTTTTATTATTTGGTGATAACACCGATAATTGCAGCACTCAGCTTTTCTGACAATCCTGCTAAAACACTTAGGAGCTTGAAACAAAATGGAGCAAGGCATACTGGACAAGCTATTAATATGCTAAGTGGGCAGCATGACAAATATCACAAAGTGTGAATATCGCTGCGTGCAAATTAGCAACACTGCAGAATATATTAAACACATGATACCTAATTTATTCATGTCTTTGATTTCACAGCAGTTCAAGCTTGCAGCAGTTTCTTAACAGTTGGCAGCAAAGTTAAGAATGAATACTCGGTGCAGTAAGCTTCCATGTCAATTTGACTTGGTTTCTCAAACTTCTCGCTTGAATAAATACTCCATCTGTCTGAGCTGATCTCATCACCAACATTGCATCTAATCCTCCTCCTTAGACATCAGACGATACTCGCTGATGATTCCCCTCCAAGTCAGATGACATTCTGGGTCTCACCGAGGGAATCAAACCTCACCAAGCCTAGAACGGCTTCCAAGGTGACATTTTCATCTAAGCCCTCTCCTCACAGTGGACTTTTCTGTCCTCATCAGGAATTCTGCATTCTGCACCAGCAGTGGGACACAAATCCAGCCTCACATGATGTCATATGTGCATATGTGCATATGTACATATAGACACATACACAAAGCTGTGTACATGTGCAGACATTTCTTGGTAAACATAACAGACTTAATGCTATCACACACACTCGCATATGGATGCAGAAATACTGATACATACAGACAGACAGACACACACACACAACTAAATTTAGACACAGAAACACGCACACACACACACGCACACACACACACTTTTCCAGCCTCTCCAATAACTAAAAGAGGTAGAGGAAGCTCACAAAGGGAGTAATATAGCACTAGGGAAAATGCCAAGTGTCTTATTAGTGGTTTAGTAGAGATGGCTGGGAATCGATGAGCGACCCCACTGGTCACAACACAGCACTCCCAGAGACACACATCACGGCACTCCGCCTGGACTAGCCTATCCATCATAACAAAACCAAAAAAGAAAACTCTTCCACAGCTAAAGACTTTCTACCTCTTATCCCCCTTATGTTCAGTGCTTTGGGATAGATGTGTGCTGCCAAGCAAAGGCACTAACAACATAAGGAGTCCCTTATTTTCTGCTTTGGTCCTTGGAGATGACTCCTCTAGTCCACCTCCATACTGCAGACTTCTTCTTCTTCATAGAAATATTATTTTACTTTATTCTATTTAATTATTTTTTTTTAAAAGCTTAGCAACAACTGATCAGGGTAATCCTGTTTTAACCTCTCTAAATGTACGCATGTAGTACTTAGTTGGTATGGCAGTAATGCTAGCAGTACAAAGTAACTTTTAGCAGTACTTGTTGGTATAAATAATGTTTGCTGCAGTAATACATAGGCTATAGCTACAATTAACAATATTGCACAAAATCACCAGCTGAATAATATATATATATATGGTATTGGAGAAAATAAAAATAAAATGCCAACCTTTTCCAACCACAACTTAAATAAAATCTCAGCCCTCTGACCAACCTGAGTTAACACCAAAACAAATTTCTTGAGCAAAATGCAAATCCTCCTTACAAATAATATCATAATCAAACAAGCTGTGTGTGCAGCCACCTGTCCTACCACACAAAACCAACTAAATGTAATAAGCCTATACATCACACACACACACACACACACACACACACACATAAACACAAACACAAACACATCGCAGTGCATACGTAGCCAACGTTGGCAACATGTGCATCTAAATGACCATTTTCCAAAATAAACCGTAACACATGCAATATACATATATAACTTCAGTCAGAAGAAATCTTTAATAAAACCTCTAAAGCTGCCTGATAAACACATTCAATCTTATTGAACTTGACAAATTGTATGTGTGTTAAGTATGGAGTCGGAGCCAGAGGGTGATTAGTTTAGCTAATACTTTACTTTTTACTCTATTATAAATTATCACTATTTTTTTACTTTTCACCCTGCCTCCAGTCTTACGCTAAACTACCTAATCACCTCTGGCTCTACTGTAGCTCTGAACATAGCATACAAATAAAGTGGTATCAATCTTCTCATAAGCCCATTTCTCAAAAAGTAAATTTTTCATAACCTCCAGTTCAAAAATAAAAGTAGTTCAAAAGCATGTCAATTAAAGTAGACATTTGAAAAGAAGAAATTCTGCATGTCAAATATTTCTTGGTGTATCTCTCTGACTTGAAATTGACTTGATTTTAAAGACTGGAGCGCCACACATCTGCTGTATTGTGGTGGAAATATAGACCTTTTTAATTTCCTTTAGAGGAACAAACGTGATGTGAAACACTCAAATGTCTTTAAGCATTTATTGAACAGATACTTGGAATAATTATATTGAATGGATCGAGCTCTTCCACCAAAGATGGTTCAGAGGTCTAACCACGAAAAAAGGTGGTTAGACCTCACACTTGTTATTTGGCCCTGTTGATGGCGCCGAGTTGGTGAGGTCAGGATGAGCCGCCTCTCATGTATTTTCAGGGTTAAGCAATACAAGTTACATCTAAAAAGAGTAATATGATACATTCCCACAACATCTATGATTAATGAAAGACCAGAGTGAGGATGTGGTCAAACGGCAGTCAAAATGACACATTTTCATTTTCCCTCTGATTCCACTGTCTTTTTTTCAATCGTCAGGCAAGTTTTTGTGAACAAAGAGATGGGATAAACAAGGTTATTCCACATGTAAGGTGTGCAGATTACATGGCAGCTGAGTAACAGCAGGGAAACAGCTGGTGGCTAATGGTGTTTCTGAAAAAGAGCTGCTATGATTCTGACCATCTTCCATGCACTGTACTCTTTACCAGTAATACTTTGACAATGCCTGGCCCCATCATGACTTCCTGATTTACCTTTGTCCATACCTGCACTCAACCAGAAAATTAGCTCTAAAAGGCCGCAGTCGCTCGGGGGACCAATTGTTAAGTGTTATTCAGGAAAGCCCAGACGCTGCCTGTCAAAGACTCCACTGGCGGCTCCAAAGCCCCGCTCACCTGCAACAATATTATTTGGGAATGTGAAGTAATTTGAGATCATTTCAGGGTCTGTTTCAGTCCAGTACAAATGTGCCGTGACACTGAAAGCTATGCGCATTATATTGGTAATAATAATATCAACAATACATTTAATTTTTGTGGCATTTATCAAAAAAGTGTTTTACAGAATTGCATAAAACATATGAAAACATACAGCATGAAGCAGCTGGAAATAACGTTAAAATGGGGGTCAAGGAGGATACTCTTTGAAACTACCACCTATATGTTTGTATGTTTAAAACCAGTTCATTTTAATACAGCACATTTTGTGTTTGAAGTCACTTTGTCTTCGTCACGTCTTGTCTTCAGCACTCTGCAGTGGCAGAAAGTAACTAAGTACATTTAGTCAGGTACTTGTACTTTACTTTAAATTGAGTTTTTCCATTTTCTGGTACTTAATACCTCTACTCCACTACAATTCAGAAGGGAATATTGTAGTTATTACTCCACTACAGTCATTTCATAGCCATACAGTAGCTATTAGTTACTTTTCAGATTCATATTTTACACAAAAAAAACACAGGATGAACTTCATTACATTGTTTAAGATTAAACTTGTGTTCAACAAAATAATTGGCTTGTAGGCTGGAACAGTTCTACCAAATACACGTTTCTCCTTGAAACTTCTATAATGGTATATATTTTATCTTTTAATTGTTTGAGGAACAAAGAGATACAATTATTTAGAAAAGGCCCAAAAAGTAGGGAGCCAACCTGTAAAACTACCCATAAAATAGTTATGTTATAAATCATCGGTTATGTAATATATACGATAACATGCCAGTCAGTGGCCATTTTTGTTGTATTGGTGCTTTTAGAAAAAATATCTGAATACTTCTTCCACGACTGGAGCTCAGGATTATCAAAGTTCAATGAGTCAAAAAGTAAAAACTCCCTTGGTAAGTGGTAGTATATATTTTAAATGTGTTTTTCTTCCTCCCTCTCCGGCCTCATTTCTTTCTCCGTCCTAAAAGAAATTGGATCATGGTTAAGGCAGGAGAAAATAAAACACTTCAAGGAAAGGTCATTGTTACGGTTAATAAAAACACAGATTCAGGTCTGTGATTGGACAAACTCTGGTCCCCTGCATGACAGTTGGACATGCTACACTCCTATCCACTATGTTGGCCTCCACACCCTTACTTTCTGCAGTGCTCACTACTTTCTGCCCTGGTATTGAAGGTAGTATTGGATCTTTCCAATTCCATACGAAAACAAAATGGGGAAAACATACATCTCTGTGTATAAATCCATACCATGGCAATTCATTCTACAAGTATTCAAATATTATCACCATTGTGCCAGGATACTAACTATAGGCTTCTTGGTATCTTTAACATTATTCTACCTTTAGAAATATTGCACAGCAGCACTGTGGAGCTCTACCTCGATCCCTTCGTCTGCATCGAATAATGATCCTGGTTAAAGAAACACCAGAGAAAAGATGAATAAAGAACCGCCGTTGTGCAGTGTATTTTGTCATTTCCTTTATTTTCCGTAATGAGAACATTTTGTCACTTCTCTTGCTCCGTCTTAAAGTGACAATGAGCCTCTGTTTCTTCGCACTTTCCTTATCAGAAATCCATCTGTCACAGCTATTAGATTGTCAGACACCAACCAAAGAGTGTTTGTTTGTGATAGAATTTGTGTAATTTCTAGCTCCAGCTTCCCCTCACCATTTCTGTCAGCAGCAAAAATACGTCATCATTGACTCATTTGAAGGTTTTGAATATTACCCTGCATATCAAATATTTTGCCAAATACCTGAAAGGTGGCACCCACACACTTTTAAGATAAGGCAAGATAATCTTTTTAATCCGTTAGAGGCAATTTGTTGCACAGTCAGCAGAAATACAATTACCAATCAGCAGTCAAATTATTTACACAAATTACATCATGTTATTCAGCAGAGACCAATTAACTCTTAAATATATTGGTTCTGCATCTTGGCAGATTAGATCTGCATCCAGATGGAAGCAACCTTAACTCACTGAACAAAAGGATGACTTAGGTCAACAAGGATTGACCGGGCTTTCTTTGTGACTGACCTTAAAAACTTGAGAGAGGTCATTTAGATTTGTGCCTGCAATTTTACTGCTCATTGTAACGATATAGCCCCCTGTTGCTGTTGTTCAAAAACATCCCCCACTGGACCGTGGTCAATTTCATAACTACTTAGGAGGGAAACAATATTGGAGTCATCCGCAAACTCAATGACATGTCTACCTCCGTAATTGTAGTCGAAGTGGTTTACAACAGAAAAGATAAATCACTTTGGACATTACAATACAAACTGGAGCAGAAGGTTACCTATTCTTTGATCAAAGTCCTATGAGACCTGGATGGGTCGTAGGCCTACTTTACCTGGGAAAGAGCAATATCTTATCTGAATAACTGTTTGTTATCTTACTTATACATAACCCACTGTTACACAAGTCCCACCTAATTTTCCAGCCTCCGTGCACATGGTATGTAAATGTTATGCTTCGTTCAGTTCACCCTAATACCTGAGGGAGATGGCTACGTAGGTGTACAAAAGGCCATCCAGCAGCAGAGCAATTGGGAAACGGAAAGCCTTTTGATTAGCATGGTGATCGAAAGAGCTGCTGTGAACCCAAACTTCAGCTAATCCCCGAGCGGCTGGTCAGGTCAGCACCTCCCAAACAAACACGATGAATGGATTCAGAACAACGTCCGTTCACACATTTGATGAAGCATAAAAAATGGATGATATGACTTACCGTGTTTCCTCAAGGTAATTAAATAGCTGCAAGCTATAGACGAAGCCTGCAGAGTCCGACGAACATAGTGGACCGTTTGCAACTTGTATATGTCAAAGGGAAAAATGTCAGAATTAATGAGATGCAAAGTTAACCCAAAGAACCAACGTAAACAATCTGTTATTTGAAATGCATGTACCAAACAGCACTGCACACTGTTTTGAAAACCTGGTGTTTAAGACGTATTACAAACAAAAATTAAATCAAAAAGCAGCTCTACTACTACCAACTTTGACTTTTTTTTATATTGGGGCAGGACTTTGTACAACATCTATGTTGCCACATTGCTCATATATCATCATATCTGTCAAACAAATGCAACATTATTACGCCCACAGCATGAGTAGCCCTGCTGTGTTGAGGTTTCTAACAACACACCCCTCCAGCCCCATATGCTTCAACTGAATTCATTCTTCTTTAATGACGCACACACACACAACTTGATGCAATAATTGCCCGCAGACCTCATGCAGATAAATGTGAGCAGTACTTTTGTATCCCGCTGTTCCCCTTTATAAATAGCCTCTAATGAATCGTTACTTTCCAACCTACCCATCCACCTTTTGACATGAGTTATGTGTTATTGCTGTACAGAGAGCTGCCACACTGCCAGGAATCATCAGTTTAATCGGATTTTGCCACAGCGATACATGTTGCATTGAGATTGCGTGGAGGTGTTGGAGGTGTTGAAGTTGGGCAGTTTCTCCCTCTCCGTCTCACTTTGTTCGCATTTTGACGCACCATGGAGATAATCTGGTCGAGCACCGATTTCTTCTCTTGCTTCAAAATGTTAAAACTGATATGTGCTCTTTTTGTATGATTGCTTTATTTTACTGTATTCAATCAAGTGTGTATGCTGATATATTAATTCTAAATAATAAGGTTTTGAGATCCACCATATTCAGCACAACACGTCTACTTATAATCAGCAGCTCATTTGTGAACGTCCTCTTTTACTCCTCACGTTCTGGTATCGGAAGCAGATGTGTTCGTGGGTCCAAAGTTTTCAACTGACCGAAAACAATACATGGAAAACCTTATTATACCCAACAGGCAGAAAACCATCTCGAAAAGTAAAAAAATAAGAAACCCGATTGGGGTTACTTGAACAGACTGGCACCAGCCCTGCCAGCAGCATGATACAGCATCAATGAACAAGCATGCAGAGTCAAATAGTTATATGTCTTTTTTTTTCATGACATTCAAAGTTCATGCTCTCTCTCTCTCTCTCTCTCTCTCTCTTTCCTTAAAAACCCAATTTTCTCTCCTCCTGATAGTGGGTCCACTCAGATCCATTTGAGTAGGAGGACTTACTGTAAGACCCCAAACAGGACCACACCCAACCTGATCAGACTGAATATAACTTGGACCTGGCCCAATTTAGGTCACGGGTCAGGGCTTGTATACTATGTACCTAGTGGACTTGTACAGAACTCAATTGGAAGCGTTTTCTTAACGGGCTCATCACAAGAGGACCTTGTTTGCTGCACAGGCAGTGTCCTCTGTGAGCATAAAATGAAGATTTAAAATGATTTGCTTCTTTTAAAAAGGCCATGTATTTTTACTTAATTTTTTGTGTAAAACAAAAAGGAAATCGATGAAATCAACTTAATGTAATGTTCCAACTGAACCAAAGTGGTTTGAGAAGAGACCATCTTTTGACCCTTGGCATTTTATAGTGGGTAGTATTGCAAAACTGAGAATGAAATGATAGCTTCTTTTAGTCTTTAGTTGGCTGCATAAACTGTCAATTTCCTTTATCACACATAATTGAGAAAAAAATGTCTGCCACATCACTGAAACATCTGGTGTCACAGAATGCATTCTGGATCCAACATAACTACATGGTGGTTTGCGACAAGGCTCTCCTACATCCTGTTTCCTCTCTGGATAATTTGTAGACTGATAAGAATGATGAACAGCATATTGTGTAAATGCTGATAGATGATACTGTCATTTTGGCAACGTCGAGAGAAAAATTAGTCTAAAAACAAAATGTTTGCAGTGAATAACACATGGGTTGTAAATGAGAGACAAACAAGGTTCATGGCACTTTCAGGCTCTGATGAAGACTGACAGCAAATGGACAGTGCTTTCTTTCCTATCCTGCAATGTAAAGAGATATACCTGCTTTGGAGTCTAACGGAAAAGAAAGTGTTTGAAGCTGCCTTTACATCAGCTATTCTGTATGAATGTTAGGATTATTTCAAAATGCCTCCACATTGTGTGAGGCCCTTTACTGTACGTGGCCAGCTTTGTTTCGAGTGAGGACTTCCCAACCTGCTCTCATGCACCGGGCTCGCTACTAACTCCAATGTAAACTCATTTGTCTAATAAGGGCCACTGACGTAGTTTAAAGAGGGACATAGTCCACACAGGGTGGACAGGAACGATGTTGGACGGCTCAAACAAACAGACAGCTGTTCGTGTCCTGCGAAAGTAAAAGTAAATGCAGACAGTTTGTCACATCAGTCGTGAGTCACATCAGTCCGTAAGGAGAGAATCAACTGCAGGAGATGGCCTTTATATATGCAAGCTGCTGTGGATACAGTACAGAGCTAGTTAGAATTTTACAAAAGTATTTACCTTTCTGGCGTCACCACATAATCTGAATAATTGGTAACAGAACATAAAAACAGGGTTCACTGAAACAATATGTTGTTTATTCTGCAACCTGTTTGAAGCTGTGTGGCTACAGATGGTGAGAGAACCCAAGCTCAAGATGAAAAACACAAGATGTTAAACTACTCATTTAAATGCAAGGGATTTGTGGTTTGTTAAAAAAAAAAGAAAATACGGAGCACTCTCACTGGTATACTGATTTCAATGGCAAGTCGGCCTTGAAGTCCTCAGAATAAGCAGCAAAAACTGATGTTAAGGTACGCAGCATTTGTTTACTAAGTATAGTACATTTCAAATACTGTAATATAATGATGAATGCAAATGCCAACATATAACTAGCAGGTAGGCCTGGAAGTTTTGCGATTTCAATGATGTGCCACTTATGTGATTCATGGCGATTGTCAGCAGATGTCTTTTTCTTTCTGTTAATAATAGTGAAAATTCAACATGTACTACATCCTGTGCACCAGGAAATTGTTCCCAGGAAGCCACCACACAACACAGTGTTTAGGGTAGGAAATGGAAGACTTCCTAAATTGCATATAGCTTGAATCACTAAGTATAAGGGAACAGGAAAATAGAGACATTGAAATGAAAAGCATCCATTACTATCCCCACAATGGAGATACATCACAGTTCAATTTGTGAGGCAGGTTTGGAGAGTTCTTTCTCAACCACAGAGCAGGTTGAGTGGGCCAATGTTTTTGTAAACAACAAGCCGTAGTAATTGCAGCACCGTTAACAATGTTGCCTCTTAATATTGTTTATTATTATCCAAGAGGAGGTCTGTTCAGGTCTGCTGGAGATGGGCATTATTGAACATTTCAGCTCCAACTGTGGGCACTCATGTATGATACTCTAATTTACAGTTTGCTCTAACATACAATTTCAATCAAATATCAAGTGAAATTATTTTTGGCATACCGTTTCACAGCTATGCTAGTCCGTCCAGCTGTCTCATACCATTCAGTGGAATGGCATTTATTTTCGACATTTCATCAACTGTATCCTAATTTGTCCTAACAAACCGATACATTGTCCGTAATATCAGAAGTTGAAACTTTGTATTTGAATTCATGAATCAATAATTGATTTGTTAAACATTATGCATCTTTGCACTATTGTTTTGTTCATTTTATATTATTCTATTCTATTTTTTGTATATATTGTGCATTTTTATATTTAATATTGCTTTACTTATATGTATAAATACTGCTGTAACAAAACAATTTCCCTTTGCGGCATTAATAAAGTATCTATCCATCCATCTACCTTTTCCTGGTGTTCATGAGGCTAGACCAGATTTGAAAAATCACTCATCACTAACTTGTGTCAATGCTTTTTACAGAATGCATTAAAGCACAACTTTTATGCTGCAAAATGTCTGTTTTCTCTTCTGTATACCCAATTAATCACCTTACAAACCTCTCAGATTAATTTTGTGACCCTTTTGGGGGCGGGGGGCTGACTCCTAGGTTTGGGACCACATCTCTAAATGATGCACCGTCAATGCAGACATTTAAAAATAAAAGTGTTTCACAAGCTGTTATACAGACTGGAATTACTAACATGAAAATCCACCAGGGAATATGGTCAGGGAAATAAGAAAAACCCAATTTAACGAAAAATAACAAAAACCTTTGGGTTTTAATAATCGTTTGCCTCTCAACGGCTCTCAACATGGTGACGCCTGAACCGGCGGCTCGCAGCTAACGGTGCTAGCAGTTAACAGTGCTAGAAGCTAACGGTGCTAGCAGCTAACAGTGCTAGCAGCTAACAGTGCTAGCAGCTAACGGTCCTAGCAGCTAACGGTCCTAGCAGCTAACGGTCCTAGCAGCTAACGGTCCTAGCAGCGCTTAACGGTACAAACGACAGCAAACAACAGAACTAAAAGTGTTCACCTGAGGGAGAACGGAGGGTGGGTGCTACGCTTTTTCGCCGTAACACAAGCTCAACATGTATGAAGTGGCTTTGTTTGATTATATGAAGTGGTGAGTCTACTGACAGACTCTTCCATTGCCCCGCTAAGCACAATGGATCTTTTGTACAGTAGATACTCTACACTGGTGCTGACACACACACACACACAAGAAAACGAGGACATATGAGGACCCCGTCTGCACTCAGGATGTGTCGAGTGAGCACCTCACTCTTCTTAAAAGGCAAAATGGCAGGGAAAATAAGTGATCTCTGAAATAGCCTCCCTTTCTTTCTTTCTTTCTCCCATGGACAGTCATTTGTGCTGCAATGCGAAGCTGCTGATAGTTTTGCTATTACAGTGGAGGTAGAAGAAGTATGGTCTGTTGTTTCATGACAGTCAAAATAGGTTTGCTTTCTTCTTCAGAGAGCGATAACAGCATTAATACACTGCTCAGTTCTGCAGTGACTGCCAACAATGGCCATATGGTAATCTCTGAGGTTTCTTTGAACCGGTGTGTTTTTGTTTTTTAGTCACTCCCATGTCAGTCAATGATTTACTTAGCACACATGGATGTATAGTAAATGTTATTCGTGTCATATAAACTATTCATAATTTTGCAGGACCTCATTGTTTAAATACTTGGAAACATTTCTTGCCGGAAGTCTAGCGGTGTAAAGTATAGTGAGAGCACAAATGACAGAGAACAGCAGACTGGATCAACAGAATACCAAGACTGCCATCCAATGGTCAAACAGTGAACCCGTCTCCCCTCCCCATGCAGAAAATAGGATATGGCACAGTCACTAAAATAGGAGTTATACTCTGTCCATCGCATTCATCTTATAGGTCGAGCACAATTCCACCGAGTCTGTTTCTCTTTCTGTATAATGAAGGACTGTGATGGTGCTTTATCACGTGAACATCCTCATCCCCAACATTAGCTCAGATATAACGAGGGTTACTCAGAGGACGGGGGCCCTCTCTACAGAATGATAAAAGAGCCGAGAGTGCGCCGGTGACACTGCATCGGTCATTAGCCTGGCTCACTTTGCCCTTTCATATATTTCTAAATAAGTGCCTTCCTGCGGGTTTAACGGACCACCTAATCTGCCTACTTAGAGGTGCAGGGGGAGAATGGAAATCCAGAGAGGTGAATGTCAGGCAGGTAAATGTGCTTATCAGAGCTGTGACATGTTTAGCTCCTCTGGTGGAAATGCTGCTACAGGCTTTCAAACCTAGTAGGTTTCATATAAACTGGGGAGGGATTAGTTTGTTTATATATATATACACACGGGGCATGCAGTAAATGTGGCAGCCATTAGTGTTGCAGGTTTAAATCCCCACAGCAATTCTCTCTGCACTCTCCTTTTTTTTTTTTATAAAAGGTGAGCACTACATTTAAGAATTCACCTGGCGTTTTCCCATCTCATCAATACTTGTAAATATACCATTCCCTCCAAAAGACCAGGGAAGTAACAGCCTTATCTGTGATGCTGTTGAGATGCACACGCAGGAACTGCTGCATGGCTAACAAATAGGCTATCGCTGTGAGGACATGAGGGATATGGGAGTGTTGACACCAAAGGGGACTTAATGCTAAAATAGTGCTGGAAGACATGAACTTTACAGTCCCAGAAGATTATTCTGCCAAATACAAACAGCACAGCAAATCATCAATCCCTGAAGGAATGCTACAAGAGATTTCAAAATAAAGCAGAACAAGGTTACTATAAACTCATTTTTGAGTAAGGAAGACAAACAAGTCCCTATAGAAATACTATGGAATATAAAAGCACTTTTTAAAGTTTGGAAAAGCACTCTGCATGAGCCTATCAGAGACATGGTACACAAACTCTCATGTTTAGCCATAGAGGACATACAGACTAAGAGTCAGTGGAATTTCCTTTTTTTACGAAACAGAGGGAAGACACTTTCTGCCATCCTTCACAAGAACCATATTTTCTAAGTGACATATGCTTTGTCTTTTGTCTGGTGATGTAGTCGACCCTGTTTTCAAGTTGTGAAATGAGTTTCTGAGCCAGCCCCACCCCCTCCTCCCCCAGGGGTTCAGCAATGAGAGTCCACGGCTGGTTCATCTTGAGGGTGGTATTACACTCATCCTGCCATGTAAGATAAGCCTAGAAGGGTAATAAAATCTGTGGTAATATATCACGTCACACACAAGAAAAACAGACCGTTGGCACTCTTTTCTAGATGGCAGAGGAACAATCAATGCAAAGTGAGTAACTGCTGTTTTTTGTTGTTGTTTTTTTTACTAAACTGGGACACAGAATGCCCCAAAGGGAACAACAAATGACAACCATGACGTTCCACTTCAGTGGTAATACCAAAGTAACTGTACATTGTCCATAAGTAGTGGGAGTAGTTCCATTACCACCACCAGCCAGCAGAGGGCAACATGCAGCAGTGAGTCTACTGGTGCCAGCAAATTCACAGACAATTTAAATCGGTTTCAAAATGAAATGAGATCAAATATAAAATCATCTCTTGCTGTGGTTTGAATATAAAATCAAAGTTAGGATTGCTCAGCGTGACCGTGTGACATATGAATATATTCAAAATAATGTCCAGTACTTACAAAGAAAAGAAAAACGCATTTATTTCGGCAACACTCTCGCTGCAGAGATAAAAGCATACTCACAGCAGTAGGAAGTGAAAGAAACAGGAAGGGTTACAAAGAAGGGTTTAGGCAGTGGTAAAAACATCTTGTTCACTGTAGCACTTGATTCAACAACAGTTAAGAAGTTGGCGCCCTCTTCAAAGCTTCACTTAGAGACACAGAAAAGTAGTAGGATTTTCTGGTGAATGCGCACACACACTCAGTTAATAAGCATACATACATACAGCCACAAACATTGACGTTTTGTGATTTTGTTGGCACAAATTGTTTAGAAATCTCCAGCGCGAGGCATGAAGTCTACTTCTTAGGTATTGGCAATGTAGTGCATGTTACTCAAAAAGACCAACGTATAAAAAGAAAGACTAATAAGAAGTTATTGATTATAATGCCATCGTGGACCAGAATCATGATGGCCTCCTGGATTGTCAACACCTGTCTCACAGCACAGACTGAACATTTCAACAGTCGCGCAAAACAGGAAGTAATCCGCAATGTGAGAAGGGTGAGAAGGGCCTAGATTACATGAACATAACATAAAAAAATACTAGTAACCACATGACAACCTTCTCTTCACAGCCTCAGAATATCTAACAATAATATAAATGTTATAATATCTACATGAAGCTCTGTGAGCTAAGAGATTACATCATCATAATTTTGTTTTACAATCACCAAAGATATTATCTTGCAGTCGTCCTCCTGAAAAAACTGCAAAGAATCTTCTGGGTTGATTTGCAGTTATCATGTAAGGGCTGATAACCCCGTTTGACAACGAGTCGTCTTACTGCTCCGATTGTTCTGTGGTCAGAAAATTATAAATCCTCGGATGACCTGAAAAAAAAAAAAAAAAAAAAAAACAGCAGCCTCAAAGGCTCAAAAATGAAACCGTTTGAAGCTCATAGTTTCAAGAGCCACTCCAAACATGCTCTCAAGTCGTAATGATGGGAGTCTGGACAGATGAATGAATGAGGCCAACATCTTCAATAGACATGACATTAAGTGTCATCATAGATGATTACAAAAAGGACAGACAGCAGCACTTGAGTTCCTTGTAAATTGATGAACAGAGATTCAAGGGATCAATACAAACAGACTAAGAACTACGCAGGTTAAGATTTAGAGCAGGTAAAGAAATTAATAGCACTGTTAACTTGACAAAGACTCAACAATTCTGGTGTGAAACACACTGAACCAAAGTCAAGGGCAGTATAGTCGCTGAGTTTAACAGTGGAGAATGTCTTAAGCAGCAAAGTTAGTGTCAGTGGCAGTTTGGTCATTGGCTTACTGTGAGCCATCAAGCACTGCAGTCCGGGTCACAACAGTGGTTATCTTCCAATGAAACAACAACGCAGATTTCATTAATAAAAAAACAACAACAAAAAAGGGGTTGAGATTGTTCTAAACACTAAAGTAAACTCAACTATTAAAAAAAACAATAATAATAAAAAGATCAAATTGAATTTGAATGATAATGGTAAGGACGCTCTGCTTTGCTCCTCAGCCTAACAGTTGTATTTGTGGATCGTTAAGGTCCGTGAAGGGTTCAAAGTAAACAGCATCTTTCTTTGAAGCTCTTCTTGTTCTTTTTGTTTTTTCCTTTTCCGTTTTTGTCTTTGTTTTCTGACATTTTCTTGCCTCGTACTTCACGCATCAGGTCAAAGAATACCTGGGGAGAAAAAAGGAACGAAATCAATTAATGCACACTTCTTAGGAAAAAAAAAAAATGATATTCTAAATTTGAAACTACATCAATTAATAGTGGTGTGTGTGTGTGTGTGTGTGTGTGTGTGTG